>JAFBJR010000175.1:6136842-6410810 GCA_016785285.1 Brachirus orientalis
ATTCTCATGTATCCTCTCTAAAACCGAATGGCAATGTTTTTTGTCTTGATATTTCATTTAGCTGCAAGACTGGAAGTCTCTCTTTTCCCACATAAGGATGGGCACTTATTCTGATGAATTCTTTATAGAATTTTCCATGACAAATGCCCATGGTAATTTTACAGTCACTTACATCACTTATTCAGCAGTTGAAGAAGTCTTTCTTACCGGAGTAAATATTCCCAACTCCTAGGATCACTGATAATAAAGCTTGTGGTCAGGTCCATTGTGGGCAGATGTTTTTTTACTGTAGAAGTAGCTGTGTCTTTACATGGTTCTTTTTATACATGTCAGAAGAGCTGTCAGACAAAAATAAACTGGCAGTGGAGAGGACCCAGAAGCACAAGAGCCATTTACGCATATC
Organism: Brachirus orientalis; assembly: GCA_016785285.1. NCBI lineage: Eukaryota > Metazoa > Chordata > Actinopteri > Pleuronectiformes > Soleidae > Brachirus > Brachirus orientalis. Next base: position 6,137,246 of record JAFBJR010000175.1, read on the forward strand.
AAAGCATGTTAAAACTTTGATCAGTAGGACACTAGAGTCCCTTGTGGCAGATTCAACAGAGTGGACTGGACAAAGAAATCTTAAATCACTGTTCTGGTGCGATGTTTTTTATTTCTTGTCTGAACATTGTGGCAGCAAATGGAGGTAGACAAGTGAGGAGAGAAAAAAAAGCCAAGTTTAGCTGAAAGCAAGAGAAAACAGTGATTCATGAAGATGGTTGTTATAGACAGCAGCCCTCGTGAATAAACTGATTTTCCCCAAGGATTAGGGAATATTACATATTATGTTTATTTGAATCTGCGGTATTAAACAAGGTCACAACAGGCCTGATATCATGCCACATTATCAACTCAGTATGACATTTAACCGCATATTACAGGTTTTTTGAAAATGTTTAAATTTACAACATGTAGTCTCTGTAATTACATGTTCTAAAACTGCTTTGGAAGCATAGGCCCTGTTTTGGCATATCTACAAAGCTCTGCAAATGGGTGGGAAATAGGAAAAGACGTTGAAGCCTATGTTTTGTGTGTGGGTTTTAGAACTTTGTAGGCATGTGTTCCAAGCTAACTAGCTAGTCCTCTATCATGGGCAATGGCCTTGTGCTGCTTTCCAAGTAGCCTGTCAAGTTTCATACACATATGAAGGCTTTTCCTGACGCCTTGGGTGGCGTTGGTTGCCCTTCTTCCTGCACATCCCCACTGTGGCTCAGTAAAGCCAGGGATGAAAGGCCTAGTCCTACTTTTTTCTGCCAAGTAAACAAGTCTTGCTGTTTTGGCTGTTCTGACTTAAATGTGTGATTACAGTGCATGGTCAGCTCTCCTCTCCAGCAGACATCTAGCAGACAATCCCAATGTCTTGAGACCTCAGAATGTAAATGGCTCGATATAGCCTCACTTTTGAAAGGCTCCAAAAAGAGAGGGAAAATGAGACAGAACCACATGGGATTAAACTTTTGCCAGTCAGCTGGACATAAATTATTGTAAGTGCTCAATTAGTACACTTTCTGTGAATATGAATCATGTGATGCAGATCTTAAATTATACAAGATACACCAATTCTTATAGTTGTCTGGTGGTACAAATTCCCTCCTTCCCAACATGTAAACATGGTAATCCAAGTAAATTCTTTTACAATAGAATTTCTCAAAGTCAGACTAACACTCCCTGATGATAGAGTTGGGTGTCAATTTACCATTGCATGTATACAAATCAGTGAGATTCAAACTGATCTAGGCACTTTGTGCATGCTCCACAGCTTCTACCCCTGGGCTTTGACCCAGAAATAAAAGAAGATAGCTGTTACAAAGAACAAGAAGAAAACAACAGTGAGAAACATTTTCAGCTGGCACATTTTCCCACTGATGAGGAGGAAAAAAGTAAATACCAGCTCAAAGAATGCTCTCAAGTTGAGGAATGGTAGGAAGCTGGTAGCAAACATTGGTTTGGTCTGTGACATAATAGGTCAACCAGAAAATACCTCATACTAGGGCTGGGTCATGGACCAAAAGTTGTCTCTCAATATTTATCTCAATTTTCAGTTAAAGTGACACCATGGAGTATTTCAACCTTCGAATAATATCTCCAAATCTATTGTGTGAGTTACTGTCTTCTCATAACAGTTTGAATAGCGACCTTGTTAGAGCCTGAGAGGGTCTCCATCACCTGTACTGGCACTATGTCACTTTGGTTCGGGTTAAAATAAGATAAAGTATGTTATTGTCCTGAATTTCATAATCTACACTCCTGGATAATTTATGTAAATAATGCTCCTCACAACCAGGGATTTTACTGTGAGGCTCCGCTTCCAGCTAGTGCTGGGCAGCATGACCAAATATATATTATGGTATTTTTTAATGGTAATCGTATTGAGTGAGTGGTCAAGCAAGAGAGGGAGCGGTGCAGCTGATTGTGTGTATCAGTTATTTCTTGGTACTCTCAGACGTGTTTTCTTCTAAGCAGTAGAGTCATAATTTATGCAATTACTACCACAGTAAGCCCTTATCACGCATGGTGCAGCAGTGATAAGGTTCCCCCGTCGAACAGCGTTCCGTTTTTCATATGCTAATTTTGAGGTTTCCAAAAAATTTAATATATGTATGTAATGTAATAAATAAATAAATACCACAGCGGTTATTGAGTCGTTTTCATTAACTAGCTCCCCACCGCGATTTAACCCCCGTCTTTTGCTATGTGCTCAGTACATGCAGGACTTGAATAGTGAGAGGAGGAGGAACGGGTTGTGTTCACTGCTCATACTCAGGAGAAAGCAGTAAGGGGTGGTGCAGGATGAAGTCGTGATAGAGCCACATAGGGAAAGGACATATGGTGGGTCTAAGAGTATGATTTTAATGCAACATAAATGGTAACAATATTTTCTAATTCTGTATTTTGAATGAAAATATATTAATATTTTTAAAAAATTTAAATTTAAAATTTAATTTTTTAAAAAGTATCAATGTATTGCCCAGCTCTACTTCACACCAGTAGAGAATAAATTTGTCGAATTAAGTGTCTACCTACATTACACGAGGTGGCACTATGACTTGTGTTAGTGTTTCATACTGGGACAAGGACAGTAGTCAACCTACAACCATAGTTCAACCTAACTGCGCATGGAAATAGACTGAGTGACATAACCCATTTTTATTTCATGTTCATCCATGCAACTTTGACGCGTAAAGAGAAAATCTTATAGTTAACAGGTCAGCAGACAGATACATTGTTGTGCTGTGTAAAATGACCCTTGTATTGTAGAATAATCAAAGGTTATCTTTTACTAGGTGTGTAAGTCTGAAAACCATGGCTTGTCCACACTTAAAGCTCTCGAGACAGCCAGCCCACAGACTGTCTGGTTTTATTTTGTCTTTTTGAAGAAGTTGTCAGCCAGAGATCAGTCATTTAGAGTAGATGGCATGAGTTGTGTGTCAGTGAGAGCCCTTTTTATTACCATGTGAAACACATGCACTTTTTTTTTTTTTTAAATCAAATTCATCTTCTATGCTTTCTTTCTGTGGACTTTGTACAGTGCTCTTATCCTAGCACGTGCATGTGTTGGAAAGGGTAACCAAGCAGAACATGTACTCACTGCACAGAGAAAGAGCAGGAGCAAAGATCACACAAGTCCACTAGCTCTACCTGTCATATTTCACTGAAAGCCCATTACTCTCCATCCTGCTAAACCTATTCTGTCTTCTATGTGTCATATTGCTGCTTAATGAAAATTTCTTGATTGGCCAAAATTGAGCAAAGATGTATGCTGTAGTATATTGACACAAGATTTTCTGTTTGAAGGTCAATTCTCCCTTTATTTGGCTAATTTTCTAAACCTGTTGAAAGCACAGTTAACCCATTTACAACAGTACCTAACTGTATTTGTCTCTAGACAGTAATGTATTTATACCTGATGAGAGAACGCCATTAATTGAATATGACTGTCTATACCTGAATGCGTTTGCCCTTAAATGAAAGCTTTAATTCCTGTGGTTAACCTTTAATGAAAACAGACACACCCAAGTGAGTTATTACAATGTATTAACAATTTTACAATCCCTTTTCTTTTCGTCAAGCCATCATTTCACTCTCATCACCACGGGTAAGGTTTTGGTGAGCTTGGATCTCTTCAACGGGATTGTTTTGCATTTGTCTTGCATTTGAAATGCAAAGGGAAAACAGGCGCTGGGATTTGCAGCTGTGAAACATCTACTTTTTGTGGCACTCATATCAACTTTCAGTAAGGCATTCTCAATTTAAGAGAGAAAACACACTCATACTGTTGTTATCGGAGGGCTATCAAAGCCACAACACCTATCAAGAGAAGTGAGATAGGAAATTGATGCCTCCAAAAACCTACTTGTTTCCTGTGATTTGGGGGCTGAACAATTCCTGCAGCTCTCAAAAGTGATTGTGTGAAGAAAATGTGGAAATGTCATATTTTCCTCTCAAAACTACAATGTGAAGTCTGGAGGCTTAGTTAACTGAGATTTTGTTTAACCACAATTTCCATGATGCAAATTCAATTCAGAACTTTGTGGCACATGACATTCATCAAAGGTCCAGTGTGTAAAATAAGTGAGACTGCAGAATGCTACCAATGGAGGACTCGCCTGCTTACCTCTCCCTTTACTAAGTGTGTCAGGAAGGTACCTTTGAATGCCAGAAAGGATGTAAACACTTGCTTAATTTGATTGAATTCATATTCAGTTTATGTCAGTAAACCCTCAAATTAAATTGAAGAAAATTCACCCTAAACGTATGTGCACATATTTTCCAGATAGTCTCTCCAACTTGAAGGGGGGGGATAATATTTACCCTCTCAACTTAAAACATTACTGGAGGTGTTTTTTTTTTCAGTTCAGAGACAAACCAATGTGTAAACCAGGATGAAGCATAATACCCCTGACAACCATCTGTAGCATCAACACAGATCAAGTGACACATTTTAATGAGACATTTGACTAGTTGATTTTCCAGCCATATTTTGAAAGGCAGTGTTGATAGAAGCTGTGGTTAAGGCAGTGTATTGACTCATCTCTCACAATGGAGATGCACCCCATCACTTTCACGGTCACAACGGGTGGTGAGTGAAGTAAACGTAGGCTAACTTGCAGCTGAGCAGATAAAACACGTCCTTCAGTATTATGCTATCACTACACAGTGAAGTAATAATGTGCAGTGTTTTCATTTGAATGTCTTATCACTTAAAATGTTGTCTCTCTGAGACCTCTCTGTTTAATGGATCACATTGGTCCTTTTGGTGCACATCAAAATGCGATTAGGATGTTCTCTCCTACTCAAGTGAACCATACAAGCAAACCTTTCAGAGGTGGAAAGTATGAAAGTGCCTGGAAACTTCTGTATTTATGCTTTGTATGTGCACCATGTGTGAGTGTAACAGTTAATAGGCAAAAAAATGTTAAAAAGGATTTTTATCTGCTTTTCCACAACTCTTCTGATTTTCATTGGCAACATAGGTGAACTGTTTAATTGGCCTTGGGGATTTATTGCCAAGGCAAATCACAACAATGGGATTTAGCTGGTTTTACTTATCGTAGTTTGACAGATATATAACAATCACTGTTAAAACTACCAAATTCTATAAGGAAGAATCCAAACTTTTAATTGTGTACTACATCTGAATGCACATCAAGCAGCATGTATTAGAACTGGATTATCTGCAAGCTTTTTTTTTTTTTTTTTTTGGCCTTGGGGATTTATTGCCAAGGCAAATCACAACAATGGGATTTAGCTGGTTTTACTTATCGTAGTTTGACAGATATATAACAATCACTGTTAAAACTACCAAATTCTATAAGGAAGAATCCAAACTACTAATTGTGTACTACATCTGAATGCACATCAAGCAGCATGTATTAGAACTGGATTATCTGCAAGCTTTTTTTTTTTTTTTTTACATTTTTGATAGCTGTGTAATCATGTGTCTTGAACACCTAGGTCAACTAACAGTAAGAGCTTTCTGCACCTCAGCTGTTTCACAGCTTCAAAATAACCCATTCATTTACACACCACATAATATTCACTTTCTCAAGCTCTTGGGAACCCAAATCCCCTGTAGCCCCGAGTCTTCCATGACGTTGTTGTCTTTTCAGATTACAAATAAGCCTGGCAGCTGTGAGGTGCTGAGATATCTCAGTCCCAATGTAAACAACATAGGGGTTGAAATTTCTCCCCCCACCTTGGGGCCTGCTTACTTGATTTTACAAAGACCTAAAATATATTTGTGTCAAATTCTGTCTTTTTAGTTGCCAGTACAGGATATTATATAGACTATAGCAGAGAAAGGAACAGACAGCTCCTACTTCAACTAACAGTCCCTTCATAAACTCCCACAGTCCCTTGGAGTTTTGTATTCCTCAGTTTGGATTTTGTATGTCTTAATGACACAATTGTTGATGTTGTTTTGGGGTTGGAGTTAGAAACATTTCACTCTAGAGAAATGACAAGAGTTTAAATAATGAATTTTCATAGCCGACTGTCATACCTCAAGGACCATAAATTGCACAGCAAGCCCAACCACTGCAGACACAAAACACATTCCCGATTGTCTGGAGTCATAGCTAAATGTCTGTCACACACATTTGTGTGACTCTCTCAGGACTGGTAATCACAGCAGCAATGCGCGGGTATGAATAAGTCCAACAATGTCCTAGACTTCTTAACTCCCTCCAGGCCTCCATTTTGGAGCAGTGGTTGTACCGCTCAAGGACATGCTTGAGAGTGCCACTGCTGCTTTGCTGTTGTTTTTCTTTCCCCTCTCAAAACAGCATGGCTATAATTACTGTCGGCCCAGCTCAGCCCACGCCTAAGGATGGCTGCTGTGTGAGTGTGTTGTGTCAAAAGCTATGATTTGGAAGTGCAGACTCCATTGGTGAGCTCTGACTTATCAGCCAGTCCCTTTACAGTTATTTAATGTTAAGGTAGAGACAGGTAGGTATGCACCTTAATTCACTTGAACACCAATGTCTACTCTCTGAGGTAAAGCACTGTTCCTCAGGAGCATGTACCCTTGCAGGATGAGTTTAAATAGTCTTGTTTTTTTTTTTTTTTTGGAACAAATCACCTCTCTTGAAGTCGTATCAATTTGGATAATAGATAATGGGGGGGGTGAGTTCTTTGGTCACAGATTTGGCAGCAAAATGGAAAATTTGTTGCATGCACATGAAACAAAAGCAAATATCAGCAAATTAAATATGAAACATTTATCATTTATCTTGCAGTAAAACGATTTTCCAGATCTGGCCCAGCATTGTTTGCATGTCAGTTGTTTGATTCTCATCTTAGATAACTGTACCAAAGGTGGTTTCATAATATAATGCTTAGTGGTAGTGATTGAATTGACCAATGTTATCAGTAACTGTTTGACAGCTGATTGTTTTAGGTATACATGCACAAAACAAAACGAAGATCTATCTTATTCATTGAACTGATGCACTGCTTTTCTTTTTATTATTTAACCACAAATTGATTTTTGATTGCATTTGAAGACATCACAATTATATATATAGCACAATAATCTGGGACTAAAATCGGGAAAGGGATTAAAAGAGACTACTCTCTATATGGGTGGATTATCTGCTTTGTTTCAGATGTGTATTCAAGATTTAAATGTTGGCAGGAGTCTTTGCCACCCTGGGGTGGAAAGGTCAGCACCCCACCAAAGGCACAATAGTCTCTGGAAGTAGTCCCTACAAACGTCTTCCTGACTTGGTCACTCTGGACACTGAAATTTCAGCAGGGTGTAGTTCATCTGAGCCTATTCTCAGCCGGAGGGCTGCTAAGAGCTGTAGCTGTTACCCAGTTTTCATCTCAGCCCGTAACCACAAAGAAATAAGAACTAAATATCCTTTCAGTTATAGCTGTAGCAAACCTGATTACAAAAACATTCTCGTACTTATTTACGACTCAAGGTGACATTGCTAATTCATGTACAGAAAGAGAGGGAATATACTTGAAGCAAAATACTGTAAATTGACAAAACGTTTTCCCAGAAACAAAAGGTAAATAGTATTGTTGCCTCATGTCATTAACTTATCCACTGTTGGAGCCACTGTGGCAGCATCAAGTTGTAAAATATTTCTGTTGTTTTTCTAATACATCTTTCCAAATTAAAGGCAGAACCTAAATCACATTCTTTATAGTTGGAATTAAATTAAATAAAAGCCAGTTGTTATATGATTTCATCTATGTAATTCATGTTGTATTGTACTTGTTGCCATGCTCTGCCTCCATACTGAAAATATAGTTTACTTTCCAAGCAGTGTGTGTGTTAGGACACCATGTCAAGTTTTGATAAGGAACCTGATTTGCAGAGGAATTGTAAATCAGAGACCTAGACGGTTAATGCTGTCATCTGTATTCTGCTCTATAATGCATGTAGAGTGTGAGTAGTTACCTAACACACAGGGGAGCCTAAAAACATTATCATCTATCAGCTCCAGCCTTGCTAAAGCACATGAATAATTAGTCAGTCTGCTCTGTTTTGATGTGACACAGCCGAACCATTAGCTTTGATGGTAATAATAATTTACAACTTGCTAGATCATGAGACCCGTGCTGATCCTCTGCTAACATTTTAGCAGACTTTATGCAACAAAGAGGGGTTTCCTGTGGGAAGTATACATTCAAGTTTGATTTGGTGTATAAGTTGTTAAATTTCTCTGTACCAGCACAGAGAAATTGGGTAGAGGCAGATTTGTATTTATTTTCCATTTATGTAAAATAGTACAAGCCAAGTGTACAAATATAAATGGCAAATTGAAAGTAGCATTTCATTATTTTCCCATCAATATTTAATCATGTAAGGTAAGGAGATTTACACTTAAAGAAAATGGCATTGCACTGTGAAGATTAAATAAGCCTCAGAAGGAGATAAAAAATTGGGGGGAGCAAAAGAACTTCACTTATAGGCCACAATTGCAGTGCAGAGGAAGGCGTGTTTTAGGTCCTGTAAGTTGTGGCCTGCTATTCTTGTTGCAGGCATATGTGCCATTGATTGCTTAGGGTTCTGGAAATCCTTTGCCTTTTGCTAATCATTCACAATGTGGCAAGCAGTGGGCTGTGGTGCGGTTGAAGCTGGCATGCATACACTCGGTGTCTCTGCAAAGTTGCAATTACACTGGGAGTGAGAACTGAATGCTGCCTATAATGTAGCTCTGTATCCTTCCCCCCCCTTTTTTTCTCTCTTCCCTTGTTTGTGAACTTAATTCAAATTAGCCAGGAACTCAAGCTTGTTTGTCTTATTTATTGTGCTTTCTAAAAGCCTGGCTTATCAAAGAAGTCTCTGTGATTGATTTCACACATCAACCCTCCTACTTTAAATAAAGGATAAATCTCAAAAAGACCCCAATATCTTGAAAGACTGTAGGCAGCAGTGGGATCCTCTCTTTACTTTCCTTTTCTCTGTTCCAAAATGGCACTTGGGGCTGCAAATGATTTCTGACAGTCTATTTAGTCAGCTTGTGGAAGAGCTAAAAGCAGAATGTGATGATTGTTCTGCTCTTTGGGCACTATTTGCACGCCTTTGTGATATTTCACATATGTAAGCCACTGTGGTGCTCTGGCTGGCAACTCGATTGACCAAAAGCAGAGAAGGCCTACAGGGACAGCACTCCTCCAGATGCAGACTCTTAACTCATGTGTGACTGATGAGATAACCAGCAGAGTTTAGTTTATGTCATCCAGCAGTGCATGGGAGGATTTCTTAAAAAAAGTTTTACTATGAAATATCATTTCTACACTTATGCATTGACCCGGTGTTTGACAGAAGTGCCTCTCTGGTGTCTTCTATTATTCTGAAGAGACAACAAGAGTATGTTTATTCAGTTTTTCTCACAATTTCTCTTCCTCTGCCTCTTTAATGTTTTTTTTTTTTTTTTTTTACTGATGATGGTTATCATCAGTAAAGTCAGGGACAGTTGTTATTTTATGATTGCTGATATAAGCAATTGAGAACTGTATGTCCGCATAGTTTATTTATGTGTATTATGACTTTGTCTCTACCAGGTCTGGTTACAACCACTTCAAGGAAACTGGACAGAGAACAGCAAGATGAGCACATTCTTGAGGTAAGCCCATGTTTTGGCTGATTTCATCAAGAAGACAGAAAGAAATGTAGACAGTTCAGCTTGAGCCTTTATTTTCTGGAAATTAATATCTAAAATGAAAATTGGAAACCATCAATGTCAGCCTCTCTGTTTTCTTATTTTCCTGTTTCCATTTTTTTGGTTTTGGTTAATTACCACATGCTGCCAACAAGAAAGTCTGGTTGTATATGCAAGTGTGCCCTTTTCAGAATAATTTCTCCTTGTACTGATTTCCGGGTGGGCTGGGAGTGAGAGTAGAGAGTTGTGTGGGAGATCCTGGTGACTGTTCCTTTGTTCTGTCTCACTGTTCCGTCTCCTGGATGGAGCAAGCTGGGACAGGAAGCTGCCGTCAGACCAGCAGGTCAATGTCTAAACTTGTGGTTTTTAATTGAGTTCAGCCCTGTTCTCTCCTGATGCTACACTCCCTTTTTTCTCACCACAGAGCTCCTGGCTGATAATAGGCATTTTAATTGTGTTTCCGCTGCTGACGCAGAGCAGATTACACACCTTTTAATTATTGTTAGACGTCTCACAATTCTGTGATCATTGTGTTACAGTAAATGCTGCTGTATCTCGTGCCAGAGTTGTGTTGTCTGCCATACTCTGATTGCATACTGCACTAAACTAAAGGACTGCGAGTAAATGATAGAGAACAAAGTGTGGTTTAAGGGAAGACTGTGTTTAGCTGATGAATGAAATTGGAAAAACAAATCTGTTAAGCAAAAGAAAATCAGTTGAATCTTTGGCTCTTTGTCTTTTAAATTTGTGAAGAGTATTGAATATCAGAGTCAGAGGAAAATTTCCCAGTCAAACCCAAAGCTCCTCCATCAAGCGGTTTCTGTAGACCTAGAACTGCTTCTTCAAACATGTGGTCGAAAGCTGTTGCATTACTTGGTCCGAATTAATGTCTGATGCAAAGTCTTTGTCTCTTTAGAAAGAAATGGGGAAAAAAAATCCAACCTAAGTTTCATTCATGACTGTTGTCCGTTTGTCTCATTTGACAAAATGCCCCCAGAAAGACATTAAATAACCACATTAAACACCCAGCTCAAGCTCTGTTACGCTTTAATGTTATACCTAATTCAACACCCCCCATCCCCTTCTTTCTAATGTTTATTATTAAAGCTTACTGAGATTATTCAGATGATGTTATTACATTTTTCCAGGGAAACAGTTTCTTTTGTTTATTTTTATTTCATTTAAATATCAGTTGGAGGATAACCAAGAAAATCAGATTTTATGCACAGCCTCAAATGGCTGAGTGATCACACCCTAAAAAAGACATGTGTATCTATGGTAACCTAAGAAGTTTTTATGTGCTGGCCACTGCTTATGGGGAATCCAGCAGGAAGCACTTTATTGGGCTATACATTCATAGAGACGGTCCCCCTAACCCCTCAGTTCAGACTTCCCCACACCCACACGTCTTGCTGTATCCTCAGAGCTACTAATTGAAGGTTAATCATGACTCAGAAAAATAAATGTGTGCGTGCACAGGCCCTTGTGTGCCGACTGGATGATGGCAGAGCAAATCAAATTGAAGTCCTCGGTCTTGTTGCTAAAGTTTTTGTGCTTGCTTGGTGTAGAAGAAGAAACAAAACATGTGGGGCCATGTGGAACATGTGGAGCAATTAGGGTGGGGGCTGTGTCAGCATTGTTTGGACCAAATGCCAAAAGGAGGTGGAGGGATCACAGGGGGCTTCAGCTTTTATGGTGTGGCGGGTGGGGGTTGGTAGTTGTCGTGTGCCTGTGTGTGAAAGAGGAGAGATAGATAGGGAGAGCTGAAGGCAGAAAGGCCACAGGGGAATTTGAGAAAATAGCAAATCTGTTCCTGGTGGTCTGTGGAGGCTCTAGCGGCAGGATGAGAGACCTCCGTCCCAGTGGGGTGTGTGTGTGTGTGTGTTGGCGGGGGGGGCAGCAAAATGGGACATGCCAGGACATGTTGTCAGTTGAAGACTGAAGACATTAGAATGTTAAAGCAGAAGTAAATGGGTTGTTCACATCTGTTCCCTGGGGTCTATTGCTCCAAACAGCTGGCGAGACACAAGCACTACACCAGGGACTGGTCACTATTTTGGCCTATGGTATTTGACTTTGATGCCTTGTTCAGTTTTTCTGATTAATCAATAAATGTTTAAAATGGCAGAAAATAGTAAAAAGAAAATGTGCCTCATAATTCACAAAAAACAAAAAGATATGCACCGTGCATTGATATAATGATGAAAATCCTCACAGAAACAGAAAGAAATTAATATTATTTTTCCTATGAATACTCCATTATTATTATAATGCTGTCAGGTTAAAAACATGGATATGGGATATCAATTTCATGCATTCTTGTTCCCTGTGGAAGTGTTCCTGCTGGGGAATCGTCATCTAGGAGTGTCAGTCTTAAGCTACTTTCAAACTTGTACTGAAGGGGCTGTGTACCCACAAATGTCTACATTTCTTTAGAATGTCTGAAGAAGCTTATAGGAGGAAAAAAAACAAAAACAAAACAACAGTTCTCTGCAGTGTTCTTAATATGTGAACAGCCAACTTTGTACAATATCCAGATAATACCTACATTCCGGAACATTTTTCATGTTCATGTCTGAAAACTTGTCCCTCCTCTTCAGTGCATATCTGATGTAAGTTGTGCTATTTAACTTTATCAGCCATTTAATTCACTCAGTTTTGCAGGAAAGTATAATAACTATTTGTAGTTTTTAATTTTATATTAATTTACTGAACTTCTTAAGCTACTTTCAAACTTGTACTGAAGGGGCTGTGTACCCACAAATGTCTACATTTCTTTAGAATGTCTGAAGAAGCTTATAGGAAGAAAAAAAACAAACAAAAAAAAAACACAGAGGTCTGGAGAATTCACAGCGGAAAAACTGTGTCCTGCCTCCTTAACCCCTTGCGTGAATGTTCCAGACATGTTCCTGCTGTTGTGAATGTGTTTCACCTAAACAGTTCTCTGCAGTGTTCTTAATATGTGAACAGCCAACTTTGTACAATATCCAGATAATACCTACATTCCGGAACATTTTTCATGTTCATGTCTGAAAACTTGTCCCTCCTCTTCAGTGCATATCTGATGTAAGTTGTGCTATTTAACTTTATCAGCCATTTAATTCACTCAGTTTTGCAGGAAAGTATAATAACTATTTGTAGTTTTTAATTTTATATTAATTTACTGAACTTATCCTGATTCCAAAGTTATTTTAATTAACACTGAATAAATTAAAGCCATGTTACTTACATATGGTTGGCGAGATAAAGCTAAAATTATTCATCAGAAAGCACAGGATGCGCTTCCAGAATCTCCCTGAGACACATTCACATTAGGGTTTCTTGTCATCCCATTTAATTAATTCTGCTCATGTAAATTGCATGGACAGCTGCAGACATTGTGAGAAAACAAAATGTATTTTTGTAATTGAAACTATACCCCCAAAAGTGTGTCTGGTCATGGACTCCTGATTGTTTTCAGTGAAGCACTTAACAGATGGTTTAAAAGATCGTGGTATAAGTGCTGTCCTATATTTTCTTCTGACTGTATTGTGGTGTTAAAAATGCTCACGTCTGCCCTTGCTCACACTCACAAGCTTTGGGTCCATTTTTCTGGGATGGTATGTAAATTGTGTTTGTTTAGGTCAATATGCAGTATTTTACCCACACCTAAGTTTTAAAGTTAGAACTGAGAGTGAAACAATGGCACAGATAACAAAGCGTCAGGATGCCAGTAGTCACATTTGATATCAAGAATTGATTAAGGCTCCGTTAATGATGCAGCTGTGTGACTCTGTGTGAAAAGTCCCCAGTCTCTAGCTAAGGGCAGAACATCTTGTTGTATATTAGGAGTGCAAAGACTTTTTGTTAATTTGACATAGCAGAGGCAATGCAGCTGGTGCTAACAGGATGAAGAGGTGTCGCTAATTAGAAATAATGCATTCTAATCACAGATAATATACGTTATTCACCTGAAAACTAAAGCTGTAGCCAGTCAACAGCAGAGGAGCAACAAACCTTTCAGGATTAAAAGGTCTTTCATTACTGCAGTTACACTGAACTGACATTTTTTCATATAAATTCATTTACTTTAATAATTGTTGAATAATAAATATATTACAGATCTGACACTTGGGGTCTACATGCAGATTTTCTTTAAATATAAATAAATGTTGTTCGATTCAAGGCACGGTCGGATGAGTTCACACGGTGTTAACTAGACCTGTCAGCTCCACACGACTCTGCGTTTCTCAATATGGCGGTTTGTAGATCTCATATCTCCCATATCTCACACAGGAAGTGACTAAACCCAACAGTTTTGGGTATTAACCCGTATCCTGCTCAGCACTACCCAAACGCGGACCAGATTGATGGTATAAAGGCTTCTTGTCCAACTTGTGCTCCTACTGTATACATACGAAGAAAATTATGGCATTGACAACACCAGAAATCACCTAAACCTATGCACTTCATCTTAGAATCATTATGATTATCATGATCATTGATTATTGTGAGGTGACCTTATAAAAAGCTGAGATAAGAGTCTGAAAGAGCCACCTAAGAGCCCCTGCTCACATCACATCGGGCAACATCATTATGAACCGAGGCCTGAAAATGTACATACAATTAAATTTAGTGATGTTCCTCAACATTTACAGAAAAGAAATAGACAAATAAATTGTCACACTGTCATGTTAAGACTTTCATGTTGAACAAAACAAAGACAAGTCTCCAGCAGTTCAATGGTGTAAGGCTGCCTGTCAGTGATGTGCATTTGTTTTCGTAAGTAGAGACAGACACAGTCTCAGGGCAAAGTACCTTTAATTGTAGCTGCCACGTAACTTGCAGAGAACAAAGTGGACTGAAAGGATGATGAAGGAGAAATGCGTGCTTCCCCTTTTTATCCTTTCTTTAATTAATTTAAGTCTTTTGAATAATGAATTTCTAATGGGGAGTCTTGATCTGATCTAATTCTCTGGGTAGTTTTATAAAATATTAAGTAATGTTGCTGACGTTCTTCACTACCATCTGTTCCTCCTGGTGCGACAAAATGTAGATATGACACCATACCATCATCCTGATTTGTGACATACAGTTATCAATAGGGTGGCACTAAATATAGATAGTTGTAGGGTTAAGGTGAATGGATGTTAACTGGAGAAGCAGAAAGCTGACAGGAAGATAACGAGGGCAGCACTGAAAGGAATTCTAATGCTGCACTTCTTTACCATTCCAGGGCTGTTGTTATTCTTTAGTTTGACAGATATTGTGATTTATTTTGACATGATATTCTTACCACAATATTTTTGCATCTTTTGCAAAATGCCATGTATTGTATCATGAGTCAAACTACAACTGTCATCTAATGTCTTTACTGTATCTATCTAATATAATTCAGTTGTTGGTTTTAAGGTGGAGAAATAACATACTTTTTTATTATACTGGTTATTGTTTGCATATAATTGAGATAATTCTTGTTATTGGGGAATAGCTCTTGATTTAATGTATTTTTCTTTTCTTTTCTTTTCTTTTCTTCTCAGGTCACCATCACCGACCATGGTGTTCCCGCTAAATCCACCACGGTCCGTGTCATTGTCCAAGTCCTTGATGAGAATGACAACAGGCCTTTGTTCCTGGAGAAGATCTACAAGATCCGACTCCCTGAGCGTGAGAGGCCAGAAAAAGAGAGAGCCACAAAGAGGGACCCAGTGTACCGGGTCATTGCATCAGACCGTGATGATGGGCCTAACGCTGAAATCTCTTACAGCATTGAGGAGGGAGACGAACATGGCAAGTTCTTTATCGAGCCCAAGACTGGCCTTGTTTCTTCCAAGAAGTTCTCTTCTGCTGGTGAATACGACATTCTCACAGTAAGTGACCAAGCTCAATCCCGATCCTCTCACTGAGCAGTAAATCTTTACATTTGTTGCTTCTTTTTTGTCCTCTTCCATCTTCCTTTATTCTACCCCACCCCTTTGTTTTGCTGCTATTTTGTAAAAGTAAAATGTAAAAGTAAAAGCACCTTCTTTTAACCTTTGGGTACATTTTGAAGTCACCTTCCAACAATAATGAGTCAGGCTGTGGAAATTACAAAGATGTATGTTTGCTGTTTTGTTCGGAATTTGTTGCCATGTACCTTTGTTATCAAGGAATATGAGTGGTTTTAATGCATCTGTGTCTGCGACAGCTGTTGCCAGAGGTATTTTGTTTGGGTTTGTCACTCCATCTGTCTGGTACATTTTTGTGAACACAGTGTATCAGGAATTCACTCAGACACAAGAATGAACTCTTTAGAGTTTGGTGATTAAAGCTCAAGATCACTGGTAATTATGATTCCTTTTAAGTTTTCACTGCATGCGTACTAAGACTCACCTTGGGTCTACCCGGGACAGAAAGCACAAAAAAATATTTTATATTTTAATACTGTTTCTTGATACACTTATTTGTGATACCTAAAGCTATTTAATCCAGATTAATGTATTTAAAATTTGACTTTTGTGGCACTGCTCACCACAGTTTACAGTAATTGGAGTCTTGACAAAAGGTGGAATCACAACGGGACTCCACACAAAAGATTTTTTTGTTATATTCAATGCAAGGTTTTCTCACCATGTGGACTGCTCAGGGCACAGCAAGTCTTTTATGACTGAAACACAGGACGCTCTGTGGATTTTTGCCACAAATCAGTGGCTTATGCTTCCACTGGGTTTAAACTTTAATATGATTCATTTTTGTGTTTTTTTTTCTGCAAGCAATCGTTACCAAACTGTCCACCTGAACTTTTCTATTTACTTCTGATAAGATTCAGGCAGAGGATCTACTTGTGAGCTGCACAGAAACTCATTAACAACATAAGTGTTGCATAACACAGTGTAACACAGCCTTTCATTCTCTTCCTCTGTCAGATTAAAGCCGTTGACAATGGACGTCCTCAGAAATCCTCCACTTGTCGTTTGCATATCGAGTGGATTCCCAAACCAGAAGCGCCAGCTGACGCAGCTCCCCTACTGTTTGAAGAGTCTCCCTTCACCTTCTCTGTTATGGAAAGCGACCCTGTGGCACACATGGTGGGCGTCGTCGCCACTGAATCATCTGATGTTCCTGTGTGGTTTGAAATCACAGGTACTGCCACCTATACATTAATCTCTCTTGTTGTGTTTGTAGGCAAACTGTCATAGATAGAAAACCTGTCACACTTAAGGACTAACAGTTTGTGTGTGAAATGGCATATAACAATATAGTGATACTAAAAAAAAAACATCAAAACTATAATTTAGTACTTTTTCCTATATAAATATGTCTTTTGTCATATTAGCTGCCTTAAAAAGCCAAAGTACAGTAATTCAATATCTGGTCAAAATAACTTTTGCCATATTAAAAAAGACATACAGTGTGTATGTGCTTGTGAAACAACTCCATTAGGTTGCCACAGAGAGAAAGAAGTTGGTAAAATGCTAGCAACAAATATTGCCTCACACAGCATTAACTAATATAAAAACCTCAATTTATTTGCTGGTTTTCTTTTGCTGTAAGTCTAAATCTTAGTTCAATTTCCATAAAGAAAAAAGAACTAACTAAAGTTACAGAAAGTCTTTGGCTTTTTGATATATATTTTGGTCTAGATAAACAATGTAAAAATGGCACATTGTAATTTACTATAAATGTAAGTTTCATGACAGCTGTTGTTAATCCACCTAAACTGAAAGACAAGACCTTAAATCCTATATGTTATGCGTTTTACTGCCCAGTCTGAAAACTTTAAGCAGTTTTTAATTGTGTTGCTTGTGCTGTAATTACTGTCTGCCTGTGTAGTTTAGATAACAGGAGGCTGTAATGAATTAATATGTCATTATCCCAGATTTTCTGTGTGAGGTAATTTAGAGACATTATTTTTCTTACAAAGCCTTATTTAAGGCCTAATTCAGCCTCTCTTGAATGTGCTTTTATTTATGTCGTGTACTATATGCATGAATAGACTTAAATCAGCTCCTTTCAAAGCTGCCTGCCACTTCTCCCTTCCTCCCAGTCTGTCCTTCTTCTAATCAAAGTCTGACACGTCTCTTCTCTTCTTTCTCTCTGTGTTCTGCCACTGCTTTCCTCTTTTCTCTGGAATGTTCTGTTTGGTTGGATTTTTGCAAGACGGCATAGAGGATACTGAGATGTTTTACATCCTTCAGATGGCTTGCGACCACAACTGTACAGCAGAAGGTAGCTGCTGGGATCTCCTAATAAGCTGTGGTGTATTAAGAGATCAACCTACATTGCCTGCCGTCGCTGCCTGTTGGCTGTGGTTGAACTGTGTTGTGTCACTGCGTTGATGTTGTTCCACATTGTTCTCTTTTGAAACATTCTGTAATACAGAATGTTGTAAATGTAAGAAATACCTCCTCCCCTTGGAGCCTTGTTTTCTATCCCCTCGTGTGGTTTGTTCAGATAGAATATTTTTATTTAGGGCTGGGGTGTAAAACAATGATTATCACAATATTATTAACCTCAAGGTGTGGATCATTTCACGAAATCCACAGTTCGGTTCATGTCATGTCTTGTCACTACAAAACAGACCAACTGAAAACACGGAACAGACATAAAGATGAAAACCCTTTTGGTTTAGTTATGGCCACTAGCGTAAGCAACATGTGTTGCATAGTGCTTACATACAGTTGCTGTTTCATCCACCACTTTTTTTGTTGCCATCATCATAGAATGCCCTAACTCCAGTCATCCGGTGTTTTCTCTCACCATTTCTACAACTGACCCGCAGCACTCAACGCTCCATGACTCCTCCTCAGCTTGCATTGTACCAAATGGAAAATAAATAAATAAAAAACACTGGGTTATACTCCTTTATACTCCTTTTCCATCCATTGTATATCTGTCTATACCAACCGTTGTCTCTGTCAGCACCGTACATACTGTACCGCTGTGTGTCTTTCCATTGGTGTGGACGTTGCACCATGGACTGAACAGCATACACTTGCCCTGAACCATGACATCCTAACCGAACAGGACAGATTTTTTTAAGTGGACTGATCCACTCCTATTAACCTCAGACTTTAGACTCCTGTTAACCTCAGACTTTAGACTTTAACATAACATTAGTCAATCTTTAATTTTCTGGCATTTATCATGATGATACAGACTGATTTGAATATTTGTAGCATGATAACCATTTTTCACCTCGCCCTAAATTTATTCAATGTACCTTCATGCTGATGTACACACTCTGTGGTGTGAATTGTAAAAAGGCTATTTTGTGGGTAATGTTTGTTCAAACTAAAAAAAATCACTGATAATCAACATCATCAACATTTATGTGTCTGTTCATTATTATCAGCAGAAAATTGATGTTTGTCCCTCAGTGTTTGTGTGACCTTGGCACCAATGTTTTGTCCCTAATCTTTTGTCTCACCTTTGTTTGAACAAAAAATATATTTCACAGGTGGTAATTATGACAGTCGCTTTGACGTGGGCAAGGCCAGTGGAACCTTGATTGTAGCACGGCCTCTGGATGCGGAGCAGAAATCAAATTACAACCTGACAGTGGAAGCTACAGATGGGACACGAACTGTCAGCACCCAGGTAATCGAAACACTAATGAAATGGCTGGAAGCTGATGTAGACAGAGTTTGGGGTTAAGTTTGCCTTAATGTTTTATTTTTAATTGTAATTGTACGTTTGTGCAATTTAAGTTACATTTTGCCAGCTTTAGGGTTAAGCATTTGATATTCTTTTAGTAATTAAACGTTCAAATGAAAATTTGAATTTAATTATTTGAAATGAACTTTCAGTTCCCTAAAAAGGGAACTGAAACAAGGTATACACAAATTAATTTCATTTTACTTTTATATTTTAAAAGTATATGTGTAAATAATAGTACACATATACTAGTAAATAGTAACTTTTTTCTGGTGGATATTTGCATCTCATTCTGTACTATAAATTGTTTTTTATTTAAACGGCTTAAAGAGTTTATTATAGGAACATTGTGGGTATTTCAGAGATGTTGTACTATTTCACCACGTATTTTAGTGTAATTATATTATCTATTTTGTTTAGTCATTTTAGTGACTTTTTTATGGTACTCCTGGTTAAAGTTTAATTAATTGTACTATCAAAATAGTGTGAATAGACTTTGAGACAATAAGTAGTTGCCTAAATTAGTGTATTAATTCACATTAAAGAGAGATCTTTTACTGATAGAAGAATTCGGGGAGTGCACCCCACACACATAGCCAGACACTTTAGGGGGCGCTACACTGATGATTGTCATGGTTCTGTTTTCCTGTGTGAGGAATATCAGGAGGAAATGGAAGGCTAATGAGTGATGCAGTGTATGTGTTTGTGTTGAAAAGCTATCATTGCTCTCAGATGACCAAGGCAAAATGGCACTGGCTATGTAAGAGTCTTGTTACATCCTGACATGACACAACTTCTAACTGTATAATGCTGCTTTGAAAGAATGAGCAGAAGGTAGAAAACCATGGGGAAGGCTTTGTCCCTCTGCCTATGGAGTGTGATGGAGTTGTGTTTTTCTTTGATATTACCTGTTGTAGAGACAGAGTTCATTTGAAATAGTGTTTTTAAATAATAAATATATTTAAATTAGAATATTAGACATCACCATCACTCTTTTCTTTATAAAGATATTGTTGAATATGTGAGCTTAAGATTTTAAGACTGAAATCAGACAGAAACCTACAAAGTCCTCTAAATTCACAAATATAAGCACAATATCTTTTGTTGGTTTAACCTGTACAAAAACTCAAGCATAAAATGGTGAGTTGTGGTTTTACAAGAATAATGCAGGGATTCCTGAAGTTGTTTTTAGTTACTTGGTAACTTTATGGCAATAACAAGACACCCTGACTGACTGCTGACAGGAAAATTCTTCTCAAATTCTGACAGATCTCCTTTTTTTAGTCTTCATGCTAAACCAAACTAGTCATACTCTGGCTGTAGATCCATACAGGTGTGAAATTAGTGTGTAACCTAAAAGAAGGGCAGAAATAAATAAAAAAAAAGTTTTTCCTGCTGTTCTGTTCTCCTTCCATAACAGTTTAGTATTGAGCTTCAAGAATTTCTCATTGTCTTATTCCTGATGCAACACTGCTTTGACAATGGGGCTGTCTAGCCAGTTTATTTTCTTTTGATTGTTGAGCCCCCTCCACTGCATCTTTTACAGAAACTTTGAACCCTCCTTTACTTTTCTCTACAAGTTACAGTGTGTTAAGTAGCATTTTTGCAGAAAACTAATCAAACTTTGCCCACTTGCACATTGACTAGTATTCACCTTGTTTTTCTGTTCATGAAAATACAGAATCATACCTACTCAAAATATTGCATTTGAACATATTAGCATTAAAATAAATCATGCTTGCATATATCCTGCTTGGCAACTGATACCAAAGCTGAACTGCTTTTTGTTCAGAATTCATGCCTTGTCTGTGAGAGTTTAAACACTTTTTACATGGTAGTTTGGGTCATATTGGATGACAGCGTTCAAAATGTGTTGTCCTTTGTCCTCAAAGGGGAGCTTCAGAGAACTGTAGTTGGAAAAGAATCTATTTGTTGTCACTCTGTATGAATCAAGCCTTTCATCATTGGGCTGCTGTGCTCTGCTGAGCCTTGGATAAAGCACCGCCTTCACTGGCATTTTGCAGCTCACATGCAGAAGCAGCTAGTTCTTCAGTTAGGTGCAGAACCACCACCCCCTCGCCCCAGAAAAAAAACAACATGCATTGTACCTTTTTTTCAACCACGATTATTTTGTCCCCACCATAAAGCATTTTCACAAAGGCCATTGCAGCAAGACAATTTAAAAGCATCTCAGCAGTACTGTTTGCTGTGACATTTTAGGTCAAATTAATCACATTGAAAGGTTAATTCTCAGTGGGGCTTGGTTCTCAGTGGGACCACATTTACTAGCAACCCTTTCACCTAGCAGACAATGATTCAATTCAGTGATCATAAAAGAAAAATACTGGCTCACCTAATGGATTTTCAAGTTACTTTCAGCTTTCATGTCTTTGTTTACTTTTCTTCTGCATGACATTATCATTACAAGGCTCCTCCAAATTGTCATCATATGCAGCCATATCATAACACTTTATTTACAGAGAGAAATTGAGGTGTTTAGTAGCCCATGTTGTATTGGCTAAACGTAACATGAATTGTTCTCTACCTGGACTGGATTTTCAGACAACAACAACAATAAATATATTCTGTATAAACCGCATAGGTCAGTGTGAAGATAAATACATCTGGCAGATGATCAGATTCATGAAATCTCATATCTACAGACCAGAACAGCTCAGTTGATCTTGAAGTAATGTGTTAGAATATACTTTTGTAGTATGTCAAATGACATTCATTGGCAACAACCTCAATTGCGTAGGTTTTTTTGTATTTGTTATGAGTGAGGTGGCTGATAGGCTCTCGTTCACATGAGTGCTGGAGAGTTAGACATAATACAACCAGATCACCACTGTAGGTCAGCTGTTTTCTTTCGAGGTAGGCCAGTTGGCTGGGATATGCTGAGAGTCCAATTGGGGATTGAAAGAGCTACACACTACCAATAGAGACTAGAGCAATGGCCAAAATGTTTTTTGGCTTGTATTGAATAAATCCATGAAAGCAAACAGTTATTGTTTTTACAGATTTTTTTCCCATCAACAAAAGAAAAACCATAAACTTGTACTGACCTCAAAGGTTGTCATTATTGTTGTTTCTTTTCATGTTCTGGAGATCAGTATTGAGATAACAACATGTCATATGTCTTTTGCCTTTGTATTACCTGCAGTACATATCTAATATATCACATAAAGAACCAGTTGGTTTGCTTGCACATATCCTTGGGGAAACCATAACTGTCCTGAGGATTCCAAATCGTCTGTCTCAACATGTTTCAGGAAAGCCATCTGAGTGTTTTGGCTACTAATTTGTTTATATGGAAACATTGTTCAGCATTGTCAGCATTTGCTCTGTTAGCAGGGGGTTTAGCAAACTGTTAACACACACAACTCTTGCTTCCTGCTGAGAAGTGCATATGTGTTACAGTGGCATGTAACTAATTATTCTGCAGCGCAATAGAATTACAATTAATAATTTAAAGCTGTAGTGTGTAGCTTTTAAATATAAACAAATTTATATTTGCCACTCAGCTCCACACAACTTTATTCCTCAGTGTAGTGCTTTTTAGATCTCTTGTCACCTGGTGACAAGCTGCTTGCAACAAGTTCTTTTTTTAATGTTGAGACAGATTGAGGAAAAAGCAACGTGTCAAGTGAGACGCCTGTAAACGGGTTGAGATAAAGGGTGGCTTTCTTTTTGTTCACAAAGACCAAAGTGTTGCAGAATAATAACTTTAACAACAAAAATAACCAGTAATATGCTCTGCAGCTGTGCATAATTAAAATCATAAATCATCTTTTAAACATTCAAATATGTAGATAATAAAATCAATGGAAAGATTGCCCCTCCCAGCCTCCATTTGTTTATTCTCAATAGAAAAACTTGTATAAGTAAGTATTTTTTTGTTTGTTATTGATTTTTGATTTGTTTCTCCAGGTACACACACAGAGTTGCATTGCAAATTAGATCTGCCTAAACACACACGGACAGTGTACCTTGTTAAAGCTCTAAATTAGACAATTAGACTTGTCTATTCCAATGATGATCTAGAACCTCTCCTTGTATTTATTGGTCAGGCATACAGCAGCGATGATTGTTTTGTTTGGGTAAAATAAAGCAAAAACAAGAGTCCCGGACCTCTGTGGGCAGTGAGCTGTGTTAATCCTGTTTTGAGAACATGTTGGAGTGGTTAGTGCCAGTGCCCTGCCTTCGCCCAGAACCTGCCACCTGGCAGGGAGGCTTCCTCTCCTACGCACAGAACAGGAGGACAATAAGCACAATAGCAGCTCCCAGTTGTCCAGTTTGGGACACCACACAGAAGGTGTTTAGTTCAGCTGAGGGCATTGTTTTAACCGACTTTCATTCTTAAATGTCTTTTATTTTCCTATTTAAAAGAACAATTTTCCTATTCCTATTTAAAAAAAAAAAAAAAATCTAGTGGTGATTCTGCAACCAAGCCCACTTTCAAGCATGTTGGCAAACCTACGTGACCCCCAAGCATCATCGAAACACAAAAGGCTCTCTCTAGAATCATTGTTTGCTTTTGGAGTGCATTTTTATGTCCAGACCTGATTGGAGCCTGAGAAAGCCCAATGCATCACAACAAAACCTGTTCCACTTAATAGCTGTGTTCCGTGTTGCCTGTTAATTGCCATTCACTCTCATGTCAAATGACTGAAATGCATGTGCGAAGGTGAGGGTGAACATGCTTATCTCGTCATCTGCGTCATCAGTTTCAGCGTGCAACACTAAGACAGAGACTTTATCCATGTTTTTAGTGAACCTTACTCCTAACCAGTGAGGACAGTGCTTATTGTTATTCATTTAATCTTATTTACATTTTATTAGTGCCTTATAATCATTACTGCTGCAATAAGGGACAGCAGTAAAAGATACAAACAGTAATGACTGTAATATTCTTACAAAGCTCTACTGTGTTGTTGTTTCCTCCTACCCCCAGTTTATTTTGTTTCTGGTGCATTTGTGATTTTATATTTTGCAAACTGGTGATACAGAACAAAAAATCTGGGTTAAAAAAATCTTGGATATACCCATTAATTTTAGTATGAAAGCGGCTTTAGAGAAAATTTTCTGTGGGAGGTCTATGGAAAACAGTCTGTCACTGTTGTTTGCTTTCCATTTGACCGTTGTAGCTCCGTGAAGGCGTCTCTGAAGGATCAGCTGATGTAGACGAGGGGTGCCGCATTCCAGCTCGGGCACCTCATAGCTAGGAGCTGTGCCAACAAGGCAGTCTCATCATGCAGCCCAGACGCCCTTCCCCCCATATCCACCTATACAACATCCTCTGTTGGCTATGCAGAAGTACTTCAAGCTGTTCTGCTCACAATCTGTCCCTGGTCTCCCGTTTCTCATGTTTTCTCAGTCCACATTACAAAGGCTCTCTTTATGCCTCACTCAAACGTTCACCTCACTAAACTGTGAGTTAGTGAGTGTTTTTTGGGCTGACATTTTTTTGCACTTTAGTCTCAAACAAACACTTTTTTAAAATTTTCACACACAACCTGTGATTTGTAAATTTGACCATTTCTATCTACCTTTGATCTTTAACTGTCATCTCTCTTTCTTACTGTCATATCACCCTTGCAGCACTTTTTTTCTTAGTATCTCCTTAAGTCACGTCTGCATCTTACTCTGAATCTCGTTCTTCCTCAACACTCCTAGAGGAAGCTTTATACAAAGACTACAGAGTTTTCTTCCACACCAGCATTTCTGCTGCAGTCAGGCCGTATAATGCTGCTTTGTGATGTTTGGGGGCAAAGATACTTTGAAGTGTTTTAGAGACTGCGCAAAGGGAGAGCCAAGTTTGTGTGCATTTTAGAGATGGGGGAGGTTCTTTCTGTGTGCTTTATAAACCATATGAAATAGTAGATAATGGAAAGATCTGGAGACTATTTTCCAGGTCCCATGCTTGTATTTCTTTCCGCTTCTTGACAACACTATCGCCCACTGCCACCTTTTGTCACCACTCGCACGATGTGTTATCTGACACCAGCCAGATTGAGACACACTGGACAGTCTCTTTGTGTGGATTCAATGTATGAGACTGTGTGTATGGGTGCACATGTGTGCATCAGTGTGTGTAAAACATGGATTGTGAGACATCAGGGATCTGGACAGATTGTTAGGCTTCTGGGGGGGGGGCACCATACACTAGAGGCCAAATTCCCTGTTTATTTTTCGGGGTTAATGTCTTATTAAACAAAGTGTGTTTATTTTAAATTATGTCTCATGATTAGCAGCATGATGTGAGTTGCTCATGACACATGACTTGTGTGGCAAGCAGCTAGTTTTATGGCACTGATAGACAGCATGAAACCCAGTGCTCCCCCTGCAAGATGACATCTGTTAGCCTCAGCAGCATTGCCAATGTCATAGCACACAGTAGATTTTAAATATTATAAGTCCTGTCAGGTTGGGTCTATATTTTTTTCTGATATAGGGCTCACAGTGCTTAACAAACACTATATTGTTGACCAGAGATCTCACAAACCTTGGTCAGCTATTGCTAGTAACTGGTGGGAGTTTTGGTGACTGTTGTCCCGTCCACTCTGCCTTCATCAAAGAGTTTGGGTTTGACTGTTTCCTCATGGGACATCACCCCCTGGTGTCTGGTATGCAGGTGTCTAATCTGGGCTGATCCCTTTGTTCCCCATGTTTGGCAATGATAGAAGCTCCTTGTTGGTCTGGGAAGCAGAGCTGGCATTCCAGCAGCTCTCCATAATCCTCTGTCGGAAGTCCAATAGACGAATGGCTGGTGTTGATAAAACATGTCCCAGTGGAATTTTATAGTTTGAGGATATCAATTTTTTTTTGTGTGTGAGGGGAAACGTGCAATGCAATCTTTTATTCACCAATGCAAAAAACACTTATGCGTTATGAGTTTGACAGTTGCTTATCAATGCCAGAGCAGAGTATTTATTGCAGTGTCATAAACATTTTGAATATGTTATATAAGTAATTTGTAACAACTGTCACTCCACTGTAAATTTAATCATTTGTGTGTACACAGAGGGGACTCGTGGTTAACAGCATCAAGTGGCTATTCGGTTTGGGTATTACATTTGCCATTGTATGTACTGAGTCTTTTAATATCAACACTAGTCTACTAGAATGTTTTAGTCCATGTGTGCGCACACACGTCATGGTTGTATGGACAAATTTTGGCTTAAAACCAGCATTGTGAGAGCATCTTGGCGTCATGATAACAGTTATGCTTATCCTCACCACTTCAAATGACCTTTTGAGGGTTAAGGCTTGATTTTAGGGATGTAAAAACGTAAAAACACACTAACAAGGTCTTAAAAACTATGATTATTTGGTTTAAAATCTCCATAACCAGCATTGAAATGTAACCCAGATTTTGAATCACTGTTATGGACTTGCTCTCTGAAGGCTTTATTTTTAAATAAATGATCAAGAATAATTTGTTCTACTCATAATATTTTGTTTTTTTTATTCACCTAGTTATCCTCTGAAACTTGATAATCCATAGTATCCAATGTTTAGAAGTGGCTTTAAAACTATAGCCCTACAAAATCCACATGCATGACTTAAGTCAGATTTTGAAAACATTCTCCTCTCTCCAACTTTTCTCCTGTAGGTGCTCATTCGTGTAATTGACACGAACAACCACCGGCCACAGTTCTCACAGCAGGTGTATGTAGTGAACATCCCTGAAGACAAACCAGTAGGGAGTGAGGTCATACAGATCAGTGCTGTGGACAGAGATGAGAAGAACAAACTGACCTTTACCCTCCTGAGCAGCACAGATCCATTCAGCCTGAGAAAGTTCCGCTTAGATCCAGGAACAGGCACTCTGTACACTGCTGAGCGACTGGATCATGAGACTATGCATCATCACATCCTCACTGTTATGGTATGAAGCACTAAAAACATGCAATTTAACAGTTTTCTGGTAAATTATGAAAATGTCTTGTGGATTGTTTTTAATTTAGTTATTCTTTTTTAAAATTCTATGCATAATAAAATGAAACATGCATGACATTTAATAATGTTAGTTTTTCTATGCTTTGTAAATATTAATAGTTACATTATAAAGGTAATATAATGAGTATGAAGTATCTCAAAATGTATTTTTTAATTTGTCTTCTGAAGGTTAGAGACCAGGACATTCCAGTAAAGAGGAATCTTGTACGTGTTATTGTCAATGTGGATGACACCAACGACAATGCACCCTGGTTTATTGGCACACCATACTCTGGCCGTGTATTTGAATCAGCTGCTGTAGGCTCAGCTGTGCTTCAGGTCACTGCTCTAGACAAAGACAAAGGCCACAATGCAGAGATCATCTACAGCATTGAATCAGGTAAAATGCATTACATGCCACATTGCTGAGCCACATTTTCCTCTTTTTTCCTTCAAGCTAAAAATTTGGATTGTAAAATAATAGAAATCAGTTTGTAAAAAATGTATGAGTCATCCTGGGTCCTTCTGCCCACTGCATCTTGATCATGAATGGAATATAAAAAAAAAAAACTACAAGATTGGAGACTTTGTTTGGAGGTCCTCCATATACAGTATGTGGGAGAACGATAGAATCCCCCTCTGAATTTCCCACAGTGTTTTTCTCTTACAGTCTGCTGTTATACAAGAATGAGAAACATGCAGTTATTAGCTTTTTGTTCAAATATATGCATGTTTGGAAAAAACCCTAAATGACTTCATTGAACTGTAACTTCCTCATTATTAACATCTTTCTTTTTGAACCGTGCACTGTATTCTACAGTTCTACAGACTCATTGATAGTGCTAGTACAGTCACATAAATGTGTTTATCTTTTGTCTTTTCTATCTTATAGGAAATTTTGCCAACTCGTTTGCCATTGACCCTGTACTAGGAACAATCACAGTAGCCAAAGAGCTTGATCGCCGCAGCAAGACTCTGTTTGAACTTACTGTTAAAGCATCTGATAATGGAACACCTCCACTCTTAACTACAACCACTGTTCATATTGTGATAACGGTTTCTGATAATGCAGCACCCAGATTCACTGAAAAGGATTTCTCAGCAGAGGTCAGTGAATCTGTCCACCCAGGAACTTTTGTGAGTTTGGTCACCGCTGTCAGCCAGTCATCTGTCTTCTATCAAATTAAAGGTGGCAATATCAACAATGCATTTGATATAAACCCAAACTCTGGAGTAGTTGTGACCCAGGGATCTTTAGATTATGAGACCACCTCTAAGTACACGCTCATCATACAGGGAACCAACATGGCTGGAGTGGCTAGCAACACAACACTGCAGATTCATCTTAAGGACGAAAATGACAATGCTCCAGTCTTTCTCCAGAGGGAATTCAAAGGAGTAATCAGTGAGTCTGCTCCCATTAATAGTGTTGTTCTGACCCATGACAGCACTCCTTTTGTCATTCGAGCTTCTGATGCCGATTGTGATCAGAATGCCATGCTAATCTATCAAATAGTTGAACCTTTTGCACACGACTATTTTGCTATTGATTCTAGCACTGGAGCCATCAGAATTATATCATCTTTGGATTATGAACAAAGAAGTGTTTTCTGGTTCACTGTTCAGGTCCATGATTTAGGAATGCCAAGCCTCTTTGCAGAGACGGCAGCCAATGTGACTATTGAAGTAATTGATATTAATGACTGCCCACCAGTTTTTAGCCAAGAGCTATATGAGGCAACTGTCATAATTCCAACATACAAAGGAGTGGAAGTCATTAAAATGAACGCTACAGACTCAGACTCTGATCTTAACGCCAAACTTCTTTTCTCCATCTCTGAGGGTAATATCGGTGATAAATTTAAGATAGACCCAATCTCAGGCATAATCTCCATTCATAATGTCACCCAATTAAGGAGCCGATATGAATTAAAGGTTAGAGTATCAGATGGTCGATTTGCCACTGTTGCTACTGTAAAGATACATGTAAAAGAAAACAAGGAGAGTAAAATTAAGTTCACCAGGGAATCCTACAAAGCCACCGTCCAAGAGAACTCATCTGAGAAGAAAACTATAGCAGTTATTGCTGCTGTTGGGAACCAGGTGAACGAGCCTTTGTTCTTTAAGATTTTAAACCCCGACAGCAGGTTTGAAATCAGTCGCACATCTGGAGTAATCTTAACTACTGGGATTCCATTTGATCGTGAGGCACAGGACACATATGATATCATTGTTGAGGTCACTAAAGAGGACACAACTGAAGATGTAGCTCATGTTTTGGTAACTGTAACAGTGGAAGATGTGAATGACAACAAACCTATGTTCGTGAACCTCCCTTATCATGCCCTAGTTCAGATGGATGCAGAGGAAGGCCAGGTCATCAGACAAGTCACTGCAGTAGATAAGGACATGGGTTCAAATGCAGAAATCCATTACTACCTGAAGGAGCATCAGAAGCACTTTGAAATGAGCTCATCTGGTGAAATAACCCTCAAAAAGAAATTTGAGAAGGAATCACTCAACACAGACTTTGTCATTGTTGTCATGGCCAAAGATAATGGAGAAATGCCTCTCTCAGCTGAAGTAGAGGTCCCAATAACTGTGGTGAATAAAGCAATGCCTATATTTGAGAAGCCATTTTACAGCATTGAAATCCCTGAAAACATTCAGTTACACACACCTGTGCTTCATGTTCAGGCCAATAACTCAGAGAGCCCTCGTATTGTGTACACTATCTCTGAAGGAGATCCTTTTAAACAGTTTTCTATTGATTTTAACACAGGTGTAATTCATGTGATTCGGGCTTTGGACTTTGAGATACACCCTGCTTATAAGTTAAATGTGAAAGCCACAGACTCTCTGACTGGTGCACAGTCAGAGGTTTTTGTTGATATAATTCTGGAAGATGTAAATGATAACGCCCCTTTGTTCCTTTCAAAGGCCTACTATGCCAATATTTCCGAGGCTGCTGTCATTGGTACATCAGTTTTGCATGTTGGTGCCAAAGATTCTGATACTGGTAATAACCAAGAAGTGTTCTTTCAGTTCGTTGAGGAAAAGGGCGAAAGCTCAGAGTATTTCAACATTGACCGTGACACAGGAATGATCTCCATAGCTCAAATACTTGATTATGAGGAGATCCGGCAGCACAAGTTGAGAGTCCGTGTTGTGGATGGAGGTGTTCCAGCCCTCTCCAGTGATGTCATTGTGACAATAGATGTAACCGACCTAAATGATAATGCTCCAACCTTTACAGAACACACTTACAAAACTTCTATCAGTGATCTGGCCCCACGTGGACACTTCATCACCCAAGTCCAAGCATCAGATGCTGACATCTCAGATTCAAATAACTTGGAATTCTCAATTGTGTCTGGAAATGAAGATCAGAACTTTGCTATAGACAAGCACACAGGAGCCATTGTTGTTTCCAACCACCGGAGGCCACATATGTTGCCTGTTTACAACCTCACTGTATCAGTTACGGACGGTGTATTCAGAAGCTCATGTGTTGTCATGATCACAATTATTGGTGCCAACTTCCACAACCCTACATTCACTCAGACGGACTATGTGGTAGAACTTGTTGAAAACTCACCTGTCGGTACCTTGGTAGCAGAAGCAAAGGCAACAGATGATGATGAAGGCATTTTTGGACAAATAACATACCAAATTGTCAATGACGTTGCAAAAGAAAAGTTCTCTGTCAATAACAATGGAGAGATTTTCACTTTGGAGAGTCTTGATCGTGAGAACAACAATGAGAAGGTCATTCCAATTTCTATTGTAGCTAAAGATGGTGGTGGAAAAGTCGGATTTTGTATTGTCAATGTCATTCTCACAGATGTCAATGACAACACCCCACAGTTCAGAGCAGCTGAGTATAAAGCCACTATCTCATCGGATGTTCCAAGAGGAACCTCTGTTGTTAAAATTGCTGCTTCAGACATGGATGAGGGAAGCAATGCTGACATTCAGTATTCAATGGAAGAAGATGCTGAAAATGTGGAGGAGAACTTTGAAATACATCCAACCTCTGGGGTCATTATAACCAAAGAGAGTCTCATTGGACTTGAAAATGAGCTGTATGCATTCTTTGTCAGGGCAAAGGATACTGGAAACCCATCGAGAAATTCAGTTGTGCAGGTTTACATCAGGATTGTTGCACCTGAGACCCCAATTCCAAAATTTGCTGAACCACATTACCGTTACACTATTGCTGAAGACCTTCCCATTGGCACAGAAATCGATGTGATTCAGGCAGTGAGTGAGCAACCAGTTGTCTACAGCCTTGTGAGAGGAAACACTCCCGAGAGCAATGAAGATGAAGTGTTTGTTGTAGACAGAGATGGTGGTGCCTTGAAACTTCAAAAAAGCCTCAATCATGAGACTACCAAATGGTACCAGCTCACCTTGCTTGCCCAAACCAAACATGAGAACTATGAGATAGTTTCATCTGCAATTGTAAACATCCAAGTGAAAGACCTTAATGACAACAAGCCTGTCTTTGAGTCAGATCCATATGAAGCTGTCATTGTGGAGAACCTTCCGAGTGGGAGTAAAGTAATTCAGGTCAAAGCAACTGACCAAGACTCTGGAACCAATGGCCACATCCTTTACAGCCTCAGTCCCAAGCAAAACCTGCAGGAGATCTGTGAACTCTTTGCTGTCAACAGTGAGACTGGATGGGTAACCACCTTAAAAGAGTTAGACCGTGAAAAATTGAATAAATATACCATTGCTGTTCTGGCCACAGACCAAGGGGATAAGGTTCAACATACTACTGGCACCAGAGTGGTGGTGACAGTTGCTGATGTAAATGATAACCCACCCCGCTTCACCGCAGAGATCTACAAAGGCACAGTGAGTGAAGATGACCCTCCCAGCGGAGTGATTGCTATCCTCAGCACCACAGATGATGATTCTGAGGACATCAATAAACAAGTGAACTACTTTATCACAGGTGGGTATTTGTTATTCTTCAAGATAGATCATTTGGTAGCCCAGAGACTCAAGTCCCAACTTCTTTCTGTGCCTGCTTTTCATAAATAGTGCTCAGGGATGGGGTATTATCCTTTTATGCTATTTAATATGATGACAATATCTCATCTTTGAAACATTACAAATTCCTGCTATCTGTTAGGAGTCTGAGTCACTGGCCAATCTGACCAAGCTGTAAGCAAGTACTTTTGTCATCATAGTAGAGAATTGTCTAATATTTGAAGAGTGGCTTGAAATGAACTTGGGAAATACTTCATCTGGTGTTAATTAGTGTAAACAACTATACCAAGTCAAGAAATATGAAAATTAATCAGAAACCATCACTCTTGTTTATTTGTGTTCATTGTTCAACATTCTGGTGATTTTTTTATTGGTCTTGGATTGCTTCTGTACCAACTTTGGTAATTGGTGCTGGATATTCACATGTGAATGGTGTTAAAATTGACTGTGTATTCTTCCTCTTTTTTTTTTTTAATGTTGGAGGCTGCTCTTGCTTCTTACTTCTTGATAATTCTGAAGTGGTGTATTCTTTTTAACACCAAACAGGAGGGGACCCACTTGGCCAATTTGCCATTGAACATATTCAGAATGAATGGAAAGTTTCGGTCAGAAAGCCCTTGGACCGTGAAGAGAAGGACAATTATCTCCTTAACATTACTGCCAGTGATGGCGTCTTCACTGCCAAAGCCATTGTGGAGGTCAAAGTGCTGGATGCCAATGACAACAGCCCAGTATGCGAAAAGGTAGTTATTTTCTTCCCAGCTCCTTTTATAGCAACTAATTGTATTTTTTCCTGTCCTCTTCTTCCTGGTATTTTCTTTTACAAGTATTTAATCCTCTCTTCGGTTTTCCCTCTTACTCTATCCATCCTTCAGTCACTCTATAGTGAGAGCGTCCCAGAGGACTCTCCTAGTGGCAGACTCATCTTGCAGGTCTCTGCCACAGATGCAGACATTCGCTCAAATGCCCAAATCTCCTATGAGCTCCAGGGACTTGGATCAGAATTGTTTGTCATTGACTCTGATACAGGTATGTACCTCAGTAAGAACAGGCATTTGAAGGAGTATTGCGTGATGCTTTGTGGCCATCTAAATTTCTGTCCTAATGCTTTTATTTTGATTTATTTGTCATATATCATATTGTCGTATTATTTGTCATTTGCCGTATGTGTCCTTGAACACTGAGTGAGATTTCCCTCCAGCTGTACTGCAGGTTATTTTAAATGTTTGGAGCAGTATATTGGACAGTGATCCTGTATCAAGCACTCATGGCACCATGCTGGGAACTAACAAATAAAACACATCTCAGCAATTCACAAGTGATTTTTCATTTTTGGTTGATTTTTTTCATTGATTTGTGACTATAAAATGCAGCCATGTAGAAGGCTAACTTTCTTTTCTCTTTGCCCAGTTGTTATTTACTTAGGCATTTCTAAAAGAGCCTACAACATTTCCCTGCAGGCCAAGGTATAGACCCATGGTAGCTTGAGTAATAATATTACAGAGTTGCACTTAAATTGAATTTATGGCTTATGCACTTCTTACCTGGAAAAAAATTCTTCTGGGAGACCTCCTAGATTAGACAGTGGCTTCTGTGAGGAAAAAAAAGTAAATTGGAAAGAAAAATAATCACCACCAATAGTCTTTTAAAGTGAATGCAAAACCAATTCTATAAATTGTAAAACAAACCAAGCTTGTAGATTTACAGTTACTGTGTACAATACATCTGCTATCACACGAAATCCCAAAGTACAGGTATACAGTAATGTAGTCTTAATATGCTGAGACTGACAGCAGGACAGATTCTAAGGCCACTGATGCCATCCAGCTGTGTTTTGGCAACTATCAATATCGAGTTTAGTTGAAGGTTATATTTTTCTCAGTCCAGACAAGTAGGATTATTGCAGATGAGGACTGCCAAAATGGCTCTGGAGTTTTCCAGAGGGGCTGTGGTAATGCTGGCTGCCTCACTTCAAAAATTATCCTAGCTGTCAGCACTGATGTTTCTCTTCATACCCCACATATCCACCCCCACCGTTTTCTGTTTCCTCTTATTCTACAATTACTTATGTATTTCCCTATCCTCTCTCCCTTGAAAGCCATTTGTTGTTTAGATGTGTTTTACTTGGTTAGCAGACAAGGTCATTCCAGTGCTTTAGAGTATACATAGTTTGTTCTCAAAGATTTAATCTTCGCCTGCAAAAAGAATGGCTTTTTATTTTTTTATGTCAAATGAAATCCTCCCACTCCCAGAGGAATTTATATCTCTTTGTATTATGTACAGTATATAGCATTTCTGTCTCATCTTCAGGGGAGCTGAAGACCTTACACCCCCTGGACAGAGAAGAGGAAGTTGAGCACAGGTTCAAAGTGCGGGCAGTGGACGGTGGAGGGTGGTACTGCGAGGCTGACATCCACATCACTGTAGAAGACATCAACGATAACCCACCGCAGTTCTTATCCGATCCTTACACCATCACAGTCTTCGAGAACACAGAGACGGGCACATATGTGGCAAAACTGCAGGCAAATGATATCGACACGGGTGAGGAATTCAGTTGTCAGACACAATTTTCCCATGACCTTGTACTTGCACTAGAAACTAAAACAGCCTTAATTTGTATATTATTATTAAGGAAATCATTACCAAACAATTAGTCCTAAATCAAGGGTCACACCTTAGCCATGCAGAAGGAGAATCTGTCTTGACCGAAGGGTTGCTGTTTCACATCCCCATCAGTTTAAGGGGTGGGGTTCCCCTAAACAAGGTACCCAATCCCCATTGCTCATTGATAATTGGACACTCTTAATCCACCCCAACCACAGAGGGGGCACATCTAGTGAACTCTTTGTGCCGGTCCCAAACCTGGATAAATAGGAGGGTTGTGTCAGGAAGGGCATGTGGTGTAAAAATCAAATGTGTCAATCATCCACTGTGGCAAGCAGCTAAAGGATAAGACAAGCCCTTAATCAGACAGCAGTACTGATCTTGCTTTGTTTTCATTTTTTTTTTTTGCACACAACACAAACATGGATCTGCTGTACTTGTGTAATTAGACCTAATTAAGCTTAGTTTAGCTGGCTCTACTTCATTTTAGGAGCTGTTTCAACATTTTTTTTTATTTTATTTTCAGCTGACCTTAAAATGGTAATCCTCTTTTTAAGAGTTGTAAATATGCTAGATATATAGAATAGTAAATCTTACACAAAAGTAACTTTTTTCTTTTTCTTGTTTCTTATTAAATTTCATTGTATTATAGGAATAGCAAAGTATCAGACTAGTGTCTTACATAAACTTACGAGATACTGGAGGAGGCTCAGGTAAATCTGCTTTATTAGTTTCTGCAGAGGCAGTAGAAAGCTAATTCTGAATCCATAAGCTCACACAGGCCTGTGCATTATGATTAAAATGCTATAAACAACATCCCAGCACATTACTCAGTGTCAAAATAAAATACCATACACTTATAATTCAAGAAATAGTTCTTAGCATCATTGTATATTTTGTGCATATGTATTCTGGTTCAATGGTGACTAACAAAGCACAAGTTATTATCCTTCCATTATGCCTTATACTAAATTGCACGAGGGGTGGATAACAAAAGTGGAATTTCATGAATGACAAACCCCTCAAATTAAAAGCTCCATTACACTTTAATGAAATTCTTCTCTCTTCATGCTGAATTCTCAAAAGGGATGATTGTAATTTTCCATTTGCCTGGTGCAAAGCCACAGGGCCACACATTTTTTTCTGCTGTCTTCACCTTTCAGCAAGTGTTGCCAGCCACTGTGAGGTTTACATATGGATAAGACAGAGAAATTAACCCCAGCAATTTAACAGACACTTAAACCACTTGAGACTTCATCCACAACGCTACTGGACCTGCCCGTCTAAATTTAAGTTTGTCTACCAGAATATTTAAGCTTGAAGAAACATTTCTGCATGTTCACTCTTAGATAATTAACTTAGTCTGTCCGATTCCCTTGTTCTTGTCCCTCATTTTAGCTTGACAGAATAAAAGAGATAGTAGAATTAGGTACCTCAGTGAGAATCGTATGGTGAAAGGAAAGAGCTGGTATTAAGACATTTTCTTCCCTAAGGGTTTGCTGGCATAAAATGCTTCACATTTGAATATCAAAGATGAAGGTACTCGAAGGAAGGGTGGAGAAAAATATGTGCTCCCTGCAGTTTAGCCAGGAGCACTAATTATTTCATGTTACACTGAGTGAAAGCGGACAGGTATTTGACTAATAGTTGTATCTCATTGTATGGCACACTGAGGGTTTTTTTAGTATGTACAGTGTGTCTCATATTTTTTATTAAGGCGCAAATTTGAAGAACTGAACTGGCAAACCCCAAAAAGCCACACAGAGGATAAAAGCAAACGGGCTGTAGTTTTGACCAGTTTAGTCAGGCACAATTCAGCTGTCTTGCAGTCAATCATCAACATTTATGCCTAACAGAATAGTTGCCTTATCATCCATTGATATTTGACTCTATATATTGCTGTGTGGAGTCTGTGGCATCATACTTGTTTTAAGCTGCTGTTTGCTACTGTGCTTGAAAATGTTTGAAACCCACATCACTCTTGCTCTTCAGCTCAGCTTGCCGCCACAATCTCTGAGAGACAACACTTATCAGTGTGGAATAGTTATGAACCAGACAGACAAACAGACCCAGACTTGTGCCCTTGATATGTGATAAACTTAAGTTATTCAGATGCACATTCCTCCTTTGAATCCACTTTGACCCTTATCACTTTTCCTGGATCCAAGTGTCTCCTCTTGCCCTCCACTGTAGAGGACTTTAATAATTTCTGCTCTGTCTCTGTTTTGCTTTGCCAGATGTTGTTGGCATTCCCCTAAAAATATAAACAAAATAAAAAATGAAATCTACAGAGGTTTATTTTAATACATTGCCATTAAAATATCTTGGATATAAGGAACATTTTAACTATGTTATTTTCTCTAATATTTTACATTTTTATTATTCAAAATGTTGGATTTCTGTTGAACAATCATTGTACCTCATTTAATATGAGGGAATTAGATGCACATGCAGTCATGAATATATGTGAATGATCAAACCAGATTTAACTGATATAACCATATAAGCAGGGCTCAGTGCAATAGTTTCTCAGAACAATAGTGATTATAGCAGAGGGTGGGGGAACTTACCTGATAAATGGGAATGTAATGGTGGGTTTCAAATGGGGGCCACCTGCAGAAAGACATTATGATTATTATTGTGATCTGTCTCTGTCTTGTTGCTGAAAGCATTTGCTAGTGGGAGGACATGAGTTATGGAGACAACATGGACGAGAGGCTGTTTGAAAGATGAATGTTTTAGAATGAGAACAGAAGAGAGAAATCTGAATCAATAAATCAGTAAAATGGTTAATATGCTGGTTTAACTGCTGTATTTGTGTTGGGTTGGCCATCATTTTATTTAGGGCTTTGTTTGCTTAGATGGTGGTTGGAGATTAAAGATTCAGACCACATATAAAATAGTCTTCCAGTTGTCATGTTGTGGCCAAACAGGAGGTAAGAATATACTGAATAGCCAACAGGGGCTGGCTCTGATGGGTGTAAAAATAGACGATATTGTATGGCACGTGTGATTGGACACCAGTGTGTTTGAGAACTTGTATCTCCCAATGGGTGCTTTGTTTCAGGTGATGCTATTTGACAAGATGCCAGAGGCAGTTAGACAACATATGTAAGTTCTTGTTTTCTTGAATTGCAGGTTTCAACAGTGACATACTCTACTCATTAGTCGATTCTGCTGATGGACATTTTTCAATTGATGAGCACACTGGTGTCATAAGCCTGGAGCGTCTCCTGGACCGCGAGGTGCAATCGGTATATGAGCTCAAAGCCCGTGCAAGTGACCAGGGTTCGCCACGTCTCTCCTCGCTGTGTCAGGTGGTGATTTCAGTCCTGGACATCAATGACAATCCGCCGGTGTTTGAGCACCGTGAATACACAGTCACTGTATCGGAGGATGTGGCTGTGGGCACACAGTTACTCAGAGTGCAGGCGACCAGCCGGGACATGGAGGCCACTGGAGAGATTTCTTACAGCATCATCAGTGGAAATGAGCATGGAATGTTCAGTGTAGACCCTCATACTGGTATGTCATTACATAATGCTTCCTTTTATTTTGCCCTTAGCTTAGTACTAACACAGTACTGCATTTAGTTACAGTCTATATTCCTGTCTCATCATTGATCTTGGAATTCTGCGAAAAGACAGTGGGGATAAAAATTGCCACCAACTTACATATTTTGTATCAGACTGGAGTGTCATCATCTTTGATTTAGGATGCAGTTTTGTTTCCTGCAGTATTTCAAGTAAGAATCAGTGGTGGATGGTGATTTGACTTTGCATGTGCATTTCAGCTTAAAATATTAACATTTTAATTACCACATATAATCAATGCACTGATACTGAGTTCAGTAATGTAACCTGTAAATTCTCTCCCTTTCTAAATTCCTCCCAACTCTTTGTCCTCAGGTGACATCTTTGTGATCGAGTCACTGGACTATGAGGTCTCCCATGAATACTACATCACCATAGAGGCCACAGATGGTGGCTCCCCACCGCTCAGTGACATGGCTACTGTGAACATCAACCTGACTGATGTCAACGACAACAGACCTGTCTTCAGCCAGGATGTCTACACAGCCGTCGTCAGTGAGGACACAGAGCTGGGAAAGACTGTGATGATGGTAAGGATATATGCGCTATCTTTAGCAATGTGTTTACATACAGTTGGAGTATGTTGTGGGAAATTACTCCTAATTACCATAAAACTGCATATGGGGTGAGATTCTTTTTTCATCTCCCTGTCTTAATTTTCCCTTTGCTCTGTTAGTTTATTCACATTCTCACAGCATTGTTCATTTGTAAAATACATCATCATATGTGTGCACCTGTGACAAATTACCATCTGGTTGCAGAGCTGAAGTAGGACCAGTGCTGTTTATGCTCACTGCATCTCTCTCTTCTCTCTCATTATGTGACACACATACTTATACAGTTTTAATTAAAAAGCATTTGACTTATGAAGCCCCTATCCAGTTCCAATAAGGCATTTACTTTCTTTTATATGTAAATGTTCACTCTATTTATTTCTGTCCACCTCCTTTCCCACATAAAATCCCCTTTATCTGTTCTCTGATGTGTCTGAATATAAATGATCATAGAATTAGATACATGTCATTGTTTCATACATGTATTTGACAGAATGTGCCATCACCTACTCTCTTTAATCTTAGGATAAATTGTTCCCACTATGAATCAAGTTTCCCATTACATAAGTAAGTTTGTGCTTGTCTGTGTCAGTTTTATGTCTAGGAGTTTGCCCCTTAGTCTGCTACTCTAGGAATCATTCCTTATTTTCATTACTATCAGTCATTTTGGTGTAGTGTGGATGCCGTGTGCTTACCACAGGAGCTGACCGTTGGCATTGAAGAAGCTCTCAGGTGGAAAAAGGACGGAAAACGGAGAAAAGAAAGTTATTTTTTCAATAGGGTTTTTTTTGTCTCTCTTAAAAAAAAAGGTAAAAGTTAAAGTACAAAACTAAAGTTAAAGAAAAATGATGAGGGGTCAGAGATCAGAGGTCAGAGTGTCAAAGTTTCACCCAGCTTATCTCCTAACTCCTCTTCTCAAACTTGGGCCTTATGTATACCGTAAATTATGTTACCTCCCCACTGGACACACGGAGAGGTCATTGAGTTTAAAGATGTCACCCTTCTCCTCAAATAGAGAGGAGAGAGTTCATCTTAGCAGTTATTCCCCTTCTTAATTGTCTTTTTTTAATTAATATTTTCCTTTTTCCCTTCTGTGGAGAATTCTGGGGGGTTTTAAACAGCTTTAGTAAGTCCCTGTCAGGTTTGAACTTTGGTTTTTCCCTTGAAGGCCTTCTATTTTAGCAACTCACACTCCTAAAAAATATTAATGTATAAAATGAAACAAAAAATGGTTGCATCCCTACAATGTATTTACAACAATGTAAATCCTAACTGTGTGCTGATTCCCCAAGGGGTGTTAAACGTTACTGTTACAGCCATCATGTTGTAAGATTTATTAATGAGTATGTCAGTCTGTCTGCCTGTCTGTCTGTTTGATCATTTCTTTTCTGGAGCAGAACTTGAAAATCCTTTAAAAAAATGTTGTCCCACTAAATCCCCTAATGTTAAATATAGATTTAGAATTTCACACTCAAAAAGTTTTCCAATTAATCTTGCCCACTCGAGAGTAGTAAAGAAAACAGAAATCCTTGCCAGATTTGTTGTAAAAGTAGCTGATAATTACATGTTCACATCTTAGCCAGAAGCTGATTGGTAAAATGCATTTTAGGACCTTAAATGCATAATTTGAATTAGATATACAAGCAAATTCATTAAATTGTCTTTTTAAGCCCCCATCAGAAGTTGTTGATTGATAATTGGTTTGAAATGGTTTCAAAGGTGATGGCTGAGGATCTTGATGGACCTTCTTATGATCATGTGCGGTTCTACATTGCCGAAGGAAACCAAGGCAGTCCTTTCACCATCGATCCGGTCAGAGGAGAGCTTAAAGTTGCTCGCCAGCTGGACAGAGAGAGGGTAAGAGAAATGGCAGATTCAATGCTGACTGTACACAGAGACTTAAATGCACTGCAGAACTAATTGCACAGAATCCAATCAGAGTCATGTCAGGCCTAATAGGAAGGCTTGTTTACCGATCTCTGCTGCATTATTGCTTAGAAAGGCAGCTTTACGCCATATGGTAAATCCTTCTCTTTCTCTTTTGCTCAGACTTCGGGGTACACTCTGATGGTGGTTGCCTCTGACAATGGTGTGCCCCCTCTTTCCAGCAGTACCATGATCAACATCGACATATCTGATGTCAATGACAACCCGCCCCTTTTCTCCCAGGCAAACTACAGCCTCATCATCCAGGTGAGACAGGGCAGTGGCCTGTGTGTGTGGAGGATAAGAATGAAGGAGATGGATTGGAAGAAAGAGAGGGGGAGGTGTCGGGAGAGGGATTGCAGTAGACACAGAGAGAGAGATTAACAATGAGGAATA
Organism: Brachirus orientalis; assembly: GCA_016785285.1. Lineage (NCBI taxonomy): Eukaryota > Metazoa > Chordata > Actinopteri > Pleuronectiformes > Soleidae > Brachirus > Brachirus orientalis. The sequence goes on from JAFBJR010000175.1 coordinate 6,178,498, forward strand.
ATGGTAGACTGTGTGACTAGAATGTCAAGAAGTAAGTAGTAAGATGGAGCAATTACAGAGGTAAGGAGACAGGAGAGAGAGAGAGAGAGAGAGAGAGAGAGAGAGAGAGAGAGAGGGTGGGATAATTAAAAGACATAGACTGCATCTTAAGTATAAGTGTAAGATAATGATTTATCTGAAAGTTTGATAATGGATGGATAACTGGAGTAAATGTGAAAGGTGAAAACAATGAAAGTATTTGCACTTGTATCCCAGTTTGGGAAATCAAAGGGGAAAAGTAAAAAGGCTGTAGAGATAACAAGGGGAGGTGATACATTTCCAATCTTAGTGTCGGTTTAGAAAACTAGATGTAATTTAAGAGACACTGTAAGGGGGCATAGTACATGATACAAAGAGCTTAAGCACTTCAAAATGAAACATTGCTTTGCTCCTGGGAAAGTCCTGCCTGACTTTATTATCCTGACAGTGGAAATTTGATCAAGGTGAAGCACAAAATCACAGTAAAACAGAAGAAGAAAATAAGCACTCACACATGCAGGGTCTGCAGATACCATACACACCACCAGCAGTAACAGCAGAAGAGTTATGAGTCATGACTTGAAAGAGTCAACAAAAGGTACAGATCTGAAACCCATTCCTGCACAGGAAAAACAAAACGCAAAGACTTAACTGTGAAAGTGACATACCTGTCTAGCTAACCTGTTCAAGCACACCTATGTGGACCAGATGCCGGATAAGGATGACTCTGGCAAAACACCAGTGCACAACTCATCAAAACACGAATGCACAACTCATTTTTTAAGTCTATTCAAGTGAATATTTAATTTATGGACTTTATTACAAGATTGAATGGAATTGAATTTTTAATTACTACACAATTTTAATGTTTAAGCTCATGTCCAGTTTTTGTCGGAATACAGCATCAAAAGTTAATTACAAGTTAAACTTATCAGGGTGTTGCAACATAACACACATTGTGTATCTACATGCAGAATCATTCTATTGCACATCATTCACTCACAGACGTAATGGGCAAGGGTTGCCTAAGAACACATCAGCATACAGACTTAGAGGATCAAACCATAATCTTCCGGTTTGTTAATGGCCCACTTTACTGCCTATACTCAGCCCAGTGACGTTTAGCATATTCAACATTAGTAACTGTTGGTGGCGTGAGAGCAAAAGTCTGTCAACAAAATTCAACAGTCTGAGCTTTGTGGTCTGGAAGCAACTCAGTGAAAGATTTTGTCTCGATCAGTTTATCAAATTTGGAGATACGTCATAGCACAAATGAAAATTCGGACCTGCTGGTGATGCTAAAGAAAAAAGTAAGGATTGTGAGTGAACTCAAATCACCCTCTGGTGAGGATATTGGTTGTTCTTGGGAGATTGGTGTGAACATGTCAACATTGACATCTGCGTCTGCTATTTTAATAGTGTTTGATGAAGACCTACTGTGTTCTGACACTCACTGATGCAACACTTTTTTCTTCTTATCAGCAGTGCTCTGTAGCTGCATATCTTAGCTTCTGGAAAAACATGCAGTCAAACATCACAGAACTAAATAACATTATGGCAGCCACCTCCACTCACCACAAATATTAAACTCTCCCCTAACGTATCCCACAGGAAAATCGACCAAAAGGCACAAGTGTTCTTCAGCTCACAGTAACCGATCGGGATGCTTCCCACAATGGCCCACCTTTCACCTTCGACATCGTGGATGGGAATGAGGGCGATGCTTTCCACATCAATCAGCAGGGAGCTCTAGTAGCTGTGGGGGCGCTGAACAAGAAAAGTAAAGAACACTACCTACTTCAAGCGCAGGTGAGTCACAGCACTGAGGAGAATGCAGAGTTGAGAGGTTGTATTGATTTAGCTGTCAAGCCACGGCAATGTAATCTATTTGTCTTCTCTTTTTACTCCTTGTGGTACTTTTTCTGTGACCCTTACTGTCTTTTATACTTGAGCTTCCACACCTAGTCAGTGTTAGTCTCTGCATATTCACTCTTTAATCCCTGTAAATATGTTTTAAATGCATCTTTAAGATGTGTTAACAACTGCATGTAAAACGCTGATTTTAAATCAACAATAAAGCTGCTGCATCAGAGTACATCTCACACAAGAAGCATAAATAAAACACATTGGCTCCAAGTTGGCAAGATTAAGTGTGTTGCTTGGTGTCGATGTGCCACCATTGCAGAAGAAAAGCAGTGGGCAGATGGGACATGAGATGTAAGTGTGAAATCTTATTATACACAAGATGAGCACTCATTCTTGAGTACTAGCTGCCTCTTGATTGCAGAACTGATGACAGTCCACATGAAAGTGTTAATGTTAAAGTGCATGATCTGTGATGTTTGTTGGCTTTAAAATCTGATGTAAATACACACTGTGGAGAGGCTTTCAGTTGAGGATGTCAGCTGTGAAAAGGCTTGATTGCCCTCTGCTGTTGGAAAAGATAACTTTTGCAGATAAAAAAAATGAATTGTACATTATTTCTTCATGGATGTATGTCCTTTTTTCTCATATTAGGTGTCAGACAGCGGCAAACCTCCTCTCCTCTCCACCACCTTCATCAGTGTACGCATTATTGAGGAGAGCATTTACCCTCCTGCCATTCTTCCTCTGGACATTTTCATCTCCACCGCTGGTGATGAATACTCTGGTGGTGTTCTGGGCAAGATCCATGCCACTGACCAGGACATCTATGACACTCTCACCTACAGCCTCGCCCCCTCCTCTTCCTCCTCAGATGAGAGTGGTGCCTTGTTTTCAGTTTCCGCCTCTGATGGTAAAGTGATTGCCCTTAGGCCACTAGATGTGGGTCATTACTCTCTCAATGTGACAGTGACAGACGGGCGCTTCACCACAGCTGCTGATGTCACTGTGCATGTTCGCCAAGCAGCTCGCCAGGCCCTAGACAACTCTATTGCTGTACGCTTTGCAAATATTGCTCCTGAGGAGTTTATTGGAGATTACTGGCGCAATTTCCAGCGAGCGTTGAGGAATATTGCTGGTGTGAGAAGGAGTGAGGTACAGTTAGTGAGCCTGCAGCCATCAGGGCAAGGAGATCTGGATGTGCTGCTGACTCTAGAGCGATCTGGAAGCCCCTATCAGTCTCAGGAGGTAAGACAAATGTTGAATTTAAAGTGCTTAATGATGTTCATATTAGCTTGAAAAATTTTATAATTATTGTAAAAAAATACATGGACCCATTCTTGGGAGTACTTGGAACATGAAGATGATTTAAAACTGTAGTGCGTACATTTTTTAAAAACAAATACTGTATCTGTAACATTCAAACCAATGGATGAATGAATTCACAAAATGCCAATTAAGCCTATCAGCTCCACATGACTCTCTGTGTTTCTCTGTATAGTTAAAAACAAAATGCCTGTGTAGCAGAGACAGATCTGTTCAGCTTTTTTTTTTTTTTATTTCACATTTGCTAAAAATGTTTTGTGTTGCTGTATATGTACACACAGTACACAGTGCACCTGCGTATGTAGACTCATACTTTCTGTTTTGTGAAGTATCATTCCATTCAATTTAGACCAATTATCAGTGTAGTTTCTCCCAGTCGACTATTTCAGCTTATCTCAGATTGACGGGCATTTTTCTCTTTTTTAAACCAGCCCAGCCATTAGTTATCAGCATAACTGCACATTCATTTACCTCAGACGAGGAGCTTGTGGTTTTTTGTCCATCTGAAAACTAAAATGGAAAGTACAAAATTCGGTAACATTTTAAGATTTAGGTTTTGGCCCGAAGCAGAAATCATTAGATTTTGATTTTGATCCAAACGCACCAGTTAAGAATAATTTAAAAACAACTGCTAACCTTGCAAAAGTGGTGAGTGTATTGACATTGCTTTCTCTGGCTAATTAATTGATTAATATTGCACTTATTTAATCACAACTGCTATTTTTCCCTCCTCAATTTTGTCTTCAGGTTGTGTTCCGTAAACTGAACTCGTCTACAGCTGTCATTGAGGAGATGACAGGGGTTCGGATCATACGAGTGGTGCAGAAGCTGTGCGCAGGCCTGGACTGTCCACTACACTTCTGCAATGAGGTCATCTCCCTGGATAAATCCACCATGTCCACATACAGCACAGCTCGCCTCAGCTTTGTTACACCACGACACCAGAGAACTGCAACCTGCCAGTGTGATGGTACACTGATTACACCTCATATAGTTTGCTGTATTTACTCATTTAATGTGTGTTTAAACTAAATTCTGAATGTTTGTTCAATGGTATTTAGTAGGCAGATGTCCTGTATTGAACAACCTGTGTGAGAACAGCCCCTGTCCTGAGGGTATGGAGTGTGTGGCAGATCCTAGAGCCACCATGTACAGTTGCGTGTGTCCTGAAGGCAAAAAGAGCCAATGCTCTGGTGAGACCTCGAGCCTCGTCCCCAAAATATCTTTGACCTTCTTTTGTTTTGTTGTTTTTTTTTTTTTATTTATTTATTTTTTTAATAAAATTCTTTCATTTTATATTAGATGGCCACTCGCTGACATTCAGTGGTAGCGGCTATGTGAAGTATCATCTGATGGAGAACGAGAACAAGGAGCTGATGAGGCTGTCTCTCAGGCTCAGGACCTTCTCCAGCCACGCTACTGTCATGTATGCCAAAGGAACAGACTACAGCATCCTTGAGGTGTGTGTGCAACCCGCTTGAATGCTTATGGCTTATACATTCTGACATGTTTCTTTGTGTATCTCTGTATGAATACAAATTTCCATATTAGAATGGTTTACTAAGCACACAATCAACCTGCCTTCCCCCGAGAGCTACCACCCACGTGTAAAGCCAAACTATGCAGTTCAAAAGGCCATTTTTAAACTCTTTCACTTGAGGGACTATGGGAATGTGGTGGTGGGTTGACAAAATCACACACAAGAGCTATTTTTGTACTGGGAGGGAAGCAGAAAACAGTTTTCCACAGATTCCTTTTAGAGTCTGTCTGGTACAGCAGTCTGCATGCCAGACTTTAGACCTGAGACCTGGCTCACTCATTTCTGTTTATCAGACTTTATCAGATTGCCATAAAAGGCTTTTAAATCTAGAATTTGTACATCTATTTAAGATGCGTAAACAGAAGGTATATGGTTGTAATAAGTTCCTTTTTTCCTACTCTTTGTCCCATGAACCTGTGACAGGTATTTGATGGTTTGATTAAGAATTCTCTACCTAAAGGGGATGAGTGTGTAATAAACAAATGCTTGTTGCATTCAAATCACTGTCAAATTAATTCACACAATATATAAACAGTATACTCTGCATGATACATATCACCACTATAAAAAATATATGTTTGTGCAGTCAAAAAATACATCATAATAATAATAAATAATAAAAAATAATTAAAAAGAGGAAAAAGAAAAGAAGAAATTAATGAGTTCAACTTCTCTAAGACAGTCTTATATTTAGTTAGTTATGTACTGCAGTTTTATTCTTGTAGAGTGTTAATTAATTTGGATGTAGTGTTAATCAAGTCTGATCTACCATGTTCTAACTGTGTTTTAAAACAGATTGTGAACGGCCGCCTTCAGTACAAGTTTGATTGTGGCAGTGGCCCTGGCCTTGTGTCAGTCCACAGTGCTCAGGTTAATGACGGGGAGTGGCACACAGTTTCACTGGAAGTAGACGGTAACTATGCTAAGCTGGTGTTGGACCGAGTGCATGCTGCCTCAGGCACAGCACCAGGGACCCTGCGGACCCTCAACCTTGACAACAGCATTTACTTTGGCGGTCACGTACGCCAGCATGCCTCCTCTCGCCATGGACGCAGCCTGCCTGTCACCAACGGGTTCCGTGGCTGCATGGAGGCCATCACCCTGAATGGCCAGGAACTGCCTCTCAACACCAAAGCTCACCGTGCCCACGCTGTGCTGGAGGACATCATGGATGTGGCCCCAGGCTGTGCACTTCCACCTGCTGAGAGTTGTTCCAGTAACCCCTGCACCAATGGAGGGAGCTGCACCTCGCTGCCTAATGGAGGTACATACTCTCTCAGCTCAGCTCAGCTCATTGCACTCAGATTTGTTTTAAAGCTGCTTAACTTGAATTTCCATTTTTTTCAGTTTCTTTATGTATTCTTTACTGCTGTTTTGTACAATTTGAATCCAGGATGTCTGGAGGAGATTTAGAGACATGTTCAGTCCTAACTCCTTTTACAGTATATCACTGCCTCTAACTGAAAATCAGCCATAGTTTCTTTCATGTGACTCGTAAACCATGTGTTGCACAAAGTATCACATGGTGTTTATGTTTTTCTTAACTCATTACTAATGGACTAATGGTGGCATAACCCCTTTTTCCCCATAACCCCTTTTTCATCCACAGCATTTTTGTAAAACATCTTCACGATGAGTTGTGTTTCAGTAACATGGAAATAACAATAGAAAAGTCCAAACATCTGCCTAGTTTACATATTATTGTGCTAGTGACATTTATGCTTCAAAAATAATAATTGTACAGAATTTAGTAAGCAAGCAAATTGAAAATCGCAGTCTCTTTGATGTCCTCTGATCTCACCAAATTACCTTGCTTTTTTTTTTTAACAAAAACAACCAACCAACTATCTTGAAACAAGCTTTTGCTTGTGATTTTACCACAGCACAAAAAACTAAACTTTCTGTACAATCCTGCAGGTTATTTCTGTAAGTGCCCTGCCTCGTTCATGGGCACCCACTGTGAGGTCGGCATAAGCCCTTGTGCTTCCAACCCTTGCCTGTATGGAGGCACCTGTGTCCCTCGTGCTGATGACTTCTATTGCCAGTGCAGAGGGCAATACTCAGGACAGAGGTATTACATAGTTCTTTTGGTCTTAGTTGTCAAGGGAGAAAAAATAATTATGCAGAAACATTCACCATTGATGAAGGGAGATGAGGGAATTATTTGGTAAACAAGAATATCTTGTTTCCTGTTTGGGATCTATAAAGTATTTATATCTTTATGTATACCTAAAATTGAGTCTTTCACATTGTATTACACATATCAGCCATGGAGTTTCTTGAGGTTACTGACAATAACTTTTAAATTCAGGTGCCAGTTGGGTCCGTACTGTAGAGACAACCCCTGTAAAAACAGTGGAAAGTGTATTGACAGTCTGGATGGTCCAGTGTGTGAGTGCGAGTCAGGCTTCCAGGGTGACAGGTAGGTCAGCTTTCAGTTCAAATTCCTAAACCCATTGAGTGTTGTAATATTTGCAATTTTACTAGTTTGTAATAAGCAGTATTCCCCATTCCAAATTGCTTATCTTAATTCTCATATACTGTCCAGGTGCCTGAGTGACATTGATGAGTGCATCAACAACCCTTGCACCAATGGAGGCCAGTGCCACAACACATATGGCTCCTATAAGTGTAACTGCTCAGTGGGTTTCACTGGGCAGATGTGTGAACTTCGAACCGAGGTGCGCAACGAATTTGTCTCCACCTCCTGGAACATCGGCCTAGAGGAAGTGATTGGCATCGTAGTGTTCGTCTCTAGCATTTTCATCCTGGTTCTCCTCTTCATCATCATCCGCAAAAAGGCCTGTCGCCGCAAGTCACAAACCAATGATGATGACAAGCATCTCGGAGGTTCAAGCGTGCCTCACTCCTTCCTCCAGAGACCATACTTTGACGCCAAACTGAACAAGAACATCTACTCTGACATCCCGCCTCAGGTCCCCGTGCGGCCTATCTCCTACACTCCCAGCATTCCAAGTGATTCTCGAAACAACCTGGACAGGAACTCATTTGAGGGCTCAGCCATCCCAGAGCACCCAGAGTTCACCACCTTCAACCCAGACTCTGTACACGGTCACCGCAAGACGGTGGCCGTTTGCAGCGTTGCACCCAATCTGCCCCCACCCCCTCCCTCCAACTCAGTCTCAGACAGTGATTCCATCCAGAAGCCGAACTGGGACTATGATTATGACAGTAAGTTTGCTTTCATATGGCAACCATTTCATTTACCTATTATTCCTGGGCAACAGGTAGGAGGAAGACTTTAGTCCACATATCTATTGTTATGACTGCAGTTCATTTATGCTTTTAATGTTGATTCACATATTTTAAGGCAAGTGATCCAGTGTCAGCCTTCCTACCTATAGAGGATAGTCCAGAATTATTACATTCATTTGAATCATATGATGATAAATTCCAGTGCGGAACCTCTTACCCCTTGTGGACCTCTGAAGAGTTACCACAACACCGTGGGTCTAATTATTTTATCTTGTTTTTCACTGTACCATAACATTGCAAAAAAGTTTTTAGCCAAGACGTTTTATTTTCCATACATGTAGTTTAACAATTATCCCTCTGTGCTCACGTGGCAGAGATCCATGCTGCAGGCACACCCTTGGTCTATTGCTGTGGGAATAATACACAACTCCTTTTTTGTCTTCCAATTCTATATTGCATATTTAAAGAAAGAAAATTTGAGTAGCGATAAGTGCAGACAAAACAGACATTTCATAACTGTGACATATTTCCAAATTTCACAAATTAAATCAGATTTTTTTAAAAATGGAGTACTTTTTGCCCAGGTGTGTTTATATACTTAGCAAAAAAAAAAATTAAAAGCTGCCTACAAGCTTTGTGTTCTACGGTTAAACTTAATCTTAATCTTCCTTTACCAGCTAAAGTGGTAGACTTAGACCCGTGCAAGAAGCCTGTTGAGGACAGTGCCTGTCACCCCTATAACACCAGGGGCAGCATGTCTGAGGTGCAGTCTCTCAGCTCCTTCCAGTCAGAGTCCTGCGATGACAATGGTAAGCTGCTACAGCATGGTCACTTATTCCCTTCTCTTGAATGAAGAAAATTAATAACAGCATAGTTGTAAAAAAAAAAAAAGTAGGAATGTAATTTTGCACGTGTTTTTTTTTCCCTCTTTGGTTTGCACTTTCCTCCTTTTGATGAGAAATGTTGATTTCAATGCTAAAACTCCCATCTTTGCATGCTCAGAATGGTTTCTCTGGGTCACCTGTTCTTTTCTCTTTCTTTTTGCTGCGGGGCTTCAGCTCCCATTTGGATCAAATCAGTCCACAGGTCCAGAACAAGGTTTTAAATAGGGAGGGTCCAGCCTGTAAGTCCTCAGTCACTTCCCTGTACAGACGGAAGCAATCAACAACTTGTACTGTGCAATTCTCCTGGGATTTTACATTAGATAGATAAATCAGCGTTCAGAATCCACTCGCCATTGAGCTAATGTCATTTTACCTGTTCAGCAAAAGGAGTTTGATGACTTACTCACACTGCAATTATGTTCTGAAGGTCATTGGCTTGGACAGACATCTGCATTTTTTTTATTTATAAACATGTTTTCTTTGTTTTGTGTGTCTCTGTTCCTTTTCTTCATACCATAGCCACAAACAGAGGTTTAAACATCAAAGAACACATCGCACGGGTATATACACATTTGTTATGTTCCCCCATTTCCTCTTCTTATCTCCGTGTTCTTATCACCATGTGTCATCGCTGGGATGTCATGATGTGGGATTGTGCTGCTCATAAGTCATCAAAACCTGCACCACTATCCTCCCAAAAAAACAATCCTAAAACAAATTAGAAATGGCACATTTTCTGAACAGGTAGTTCTTTATGTACCTTACATACAGGCACACTCACACAGGCTTTTCTCTGTGTTGACGGTTGGAACTGCGTTGTATATCTCCGGGGAATTTAACCGATTCTTCCATCTGTACTGTCAGTGGCACCTCATAGCATTCAGTATGTTATAGCTATGTGTTATATTGCACAAAAAAAGAATCTCCCCAACACTTTGTCGCCTTCCACCATTGTGTTGTGCCCAGCCATGAAAACCCCCACACATTTAGTGCCAGTATAAAAAAAGTGTCTGGCAACATGGACAGCAGCGTTTGTCTCTTGTCATTCCCACCATTCCATATGTGTTTATAATTTCTTTTTTTAATTATTGAAGCATTTGAACTAATGCTTGGTCTCTTCCACCCACTCTTTCCTCCCTTAACCTCTCACAAGCCTCCATAGTGACAGTAATCCACCTTGTCAACTGTGTTATTGACACGGTGGAAGGAGAAGGTACTCTTTTATTGCTTCCATCTGCTGGTAGTTGTGTCCTTGGTGTTGGGATATGAATTGTTGATTGTAGAGCTGCCATTATCTTACACGACCAAACCCCTAGTCCAACCTCACCATGAGCCTTTTCATATCAACCTTCTAATTAAAAATTGACTAATGTTGAATTAACATTAAACACGAAATTAAATAGGCACAGAAGTGTTGCCTTCTAAATCTCAACATTGATTTTTGTCAACATTTGATTACACAACTCTATAAGTGTGTTTAAGAAAATGGCAAACCTTGCTATTCATTAATTAACCAGCCACTCTCTTTATCTTAATTTTGTCATTTGAGTGTTTCATCTGGCTCATTACATTTGTGCTTCTCAGACCATTGTTGCCTTCTCTCAGGTTCTAATGTGACTTGTTCTCTCTCTTTCTTCTCCTTCTTGCCTCATGTAAAGAGTCTTTTTTGGCTCATGATCTCAAGAACCCAAGAGGTGACCGTTTTTCATCTTTGTTTGACTGACGTACACTGGTGTTTCCCCAGCTCCCACCCTCTAACTCTTAATCACTAACCCCCGGGGCTTGATGAGGAGCAGGTTATAGACCTCCTCAGTGAGGAGAAGCTGGTGTGACACTGAGCATTTTATGCAACAGTGGTCCCATATGTCATTACAGCTTTCTTCTGTAAGATTTATTATTACCCCCAAAAACATTTGCATGCATGCCCTTTAATGTGATGACAACATTAGGAAAGAAAACATCAAACGTTGTGTGATTACAGTTTTGTTTGGTAACTAACTGGAAATATTCATAATCATTTGTGTTTGTGCTTGTGTGTCTGTGTGAATGCAGTCAAGATTGTTCACAGCAACGTTTCAATAGACTGGAATGTATTGTTCTTTTTAAGTGTTTTCTTAAACTTAATATATTTTTAGTTTGGTGGAGGGAATGATAGCAAAACAGTGAAAATTAGAAAATCCTAAAGTTCAGTATTCATTTTGGTTGTTTAAATGTATAGCTTTAATACAATAAAGAGATATAGAGGGCAACATTTATTTATGAGTTGAAAATGTTTCATATTATAAAGATAACTAAAGGATGAGACAGATATAAAAACAAAGATTTTTATCTTTAATTAATTTGGGTTTTTTTTTTTACCATTTTTACAAGTGTATTAATGAAAACCCTGTGGTGTTGGTGTGATGTTCTGTGTTCCTGTTGCATGCTGTGGGCCTTTATCATTAACATTATGACACTTGGTTAACATCGATTACCAGATGGGATGCAGTTATTTTATGGGGCAGAACACTAATGTCTGCTTTGCTTCTTCTCCAACAGGATATCACTGGGACACATCTGATTGGATGCCAAGTGTTCAACTTCCTGGAATCCAGGAGTTTCCACAGTATGAGGTTGTGGAGTCACCTGCTCCTTTGTACAGTGACCCGAGTGCCATTGACACCGACTACTATCCCGGTGGCTTCGACATTGAGAGCGATTTCCCTCCACCGCCAGAGGATTTCCCTGCCAATGACGACCTGCCGCCGCCACCTCTGCCAGAGTACGTTGACCGCTGTGACACCCTGCGGCCCCAAGGCAGAGACTTAGACCCAACTTCGTCTAGCCCAGGTGGCTCGGGCAGGGTCCGACAGCGCCCAGCCCTGCCCCAGCTCTACAGCCTTAACCAGTACCTACCGCAGCACTCCTACCCAAGTGACGGCGGTGAAACTGAAGGTCAAGGGGCAACCTCCACCTCAGCCAACACCACCCCAGCATCTACCTTGGGCAACAGTGGCTACAGAGGAGGCTATGCTTTAGGTTGTAGTCTGGACTTTGACTCTTCAGCTCTGGACAACATGTCCATGTCTCTGTACACGTCCACAGCCTCTTGCTCGGACATGTCGGCGTGCTGCGAGGAGTCTGAGGTGATGATAAGCGACTACGAAAGTGGCGATGAGGGCCACTTTGAGCGACTGGCCATCCCAGCGCTGGACTCCCAGCAGCACACTGAAGTCTGACACTGGATCCAAACAAAAGTGCCTGAACCCACAGCTACACCTTCTGGTAGTCCCTCACACACGAAATGAGCACAGTATGCAGACACACAAACATAACATGTACGTTCACAGTGATCTGACTGAAAAAAAAAAAACAATGGTTGTTGAGGCTGACTGTGAAGGCCAGGCGACTGAGAAAATCTGAAGATATTACAGAAGAGACTCTGTAGCATCTTTGCATCTCCTCAGCCCAACTCCTGACCCTCCCAGCTGGTGGTGCTGTTGCTTTAAGTAACTGTCATCTCACACAGGAAGTAGATTGTCTGAAGGATAATTTCAATGTACAACAGGAAAAAAAAACAAAAACATAATGAAAAGAAAAAAAGAGTATTTCACCACAATATCTTTGTTTCTATAAATAAAAACCAAGCAAAATGTTTTTATACAAGTCTTCATTGTCATTGTAAATTTAAATGTACAGTTTTGATTTCAAAATTTAATAGGTTTTGTAGATATTCTATGCTTTTGTTTTCAAAAAAAGAAAGAGTTAAATGGTGTGACATTATCGGCCTTACTGTGCTTACATTCACAAAAACAAGGAAATGTTAAAAAAGAGAGAGAAGAGCGTGGCTTTCCCGCACACAGTGTACTCGTAAAAGTTTATTGTCTCCTGCTCATTTAAAAAAAAAAAGGGTCTTCAGTGAACGACTGCATATTATTGTGTTTGTTGTTTTATTTTTTATGTTTGTTTGTAAATTTTGACTTTGGAACATCTTTATTTTTCCACCAAGAAAATGGGACCCAATATATTTATAGTGCAGAGTTAATCCATGGACACATGACTTTTTCAGGTGTCCGTGTGTGTGAGCAATGCTATGGTCTTGTTTAAGGTTTTTATTGAATACTGCCACAAGCTCATGCTTTCCTACTGGCAATAAATTATTCCTAAAAAATATGGATGATGTCTTTGTGTGCATTTATTTCCAAAATATTCTGATGACTAAATAGAAATATTACAAAATAGGCTAGAGTAAAATGTGTACAAAGTCAGTAATTTTTTAAAAGACCAGATTTTTCATGCCATTTTGTGGAGAATAAAGCGGTAAAAGATGAGAGCGACTGTTAGCTTTTCTTTCATTAATCCACCCTTAGCTCGGTTCATTGAGTCTGTATACTGTATATTGTCATATATACTTGTTCAAATAATGGTTTTATTTAAAAAGAAAAAAGAAAAAAAGAGTTTGTATCAGGAAAATTCTTATAAATATAAATATTATCAAGTGAAATAACAAGAGTTCACATCATGATCAAGAATCAAGAATCATGAATAAAAAGAATTAAAATAACCATCATCAGCTTCATAGCGCCTTACCTTCTCTGACTCCCTGTAGCTGTCGATAAACCCTCGCTGCATCACATGAGGCTGATAAAAACCAACGTGACTCCGATCACTACAGTCAGTCTGTAAGTCTAGGTCTTGTGCTGACCTGCTCATGGTTCCACTCTGGACGGACTGTTCTTCCTTGTGGGCTCTGTTAAAAAAGAAGGAGCTTGAGTCAGAACAGAAGCATTAACTCTCAACCTGCGTTTAATATTACTGACTCTTTATGACAATGGATTAGGTTAATTGGACACTCTAAATTGCCCGTAGGTGTGAATATGAGAGTGAATGTTGTCTGTCTCTGTGTAGACTGGGTGTACCCTGCCTCTCGCCCTATGTTAGCTGGAGATAGGCACCAGCGACCCCTGCGACCTTTGTGGATAAAGCGGTAGAAAATGAGTGAGTGAGTGTATGACAATGGCACAATGCTAAAGTGAGATTAATTCATTCATCAAAGTTGAAGTCACCAACAAACAGAACAACTTCTGGGATGTGAAAAAAATGAGGTTGTGCGGCAGAACTAAGCATTTTATCAGGAACACGTCTCCAATGATCCAAGGAGCATGTTTAATGGGATTAAAATGCGAGAACACAAGCTTGCTGTTTAACATGGCATGTGGGGCTTGAATATCTCTCGGGATTTACCTACGTTTTCAACTATAAACGTGCAACGGCGAGGAGGAAAAGTGCTGCAGATGCCAGACGTGAATAGTTTATTGTGTTGGAAGAACATTATAAGTTTTATATCAGCAGAACTGGTGGTTCAATGAAGGTCCTTTATTAGCTGGAATGCTCACATTAGGAGACCTCACTCTGCAGTGATAAATGTCACTAATAAACTATCACAGATTCTGACATTCAAAGCCTACAGTTTCAAATTTAAAGCGAGAGAGCCACATGCTGGTGTACACGCACACTTAATAATTTCCTACCTCTGTGTTAGATGAGTATTTAGTTATTTGAACTCAATTAAATTGATATTTTCGTTGTTTTCACAAAGTATCTACAAAGTGTCAGCCCTTTGGTATATTTGGTATATTTGGAATTAAGGTCATGTGCTCAATCCAGATGTTGTCCACTGCACGCGCCACCGTGAATTTGCAGCACTGTGCCAGCTGTCAGTCCATCACAGGGTGTGCTGTCTCCATGTCGTGCTGTGTTATCTCTATCGCCCTAAATGCATCTTTATTATTCGAAATGGGAGCCTAATACACAAAAAGGACGTCATGCTCTATTGAAGGCCTTTAACTAGTTACTGTGGTCATAAAGCAGGAGTCACAACATATAAAACTTTACGGCGTTGATTCATACAAACTAAATACTTCACTGAATGTGGTTGTTTTGCTGCAGCTAAAGCCCAGGGTTTTTTTTTGCGGTGTATTATCAATCACACATGAGGAAACAATGGTATAACCGTTTTCTATAATCTATAATCTATTTTTTTTTTCCTCTTTTTTCATATATGTTTGTGTCAGTTGTTTTAATTATGTGAGCCTTGAGTCTATCAATAAATGGAACTGCAATGAAACCAAGTTGTTTTTGCAACCAGTGGAGTCACTGAATGTATCCCCTGATATGTTAGAACAGCCGGCTTAATTCAGACTCAGACTACACATTTATCATATTCCAAAAGCCCATTAGTTTCAGGGTGGTAATGGGAAAGTCTTCATCAGTTGAGTTGAAAAACATTTTCAGAAACAGCAACTCATGGTTCAAACTGCTTCACTGTCTTTAAATTATCATGTGGGCAAAATGTCTCCCGAACTGGAGCAATGGCAGATAATCAAACCGCCTCTAAATGCAACCACTCGTGCTGCTCAATGTCATGCTTGATGGATCCAATTAACTGTGGAAATGGCACCAGGTGTTTTTTCCCACTAAATGAATTAAGACTTCGGCAGCAATTAATGCATTATTCATATTATGTAATCACGACTAAAGTCCTGTGGAAGGGGATGCGTTCTGCTCCAAGGGTTGTGGTTATTAGGGATTGAGTTGAGAGGCCGCAAGTCTGTAGTACAACGTGTCGACCACAAGATGGCTGCATTCGGCTGCTCATGGAAAGTCAAGGGAGACTAGAATAGATGACAGTGAAAGATTAGTAAGTAAGTTAAGGTAAAGTAAAATGAAAACAGCCAATTTACGCCAGAGTGATTTCAAACCTTTCCCTCTCAAAGCTTGGCCTATTTATAATTCTCTCTTTTTGATGATGAAGTGATGAAGAGAATCCGCAGGCAACAGACGCAGCTTGCGTAGTGACTAACTTGAATATGTTCTTTACCAAAAAGTTGAAGCTGGTGGGTTACTGTGGATCATGTCTACTCAAGCTGTTTTCAAACTCGAAAAGCACCACAGTGACATCATCAGGGTCAGATAGATTCAATCTGTCAGGTTCAGCACTATATTGCTTCATCTCTGTGGATTCTGAAGTGCACGGTGAACTCTGACGGCGTGAAACCAGCCCTGGCGCCATCCATTTTTAACAGAAGCTTTTCCTGCCAACATGGCAGTGCAAGCAAACTGAGTCACATGACATCCAGATGGCTGGAGGGTCAGCGGAGGAGAGTTCCAGAGTTTCAGAGCTAAAAACCAACAAATCCCAGTTGATTATGTTTTCATTAATCATATCTCGAGCTATGATTTGTAATTCTGCTGCTCTGACAACAACATACATGTTGCAAACAGATATCAACCACAGAATGCAGCATGTGGAAAGAGGTGACAAACTGGAGGCCAATGTGTTGCTGTTGCTCACTATCGAGAAAAAAAAAAAAATAATAAATTATTCTCCATCGACAAAACAAACACACGTGACTGAAAGACTGAGCAGCTATGGGGAAACAAAGACACTTATTTAGGAGATATGCACATGATCCTGATTGTGGTATTTTCAGTCTTTTTCTCTTCGGCGCAAAACAGATGCATTTTGTGTGTATTTCTGCTTCATCACCAATAATATAAGAACAAGTGCACCAGCCTGCTGCAGAAGGACGTTTTGTTTTGATTGCATTTTGACCCACACTGCTTCATTACTGAACTTTAAGTGCAGACAAGTGATGCATCTTTGGTCAGTGTAAGCACATAAAACGGGTCTTTCTAGGTGATTGCGTGGTTATCAGGAGGCCGGTTCACAAGCTCCTTACCATGTGACAAATCCATTCACTTTCCGGCAGTCACGAGCTCTTTTCTATGAAGTCGCCTACCAGCGTTCCTATAACTGACTGTTTCCACTCAGTGTTTGACCAATCGTCAGCCACACGGAAATGTGAAAGTGCTCAGTGGTTACAAGTGCCCTTGTCTGTTGATTGTATACACTTATGTCTTTCATATAGTTTAGTTTTCGCTGTGATTTTATTTTATTATTGCACTGTGGATTGAGAGGATAGTAATTTCATCTGTGCTGTATGTTGTACATAGAGCATATTTGACAATAAAGTAATGTAAGTAGAGCAAGTCGTCTTTCAACTTGAAGGTTGTGAGTTCGAGTCCCAGCTGTCGATGTGTCCTTTGGCAAGACACTTAACCCCACATTGCTCCTGACGGCTGTGCCGGCAGTGTGCGAATGGGTATGAAAGACGAGTGATAAAAAAATGCGAAGTACATAGATGTGCTGTGTGAAAGTGTGAGTGAATGGGTGAATGGCAAAAAGTGTAGTGTAAAGCAGCTTTGAGTGGTCGAAAAGAAAAGCACTATATACATTAAGTGCAGACATTTACTATTCTATGGTGACCAGACTACAGTGCACCCTGAAAATGAGCAAGTGAAATAGAAGCCAGTCAAAATGAATAACCTCCACCAATGAGGTTACGTTTTAATCATGTTTATCTGTTGTGAGCAGCACAGCTGGATAGGATAAAATTTTAGGAAAGTAAAGATTCAGTTTTTTTGTTTTTTTTGGTTTTTTTTTAAAAAGCACTTGACAGAGTTTTTTTTTCTCTCCCTTCCCAAGTCTGTGTCTGCTTCCTTCCATTCTCTCTCTCCCTCTGTCCTCATCTTGCAGGCTGCAGGATCCAGATCCAGTTTTTATGATGTTATTATTATTATTATCAGTAACAATAATACTCCTGTCATTATTACTATGCTCTGATTAAAAGTTCATCAGTATAGTTTCTTATCAATAATGTTTGCTGCTGCTTGTATAAATGACACTGTAGTTCTATAAACATGACAAATATTGGAAAGGTTTTGGCCTTATTATGTACAGTGCCTTGAGATAATGTATGTTGTGATTTGGCGCTATACAAATAAAATTGAATTGAATTGAACTTGTCTACCTTGCCAGATAGAAGTTTGCGCAATTTGAATATATAACTTTGAATGTTTAACTTTTCAACCAATGCTTTTCCCTCTGTGACCCTTCAAAACTTCAGCCATTTTCTCTTTTCCATATATTAGATTTATATTTATCATCATTGTTAAATTGTGTATGATGCAATTTCATGGTGACTTGATGTCACTTGTCATGATACTGTATATCGTATATGAGGAATCATTGTGTGATCAGTATAGGTTTGACACGGCTGAGATATTTTGGAAAAAGCATTTGTAAACTTTGACCACTCAGCTCATATAGGTGATCAGCTCATCTGGCGATTAACACATGCCCGCACACACACACACAAATAAACATGTTTTTATACTGTAGTGAGGACACATCATGGACATAATGCATTCCCTAGCCCCTTACCTTATCCATCACAACTAAGTACCTAAAACTAACCCTTACCCTAAATCTAACCTAAGCCCAAGCCTACCCTAAAACAAAGTATTAACCCTGAAAAAGCACTTTAAAGTTGTGGAGCCCAGAAAAAATGTCCCCACAAGGTCAAAATGTCCTCACAAAGACAGGTGTGGACCTTGCAAATATACAGTTCACTCTGTCCAACCACGCACACTACTATGACTTGGTGCAACATGACAACCACAAGATGGCTGCAAATGGCATCTCCTGTTCTCCCTCAGCATTTATGAGCTGAGGGAGAACAGGAAGGTTCTTAAAGCCAGAACATCAGAACAGTCAAGTGAGAGATGCACAGTTTGATCAAATGATTTCTCTGTGGATCTTCTGGCTGGATGAGGTAACACGAATCAGCCAGATCAGCCACCGGAAACACTTGCAACGCTGCTTATTCACCCTTGAAGATAGAGGACAGAAGATAGTGTGAAAATAAGTAAATAAGTAAGTACATTTTATTCATATTGTCACACCTGTAAGACAAAAAATATGCTATGCATATAGGTGCTAAATTCATGCACTGGAAAAAAAATTTTTACTTTGAAAGCTGAATGCTGTCAGTGTAATCCAGGGCTTTGGACAGGAAGATTAGTTTCCTATCACTTCTGCCTCCAGCTATAATTTAATGTTTGCACATAGTGCACATACTTATATATATTGCAAACACTGAGTTAAGTCAGGAAATGCACCATTATAAATCAATGACAGTTCTGTTAATATGCTCGAGTTAAACCTTTTGACTTTGTGGAGGTGCAACAGTGGGAAAAACAGCAAACAAGTGAAATGAATGCATATCAGCAGTCAGTGACTTCAATGAATTAAACAAACAACCAAAAGAAAAACGAATAACTTGTTTGGCCCTGTTCATGTCTCCTAATCAGGTACTGCATTGTTTTGAGTTTGTGTTTAATCACAAGCTGTGAGGAAACATGCAGATGTGTGTGTGTGTGTGCGCGTGTGTGTGCGAGAGAGAGAGAGAGGCACGCACATGCGTGCAGGGACCACTGACCCCAATAATCCTTTCCTCCCAGCATTCACATCTCTGTGGAGTGAATGGGTGGAGTGCCGCTGTTGTCATAGCGACCAGCCCAGTGGTGGAAGAGGAGGAGGAGGGAATAACAGGAGATAAAAGCAAACACTCTTGTTTCTCTGTGGGACGTAGTGATGATGGCCAGTGAAGCGGCAGAGACGTGCTGTGGCTGTGTCGAGGCCGCACTCATTACATTTACATTACTCCTTTCATTTTTCATTTTGCTGACAGTTGTCAAATGGCAGGTGTTTGTGTGTGTGTGTGTGGGGGGGGCACCTGCCCTTTCCCTCCCCCACACGACACTTCTCTCCCCCCTTCCACTCCCTCGCTGCTCGAAACTCATAACCTGTTTGTGATGAAACCCCACTTGAAACCCTCCCTGCACCTTTTTCATCTAAACTTTTTTTGCATAGAAAAGTGAAAAAAAAAACCTCATTTGAGTACATTTTTTTTAAAGATGACAATGCTCCTCCATGTCTTCCTCCTGTGGGCCACAAAATCTACATTTGTCTACTTTTCCTCTGAGGGCTCCAAAATGAAACAGTGTGGGGTCTTCACAGGTGCATCCGTCCTGCGCCACAAAGCATGAATGATAGACCCTTTGAATAAAAGTGAAGCCTTGCAGTGACAGTGTGCTTTCCTAAAAGCATGAGAGTCAAAACAAAACACAGCGTCCCCGACAGGTTTCTGTCTTTCTTTCAGATGTCTTTTCTTGTCTCGGGCTGATTCACATGTTCTTAGCTTGTCCCCACAACTGAAATTACCGCTTTATAAACTGCTTCAATAATCCATCAGATGAAATCCATCAGATGAAATGATTGAGTGATTTCAGTCAATCCCAGGATCCAGGAATAACAGAGTTTCACAGTTCCTCACAGACTTCTGCCTTGTTGGCTGTGTGAAGAGTTTTGACAGTTCTTCCTTCCTTCCTTCCTTGGTGAAGGTTCTCAGTCGTCCAGTCCATAGTCATCTTCAGTAGTGCTGGACTTGTTTGAGTTAAGATTTCGAAGAAAGGTTTGCTCACAAAATGCAACAGAAATACATTCTCGTGCACAAAATACCGAGACGTCAATTTAAAGCAAAACACGAAGAACTGTTTTCCTTACAGCTGTTAAATAACAGACAGTCTGAGAGAAGATAATGAGCATCTTTGACACCGTAGCTCAGAATGTTCCACTTGTTCCGCCGCTGCTGCCATTGCTTCTTCTGTTAACATACGAAACAGAAAATGACTGAACATCAGCGAACAACACCTAAAGATCCAGACTTCTTTTCTTACTGGTGTAATTATTTTTGTACTGTAGTGATATGAAAGGTGGAAGTGTTTCCTCTAATGTGTGTGTGTGTGTGTGTTTTAATTGTGCTACATATATCTTTTTTTTTTTTTTGTGAGCTGATCGATTTCTGATCGCAGAGTGAAACCAACCAAGATGAATGGGAAAAGGCAGCGATCACATCTTTTGCATGAAAGAAAAAAATAGTGTGATCCTGAGATGTTTGTATTTTGTTTAATATGGAAAGATAAAGTAAAAAGGAGGATCAGTGAAGACAGAGCACATGATTATTATGACTGAAAGTTTTGGGACACTGTTGCATAGTAACAGTAAAGGGACAAGGGTGACACAGCCGCATCAATTTAAAACTCTGGCTTTGTTAACAAAATAAAAGCACAGGAAACAGTGTGAAACCGGACCCTGACAAAATCTCTGCTTAAAATCTCTGTGACTTCCACATGAACAGAGTTCATTAGCAACATTGTTTTTTTTTTTGTTGTTGTTGTTTTTTTAATTGTGTTTATTTCCAAATATCACGCAATCAAGGAATAATGACCTTAAATAATGTGACTCTACATGTACAGATCACGTTGTTAGCTGACGCACTCATTAACTCATTGACTGAGCTGTTTTACTAGCAAAGAAAACAAAGGAATATATAATCCAGTATGTATAAGTGAAGACAGGATTGATAAAAACAAAACAAAATGCTGTTTTAGTATATTTTGCTCCAGAACTGTCTCCAACTGTGAATGCCTGCAGAATTTCCCTTAATACTCAAATTCAGTTGCCTGCCTTGATAATAACCCACAGCCAGTGCAACTGTAATTTATTATTATTATTATTATTATAAATCAAAATTCAAATTCCCCATATAAATGTTTTACTTTTGTTGTCGTGACAAAGTGTCATTTTCTGAGACAGCTAATGAATGGGCTGCAAAGCTGTGCATGTATGTTGGGGGGGGGGGGGGGGGACCCATTTATTGTGGGGGGGGGGGGGGGGGGTGACCCATTTATTGTGAACATCATTAACTAACAATATGAACAACAACACCATGGAAATAGAATCTTAAGTAGAAAGAGAAGTCTGTTTCTATTGGAACATTTATTTGTTAATGTTAAATATATTGCCAGGGACTACTATAAAGAAACATGAGCATCATCGGTATATAATAATAATAATAAATTTTCTAGTATAATATAGTAATTGACATGACGTGATTAAAAACGCTGCTGGTTACAGAGGGGTTTGTGGGTCAGGAGAGGGATTTCTAATTGAATGCTTTGTTGGGCTGTGAGCCAGTGGAGGTTTGGAGGACGGGGGTGATGTGGTCATGGGAACGAGAGAGGCTGAGGAGGTGAGAGTTCTGGATGTGTTGGAATTTCAAGACTTTGGAAGATGTGCCATAGAGGATGCCATTGCTGTAGGTCATCCAAACCAAACAGCAAAGAAAAAAAAAAAAACATGATTTGGATCATTTCTAATCCAAAGCATTAGAAATTATAAAGACCCATAAACAACCACAAGACGGAAAAGCAAAGGCTCTTATAATTCTCCAAAATAATGTCAATTATATTTCTCATAAGGCAAACATTCTGAAATTACGTTCATTATCTCGACATTAGGAGGCGCTTCATTTTCCAAAAGACAATAATACAATAATTCATCATTTAAATCAAATTATATGTGCTGAATTAGTAAAGGGTTTTTTTTTGTTCAGGTCACAACATGTTCCCTCTTCTGTTTAACAAATGGGGCAGCATCATTTCCAGAGGGAGAACATCTCTGGAGAATGCTGCTGCCTTTTCCCCCACAGAGACAGACGTAAATATGAATGATTCTTTAAAAATAATCATGAATGGGCTGAAATAAAGCAAAGTAAGGGGGCGACGGAGCCATGAATGAACACGCAGCTGGTAAACGGGGAAAGAAGTGGGACACTCTCCTCCAGCCAGCTGAGCTGCACTTCCTGCTCTTGGCCACCAGGCGTCAGCGTTTCCCCCCTGAAACAAAACAAAAACAAACCGGGCCTGTTTGGATCACGTGCTGGGAAGGTTTGAAGTTGCGGCTTCGGTGTCACACATGCGTAGCGACAAAGTGAATGGCACACGGGGACACGAGTGACCGCGGAGTGGGGAGACGACTGCCAGAGCTGATCCACGGCATCTGGGAGGGAGGGAGAGGAAAGAAGAGGAGGAGGAGGAGGAGGAGGAGGAAGAAGAAAAAGAAGAAGCGGGAGCAGCAGGATGAAGATGATTTCAGCGGAAGGTTGGACTTGTTTCCCAGAGTCAGGCGTGAGGACGCACCAGGAGTGACGGCGCTTTGAATTTTGGCTCAGTTTTGAAACTTCAGCGAGTGTAGCGTGTACAATGATTACAAATGGGTCTGAACTGAACAGCTCCTCCGCCGACTCCGCCGACTCTGGGCTCGGTCGCCCGCCGTGGGTCACCACGACTCTGGGCTGCTTCCTCATCTTCACCATCGTCGTCGACATCCTGGGGAACCTGCTGGTCATCTTCTCCGTGTACCGCAACAAGAAGCTCAGGAACGCAGGTGAGTGGACTGAAGGCGCGGAGCTGACACGCGTGCCAAGACCAAAACCAAAGAAAAGGTCCACAGCATAACAATGTGCCAAAGTGACACTGACAATCTCACTCCGATTAAACACGTTATAATAAGCGAAATGTGTGTTAAGTTAACATTTTTAATTCTTTCACCTGAACAATTAATTGTTTTTTTTTTCGTAAATCGCATTTTAGGATGCACTGTTTGTTATGTGAGCCAGGGCTTTTTTTCTTTACTGTTGGATTCAGGAATGATAATTTATATCTCAAAGTGACTCGTTCATATTTTGATACAGATCTCATGATCATGTGGTGATTCTTCATTTCACTTTTTTTTTTTTTTTTTTTTTAAATCTATTCAAAGTGAATTTTGAGCTGAAGCTTGACTTGCAACATTTATTGCAGGTCACTGTCACAGTATCTGCCAGAATAATCTGTATTAGACATATTTCCCAAATTACTCTTTAGCCTTGTTATCCTCAGAGTTTTTTGTTTGTTTGTTCTTTTGCTCTTATAAAATGGTCAACAAAATATCTCTGGTTTGTGAACAAAAACACAATACATTTAAGGACATCATTTCTTGCCATTTTCAGACATTGTATGGACCAGACAACTAATTGATTGGTTTTGGAACATAAGCAGCACCACTGACAACAAGAGCATACATTAACGCTGTAATTGTGATTATACTGTAATGTTACTGTATATATTCATCACAGAGACTTAGTGTAACAGACAGTATTGAGCTCCAGTGGCTGTATAGCCTACTTCTTGAAGCGGATATAATTTCACTGACCTACACCAAACACGTGCGCAGCAAAGCAGGTTCAGTGGAGAGTGAACCTCAGAGAAACACTAAAGTAATTACAGACAGTCTGAAGCCATGGGGGAAGCCCTGTGTCCATCCCAGCAGTGCTTAGACTAATGGTTTCCACGCTTTTCCACTATCAATACACATGTACCTCCATTCAGGAGCTTAGATCCAATAATGATAACGACAACAGAAGTTCTCAGTTGTTATGGCTCGATGGTGGAGCCGAATGTATATTTCTTTATAAACACTGCTTGACCCTGAACTGAATTAAATTGTGCACCCCGAGTTTGGATGAGACTGACAGTGCGGTGTTGATCTCACTCAGTGAAGGTGGTAAAAACTCCGCTGAGGGAAAAACCCGAGAGGCTTCTGTCAAGCTCAGGTCTGCACACCCTTAACTGGCAGCTACACTTATTCTGGCTGTCATCGTTTGGAAGCTGCAGTGGGGTGATTTGCCAAACACGCACCTAACATAACCATTTTACCGGCCGCAGAAATGTTAGAGGCCAGGATAGATTTCCATCATGTGGCTGGAGAATCGTGGAGACCCCTGCAAGGAATATTGTTATCCGGGATGTACAAGGATGCAATTTCCTCTCACTGAGCTTCTTGCAAGCTGATGTTGTTTTATGATAATCATCATTTCATAAATGCCGCTGTGCTACAGTTGTGAAACGGAAACTACGTGTGTGATTTTGTAAGTCATGGTATTGCGTGTTGAACTGCAGAACAAAGAAGGACACAAAGGGAAAAGATAAATTTAGGGAACTGCTTCTTTGAAGTTTGTCCATTAATTATGACTAATTACATGGAAGCAGGACTTAATGCAACAGCAGCCGAAATGTAATCAAGCATCTCCACTTTAATGTCATACATGCTCGATTAACAGCTGGAATTACCATGTGTGTATAATTTGCCTCATTTCTTTTTGACACATTAAATCCCAGGATATTAAAGAGAAGTACGATATTAGATGATCAGGAGGAAGCGAGGGCAAACGGAGCTTAATTGTATTTTGCAAATGCTGATGGCACATTTCCTCAAAATCGTGACTTTGACGCGCATTTTGCTGCTTTCCGTTCAAGCTCTGAAGATGTGCATGTCTAACTAGGGGCCCTTTCAATTTCCTGTTCAAAAAAACCCTGAGAAAATGAGTGCAAACAGGCAGACAGATTGATTTGTAGGAAAACTTTTCCGTTCATTCTTTAATCACTGCTGGAATGTTTTGATTGTGGACCCACTGTTCACTGCTTATTTCATAAGACCTTATCTGTAGGAATTTGATGCCACAAATTATTATTTCAGAAGGGGCCACAGATTTGACTTGGATTGACCACCAGTCCAAACTGCTATATAAAATATTCTGTTGTCAGAGCACTCAGATTCATGTTATTGGATAGACTGAATCTCTTCCGAGGTAAATAAAAAAAAAAAAAAAAAAAAGGGCATGTGCTTTATTTGCCCACAATAAATGCTGTGAACGATTGTGCAGCAGCCCAACAGCAAGGGAGGGGATACATTAAATAATGAGTAATGAAGGAGACTCGGTAGAAACTTGGCAGGCGTCATGGTCACATATTGCTGCCTCTGCAAAACTCACTGCCAGTGCACAAAAAGGGCAGCAACAGAACGAGTGTGAAGCCAGCAGCACACGGCGAGCTGTTTGAGCTGCATGGTTGGATACTGAATCAGTGCCAGTGTGGTGATACATTTATTTCTTATTTTAAACTGAAGAAAAAAAGATTCCAACAAGGCATTGTTGAAGCAACTGGTCATTTGTTTGGCAACTTTATTCGAGAAGATATTACATGAAGTGGTTATCCTCAGCTGTTATGGACAAGGATAGCAAAGATGGCAGCAGTTGTGGAATGAGACTCTAATGCACTGATGTCCTTATGTTCTGAAATTGTCCAGAAGGGCTGTAGTGAATATTAGAATGAAAATGTTGCTGTGGACATTTTTTGGAACTTCTCCTTCAGCTTCCGAGTCAAATTACCTGAGAATGCAGTGGGGAAAATCTCTAGAAAATTCATAGCAGGCGGGTGTTCTGCCTCCTTCTTGCCGGACCTTGGTGTCACTTGTCACCTGAATGTTCTGTAATCTTTCCTGCTGTCGTTAATATCATATGTGAATGACAAATTCCAGAAAACGTCTGGAGCTCGAATGCGAAGTTCATCCTCTAAGTTTCCCTTTATCTATGTCAGACAGTGATTTTAATTTCATTATTATTTCACAAGGGAGGAATAAAAAGAAATGTGAGTGTACAGTATACTGTACAGAAGTGAAAATAATATTCATTAGGGAATTCAGAGAAATGTACTGTTTATTAAGAGACACACAAATAAGCAAAATAACACATAATAACGCAATATGTTATGACTTTGAAAGAGGGTGAGAATGATACTGGATTTCCTAATTGGTCCAAAAAAAAACCACACTAAAAGCTAAAATAAAAAAGGTTAAAATGACATGACATGTTGTTGAAGGGGATTTAAAATGTTCTGCTAGTTTGGGTGTCAGCAGTTTTCCTTTGCAGACAGTGTTTTTTCCTCCCTCTCATGTGCTGTCAGCTTGAGTCAGTGAAGAAACACAAAGGAAAGTCGAATGCTGCTGAATATCTGAAAAACTTTTATTTGTGTCAAAGTCTCCCCCTTTTCGTTTCTCAAAGCAGAAAGTCTTTACTGCTTCCAAAAGCACAGGAAGTTTAAGCAGTGAGTCACGGACCGTACCCTCCACAGTCTGAAGTGACAGACTGAGGCAGGTGTTACTGTGCTCATACCTCGCTGTACTACTGGATGTTTTGCTGCTGCAAAATAAACCAAAACTCTGCACACAGGAGTGACGGGGGGGGGGTCTGTTTTTGAGTGTGACACAAAGTTTATCCCTGTTCATTGCTCCCCCCCGCACTTTGGCAGGATTTCCGATTGTTTGTCTCCTCCAGGAATATTGCTATTAGTGTGACAGTATATTTTCAGGCATTAATGCAGAATTAAGTGGAATTATCATGTGTACCCAATTAAAATGAATGTTTCAAATGAATGTATCCATTGGCTTTATTGGGATGCTGAAAGCGGAAATTAACTATCCATCTTAATGAAGAAATCTCTATGAAAAGAAAACAAATCCCCTTCTGTAGATGTTTTACAGTCGTTGCATCCTGATTTATTTTCACCATGAGGGGATGCAGTTTTAGAGACTCGTTGTGTGAGAGACTGAAATCCTTTAGACCGGACTTTGTCAAAGAATCACACATCGGCATCAAGAATGCACAGCTTAGACCATATGAAGGAACGAGTTTCTCTGGTTTCATTTGTTATGTCTCAACAAAGCTAAAGGAAAGAATGTACTCAAGTCTCCTCTCTGTGGAGATGAAATCTGACTTCTGTTTAAATTCAAAAGTTGGTTGAAGGGTTTAGTCTTTATCGGTTTTCATTTGTTTTTGTCTTCATATTTCTCATGCACATGGAATACCTGGCCTTTCTACTGTATGTTGTTCTTTTTCTTCTTAAAATATCAGCCATCTCAAGTGTCTTTCTCTAACAGCATATTTCTTCTTGCTTTATTTGAATTTAGGATTTGATTCGTTTCCCCCCCACCACCACTGTTAAAGGTGCCGTAGGCAAGATCATTGGATGTATTTGATTCTCATTGGAGTCTCATACCCAGTCTGTAAAATGCTAACATTTTTGTGTCAAGGCTCTTTGTTTAAATTCCTTCCATTGGATGAATATTTTATTTATTTATGTTTGTCTAACTCTCTGATAGACTCTTACTTTTTTGTTGTGTTTTGGCTGGTTTGCATCATAGACAGTTGTTGCCAATGCTGGAATAGAGACCTTTCCGCAAAAGTGTGTGTA
Source organism: Brachirus orientalis (assembly GCA_016785285.1). Classification (NCBI taxonomy): domain Eukaryota; kingdom Metazoa; phylum Chordata; class Actinopteri; order Pleuronectiformes; family Soleidae; genus Brachirus; species Brachirus orientalis. The sequence goes on from JAFBJR010000175.1 coordinate 6,206,200, forward strand.
AGCTTTAACGTATGTTTACGGCAGCGACTTTCCAAGTACATGGCAATACAATACATGCACCGATACAAGGATGGCACTGTGATATATTGCGACCCCATCCCCAAGAAATGATATATTGTATAGTAAGTTTTCTTACATCTTCCCTTACGATTTTACCTGTTGTCTTCTGTCAGACAGATTTCACCAAGGCTGGAAACAGAGGAGGTGCAGAAGTGCAGCTCTCTCTCTGATCAGATTTGAAACATGGTAAAAGTTTATGATCTATAATGTCAAAAGCATGCATCATGCTTCCTACTTCAGCTGTAGGACTAGCTGCACAGTGTAGCAACACTGAGAAGACACGCGTCTGAATTATGTCAGGTATTGTTGGGCTCCACTGCATAATGCATCCTCTGCCAGCAGTGTCAATATCGGGTGATGATATCATGTTTTCCCACCTCTGATGACAAGGCTTCCCCTCTGTGAACCCCGCTGTGCTCCCTTTGGCTAGCGCAGCTAGAGTTTCACGAACAGTGACTGAAACTGCCTTCATACAAGCCTGCGGACAACGTTCGAGAGAATCAGGTCCACACAGGGACATCTGGGACAGAAGCTGTGGAGTTATACCGACTGTGGACGGGAGGATCTTGATGTTTCACTGGCAGGGTGTGCAGAGTCTGACACTACACTCAGCAGGTGTTGATTTGTTAGGAATGCCAAAAAGAGCCAAGTCGACTCCTTTACTTTTTTCACACTATCACTACCAGCATCCTGAACTAACAAATTATGGTCCTCACTCGCAGTTATATTGAGTCTTTGTCCATCACAGCCTCAGATCGGTGTTTTGTATGACGGGGGTGGAACCTGACATGGTCTTCAATTGTTGGAGCTACTTGCATTTAAATTGCAGTAGGCAACATGTTAAGCAATAAGAAAAAATTCTGCACTTTCTCCAGCCTTGGAGAAATGTGGTCCATGACAGGAGACAATTACAGAGCAGGTCTGAGAGAGAGGGTGCTCTTCTACTTCACAGCTGCAAATACAGCAATAGCTGTCTATAATGCAGATCAAAAAAAAAAAAAAAAAGTTGGACATTTAGAAAGGGTCTTCTCCACATATGACGCGTGTATGTCGTTCTGAATTTATCTATGATGATGAAGCTCAGGACACATTAGTGCTTCACAACCTGGGGATGAGAATTCATATTTAACTATTTCTTGAGCAAGCCTGTTGACTGCAGTTTTAAGTGTTTCCAAGATGAGTTTTGAGTTACCTTAGCCTGTCACTGGATCCATTTTATTTAGACTAGAACTGTGACTTTTTTCCAAAAAATCATGCTTCACTGAATTCACGACATGGTGTTCCTTTGAAGACACGATAAATCCTGTGTATAAGATAAATGGAGCACTGATTGTGCTGTCTGTCTGTGATGCCACTGTCACTGACTTGAGTCAGTTACTCCAGATGTGTATGTTACGGTGGCATCTATTGTTTAGAACCAGGAATTATTTCAAGCACTGCCTTTCAGACGCTTTGCTGTTGTGAATTTCCACTCATGACGATGGCTTATTTTGCTTGTGTCTACCATTTTCACAGTGAAACAATGTGGCATTGTTGTCTAATTGTTGGTCCAAAATGGCAAACTGTGTTCACAGTGTTGTTGTGTCCCCCCCTAAGTTTGAATGAATATGCAAATTTTGGGTAGAAAGAGCTCCACGACAGACCTTCTGTGATAAACTCTAGAGACTCTAGAATTCAACAGCAGGTTCAGAAACACTCAAAGGAGCACATCTGGTAGCAGCTTTAATGCCACAGTCAAAGTCACCTAGATCGCATTCATTTTTCTACGTTTTGATGTTTGAGGTGCAGTAAGTCAAACTCCTGACCACAGGCTGAAGCTCTTGAAAAGCTCAAAGGAGAGTGACAATACACGGTAAATACACTCAAATATATTATTATTATCTGTATTGCATGCTTCAACAGAATTATTACCTTTAATTTCAGATAATAGCTGGTCTATTTCTTTGGCTTTTTTTTAATGTTAAATGAAGAATATTTATGTGTCTTCAAAACAATGAAAAGGTCACATTTTGCTATAACACAAATATTTGGGCTTAAAATTAAGCCTAAAGGTTCCCCAGTTTCTTCCCACAGTCCAAGTAATGCAGAGGTTCATTGGATGCTCCAAATTGACCATAGATGTGAATGTGAGCGTGAATGTATGTTGGCCCTGCATCAGCTGGAAGTGGCTCCAGCAGCCCTGTGACCCTCAGGTGGAGGATAAAACGTTAGACAATGAATGAATGAATGAATGAACGAATGAAGCTTTTCTGTTCTCTCTAATGCACATGAAAATGCAGAAGAATGATGGATTATAATTATTGTGATACATGTCAGATAAGGATTGATTTAAAGATTTTTTTTTTTGCTTGTGAGTGAAGGAACCAGTTAATTGTGTTTTTAATAGGACTGGTTATCACCACTGATTTCCTGAGTCAACAGGTCATAATCTTTTGAATTATGAATTAATATCTTTACATTTGAGACAAATGTGATTACAGGCATGAACTTGTGACCTGACATGTAGTTTGACAGATAATTATAATCCAATATGCAGCTTACAGAGGTGTTGACAACCTTTAAATGGGAATAATGATAATTATTACAGAAGATTTTCGTATTGAGAGCAGTTTTGTGTTCCATAAAGGTTGGAAAATGGGTTTTCTAATCTAAAAAAAAAATATCTACAGTATTTAATTATTGTCCATGTGAGCCTCGGAGCTTTTGTTTTCATGGAGGCCCCTCATAAGTGGAGAGGCCACAGGTTAGAGGGTTGGAGTGTGTGCTGAGACTGACTTGAGAAATACTGCATTGTATATACTTTAACCTTTTTCAGGAAGACATAATCAGATTATATATCTGATAAAATAAACCCAAACATAGAGCAGCCACATATCTGTGCTGTTCCACATCATAAAAATATTAGTTTTGAATTTGAAACCATTCTGAGTAGCCTATTTATTCCACAGATCATGATACCCTGAAAAAAGGCATTAGGTACAAACACTGCAATGAACAACTTCATTCCATTTAAAACCTGAATTTGGCTGGTACAGCCAAATTTACTTTGATCACATTTGTGAAGGTGCAGAAGTCACAGCTGTTCATTTTTTAATAACTTCATTTGTTCAGGCCAGGATAACTGAGGCTCATTTGTGTGTTAATTTGTGTCTTTATTTGGCACTGTGAGTCCTGAGAGATTTCTGGGCATGTACATCACACATCTCTTCAAATAAAAGTGGTTATCGTCACCTTTATGGCAGCCAAAAGTGCCACAAGTGTTAAAAACACCACTGTGCTGATATGAAGGTATGTAGAGATGTAAATTAGTGACACAGAAGTGTTTTACAAACCTAAGCTCACACAAATCTGTGTTTTTTTTCTGCGGCATTTGTAGTGACAGGTCTTGGAGCAGCACAATATGGTTGGGTGCTTAATGGTATAAGAACTGGAAGGGAAGGGCTCAGTGGGTGAAAAGCAGACTAATTGGCAACCCACAGCAGCCAGGAGGTCATGACTTTGCCATTAATTCATAGTTTGCTCAAGCTGAATAGATGAACACTGAGTGGATGAGGATAAGATTCTGCATCTTTTACTCAGGAGGTACTTAACTCCCAGCCATAGATTAGTTAATGCCCCTGCTGTCAGCCTGGACACGGAATAAAGGAGCGGCTCTGAGTATGCCCCATGGCTGCTTTGTACCCGATAACTTAATATCAGCATTAACTGGCCTGGGGTGCGTCGTGAAACATTAAAGACTTGGATGCATTTCCATTAATTACACCTCAGCTTAGAGAGGCACCTTCTACAGATTTCCTGTCAAAGGGCCTTTTGGCTCTCAGAGGGATGACAGCCCTTCTAAAACATCGGATGGCAGATGTATCAACTTAGGAGACATCAGCCTGCCTGTGTGGTCCACGGCTGGATGTTGCAGTTACTCTTGTTACCAAACATGTCTCATTTGTTTGCTGCTGCTGCCGCCGCCCTTTGCTGTCAGAAGCAGTGGATGGAGAGCGATTAAAAAAAGGTTCATCACAGCGCATTATGGTGGAGATAAAGACAAAGAAAGGGAGCAGATTGGTGAGAAGCAGACAAAAGTGAAAGAGCCGTTTCTTTCTTTTTGTCCCTAGAATGACATGGAGTCATAATTTCAGTCATGTTATTTATTTATTTATTTATTTTGATTGCTTTTGCTGGCAGTTGGGTTGGGTCTTGACATGTCATTAATAGCAGCCATGATGGGAAAATTGCTCTGTTAGAAAGAACAAAATTACTTACTGAAGGCTCATTTGACTTGCTTGACTCTTTACACGGCACCTTGGCTACTATAATATTTGAAGGATTATCTGAACACACAAAGCAGATGCAGTCCATTCTGTATACAGTATACGATTTGCATCTGCTATATGATAAAAGTATGGGCTGTGTTTTTTTCTCATTGCTCATGTGGAAGCGCCTTCTGTCTCTCTTTCTGCTCGACATTCTGCATGCCATTTAACATTCCTCTTACTGACTTTTGTGCCTCATATTCTACCACCCTCATAGGAAAATGACCCAAGTTTACTCACCCTTCTGCACACACACGCACACGCGCACACACACATACATGTTTGTGCTTCTATCAGAGTGAGGACCCTTGTAGATATAATACATTCCCTAAGCCCCTTACCCTAACCTTAACCATCACAACTAGATGCCTAACCCTAACCTAAACCCAATTCTCACCCAACCCTAAAACCACGTCTTAACCCTGAAAAAGCCCTTTTAAGGGGTGAAAGAAAGTGAGGACCAGACAAAATGTCCTCAGTCTGTAGGGTTTATGCAATTTTCGGTCCTCACTAGGCAACAAGTACAAACACACACACACACGCACACACACAATGCACTCCTTTTTTTTCTTTTCACTCAAATTCAACCTTCCAGGCTTCATATTCCATGGCACCCTGTCTGTTTGTATCACTCTGATTCAACACCCCCACCAGGACGTTATGTTGTCAGACCGCATACCTGTGGAGGAATTCTGCCAATAGTGCTTTGCATCAAGACAGTCAGGCAGTGAGACACGTATCACACAAACCTTGTGGATTCTGGATTAATGGCCAAGGGGGCAAAAATAATTTAAGCCTGTTATTTTGATTTTGAAGGGTTAAACAATGTCGAATTATAATGACACACATAACAAAACCAAGCATCTGACCAACGGCCCTCTCTGCCATGCTCTCTTCTGTGCATGCCTCGTTTCTCTCTGCTCTTACATTATTTTGTCCGTGTCCTTTCCTCTGTCTCGTGCACTCAGGAGGTGAGCGTGTTTTCGCTTCAAAAGGAAGATATGCTGTCTATAAATACTTATACAAACAAGACAGAATGTTTGCAGCCATTTAAAATTCCATCCCCCGTTGCAGCTACCCTCCCTTCCTCTTTCCATGTTTCCCCAGTGCTATTTTTAATCATTTACAATATTATACAGTGAAACTTCCTTCTGCTTGATAGGAGCTTGGAATGACGCACATGGAAAGCTTAGGGCAGTGAGATCAAGTAAGACCTAATGCTCATCCAAGGGGAACAATGCATAACACATGCATACTGTAAAGTGCTTACTGTAGAGCAGTAACTATTTGATTACACGCACAGAGGCTCAAAGGTTAGAGATGCTGGCTGGTGATGGGAATGATGTCGATTTGAATCCCAGTAGCAACAGGGGAAACGAGGAACATGCCGCTCTTGGAGTTCAACGTGCCCTTGAATAAAGCACTTAGTTCACCCTTTCTATTCAATAGGCAATCGTGGAAGAGAAGAAGAGGTCGGACTCAGCAGCTTCCAGCTGTGAATGCGTCAGATTAGATGACTGTTAAAGGCAGGACACGGAACAGAAAAATACACAGGCTCAGTCAGTCCCTCTCGGATGTAACCAACCAACCCCATTATCCTTCAAATTTCTCCTCTGTTATCTTTCTCTTTATTAAATGTTTCTTCATTAATAACTGTAAATTGTTCACATTCTACATGAACAAGCAAAAGGCTCCGAAAGCGTTGTCACCCTCTGTGTGCAAGTGTGTTGATTCAGCTGAATGCCATGTAATGATGATTATTTTGGCAGACACTTGAAGGCCAGTTTTACGTTGCCGTGCAAACGTTGCTGTGCCTTATCGGACCACTGTCACTGTCTCTGCGTCCAGCCCCCTCTGGGTTCGCCACAGTCACTCAAACACAGCGCTGTCCTGCGTACGTACTCCAGATGACTGTGCCATAACAAAAATCTGACTAACTACAAAGCAAAGAAGCGAGGGCGCTTCATAACCATGAGTAATCCTGAGGTTAGAGTGGTGCCTGATGTCTGTTTGGAATGAGTGAGGTGGTTATATCTACATCATGCCAAAAACAAAAAAGTCAACAGGATGAAAACAGGATGTTAACTTCTCAGGAAATATCAAATAGGAAGATCCAGGTTTATTGTTCAAACACAGAGAAATGACAAGTCAGACCACAGCAAGCTGTATTTCCTGAGACATTTGTGTAGATGCACATTCGTTAATTTGGTTCACACAGAACAAAATTCACCCTCACTCTCCTTAAAAAACCTCTGTAAACTTTAGCGTTATGTAATAACCAGTGGCTGGAAGTGTTCTCTGCTGGATTCACTGTGGAGAAGAATAAAGCAAGAATAAACAAAGTATCAATATGTATGTTTATTGGAAGGGAACTTGTGATATTCCTCGTCATTATAAATGCCAAACCATTTATTTTTCATGGTAAAAAAAAAATACTTTTATTGTAATACGCCCAGAAAAATCTGTGTTTTTATCCAACATTAAACAGCTGAAGTTTTTTTTATGAAATAACCAAATTGTGATGAGTATTTACTTTATATTGGAATTTAAATTATCACTATTTTATAAGGATCTTATACATGTGGTTATTTAGGCTGCTTCAGTCAATCTTTTTAAATCAACAGTGGATCAAATGACTGTGGCCACTTCTAAGCTCTAAGTGCATAATTAACCAATTATTAATGGATTCATTTGTTTGAGTGTATTAATGCTCAAAACAAGCTCCTTGATTTTTTACCTTATTAAATTGTAGTATTTTCAAATTTATTGTACAAGGAAATCATTAAAACAAAATAATTTAGGTTTGTGGACAAAACAAAGCATTCAAGAACATCATTTCTAGGTTTGGGAATCATAAATCACCATCTTGCACCGTGATTTTTCTCCACTAGCCTAGGTGGACGCACATTCTGTGTTTGGAAGCAGAAGCTTACTGTAAGAAACCACAAATGCTTCTGTCCACATAAAACCTGATGCATAAATTAAGAAGGTGGAGAAGGAAATGGCAGAGCGAGTAGTAAAGTGGAGGAGTGGAGAGTTGTAAAAGAGTGTTTCTATCCCGTCTGCTTTATGAAGGCCAACTTCATTCCATCACCATCACGGGAAAAAGAGGGATGAGCAGAAAGTCATTAATTCTTACACACTGGACCTTTATGGCCTCTCAACATTATTGGTTAATTTCCCACAATTGGGAATAATATTACAGCAAGAATACAACAGCTATCCCCTATTAATACAACAATTCATTATCATATGTCAAACTAATGTGGCAGACGTCCACATCTTGACGTTTCACTTCCATGTCTGATTCTCATCGCTCAAATCCAAATCGAGTCACACGTTCAGTCAGGACTGGCATGTTGATATATGGGTTTAGTTAAGAGTGAGAGTGACTTCTGCCCTTTGTTTAACCTGCAAAGTTCTGAGGGGACAGCGGTTCTGCCAAAGCCACTCCTTCTCTGATGCAGATGATTAGTCCCAGTTAGCAGTGCAGAGATGTACAGTAATTCTCAACACACAGGTTATGACAGTCTTCATGGCAGACGCCTATAGTGTGAGATTCTCTCATTACAGGGTGCTTTCCTTTTATGACCCCATGAACACGTTTCCTGTGGTTATTTGTCTAAAAGAGTGTATTTTGTCACACTTTTAAGCACATTCACACATCAGTTGGATTCATTCCAACATTTTTTGGTTACCATCCAAAGGCAGTAGAGAATTGTGCAGGAGGAAGTTAGATGCTCGTGCTGCTCAGTGACCTATCTAAGCCCTTGTTTCACTGGGAATATGAGAATAATCTAATATGGTTTATAATATTATAAAGAATAATTATGTGTTTCATGTGTGTTCTATCAGGGTTCCTTCAGCAGGCAGAAAATAATAATTATCATTATGCAATATGTTTCAAAAATATTTAATTTACAATGATTAAAAAAGTAAGACAAATATGGATGGTCAATTACATGAGGTAACAGCTGAATAGTTTTGACAAACTTTTAAGATGAAATGTCAGAAAAGGGTAACTTGGTGTTTCCCCAATCATCCCAGGTTTTGGGGTTAATGTTATAAAAAAATTACTGAGAGATCCAAAGTGGAGATTTCAGTTACATTCAGTTTTTACATCAGTATGGATTTTGGCCCATTATTACTTAAACAGGTGTGGATAGATGTGAAGCTGGTCAAAGAGCCACAGAGAGTTTTATGATGATGTTGTACCTGCTTCTCTGCTGACGGTGAAAATATTTGCAAGTGTATAAATAAATGTGGTGAAAAGTGGTGTTCAGAATGCCACTCTTCAGGAGGACAGTAGTAGATGCTGTCAGTTATTCAAGAAAGAACTTTAAATATAATATCATTAGATCTAAAATGAGGAACAGGATAAATCATCCTGTGCTTGAATTCCAGGCCAGATTACTGCGTGTGTCCTTTTTCTGACCAATTTAAGCACAATTTTACACAATTTTACACAATTTTAAAAGTGTTGTAAAAGTGTATTTGCCTCATTCTTACTCACTTTAAGTTAGGGTTAACCTAAAAACTGAAAATGTTAAATGAAGATTAACTTTGAGAATGAACACATGATTCATGCGGGTTAGCTGTAGCTTCTAATATTTTTTTGAATTTTTTTCTATAACGAGAGAAGAAGTTAATGGTGTAGGATCCACTGTTACTATGTGTCTTGCTTTAATGCGTCAGTGTTGTAGCAGCGATGTAGTTGTATTTGAGGCACAATTTTGAATTGAGTTACTGTATGTAGTAGTGCTTTAGTAATTTGAACTTTTATTGCAGTTTACAGCTTACTTGGTGAAACCAGCCAAAGCTGCAAACGCAAAGTTTTGTACAGTTGTTGTGGCAAACAAGCTACAACATAACCCATTTACATTTACACAACAAAAATCATGGAGAGACACATTTTGTGATAGTCGCCAGCTTATTCCAACCATGTATTTATTTCATCAGACAGGAAATGTGGAGTGTATCTTCAGGGCTATTTTTTAAATGGATAAAAGCAGTATAGGGATTATTAGATTGGTGAGATTGAATTAAAACAGTAAATTATGTCCTTATATACAAAGTAATAAAAGTGTCTGGGCTGTACGAGCTGTTTGTCTCTGTCTTCTAACTTGTGTCGAATAAACAGATTCACACTGGAGACAAAAGAATATTGTCGATGCATGTTGGTGTCACAGCTGCAGATTATTAAGTGTATATGTAAGAGTGTGAGAATCACAGACTGGCACGGAGAGCGTTTGAATGACAAGCATGGATGTGAGATTGATGTCTGTCTCTTAGCTGCCTTGTGTATTTACACATAATGCTTTTTTTTTTTTAATGTGTTTCCTGTCATGGAAACACATTTCCTGTCATGAAATGTCTTTCTACATGTCCTTTGGGTGCATATGCTTGTGTGAATGTACACCGTAACATGCCGACACATACTTGTTATGTTTGAATGGACATTTGATCTTGATATCATAATTATGATGGTAAAGGCTGTGCAGGATATGAAGCAAGGGTGACACGTGGATGTGGAAATTACACATTTATCATTGCATTAATCAAGCAAAACATACTTGGCTTTTTTTAAATATAGGGATTAGTGAGGGTATGGCATTCTGAATGTGACTTTGAAACAGAGCTGTAACATGCAGTAAATAGGAGCTTATGCTTAGTGACACTCATTAAAAAAGCCCTAAACGACGGCAGCAAAATACAAAGGACTCAAATTTCGAAAGATGATGTTAAAAAGCTGTAAGAATCCCAGCTATGGTATAAGGAGATTGCAGAGAGCTCTTTCAGATCAATTGGGGTCAGATGGGATAATGGAAGTAACTGCTGCACAAACTTATCATATATAATTGAACTCAACAGATGTTACAGCTCTGGTTTGACCCCAATTTGCTACACGAACTGTGAAAAAGTATCAAAATACAACAAGGTTAGCTTGACTCTAGATAACTCATTACTGATTCTGTATGTCAAAATGTAAGTCTCGTCTCTTATCCAGCTCATTAATAGATATACAGTATACCACGGATTTTAATAGTGGCTTAAAATTCACTGCAATCATTAGATCATTAGCGACCATTAGTATGCTGACCAATACAGCTATTAATAAAAGTCAACATTAGACTGGCCCTGTTCTCCAAGTCAAGAAGTGAAGACGGGAATAAATGGGAATTGAAGTGTTAGAACCGAATTATAGGGAAAACAGAATGGTTGACTTTACCAATGGAATAGGCCGTCAAGCATGAGGAACGTTGGAGCGTTGACCCTAACTCTTACGCACTCTAACTTTTGCGAGTGATTTTGGCCAAAAGGAAGCATTGGAATAACTTGAACATAATGTATTATCAGTCTACTTGTTGAGAAATGCTCTATGTGTGTGTGTGCAGCAAACAATTCTTTTCTGTGTGTGTGATGATTTTTGAGTCATCATCAGAGATGCAAAATTTGCGTTGAGTTGAAATATGTGAAATGTGTGAAACTGACACTGTCATTAAAGCCACTCAGCAGGCAGAAATTATGGAAAGCTATTTAAAAGTGAATAGGAAAATAATTAGAGGTTGTGTCTAATTGTGTTACCCATTAGAAATAACTAGTCTCCTGAACTTGCAGCAGACACAAAGAAACATCAGTGGCTGTTCATTTCTAATCCAACTCTCTTTGGGTCTTCATAAGGATAGAAGATGGTCGCCTGTGTTACTGCCTTTTCATGCTTTTTGGCAGGTCTTTACTCCATCCACAGGTTTTCTGATTAATGTGAGGACTGCTTCCTGCATTTACTGGCCCAAGCCTGTCTCACACAAGACGTGTGAGCTGCGCATCAGCAATGAGGACTATTTTGCTTTTCATTTAAGGACTCACATGGGCCACGCACCTCTCATGTGTGTCTACATTTGTTTATTAAGTCACAAACATGTCCTGTGGTGGTTTCAAAGTAAAAGCTCTTTACTTATTTGTTCCCTGAATCCATTCATTTTTTTTTTAAACAAGGCTTTCATTGAAAACCATTTGCAGGACCAGCTGCACAGCTTTGTACTGAGGAGTCCATGGACTCAATTAAGGTTTTTAATTGAGTCCACGGACCTACAAAAAAGTATTTTATTTATGGGCATTTTCTAAGGCAAACCTTTTTTTTTTTTAAAACACTGAACAGACAAGCTCCGTGTGTGAACAGCAGAGGCGCGCGTGATGCAGCAGATAAGCGATGCAGAGACAAATGGCTTTAAGGAACTAATATAAACACTGGATCTATGGTTTCTAGTACCACGCTGCACATGTTTCACCCAAAACAACATCATGGAGTTTTACAGCAGTTGCTGTGGAAATAGTGGAGCACATACACAATACTGCATACACATCCCAAAACAAAATCCCAGTGTTTGCTTAATATACAAAGTATATCATTGAGCAGGGTCACGCAGATTAACTTTTTGTTTCTCACAAACAGGCAGTTTAGTTGCGCCTTCAGCAGGATCCTTAGGTTCTCACAGACCAGATGAGACATACGGTAGAATCTCCTTTGTGTTTTCCCTTCACACCCATACCAATTGAATGTGTGTAAAAAAAAAAAAAACTTCAATGGAAGATTGAGACACCCACATAAAATGCCTCAACCAAATCCACTGATTCATTGGTCGCTACCTAAAGGTCTTGGTCGTAGGTGAACTATGGAACAATATGGAAAACTTTCTACCACAGCTCCTGTGTGCAAGCTTTCCCAACCTGCCACTCCAAAGTACTCAAATGCTTTGAAGACTTTGTACCAATCTGAAGTGATCGATCCACTATTTTCTCATGACACAACAGAGGGTATATGTAAAAAAAAAAAAAAAAAAAAAAAGGTTGTCCTTTTTAGATGAAAATAATTTTACGTTTCACAGCTGGAAGTTTGTCGTGTCTGGCAGATGAAAGTTGAAAGTTTGCTTCGAATTTCTGTTAGCGTTAGACATGGACATTACTTCAACTAAGACGAGTTAAAACTATTACTATTGTACTTTTGTACTATTGTATTGAACTATTGTTCGCCTAATTCATAATATTATCCAAATTGTAAGTTTAATCAGGAATATTCCAGGTTACTAATTCTTTGATCCTTGATATACAGTTACATCTATGACCTTCAACTATCAGGAGTGTGCTCATTTCATGATGAGTAGCAGTAACTCCTCATTAAATACTGGCTGTCCAGGGACCTAAATGACATAAATGGGATCAATCCAATCTTCTGAGAGGATCAAGCTGCTTGGTAATTGCTAATGGGAATTCAAGCACCCTGCAATTGGTGAGTGTGTGTTTGTGTGTGAGTGTGAGTGTGTTACTTTGGCAAGGTTTTTTTTTTTTTTTTAATAAACCCTGTCTCTTGATTTTTAATATTGCTTTTATTGATTCAATTACCCGTTGATTGATTTCCTTGAATAAAATTAGATAGTAGCCCATTTAATAAAAAAAAATGTTGTCATTGTGCCACCAATCATTAACCATCATGGATTCTTTATGACACCAATCATCAAACCAATAAACCATCATTGACACTGCAAAAGGATGTTAGCTCAGTGAATTTGTTTGTGGGGTATGCACATTTTTCACTTTTATTGAAGATCTGACAAATATTTGTGCCTCAAATCAAACATAAGCCATCATCATACTGTGGTGACCTTTTGGAGAATTGACCTAAGAGACCTAAGAGGACTATGTTTTCCTCCTCTTGAACAGCTTTTTATTGAATTAAATTACGTACAATCTTGTAAAATCATTGCCGTGGAGAACCTAAAAATAAGTATGGATCTATAGTGGCTGACTCAACTATTGCATCTTCCAGCTGCAGTAGTTTACCAGTAAATCCTGCGAGTACAACAATATCAGAAGCCACTGTAGACAAACAATGTAGACATCAGAGCCAATGTTTCTCTTCATCCTTTACGCCAACATGACTGTCAGTGTACCTTTTAAGAAAGAGAGATCATGACGTTGTAATTGTTGTTGACTTTCTTACCAATTTAAAGCCACAATTATTATTATTATTGTTATTTCAAAAGACAAGAAATATAATTTTAATGCACAGCTGTGTGGTGTAATTGAGCCTAAGAGTTAATGCATCAATCACTGTTGTTGTTAACTTTGCAACACAAAATTCAAACTGTCTCTAAAAACCACAATAGATTTAAATTAAATGATCTCCTGGTGCTGTTCCTTTCCACAAACTGCCCATGTAGTCTTGGTTTTGGATTGAAGATAAAGCAGATACACTGAAGATAAAGAGATGCACTGTATCATCAGTGTCAGTGTATCATTACAGCCACCATTTGTGGCACCACTTAATATTCCAGTGGCTTTAGGCTCGTTGTCATCATAAACTTTCTGGATGTTCAGCACCACTAGAAGCAGAGATGCATGTTCTAACAGCTTCCATGTGACCATCTGCAGACAGTTTCTCTATTCATTTGTACAATAGTGCTCTGTCTGCAGTGCTGGACGTGTATGAATTTATGTAACTGGTATGACTTTTGTTGTCCTTTTCATTAACTTAAACTTTAAAAAGTAAAACACAGATGTGCAATTCCCTAATATATCGATGTTGTGTGTGGTGAAGCAACAGTCATGGTAGTCGAGCAAAGTTGACATGTGTTGCAGTATTATCTGTAATATCAGGGGTTCTGAAAGTGAGAGGTCGAGCATAATCAGTGATGTGGGTTTAGTGTGTGGGTGTGACTTTGACATGTACAGAAAAGGGAAGCAGTGGTCACTACAGTACCGAGGTCAAACCTGTCCCACGTGTCTTATTTGAACTTTAAGTCTGTCTTCCCTATCTGGGTCAACCCATCAGCCCCTTGCCACGCTCAGACACTTACTCCACTGCTGCGACTGGAAGCACCTGTGGAAAAGTGAGGCAGGACGTGGGTGGGTTAAAAACTACCCTGCTTGTGGGGACATGTTGGGTCAGAACCTACTCAGAATTCTGTTCAGATAATTTGTCTGAATTGTGTTTGAACATGCTGTGCTTCCATTTCCATTTCCTGTGTTTGAAAGGAGTTTCACTCAGGAAATAAAGTAATTCATCCAAAGCCCATATTTTGATGATTGCGATGTTTTGTTGAGTGTCTGTGTTTGAAAAAGGTTATTTTGCAACAACGGTTGTTGGACCAGAAAATCTTAACATTTGAGAAGCTGAATTTACCAATTCCTGAAACAACTAGGAGGTTAATTTCTCCTGTAGCTGGAAGTGTAATCAATGATCCATACATTATCTATACCACTTATCCAGTACGGGTTGTGTGAGGAGCTGGAGCCAATCCCAGTTGACACTGAGCGTCATAACAAGTCACCTGCTTATTACAGGGTCAACAAAGAGAAAACAACTGATTCACACATATGGTCAATTTAGAGTTTTTAAATTAACCTAACCTCAATACCAAAACCCAGTGAATGTGCTAAGAAGCGATACCTTGTTCTTGTGTTTACACGTAATTACCAAGTGATTACCTGATTTTACCTTTTAAGTTGCATCACAAAGCTTCCAAATTATGTTTGTCCAGAGCAATGACCATTACTTAGTACATTTTCTGTATTAAAACAAGCAAAGTAGAGCAGAATCTGCTGAATGAAGTGTAAGTCATTGATATCTATGTATCAGGAGCAATATGGATTTACGTTCTTTTCACATTCTAATACACTGCCATTGACTGGAACTTCCTTTATTTAAATGTGCATTAGTCCTGCTTTTTAATGTTTTCTTGTTGAATAATGATCATGCATAATAAAATTAAGTATATGCTACAGAACTGTGTGGACAGTACTGGATATATACTATAGTTACTTATAGTATATATAAGTATAGTATACATATACTTATAGTTTTTAACAGATGTGGTTTTTAAAACCCCAGTGTAGTTCACTACAGAGAGCAGCTGCAACACTGTAACTTGGTGCTTAGCAGCACCAGCAGCTAGAGCTGTGACCACATGGTTCACGCAGCCCGCATGTCCTCAGGGGTCTAAAGTAAAGTAACCCCCCCCCCCAACCCACTGACCTGATGTACATGAGGTGTGATGGAAATATAAATGTTTGTACATTCATGACCAAAGATGGCAGTACAGATATTAGAGATGCATGCCTGGTGTGAGCGGTACATTTTTGATACTGTTTTGCCACTAGTTCATGACACATGATGACTGTGTTATCAGATTGACAATATGACATTGGACCACTTGTCGAGAGGGCTTTATCTGGAAGACGTGACTGGTCCTGTCAGGCTGTGTCAGGCCACCAGCTCTGTGGGCCTGGCCCACATCCAATGTGACGCCACCCGTGGTGTTTTGTCGTCTCTGCTCCCCCGACCACAGTGAGTAAATATGGTGGACAGGTATTTTCACAACACATGAGACTCAAAAATCGCTGTGGTGGTTGTACGGAAGGAAACACGGTGACTGAGATTAAGAGCGCTTAAATATGTTCTTGAAGGTTTAGATGAGCCTCACCGGGCCTGAGGTATCGTCTCACAAAAACTCACTCCAGGTGCTCGAACGCACATGACAAGCAGACCTTTTTTATTTTCCTCAAACAAAGCAGAGGCAAACACGTTAATCTGAGATTGAAACTGTTTCGCTGTGGGCACAATGTTAGCCTTATTGGAAATAGGAAGCACACCACTCTTTAAAGAAAAGTGAGCTTGTAAGATTGTGTGCTGACTTGAGTGTATCTTGAAGGGAATCTCCTGCCCAATAGAAAACATTTCTTTGTCTGATAAGAAAGAACATCACATACGGTAGTAATAAACATTCCTGGATGTCATGAGTCAGGAAATGACACAGCCCACAAAAAAAAAAAAAAAAGAAAAAACGGAAAATAAATGCCATGCCATTGTCAGTCAGAGATTTTTATTCACCCCACACTGTTTGTTTGTTTGTTTGTTTGTGTTGTCAACTGATTAACTCTTGGTTCTGACATAAATATCCCTCTGGCTACTCGCGTCCATTTGCCTTGTGAAAACAGCCCTTGTGCTCAGTGTGAACTACAATCAGGATGACAGTGCATTCATGTTGCTCTCCACTCTTGTTGCCTCCCGTTCCTGTGCTTCCCTTGCACAGAGGCCACTCGAGGGCGGTTTGTGAAATCCTTCTTTCCTTTGCTCCATCTGGGCAACGACAAACCACTGCTGCTGAAAGTCACTCTTTGCTGTTCCATCAGCATCTGATAAGGAATTCTCTGCACAGTAATAACGGAGGCTATAGATTCATTTTATGCTTTATCTTTGTACTCTATGTTCTGTGTTGTTGCACTTCTCCTGGACCCTTGAAATAGGTTCTGCAAGGGGCGTGAGGAGATTAAACCTGCCGAGCATCTCATCATTCAAGCCTGTCACTGGCTTCATTCATAAGCACAATATCTACAAATCCAATAGTGACCCAGGGACATAATCGCTTAGGTTCTTTAAAGGGATGCCATCATGTCTCTTTTTATCGCTCTCAGTCTCTCTCTCTATTTTAATCCTTTTCTTCCTTTCATTCTCACTCTGTTTCCTTTGGATTATTAATAATACACTGCATAGAAACGTCCACCCTCACATGTGTTGTTTTCTGTGCATTTTATCCAGGAGCTGCAACAACTAATCAATTAGTCGATTACTAAATTGATCTGCAACTATTTTGATCATGGATTCATTGGTTTGAATGTTTGGTTTTTAATAATTAAAACAAGCGCTCTGACATTTTTCTGCCATTTTATGGACCAAACAACTAATCGATCAATCAAGAAAATAATCAACAGATTCATTGATTGTGAAAACAGTCATTAGTGGCTAATTTTATCATAATTCTGTATGTGCACACTCCAAGGCTGTCACCCTGTTTCTGCCAGATGGATTTCCACAATAACGATTCAGTATTTTCCCCCATCATAGAGAAAGCAGTGATATATTTTGTGCGAATTCCACAAGACTCTGCTAAAACCCATTCCAGCAGCAGCAGCAGCAGCAGCAGCAGCAGCAGCAGCACATGAACACATGTCATCCTTTTGAAAATGAATCCTTTCATCAAGGACTTATTTTTGGCACAGGTACTGACTGCTAAATCATGGATCGTCCCAATGCAATAATGATAAAAGAAGATGCGTGTTCCTTGTCTTTGAAGTGAAGACAAATGCTGAATGATAACACATTGTGTTTTGAAATCACAATGGCGGAGACCAACACAAAGGTGTGGTGGCCTGGTAACTGAAAATGGAGCACACAACCTTAAAAGTCATAAAAGTCAGATGGTGGTGATTTATTTCCTCTCGGTCAGTCTGTGAGGACACACAGTACCTAGTTTCACAAACAGGCCTCCACAAGCGGTTGAGAAAGTTGAAAAGGTCAATTCGTGTTTGTAGTGATGTTTTTAATGTACTATTTTAAGATTTGGGCTTGTAGAGCTGGCACTTTACTGTGATGTGGCACTTTGCAAATTAAAGTGCACAGACAAAACACATTTCCTCCTTTGCTTCTTAATGGTGCAAAGATTTGATCAGCTTTCGGGAAAGTCTTTTGTATTGTCTGCAAAAAATTACAATAGCTGCTTAAACCTTCAGTTTTTTGTATTTATGGCAATTAAGGCATCCTATGATTTGACTAATAAATGAGTCTGTTATGGACTTAAATTTACTTGTTTACTTGTTTTAAAGGTCCAGTGTTTTGTTTTAAACTTGTTTTAAAGATACAATGTATACAATTAAGCAACATTGATTGGTAAAATTGCATATTGCAGCTCAATATCGACTCTTCCCTTCCAAGTTTGTTAGAAAAACTATGTTGCCTTCAGTTAGTATCAAACCTCAAAATATGTTCAGTTTATCCATTGTAGATTATTGTAGAAACAGCTCTTTGTAGAGCTGACCTGGGTCCTGATATAAATATAAAAGACTAATTCTGGGTTGATTAAAAAAACAACAACAATTCATACAACTGTGTGATTGTTTAATATAATACACTTATTTTGTCTTTAATATCTGTTCAATTAAAATCATTTTACCCAAATCTGACAGTCTGGACCTTAAATATAGCTTTCAGTTTCACTAAAAACGTTTTCAGAATAAAAGAATATGTTTTCAGTAAAATATAAGCTCTTTGTGGTTCAGCTTCACATATTAGGAATTGCTATTAGTGAATGGACTGTGTGCAAAGCACCATGAGCTTTCAAGGTCAGCGGGGAAAAAAACTGCCATTAATCTGTGGCCATTTATAATTTAAATTCATAGCATGAGAATATATTTGACCATACAGTATATAGAATGCAATTACAATTAAAATTAACATATTTGTGATATACTGTATGTATTCACATTCCCAGGGTGTCTTTTCATACATTACCATATATTCAAATGAGTGTGTGCAGTATGTTCTGCTCAGTGTGCCATACCAAAAAAGAAAAGAAAAGAATAAACTGACATGCTTCTGCTGTTAGGTTTGACTTTTGACCATGAGAAATGAAAGGTCTTAGTTCATTAGTCACATGACAGCCATGACAGAAAGTTTCAGCTTGTGCACACTGTGTCTTATAGCTTCAGACTCTGTGTATCCACTTTTATTTAGTTCAAAATACATAGACTATACTAAGTTCACATTGTTCGCAATAGCAATGTCGATTATACTGTGCTGCCTGCAACTATTTAAAGTCTGCAATTAAATGTAATCTTCAGATCTTCAGATCAATTTCAAGCATTTAAATAATTCATCAGTTCAACAGTTGGTGGACAGCTGTCTGAACAGGCTGACTGTAAGTGGATATCTTTAAAAGACATCTTAAATAATCTAACTCATGTTTTAGTAGGTTATAATATAATTTTTTATGTAATTTCCTGAATATATATATATTTTTTAACAAAAGAATAGTATAAATATAGAAAGCACAAATAGAGAATAAAAACAAAAATCATGCTTCATTATTGAATATTTCATGGATAGCAATCTGTCTACAAATCAACATTTTTATTAATTCTTTTGCCGACATCCTGCTTTTTACTAGATATAGTAAAAGTGCTGCATATACATTCAAGTTTTTGACAGGTCCAAAAATGTTTTAATTGGAGTTAATTGTCTCAGTTGCTATAGTTACAGGTCTCCTTCAGTAAAACATGATGCCAACCTTGTAAATTGCATTCCCGTTTAGAGGAAACGATACAGTAAAGAGTAGCACACATGAGTGCAGTGGTTGCAGCCTGGTTGCAGGTGGCAGTTCTGGAAGGGTGACAGGGAGAGCCCACTGACAGAATCAAGGTTGTGGTTTCGAATGACAGAGGTCAGAGCAGCATGTGCTGGGAAATGTGTCAAATGACTGAAAGACCCTGTTAAATGAGGAAGAATGTAATGTAAAAATGTAAAAATGTCTAGCTGTGATGCATGGTGTTAGTCTAACAACATCCATGATGTAAAACCTGGTGGCGGCCTCTGCCTATGGCTGCTCTTATCAGCAGAGAATAAATGCAGCCTAATAAGAATCCTTATGTTATGGACAGTCATTATCCTGCATGTGGGAAAATCTGTAATCTCAGGTCAGGAAAGATATGTTTATGGATTTAGGGTCTCACCGATCTAATGTCCAATTACAGGGACTATTTTAGGGTCAGTGTTGTGAGACAGAAGTGCAGGAGAAGCTGAATAATATACACCCTGATTGGTGGGTGAGGATAATGAAAGAAAACCTTTAATCTTATTCATCTGGATATTTTTTTACTTCATGTGATTCAAAACAAGAGGAGATTTGTGAATGGAAAAGAGCCAAGATGTGGAGCTTAAATGATTGAATGTAAGTAGTCAATGAACAAGTAGAAGCAAGAGATTTAAGAATAAAAAATAGACTCTCTGGCTGCCCTTACACTAAGCTCCACATCAAATCACAGCCCTTCTATATCACTGCAACAGCTTCAGGACAAGAAAGTAAAAGTCCTTGTTTGACCCAGTAAAAGCCAGGTCTTAAATCCCTTTGGAAAATCTGCGGACAGTCCTCAGTGTAGCCGCGCACAGATGCTTTACTTTCATCTCCACTAAGCCAGAGTAATTGTGCTCTGCAAAGTGGGACTCAAATCCTAATACAGATGTTTCAAGCTGATATAGTCTTAAAAGGTGTCATCATTGCAAAATATCTTATAAAGTAGTGACATATATGGGTAAAACAAATTGAGAATAATACTATTTCTTTTAAATAAATGTCAGGGAGAAAAAAAAATCTCTCATAATCGCTGACATTATGCTGCAACCCTGTGAAATGTGAAAATGTCAGCGTGGCTGTATGCAATTTGAAGACCTGGCCAGTCCGTCAAAATGTATTTGCGAGCTACAGTGGATGTAAATTCTAACAGAAACTGTTTGAAAGTCTGGGATTACAGAAAATTTTCAGCCCATATCTCACCTCGATCCAAATGAAAATCACACGACTAATCCGTGAGCGGGAGGCTCCCGACATCAAGAAGAACCAGCTGCCTGTAAGGCCTTACACACATGACCTTCTCAAGGTCAAGCCTATTATAAATGAGTAGGGTTTTAACATCTTCTAACAAGGTTGTTAAAGTAAACAGCATTTTCTCATTTTGCAGGATAACGTTTCGCCAACCAGTCATCACACCACCACAACCCCACCAGTATGTATGACTCTCACTTGGGAGGACATACAGTCATTCCATATCCTAACCTCACTAACACCAAGGTATCTTATAAACACAGCCAATCGTGCAACAGCATCAGATTTGCTAAAGCTCAACAGCCTATCTAGTTTCTGCCGCAGAGCTCAAACATAGCAGTGAATCTCCTCCTCTCCTTTCTGATGCATTCACACAAATGATCATTATTAATGTGACAGGGGTCACTCTGCATCTCCGATTTATTTTCCTTTCCTCCCCGAATGAAACACAGATTTAAGGGCTAAACGTGCTCGAAAACATTTTCTCTCTGGATCTTTAAGCTTAAGGTACTCTTGCCTGAACAACAACAGTCACTGGGAACAATATTTTCTTTCTTTCTAAACTCCTCACAAAAGGTAGAAGCGCAACGGAGCACACGCTCGCGTATACACATAGAGGATATTCAGTACAGTAAAGCCCTATTAACCGTCGCAGGATCTTATGAAAACAGCAGATGCACCTATTTCCTACAAACAACAAATAGAAGGATGAAATCTAATTCACGGCTTCATGTGATCCCTGGTATTTTGGTTGATAAGTTCTAAAGGAGGTAACAGGCCAAGGGGCTGACCAGAGTTGTATTTAGAACGCTTCGGTGAGAGTGACAGTTCTGCCTGCAGGTTGTGAGGACTATGTCTGTTATTGACAGAGAAAACGTCCAAGCAGAAATCAATCTGCCTTTTGCACTGAGGTGATTGTAGAGATTATACACAACGCACTTACTTCTCCTACATGATGCTTCGCATCAGCTGTGACAGGGTGTTGTCACATTGGGCTCTGCATTAGACCTGATAGTATAGCACTTGCTACTGTTCATGCAGAACATTCCACTGATATATAAGTGACAGCTGTGAAAATGTCGTGTGGCTGCATGTTAGGATCCCCTCATATCCTGATGAAAGACCACTCAACGATGAATAATGCATCATGCAGAGGTCTGTGTAATTATGGAAAACTGTAGACACACTTATATCTTATTTATTTTATTGATTTAGTTAACAGAGGCAGTGAACATTACTTGCACCAGAGTTAGCCAGAAGGCTATTTTTCATCCGTAGTCCCTGGACAGATGTTCCTACCTTAAAGTAAAATATGATGTTGAAATGCAAAGTCAATAAATGTCTAGCATTAACAGAATTACAACAATAAAGACCAAAAAAAAAAAAAAAAAAGGTCGAGGTCGAGCACCAATTCAAAATAATAACTGTACCTACATTTAAATGGTCATTAAGTTAATATAGTATGAGACATTTTTTCAGGGGAAATTTAAAGGAATGCTATAAATTTATGGATAGGTTTGTGCTTTAGACAAACTTATATAGAGAATAATATAAATTTTGATGTGAAATAGGTGTCAAATCTTTCATGTGTGGAGAGGCTGAAAGTCGAATGTCGAGTGAAGGTCGATGTTCGATGTCCGTCACTTTCTCCTCCGTGTGCAACTGTGTTCAGGCATTGGCCATGACGAACCACCTCTCCTCCGTGCTCCAAAGTCAATGATTTGGCTTGAAAGTTGCTTATTTTGTGACTAGTTAAAGCTTCATTTTAGCTAACTAAAACCTGCAAGAACCTTCATGTGTTCTCTATGAATATATTATGAATGTATTATTTCCCACCAGTTTGGGGACAAAGAGAACACACTGTTTACCACCCTGCTAGTAGATGTTTTTTTTGGCATGAACAATGTGGAGTCCTTGCTGTCAATTAAAAAATGCATTATTTAGTGACAGGGACTCCCTGACTTACATTATTCATCAACATCAGAGAGTGACATTTGAATGCAAGCTGACTAAGTTTGTACACACGCTCACACAAAATCACCAGGGTAAAAAAAGCCAAACGTGTTTTGTGCTTTCATACAAGTACAATAATTTGCAGATTCATTCCCTCCCAAAATCTAGCCTTGAGGCTTTTTCCCCCTGTGGATTATGTAACAAAGTAGTCACACAAAAACAAAAGGATGTCTCTGTAGGACTTTGCTGGTGTTTTAACATATTTTTGCATATTTACAAATCGAATACACTTGAATTACTGCTAACCCTCTTCCAAAACATCCTAGAGCTTTTTCAGTTGAATGGTTCCCGCCTGTCATGCAGGTTTCTCTTTTCTTTTAAATGTGAGAGCAGTGGGAGCATGAAAAAAGCCTTGGAACTCAGGTTTAGCTAATCACAGAGAACACATTCAGTGTGATAGTTTTACCTTTTGTTGTTTTGAAAGCTTGACGTCAAGGAAAAAGCTTAGTCACTTTATATTTTGATTTTTTTTTAATTATTATTTTTTATGTTTTGTCTTATGTAAGTCCACATTTGTACAATAACTTTACTCAACAAATGTCTCCTGGAGAGGTTGGAGAAAGAAACATGCTCTGACGGTGGTTCAGTCCTTTTTCCAGGCAGATAACAAACTAAACAATTTAGCATTCTGGCTGCACAACAATGTGTGCTCTCTTTATCTCATTCGTTTGGGTGACCAATGGGTTCCACCTCTGCTGACTCATGTTCTTCCTTGTCTCTCTTTTGTGTGTGTGTGTGTGTGTGTGTGTGTGTGTGTGTCTGTCTGCAGGGAACATCTTTGTGGTGAGCCTGGCAGTGGCAGACCTTGTGGTGGCCATCTATCCTTACCCTCTGGTTCTCACCTCCATCTTCCACAATGGCTGGAACCTGGGTTACGTCCACTGCCAAATCAGCGGCTTCCTCATGGGTGTCAGTGTCATCGGCTCCATCTTCAACATCACCGGCATCGCCATCAACCGATACTGTTATATCTGCCACAGCCTCAAATACGACAAATTGTACAGTGACAAAAACTCACTCTGCTACGTGATGTTAATCTGGGCTCTGACTGTGGTGGCCATTGTGCCCAACCTCTTTGTGGGTTCACTTCAGTACGACCCGCGGGTTTACTCCTGTACTTTTGAACAGTCTGCCAGCTCAGCGTACACCATTGCAGTGGTTTTCTTTCATTTTATTTTGCCCATCATGATTGTCACCTACTGCTACCTGCGCATCTGGATACTGGTCATTAAGGTGAGGAGACGGGTCAAACCAGACAATCGGCCAAAGCTGACACCACACGACGTTAGAAACTTTGTCACCATGTTTGTGGTGTTTGTGCTCTTTGCTGTTTGCTGGGCACCTCTGAACTTCATTGGTCTGGCTGTAGCAATCAAACCAGAGGTAGTGATCCCCCTCATCCCTGAGTGGTTGTTTGTGGCCAGCTACTTCATGGCCTACTTCAACAGCTGCCTTAATGCCATTGTGTATGGTGTGCTGAACCAGAACTTCCGGCGGGAATACAAGCGCATTGTAGTTTCAGTGTGCACAGCTCGCATCTTTTTCCAGGAGAGCTCAAATGATGCAGGAGAGCGGCTCAAAAGCAAACCATCACCACTCATGACTAACAATAACCAGGTGAAAGTGGACTCTGTCTGATCAGGAACTCATAGGAACAGAAGAGGACATGGACAGATATCATGTCACTTACAGTATATACTGTAAATTAAATGACGAAAATACCAAAAAATACTCGTATTAACAGCTTCGTTCCACTGGGCTGTCTGCCATATGGTGCTATTTGACCTCTGAACAATCACGGGAACAACAGGGCCGGATATCATCTTTGTGTTTTATCAAGCACTGTTTGACTTTGCAGTATCTGTAGTACAGTAAATATATGATGCCGGTTTTGTTCTCATGTTTACAGTGAAGATATAAATGTATCATGCATTATATAAGTATTTATTTTGTAAGAAATGTCATGTAGATAAATATTAAGATATATCAGGTTCCGGCAAAATGAAGACAAAATTTTGACAATAAATTAAATAACGCAAAGTTTATAAATGAACTGATTTTAATAATCTCGTTGTGACACTGTAACAGTAATTATGTGCAAGCAATGTGGGTTGCTGCTGTCTTATATCTGGCAATACTGCCCCCATCATTAGGTGGATTATATATTTTCATATGAAAGATCTCTTTCTCTCGTATTCTCTTTATGTATCTCTCTTTTTTGCCACTTTGTGAGCTCATTATACTGTATGCATGGATATCAGGAATAGTTCATATGCAAAATAAAATCTGATAAGGATCTGCTTCAGCTCTGTATTTAATTTACTCGCCAACGCAAGTGTAATGCAATTTTTTAAATGTCATCCCATTTGCCAGTTTAAAAATGATTTCCTCATTGCACAAGAAAACTATATGCACACATAAGTACAGCAGTGGACCTGAAACGTTAGTAATGTTGGTACCATTGTTTCCAAATGATGGTTTCAGAAGTAATTTTCCTGTTTGATATTGTTTTCCTTAAGTAAAAAAAATTGTGACTCGCATCATTTTTTGAAGCTCATCTGATTGTCTGACTGCTCAGGGTCACTTGGTTAGTGTAATGCTGTATTGCTTTGACAAATGATAGCAAAACCTGGAATTATTCTAAATTCAAAATAATATGACCGCTGTTTTGTATTAATGCACGATAGAGGGCATTGTTATTATGTACACAAAGCTAAAACCAATTATTTTTTTCATTGGGTCTACTGTCATTGTTGAAAATACAGTATATACTGTACAGTATGTCATGCTAGAATCTCAGGAAATGTTGGTAATCAGATTCCATTTTAGCTTAAGTGTATGTGGAAAAATTGAAAACTGTATTTGAATAGTTCTTTCTGCTTAAACATGATTTTTTTAAGGGAGACTGCCCCTTTAAATTATGTCATTTGTCTTCTCGATTAACCATGACAGCTCTGCCACAAATCTGTGATGTAATGATATTTTATCCAAAGTGGAAGAAAACCAATGAATGACTTTCTTTCTTTCTTTCTTTCTTTCTTTCTTTCTTTCTTTCTTTCTTTCTTTCTTTCTTTCTTTCTTTCTTTCTTTCCATTTGATGTTGTCCAGTGTTGAAAATCAGGTTCTGTCTGCAAACAAATTTCAAGGTGAGTATCAGGAGGCATCAGTGTCCTTCACACTGTGAACAACGGCAGTGCATAGGGGCAGGGTCTGTATAGCTGCCTACATCAGCAGCGTTTGCATGTGTGTTGCACGGCATGTGTGGGCTACAAAGGCACAATGCATCACAGAGGAAAACGGCTCAACTGTGCATTTGAAATCCACTTGACTTACATAATGGCTGCTCACCATCATCCCTAAAGCAAGAACTGTAAGAGCCAGCTCTCAGCAGACTCCCTGCCCCCTTCAATGTCCGTTTAATCCCAAGAGCTCTGTGTGGTAGGGAACAGCTCAATGGGTTGGAGATGAGCAAATGTAAAAATCCCAGGGATTTACGCTGCCCTCAAACAGAGTCGTACCTAAATCTAGGCCCTAGGATTTTTAGAGCCTAGATGGACATCAAAATAGAAGAGCAAAGTCAGGTGTTATAAGACCAATGGCACTGATTCAAGCCTGTATTCCATTACTGATTTAATACCAGGAAAAGAAAACAGAATGTATCCTCTACCAGGACAAAGGCCAACATAACATCTCAAGGAAAACATTGCAAAGCTCATGGCAGCTATAGTTAAGCTCGACAATATGTGTCAACGTTGACATAAATGATCTCAATTTCTGAGAAATATTGAACAAATCTCTTCATCAGAGTGAAGTCACTTCCTACTCTAGTTCACCCAGTGCACAACCCCCCCCCCCCCCCCCCCCCCCCCCCCAACATACCTTATTTTTGTACTTTTGACATGGTGGACAATGTAAAAGGAAAAAGAACCAATTCCGAGACACTTATTCTTGACCGTTAACACAGCAGTAACTGTGATAAAAACCCCAGGTTTTCTTTCTACAACCCCTGTTGTAGTATCCATCTGAAACATTACCACCTCAAGCACACGACCACAGTTACAGACATACTGTATATCACTCAGTGACAACTGGGCATGTTCCACGTGCTCACCATCTGGAGGATGGATCTAAGAGAATGTGACCCCATTACAGTTTGGCATTTTCAAAGAAAATTATTTTAGTTACAACTTCAAACCTGCATTAGCTTGTTTTTTTTTTTTGGCAATTCACTGGCAACTTATTACATGACAAATCTGCAGTTAGTACTACATTATCACACAAGTACTAAGTAGTCAATACTGCATTACTGTTGTTACTGCATTACGAGATTATTACACAGTCATAAGGGCATTATTACACAAGTAATGCGACTCACAAAAGTGCAATATCAGTCATGAAGTGAAAACAATACAAGTGAATATGTCCCATCTGGTAAAGAGAAAAGAAGAGTTAAAAACATGAAAAAGTGTCTCCAAATACAGAAGTCTCGCCTTTTTAAAACGTCTAACTTTCCTCACTCTGTCCAGTATGGGTTAACACTGATGCACGGTTTTGTGACTGTGAAACTGTAATTGATATTGTAGAACGAGGCCATGCTGAAGTCTCTCCTGGCTGGTACCATTGTATTGTCACTTGTGTTTGTTTTGGTCGGCTCTGAGCCTCAGTGAAAGATGACTTAAATAGCTACGATGCTTGGTTTCCTCTGACTGTTCCCTTACAGAGGAATTATCCAAAGATGAATCACTGTTGGCACCTGGGCCATTGTAAACTAACTATAGCTGTCAAAGACTGACATAGAAAAAAAAAAACAGTCACAACAGTGGAGAGATCATAATGATCTCACCAGCAGGACACGTTTTGCTCAGAATGACGTTACAAAGAGACAAAAAACCATTAGCAACCGAGATGTGTTTTCAGTTGGAAGAACAAAAGTTCAACAATAAATCTATGACACAATATCAGCGCAAATAATTGGTATGTTGCACTTTAAATCCACCAGGTCTCTGCTTTTCTGCTAAATTAAGAGATTTTCTTAGACGCATGACAACGAGCCACCTGTTAGTTATTGCATCTTTGCCTCATTCAGCCATTTCCTCTGATTGGTTTGGCATTCATCCAGAAATGGAAGTTGTTTTCACATACCTTTTAACACATTTTGCCTCAGATGAGCACACAGGAATAATATGGAACATATGGTCTTGTTTAGACCCATGAGTCGAAACAAGATGCAGATTTCTAAGCATATCCATTCAGAATATGATCAGAGTCGTCTTCAAAACCAGCTCTGTACATGGTTTGAATCAGCTTTGGAAGAGCGGATCTCCTGTGTTATTTTAGCTGTTCAGAATGCCAAAATAACAAGCTAAATACAATCTGGGTATGCTTAAAAATCTGATTTGGGCTGCAGTCTAAACAAAGCCTTAAAAGCGTAGGAAGAGACAGAAAGAGAGAGAAAAGAAAGAAGGAAAAAAAGAGAAGTGTGAACGTGACATTCGCTCTTATTTTGAATCATTAACAAGAAATGCAGCTTTTTTTTTTCTTTTTTTTTACAGTTGAAGAACAATTGCAATGTTGGCCATAATGTAGAAACATGTGTGATCCTCTTGTTTGTTCTCCACTGTGTTCTAGTAACAGACACACTGGAATCAAGTCATTTAATGGCTTTGTTTTAATTCACATTTAGTTTTACTTCCCTCAAACACTAAGTTCAGTCAGAGTAGCAGCAGGAGCTAAGTTGTCTCTCACAGTGTTAAGAAATATGCTCAAATTAACCTTCATTTGATATGTTCATTAATCAAAGCTACTACAGGCCTGGATCACTAGAAAAATATTTGATTGTTGAGTCTTATCCTCGGGTCATTTTGGGATGGAGGGTCTCTGTCTCTCTGTCTCTGGTGTCCACGAAGGTTCAGCAGGAATTAAATTCCTGTCTAGTTTATTGGTTTGCCTCGTTTCTTACCTACAGAACTTGATTAATGAAAGTGAATGGGTCATCTTTTCTGCTAACACGACCTGTGTGATTTACCTTTAACACAGACGACTGCACAGAATCACCCAATCAATACATTTTTATTCAGCTGATACAGTTTTACTGACTCTAGAAAAACTAAAGAGCAGCGTCACTAACATCATGTGGATAAACACACACACAAAGAGAGAGAAAATGGAGGAATTCATTTTTGGGTCACCATGGGATTCTCTTAGTATTACTAGTACCATTCATTATGAAAAGATAAAAGCAGATTTCTTCCTACCAGTTCTTGGATACTTGGGGGAAATGGTTGGCCATGTGTTGATAAGATCACATCAAATCCGAGTGCAAAAGAGCAGACAGAGAATCGATTTCCTAAAACAACATCGAGCAAAAAGGGGTGAACAGACAAATTCTCCTCCAGTTTTTTTTTTTGTTTTGTTTTTTTTACTTTGTGTTTATGAGCAGTCTCCAGTTTTGTGAGACCGACTCTAAAATTGAAATGGTTTAATCAAACAAAAATCTGCTCATTGATCATTGGCCAACCCTAGAATCAGTCAACAGGATTTTTTTTTTTTTTTTTTTTTTTTTTACTATCAAACCAGATTCAAGGTCCCAAATTGAAACATGCTTTTGTGTATCAATCCATTCTAAAACCTTATGAAAAACCTAAATCAAAGTCAAATACAAGATGAAAAATAAAGTCTTTTGTGTGGTTAATTGTATAATATGATTAATTATAATCTGTCCATTTGTATTATGTGATCAAATGTATTTATGTTTCTGTTCTCGCTGTCTTTATGTGGCATTACAAATGGAGTCGGTGTGGTAAAAAAAAAAAAACATTTAAGAAATTTGTCCAACGTATTTACCTATATTTATCCGTCTACATTGTGATTCGTAATAATCCTAATGATTAAGATCAAACAGTTGAAGCGTACGCAGTGTTTACAGTGGTAAAATATACAGTGGTGACATAACATCTCATTATTATATGCTTACATAAAGTGCAAATATGTAGAGAAGCCGCTCTACTTTAAGCCTATCGAGGACACGCTGCAGCACGTCCACGTGAGAGAAATAATAATGGTTTGATTATGTCTTCCATGCCATTGTGATTTCCTGTATGTGTCACCACAGAATATACCATTGAAGCCATAATACAAAAGCTCTGTAGATGTAAACAAAGATATTCATTTTCATTTGATGCCACAGATACTGGAATGCTCCTCTGAAAATTATATGTTTTGCAGCTTTGTGAAAATGTATAGAGTGTGCAACTGTGGTTCAGTGAAGAGGTTTGAATAAACATGTGCTCTCAAAGCTTTTATTGTATCTTGTTCTTTTATTTTCTGATCTGCTGACGTAGGCTACTTTGAATCACTTGTTTGTCATTCATCAATATCTTTGTATTCTTTTTTTTTTTCATAAATTCTGAAACTGCAAAAGATTCATGATGTGCTCTTAAAACTACAATGCAATGTAGAATGCATTTGCATTTAAATACCAAATGCTTTGTTAAACAGTGCAAATAAATATAAAAAAGTATAATATGCATACAGATCAGTGGAAGGTGAAATGAAGGGGAAAATTTGTCTGGGTAGAAAGTCTGCTGCATGGCAATCTGGAACACAAAATGTGAAAATGTGTTTTTATCTATAATTCCTGCGAAATTCATCAGATCACCTTAAAGTTTGGTGAGTTTTTGTGAATGGCAAGGCCCTCAAATGTGATCAGGCCTGAATGATAAAATAATAAAATATCATGGTAACTTAATTCCTATGATATTGGTAAAAACACAACTATTTACCACTGGAATTTAAGTGATGTACAAATGTTTTTGTTATGTCAAGTTCATGTGGATTCTGTTTTTACCCAAGAACAAGATAAAACATTGGTGAATTTTAGAATCGTCCTGGACATTTCTTCAGGTGTTCTACACGGGTAACAGAAATTACACAGACATCGTCCAAGAAATTGCACAAGTGGGTTTTTAAGAAGAAATGTCCCTTTTAACATGTCAGGGACTGAGCAGACAGGTGAGGGAGACATAGTTATCTTTCTTGAATAAAACATAAACATAAGTTCAACAAAATGGGCTTGTAAAAGATTGGGAAGGAATTGAACTTAAGCACCAACTGGCCTAAGAGAATGTGAAATGAGGGGAACATATACGTGGATGATCAGGCCATTTTGACAAAGGGGGAGAGTAAAACTAAGGACTAATCACAAATAAACTACAAAACTCACAGCACAGGTCAGAATAATGCTAAATAATATTAAGCTACAAAAATCTATTGATTATTATTAAAGCAAATGTTAAATAACCAACTGCAAAATAGATAAATGAAAAAAGAGCCTTCCTCCCCTGATCCTGAGGGAGAATGGTTCAGTCCAATCAGGGGGTGAGTCTCCTCAGCCTCTCCTTACACACTTGTATCTCCTTTGCTGCTTCAGTCAACCTCCAGCATAGACAGGTGCTGGTAACGCAGAGAAAAATCACATTAACGTCATAATTAAAATATGTTCAGCTAATGAAACTGAAAACTTGACAAGTTTAGTAAATTGTGTTGTGAGTTAATGTAACTTATACTGATGTAGAAATGACTCAAAACTGAAAGGTTATCACCATGTGCATGTTCAGTGTGAGGCTGCTGCTGTGGTCAGGGAGGCCTGTTTTGTACTGGTGGGTTTAAAGGCAAAGTCACTTCCTGTTTTTGCATAAGGATAAAGCACACGAGACAGCATTTTAATCTTATTCTCTTATCAGGAATCACAGTAGGTTTGATTGGATCACATGACAAATTGTCATCAGACGCCAGCCACACTGACGATTATACACTGGCGTCCAACGATGCAATTGCATGTTTCTGCAAACTGCATTATATTACATGAGCTCACATTTATGAACACCATTTCCTTCGATGTGGACGTCGATGTGATAACGTTTTAATATTTTTGTGATGCTTTTGTCTGTAATGAGGCTCATAGGACTGACGCTGCTGGTGCTTGTTTCTAATTATGCTCTCCCTTGAAATACAGCAGCATGCTGGGCTTCAGATGACTGTTGCTGGGCACCAAGAGATTATTTCTGCTGAAGTCTACATGCTGGACAGTGGACATGTGGCCAAAGCGGCCAGGACACTAACACCGAATGTTGTAAGTTTATGTTGCTTCGGTTTCAGCATTCTGATTCATCGCAGTTCACATTTTGCACATCTTACAATTTATGAGACCAACCAATATTGTACTTTATTGATCCCCATAGGAGAAATTCAGAAACAGAAGTTATTATACTCTATAGCCCAACACTCTTTATTAAGTATATTTTATAAATTTATTTGCCACCCTTCCATTGATGTTGATGGTCAGCATATGTGCATAGACCAAAAGTCACATGGATTGATATGACCATTCACATTCTTGTTGTATGGCCACACATTGGATCCAGGATCACACACTGAAGTGACAGATCTGGAAAGAAAATTAGATAAGGCTCTCCAGCCTGCTAATCTAAATGTAGCCCAGTGGCAGCAAATTCTGCTTCACTTCACATTCAAACATTTCCCATGGTTTAAATGGCAGAGAAGTCAAAAAGCAACAATTTGCTGTTAGATGAGGCTGCATTTCAGAGTTCAAAAGGATTATGCCGCAGGAGGCCTTTGCAGAGGCAGAGATACTGAGTGCAATTAGGTAGTAAAATTTACTGAGATGTCATTCAAGGTGTCAAATTATACCTCTATTAGTTTAACAGTATTTGAAATTAAGTGTGATCTCATTTGTATGTGTGGTATATGGTGTACAACACTGTCACCAGTGGAGTATTTAACTGGAGGGTACTGCTGTGCGACTCATATTTCAGAAAATGCTGACTTTTCTTTCTGAACACGCACTGTGTGCACACGGACACCTTTATTGTTTTCGAGGAACAATCGGGAGGGACT
Source organism: Brachirus orientalis (assembly GCA_016785285.1). Classification (NCBI taxonomy): domain Eukaryota; kingdom Metazoa; phylum Chordata; class Actinopteri; order Pleuronectiformes; family Soleidae; genus Brachirus; species Brachirus orientalis. The sequence continues at coordinate 6,238,925 of JAFBJR010000175.1, forward strand.
TTGATTCTGATATCTAAATAGAACAGCGGTGAAATGTCAGTGCCCTAATTAGTGTGATACTACTTTTACTTTGAGATAATTAGAGTTTATTTAAAAATCAATTTGCAGCCAGTGTCATTATGTGCCATGAAACACTGACCCAGGCACAATCTTCTCACAAACGCCTGCAGGCGCGCACACTGCAAAGTCATTCATCTCAGCAGTTCTTTTGATTTGTAATTGAAGAAGAAAACGTCGTGCTAAGTTGCATTGATGGAGTTTGTGTGCTATTTGCCCCGATTGCTCCAAGCATTATAAAATACCTGAACTAGAAAACATTTTTCAAATGCAGTGATTTGTGACTGAAATTTGTATTAGGCTTGTTAGAAATGATTTTAAACATTGGTATGTGTATTGGTCCAGAATTAATACATTATTTAAGTGTTTTTCCTTTCTAAAATCCAAACAATTTTTCAAGACTTCCTACAATTATTACAATAATGGCGCTTTTCCACTATACAGTTTCAGCATGGTTTGGCACAGCTTGACTCGACTCTAGTTTTTGTTGTTGTTGTTGTTGTGCTAGAACAGTGTAGTGGAAAAGCGCCATAAGTCTAATGCATGCTGATAAAACTAAACAATTTTTTGCTTTGTCCATAGAAACACAATCGGTTTAAGCAAAATAAAAGAAAATTGGAAATGAATTTCCAAAACTGCACTAAAATACCAAGCTGGAAACAAATTAAATTTGATGGCTGAACAGACTGTTCTGTAGATCAGAGTCCTAAGTTGTCTCATTTCAAAGAAGCTGATTGGTTGATCCAACTTCTGCTGCAAGCCAGATTTGAAACAGAAATGACAAAATCCAAACAAAACAGTGGAAAACTAAACCAAATCCAGGCATTTGTAAAAGAAAGATCCACAGGTGTCTTTTCGCCTGTGTGCATTTGCTGATGTGCAGCCTGTGGTTCAAGCCTTAACATAGCTTTAATGAGGGTAATTAATCCACACAGTGTAGTAAATGTATGAGTCACCACCTTTTTGACCTTTTGTAGTGGAATTAATCTTGTATATATTCAGACAGATAATGGGTCAACATTTGTATCATGATTTGCAAAGGATTCATAAAGTGGTGTACAGAAAAGACATCTAAACCATGAAACCTTCTCATCGTCGTGATTTATTTTTCTTTTAGTTTTCTCAAATGCTCAGATGAAGTCACATGCTCTCTCAAGATTCTGGAGCGTAATGGTCTCCCGGGACCGGTCCATCTTCAGTACCATCAACCAAAGTTGAATGAGGTAGGAATTCACACATTTCCAAGGCTGTGCTATAAGATGAGGGTCTAGTGTTTACAGTTTTTATTTTTATTGAAGAATAGCTATTGGAAGTGAAATTCTTCACTCATGTTTAGTGATAGTCACTGACTTCTTGCAAAGGACACCAAATGAAATGGACTGTGTTCTTGGAGTTTAAGTAATTCTTGGAAATGTTGAGGTTAATCTAAATATCCAAATAGGCAAAATGTTTTTTGAGTTATTTTAATATGGAATAAGTGTGTAAATGGTGAACATCACTAACATCTTCTGGTATTGTTTATTTACTGAAAAATGTCATAATTTTGTGTTTAATGATTTAGTAACTCTCTGTAACTCAGAATTAGAGAAATACATTTTTTTTCCTTCTTGATTCTGGTATAGTGTTTATACAGCTGTTGATATCTTGTTTTGGACATGTTTAAAATAAATAAATTAAAGTCAGAGACTCAACTTCTGAGTCCTGGACTCGAGCATTTAAGCAAGAGCAAGTATATGTAATATACACTGCTCAAAAAAAATAAAGGGAACACTAAAATAACACATCCTAGATCTGAATGAATGAAATATTCTTATGAAATACTTTGTTCTTTACATAGTTGAATGTGCACAACCGCATTTGAAATTGTCAGTGTTGCTTCCTAAGTGGACAGTTTGATTTCACAGAAGTGTGATTGACTTGAAGTTACATTGTGTTGTTTAAGTGTTCCCTTTATTTACATTTTTTCTTTTTGAGCAGTATATTTATGTAGTGCAACATTGTAAATGTATACATGCTGTATTTGTGACCTCATATCCTCATAAGGAGCATAATTGTGCTGTTCTATTCTCTAACAGTCCAACAGTCTCACAATCAAAAGCACTGCCATGAAAGTAAATTGCCTATGTATGTTCTGCATGACATGTTAAGTAAGTATGTTAAGTATGTATGTTCAGTATGACATCTAAACACCGTGCTAGTTCAGATGTCTGTGTCTTTAACCACTCAATACATTATTTACATTGAAATGCAGTCATATTTCATTTAATGTTAGTGGCTATTTATAGAACCCTGAGAGGTGTAGACTAGAGAGGTTATTGGATCACATGTGCTCTTAAGTCTGTGTGTGTTTCACTGAGAAAAGCTAAGGGTTGGCTTTTAGCAGCGTAGTTTTCAGATGCTGCACTACATGCAGTACAGTTAAGAGCATGTGCAGCTACATACAAAACAAAAAGTAAAAACTTGTCGTGTGTCCCTCGTACAATTTTCATCACGGGTAAGGAATTTCTTGAAAAAGAAACAAAATACATTGTTGATGCCGAATGAATTTTCTGGGATCAATTAATGTTCATAGCCCTCACATTAAATTCAAGATCAGCAGTTTCCTTTATAATGACAGTCATGACTGTCCATCTGTTAAATATGTAAAGGAAATATCATCATCAGACAGGAATACTTCCCATGTCATCAAGGACTGTCCCATTTCAGAGCTTCTTTCAAAGGAAAGCCAAGAAATACAGCAATGTTGATTTCAGTTTGTAGTCACTTGTGTCACTGAATTTGATTGCAAATGAAACATCCAAAAATATAATTTCACTGTAACATATGGCAGATATATGCTACAGGTAGGAAAAAAAACATTGACTGTGGTAAATTTGAGGTCAGAGCAGGGCTGAAACTAATGATTCATTTCATAATCGATTCATCTAATTATTTTCGAACCTCAAAATTGTTTTCTCATATGTCTTTTATCCTCAAAATGTAAATTTATCTCCTTGTTATATGGAGCAGAAACCAGAAAATATTCACATTTAAGTAACGAAAAAAACAACAACAACAAAAAAACGGTAACCGATTGTCAAGTTAGTCGACGTTTAATTCAGTAATCGATTAATTGTTGCGTCCATACATCGGAAATGTAATTTATGACACATTTAGCATTGAGGAATCGTGAAAGCAGGGTTTGTTTGAGCCTGAAGTGTGAGTTCAGCTGAGGGGAGGGCAGCGAGGTCCTTCTGCCTTGTTAGATTTTGTTGGTTGGTTGCACCCAGGAGTATATTTATGTGATGGTTGGATGGAGCTGACACTGTTGTACCAAAGTGCAGTTCAATGGATAAATGAGATAGTACACCTGCTCTGATTAAACAGGTCATTGATCATCAATGGAGAGTCTCACCGACTCATGGAAATGAGAGCTATGAAGTTCTTTGTTTTTATGATTTTTGTTGTTCTGATATGGAAAAATTAAACTTCCGTATTGTAATCTGCCAACACCCTAAACAACCCAATTGGTTTCTGGTTGAAAGACTGGTTTGTCAGACCTGCTGGTCTTTTATTTACGACTGTTTGTTTTTCAAAGTGCATGTAAGCCAAATGCAGAGATTCTTATCTTTATAAACTCTATGTTAGAAAATATTGGCTGAAAAAGAAACAAATTACAACTATGGTGTAAAGACTGAAAATGAATTTTGCTTTGCATCAGGATTTTTTTGGGTGTGTCTAAAAATATGGCTTGATGATGCACCAGAGCCAAAGTTAGCATCACTCCGCCTCAAATGCCACTATAAAAACCCCACAGCAAGCTTCATCAGTGGCTTATCGTTCACTCATGAATGACTGCACCTGCCTACTCTTACCACACTTGGTTTGATAGTGAGCCAAGATGCCTTTTTCCTGAAAATCTGTCTTACCTCGATACAAAAACGCACAGGAGTCTAATCCTCTTTGGTACAGAAATCGTTACAATACCCTTTTGGTGAACGTGATTACATAACAAGGTCATCTTTGTCAAGATGGTTCACTGATTTGTTACCAATCTTAGTGTTGCCAGATTGTTTTTACCAGTCAGTTCATGCCAACTGCAGAGCAAATGTCACCATCGCACTGAAGCCAAAAAGACAATTACTGCTATTAGATCTTAGGAAGTTCACTTGGCCTGGTCTGAAACAGAAAATGTGAAGTTAACAAGTGAAGGGGAAGGGCCAGATTTTTCCAGGGTGGAAAAATCTGGCAAAGCCGCCTTCGCGTTGTCGTGTAGACAAGGAAACCGTCACGTGACCAGAACAAAGACGTAACCTCACGCAACAATTGTTTTGGTGTGTCCGGCGGCTCTGTCTGAGTCTGTTTACAGCGCCACATGTAGGTGTGGCATATGTATTACATCGATTTCACCATGTGTTCCGTTCGCATCCTTACGCGACGCGTTTCTGATCCGTTATCGTGTGTATGCGATTTTTTTTCAGCCTGCAAAAAAAAAAAAAAAAATGTCTCGTTGCCGTGTGTACGTAGTCTTAATCTGTGAATGTGTATTTAAGTCGCATCATAGCAGCCAACAAAAATGCCCCACCACAAAACTGAGAGTTGTTTCCTCTTGCCAGTCTCTCCGGGGACAACGCAGAACATGAGCATCTACAATAAATCAATTGCAGGATTGTTGATTTGGGCAAAGACAAATTATCTTACAGCTGTTCAAAATATGTCAAGAAAACAAGTATGAGCGTTGTGTCCCTGCCAGTTTCCCATACTGCGCACACATGCATACAAGAGCATTTCTTACGTGTGTACGTAGTCTTAATCTGTGAATGTGTATTTAAGTCGCATCATAGCCGCCAACAAAAATGCCCCACCACAAAACTGAGAGTTGTTTCCTCTTGCCAGTCTCTCCGGGGACCACGCAGAACATGAGCATCTACAATAAATCAATTACAGGATTGTTGATTTGGGCAAAGACAAATTATCTTACAGCTGTTCAAAATATGTCAAGAAAACAAGTATGAGCGTTGTGTCCCTGCCAGTTTCCCATACTGCGCACACATGCATACAAGAGCATTTCTTAAGGGGGTAGAATACCCTGTGGCTGCCAAATCCAAAGTCACCTTGTCCAACTTGACTGGATCTGTGTGTGATCCTCAAATACCTTGAACGACACACTGGTGCTGCCATATCCGCTGCTTAAATTGCTACCCATCTGTCATGCTCCAGGAGAAAATTATTGTCCTCTTTTTTTTCATCACGCTATTGAGCCCTAAAGATCTCCTTCCGTAACTGTGCACAGTTGACCAACTTTGAACATGTGTCACTTTCAAATATCTTTGCTGTTCATCCCTTGCCAAACGGGATAATTTCATTTCACCTTGATTCACTCGTCCGTCTTCACAACTTAGTCTTGTAAGTGCGGATGTTCCACAACCAAATCCCTTTTTAATAAATGGTCAGCTATTGAGTCTCTGGATTTAACAGGAAATCAGATTCTTTTCTGTTCAGCTGCAGGGATTTTAACTAACGTGGTTGCTCACATCATTCTTTTTTTCTCTCCTTTTCTCAAAAAGGGTTCCCATCGATAAAAGGCACAAAGCCAACTTGTGTGTGTGTGCTCTGCCTAATATAAAGCTGTAATCACAAAAGATTACATTTACAGAATGTCATTAGGAACTGTCTGTGAGGGATTATTGCAAAAAAATTAAAGTCTGAATAACCAGAAGTTTGAAGATGATACTGCGTCCGTTTTAGTAAAAAGAGTGCTGGGGCCTCGTTTATTAAGCTTGCATACGCCACTTTCTACCCACAGTCCAGTTTCTAAAGAGACTTAACAGGAAACGTGTGGTCCTTCACAGAAACTCAGACCCACAGACAGGTGAGAGGTGAAACTGCGACTCCTCACGTATAATAAACAGGAGGATGGATTATGTTTGCATTGGTCCAGATTGTGCTTCAGCTGAGAAGACGAGTGGATTTTCCCTAAATAATTCTATTTGTGCTTCTACAGATATTTTCATGTTTTGATTTCCATTTTATTGCTGCATTATAAAACAGTTTTTTTTTTTTAACATTGAAGAGGTAAAACTTTAAATCAGCATTCACAAATGGTCATACACTCTCATACATATTACATCTGTTAGCATTTCGGGATTATGTGACTCCTCATCGCTAACCGTGAATTTATTTTTTCCCCTCAAAAACAGTTTAAGAGGGCTTAAAGAGAATTCCACGTAGTCCAACAAATTGAGGACTGATATTAAAACCCCCAGTTTATGGTGCCCCATTTTTTTTCTAACATGACCACAAAGTAGTAACTATAAAATGAAAAGGATATCCAAAGTCATGTTTTTGATGTACGTGTTATACATAGACAAACATACATCGAAAATACTGGACACTTAAATTTTTTTATGGTGTTATTGTACATATTAATGTACATAATTATATTCTATTTTTATATTCTACCAAACATTGTTTCTGTTATATCTTTAATTGCATGTTTCCCCATGGTTACCCAATTCTATTTTATTACACTACTTAACTTTACGTATGAATAAAGGCCCAAAAACCTTTTTCATTTTGTTTTAAATGTTTGGATTAGCATCAGTTTTTTTTTAGCCTCATATCCCCATGGAATGAAATGAAAGTGAATCACATTTAGACATCATATTGTGATGGCACAGATTGTTACTTTCTCTTTTGCTGTACTGCACACTGCTGAGGGAACATATGGGCTTAATGAACTGTGTTGTACAGGACATATGTGTCCTCATTCTTGAAACACCTGTCTCTTTTTCCAGGTGGATACATCCACCATGATACTGGTCTAGTTTCCTACTGTGAATGGTGCCTGTTCCTTTTTTGCTTTTGGGTGTATGTGCTTCAGTATATGACCCTCTGTGTGAGGCTTTGGGTCAGTTTATTGGGACAAAGGCATCCTTTTTTTTTTTTTTTTTTTTTTTAATTCAAGGTTTGATTCAGGAAAAAATATTACATGAAGAATAGGATGTACAGTATCTTGAGAAATAGTTTTATATTCACAATACATAAATGGCACATACTGTAAATACCAAAACATGTAAAAGTAAACATTGAAAGTCCTGGCTGAAGATGCCTTTCCAGTCATAACGTGGTGGGACAACTCATGATTAATCATGTGGGGCTGTTTTACTATTCTGTAAATGATTGGTTTTATATACTGTATAATAGTAGCGGTTTAAGGATCTGAGGATTTAAGCTGTCTTTTAGACAAAATGTTGAGTGGCATTCACTTATTCAAATGAAATGAGCGGTAGACGAAGGCTTCTTTCAAGTGGAAGGTCAAGGGTTTGATTCCCCGCTCTGCTAGTCTGTGTGCCATTGTGTCTCTAGGCAAGACATTTAAGCCCAGTGGCAGTGTGTGAATAGGTATGAAAGATATATATATATATATAGTGTGTGAATGTGTGAGTCAAAGGGTGTAAATGGTAAAACTGTTGTGTAAAGCATCTTTAATGAGTCATCAGTACTAGAAAAAATGTTTTATAAATACATACCATTTATAATTAATGGTTGTGGGAGGGGTTACAGTAATTTATATGTTCTGCTAACTTCTGTTTTTCCAGAGACCACGATGTAAAATATGGCACAAGAATGTTTTACTGATGCAGAATTCTTTCTTAAAACAGCCAAATAGACACCTGACATGAAAACTGCTATTTATTATCCACCCTGTAAGCTTTTTCATGTCATCATTCAGTTCTTAAGCAAGAACTATAACTCATACCATGCATATTTGAACTGGGACATTCTTTTTTTAATCTTTTAGAAAACATATGTTTTAGTGATGAAAAGCAGATGAAACAATGCATGTTGTCACATGAACTTGTTGGAATATCGAGCAGGAAAGCCTGTTTATTTCTGGGGAGTGATACAACTATAGTGTATTGAAAGGAGGGAAAAAGATCAACTCGTGCTAAGGACAGAGTGAGAGTGCACATGTGTGCAGTTGGCTTGCTTGCTTCATGGTTGGCATATTCTCAGCTGGATGAGAGGACATTTATGTGTTGTCAGCACGCATTAACCTCTTTGAAAATACATCGGAAACAAACAAGGACACATGTGCCCAGATTCCACCAGCTCTAAGTAACAAGCCTCTGGAAGGAAAGGCTATGCTGGACTGCACAGAGCACGTCCTAAAATAGAAATGGGAAGATGGAAATGAAAGGCTTCTTGGTTGATGAGGAAACTAGGATTCTTTCTAAATGGTTGGCAAAATTTAGAATTTATTATGTGGTTGGTGCATTTATGAAGTGATTCTGCTGCAAAATCAACAGAGGTAACAAAACATTTTGATATGTATTTACTTTTTTATTTGTTTGCCTCTTCTATGAGTTTTTGATAATGACTTAAAGCTAGAGAGTATAAAGTTAAAATCGCTGTATAAACAGTAAATACAGAGTATAATTGAATTTTAAAATTCTGTGTTCTGTGTAAAATTCTTTTTATATTTATATTTCGCAACAATTTAAAGTTGAGCATTGTTAAAAGCATTCTATGCATAAATAGCAATTTAATGCTTGATTAATATGGCGGAGAACAGGAGGAAAAATATTTTTCCTTTTTAAAAACAAAATTAGTTCTCCGTAGACTTAAGTGACTCAAGTAAGTTACTGGCTTGATTTGCAAATAGCAAAGAGGCCACATGTACAAATACTAAAACTGTCTTCAAGTCGAGCGCAAGGACCCGGACGAATTTGGAATAGTCACTCTTATGCAATTCATCCATTATGATAAATTCTGTTCAAATTCCAAAGTTTGATTGCACTAATAATAGAATGGCATTTTTGTGCGTCACATCGACCAATCATGATAAATCATATATTTTTTTAATTCATATCTTGTTTATACGCGGTATTAAATATTATGGCCTTTTCTGTCTCTGTTGGCAGAGCTGGGACTCTTAAGGTTTAAGCACACAGTGTGTGTGTGTGTGTGAAGTGTGAGCGACCTTAATGTAACTGAAGGAGTTGTCATTAATATTCTTGTTCACAAACCTACACAGTGTCTGCCAAAACTGGAAAAAAAAAATTCTGACCAGTTTCAAAGGGACTAATTAATGTCTATGAGAATGTATGACCATTGGCTAATTATAATAACAAGCTAATAATCGGGATTAGAATGTGAGACATTTTAATGATGTCTCTTGAGGACACACCTGTTCCACTCGTGTAGAAGGATTATGGCATTATTGGCAGTTTACCATATATGCCTGTCATTCCCATGCTGTTTTGTTAGAGTTGCTTGGAGATTATTTAATAAATAAAAAAAAAATGCAACCAAATTAATATATATATTAGGCAAAATACTCTTCATATGTGATGTTTTATTTATACAAGCATTATCACATAACTGATGTTGCAGTGGTTCACCCTGTTGTTACGTCCCTGGCCTAGGGAAACCAAGGGGGTGGTAACATGCGTGTCTTCCAACTCCTCTCTCCAAAGAAAGCCAAAAGTCAAGTCAAAGTATAATAGTTTTATTGACTTCGGAGAAGAGCAATGCCAAAATAATAAACAAAACTTCTGTAATGAACCTAATCTTACCTCCTGTAAAAAAAAAAAAAAAGCAAAATAAATGACAGAAAAACTTACCTAAGCTCCTAACTTAAAACAAGAGTAAAGAAAGGTGAAACTAAAATGGCTTCTCTCTCCTACAACTGTTACCATGTAACATTAAATTAGACAAAAGAGTATATTGCCTATTTTACAACAGTCAACAGTCACTCTCTAAAGAGCAGCAACAAAGTTAACAACATGAATTCCACTTACCTAACACATATAACTTACCTAACTTATAACAAGAAACAACTAGAAATACTGCCAACATCAATTTCAAATCTACTAGAAATGGGTTTGTTTGGAGAGAATGAGCAAGAAGCCCTGAGTGAAGTCTGAGAAAGGTTTATATAGTCCAGGCCCCATCACTTCATCCACTCACGATGAGCCAACTCCTCTTTAAATGAACCAGTCATAGTGTGCCACCTGGTTGCTGACATCCACCTGGGAGATTGACAGTCACCCAGACACACCCACACCACACTCACACGCCCACACACATGCCCACACCATACTCACACACCCACACCACACTCACAAAAGAGGAGAGAATTACATATGATGGCAAAGCATGTGACCTAGGGTCATAACACCTGTCCGACACACAGCCATTTTTGTTAAGTATTATTCCTCATACCCCACTGGTATGGTCTTAAAAGTACAACAGATTTGTGGCTGACAAAGTTACTGTTATGAAAATTTAACTATTTAAGAAATAACAATTGAAAAATGAAAACCTTAAGTTCTTTTCTCATCATTAATATGGTCTGTATTATTCAAGTAACGTCTTGTAAAAACTGATTTGTGACGCATATGACGTACCTATATTCAAGATATCCTGGATTCATTTTTGTCCACTGGGAGAAAGTGAAAATATTCAAACAGTTCATTGATGAGAACCATGGAGGAACCTTCTAATCTGATTTGTTCACATTTTATTCAAAGGTGCAAGCTGTTTCACATCATATTGGGAAATGTATTTTTTTTCTTAAAGGAAATATTTAATTCCATCATGTAACATGAACTGAAGTCAAAATGACACTTCTTCCCCAACACTTTAATAATGTAAATCATTTATGTGCATAATTGATGCTTATGTGCGCATGCATAATTAGAAATGGGGGACGTTTAATAAATGACATGACCTCATGCACGTTCAATGGATACGATTGTACTAATTTCATACCGTCTCGCATGTGTGGAAGAGAGTGTGTTGGTTTGAATGACTGTTGGGGAACAGAGTTGTTGTGCGTGTCTCTCTCTTCGTTAATTGTTACTGCCACCCTCCAGAACTATTTGGGTGTTCTCTATCTTCACACTGTCAAACTGTCCTCCTACTGGTTCTGCCTCTTCCTCTTGCACTCTGAATCCTCCAACCAAAGGCGGTGAGGGATGCTGGGGCCCTCTAGGCTTTGTCAGGCAGCTCCTGGCAGCCACTTTACAGACACTGCCCTGTGGGTAGAGATGCTAATTTGAAGTGTTCCTAGATGAGACAGCTCTGTGAGGATGTTGGATGGAGTCCACAGAGAAGGACTTATAATGCCCCTCGCTTTTTCTTTTTCTTTCTGAGCCATTTTTTTTTATTCATTGTTGTGGATTCATACTTGTCCAGTTGTCGTCTTCACTGAAACAAGGCCTAATGAATCAAAAACCTTTTACATTTTAGCTGGCAGAAATGTCCATGAAACCTAAATGTTATCCTCAAAAAAAAAAAAATAAATAAATAAAAATAAAAAGGACAAAACAATAACGTTGAGGAAAAAGGAATAGCAATGACCATTGTCAATAATGGTTATAAGTTTTAGGCGAGCTTTTGGGAAGATGATTGTCTGTCCTCATCTTGGTAAATTTAAAGGACTCCATCAATCACAATATGGCAATTTTCTCAACAATCGACAAAGGAATATTAATATATACTTATCTCTGTCATCTAGTGTCTCAGGGAACACTACTATGCTCTAACATTACATTAGCTTCCCTCTGAATCCCTTGTCAGTTTGGTGGTTTCAATTTTTGAAATGGCCCATTAGGATCTATACTCCCATTTTGAAGCCTCCAGAATTGCAATCTGGCCAGTGCAATGTAAATACCAGCTGTCCATTACACTACTGTTTACTTATGTGCCATACACTCTTGTCTATTTTCCTCCAAATGGGAACATAAATTACCAAACTTTCCCTCTTTTACAACCAGTCACCCACCTTTTGAGTGTTTAACTTCACTTAAGAAGGCCTTTCTGCATTAAGTTTGCTTGGTTCTCTTCATGTGTGCGTGGGTTTTCTTTGGATTCTCCAGTTTCCTCCCACTGTTTAATTACATGCAGAGGTGAAATGGACAATCTAAATTGACCAGTGATGTGAGAGCGAATGGTTATTTGCCACTGACTGGCGACCTGTCCAGGGTGTACCCCGTCTTTCACTCAAAACATCAGCTGGGATTAGTCATCAGTGCCCCCTTGACCCTCATGTGGAGGATGAAGTGGTAGATGTGAGTCTTTTAGCCTTGTGGATGAACTTTAACAGATATTAATCCTGTAATGGAGGAATGGTCTGCTTACAACTACTTACAGTAGGGTATATATCATAAAATGTGAGAAGAGTTTTGTGCTGTTGAGCATTACTGTTTTTATTAAGATAAGTTTTGTTGCCATTTTCCACTAGCAAAACAGGCAGAAACAAAATTTGCCTTATTTATTTTAAAAAATAAATACATAAATAAAACGTTGTCCCTCCTACCAGTGCAAGCAACAGCACATATATAATCAAAATAAAAATCTACCCAAAGGTCCAGAGCCAATTCATTTTCTCACAAAACGTATGACTACAATACATTTCCAGCGAACCAAAACTTTGCAAGTGTGAAATGGTCTACACTGTCATGTTCTTTCTCATAGTGTATTCAGCAGGAAAACTCCAAAGCAGGACAGGAGTTGGTGAAGTAAATGCATCCTATTGTCCTTGCAGATGCTGAGTCAGCCAAAGAGAAAGACAATTCTGCAGATGGTGGAATCTCAGGCCATTGTATCCTAATGACTCTTTAAAACTAATGAGGACACTATAACAACATTCCTGTTTTATGTTGTGCATTGTAAAGTTTACAATCCATGGTAGAAAGGAAGTAAAAAAAAAAAATGTTTTTCCTTATACCTTTCTGAATAACTGCAAACTCAGCAGTTCCCCTTTTTTTAAGGATTTGGCTCAAATAAAAAGGGAGAAAATCATCCAGTTAAATCTTATCTGTAAAATCAGCACATACTGAACTACAGCGCTCAGAGGTAATAACTGCAGCAGATGGAAGTCTTAGACCTTAACACACCACTTGAGCCAACACACACAAATAAACACTGCTACTGTCAGGTACACCACTCACTAGCCTTGAAATATGATAAGAATCCGAACCGGTCAGAACTTATTGGTACTGCTGGTCACCAGTGAGTCAGTGAGGGCATGTGTCTGCACAGTGTTTGTCATTGGCATAGTACTTAATCAAAAAAAGGTGATGGACACAGGTTTTGTTTCTATGACAACATATTAGCCTGCTGCTGTATATTTTTATTACTTTTGCTTGGCATTATGTCTTTCTTTCTTCCTTTTTTTTTTTTTACCACAAGCAATAACTAGAAAAGAATTGTGCTCACAATTTGTATGGACAAGTTCTTCATTGCTTGGTCTGACAGTCATGGAGCAAGAAGTTGCGCCATGTTGGGTTTTCTGGTTTCTACACCACTAATGAGGGATGGAGTGGTAAGCGGGGGAACCGGGACAATTCCTAGTGGACCGAGCTGGATTAAGGGCCGTGAGGGCCCGTTTAAGGTGTTGGCAATATGCGTGCAGTCAGTGTCGCAAACCCTAGGCATACAGTGACATATTGATGATGCTGTGCTCGCTATGATCTCTCTCTCTGTGTGTGTGTGTGTGTGTGTGAGACTGTTGAAAAAAGATTAGAGATCAAGGGTGTTTTTAATTAAAAAAAAAAAAAAACACATGGAGAGGATGACACAGGTAAGCGAGCAGTACCAGATCATGACATGCTTCACAAAACACAACAGATATACAATGCAAACTTCAAGTTAATAAAATCAAGTCAGTTGACCTTTAAAATGTTGCCCAATGTTGGAAAATGTGAGAAATAGCACTAAGGGATGGACTGCCATGAAGCCCCTCAGCAGCTGCAGCAGCCCCTCACCCACTTTGCTGCTGACAGTGAGAGAGACAATGTTGAGCCAGAGCCATCATCACTACAAAGAGCAAGCCATGGGCCCCTAACTTACAGGGCAGGTACGATCAAATACAGCAAATAAGCAAATGTGAATAAAGTTTACTTGACTAGAAGATGACTGTGAAAAAAATAATTTGTGTTTGGAGGTTAAAACTGTAGTTAAGGCATATAAAAACAAGTCCTTTCCTTGATAATAACGAAATCCCCTTCCAAATCATAATTTTGAGATGTTATAATGAGAAAGTAAAACATAATCATGAGATTTAAAAAAATAAAATCAATGGACATTTTAGGTAATTCCTCATTTGTTTTTGACTACCATGGTAGTTTTAAAATACGTTTTTAAAAATATGCACGTCAAGTACTGAAAATGGTCTTCTATACATCTGAGAAAAAAATTATACTAATTCTAAACAATTTTTTGTGTATATCAGAAGCGGTGCCAGGGCCCAGTAGTGAGCTCAATGCATCTGTTACTAAATACATACAAAGCACAGGTGAGCTGTTGTCCCACAGTGTATTTCCATAATAATTTAAATATCCCCAATATTTGTACCCGTATGCTACAAATGACCTATTATCCTTTTGAAAATCTGTAACAGTACATGAGTATTATAACAAATAAATATGATGACATAAATAATATAGCATATAAACTGTAATATTAATAGTTTTAAACATAGGGTCCATGTTAGTGCCTTACAAATTGCTCCTCATATGATTTAATGCCGGTACAGATGCATGTCATAGGACTACTTATGATGAGAGAGTAAAAGAGGGAGGAACCGACAGATAAAGACAAGATTATTGCCTATAATATGCTTTGAATTGCTTCTTTGAATTTTGATCAAATACAGCATGAATAGCAATGCTGCAGAGAACGTAAGTGGGCCAGTCTGATCCATGAAAATCCAGGGCTGAAAACGAGTCCCACTCCATCCCTGCCACTAACAGGAAGCCAACAATGTAGGCGCTGATAAAGCACAACACTCTGACGCACGACTACAAATGGGCCCTTCCATCTTTGTGATTTTCTGTTTCTGTCACGACATGTTTTAAAGCTTCGGACAGACAGATACTGTCAAGCTTCTTTCCTTCTGTTTAACCAGGATGATGAAAACGTTCTCTGACTGGTTGCCAGAGAAGGAGTTGCAGAGATGAAACTCTTCCTTTCTGCTTGGGTTGGAAAAAATATCGCGTAGCATACAAATCTTGTCAGCTAAAATGATGTCCCCTTGTACGCAATCAGTTTTTAAAACACGCCTGTTCTGTCGTTTTGTAAGAAAAAAGTACATTTTAGGAAATTGTTTCATTGTTTTCCCTTGTGGTTTTTCCATCCTATCTCTTTAGAAACTGCATCATGTAAAAACTGAACACGATGTCATCCTAACACGATAACAATCCACAACAAATCTTCCAGCTTTAAAGGTAGCTTTCTCCCTGTGAATTCGGTGGTGCTGCTGTAAACAGTAAGCTGCAGTAGCTCTATTATTATCTTTATCTTCAGCCAACAGAACAATGAAACCACTGTGCACTGTTGGTCCTTAACTTCTGTACTAAGTCATCTCCTGATCCAAGGTCACTTCATGGCCACTGTGTGGTATCCACCTTGTGTTTCTAATGCTTGTTTGAAGTGCTTGGCAGGAACTTGGGAGCTTTTTCTACTTTCATACCACAGAGCTGCAGAGGAGGTAGAACGCCTTCCATGCACATATTTGGCATAGACCTTTTTTCACTCGTAATCATTTGTTTGTAAGCTTTGCCAGCTCAGCTCCGGGCAAGCTGTTGTCATGGCAACACCTGTCCCTTGGGATTATAGAGGCTGTCACTGGATCCAAATCAGCAAAGGGATTTCAGCCGACTGGTAACATCTGGGCCTATTTTATCACAGATATATGACATCTTATTGGAAAATTGTCACTCCAAAATCTGTTACCAGGAGTTGGTCCTTGTTGTGAAACACTTGCATGAAGCTTGGGCAGGTTTGCCTGCATCTACTGTGACATATGCTGCCCAATCTGTGGGTTCACAACAGATGACCCACATTTGAATCAGATGGACCTACACAGATTGTTAAGGTATGTCATTAGGAAAAGCAGAGAGGAGTGGCACTTCCCTACCCAGAGATGTTTCATGCAGCTCTGTGACATAAATAATCTTACTGCGAAAATGTACACGTATTTGCCCTGGTTGTCTTTTTTGACATTCAGAATCGCTCAGGCATTTTTAAAACGTTAACCGGGCACATCAGACAGCTATAGAGATGATTGTTCCACCTCTTTTCCTGCATTTCGGAGATGAAGTGATATCTCTTTCGAAAGAATTTAGTCTTGCACAGACAGACCATTCGTCACAGCACTTTGTTGACTGCACAGAACAGTTAGGCTAAGCCCATTATCATTCTACTACACAAAACAAAATAACTCCTTTATTTCTATAACCAATCAGCCTTTTGCAGCACTAAACTCAAGATGCAGTGATAATACTCCTGCAAAATAGTACCTGGGGACTTGTTTTAGTAAATTATTTGCAAATATGTGGGCAATTACAGCCATCAGATTGACTAATGATTGACTCCTGAATAAGATTCATAATTCAAAACTCATTTTTATCTGGTTTTACTGGAGTCTGTACTGCAGGGACAAGATGTAGTCCTGCAGCACAATTTTAATAAAAACATAATGACTTTTCATTTGTGTACGGTACAGCTCAGATGTTATTGTTTCCCATAGTACAGGGAACAATAAAGCCTAATTTATACAAAATGACAACAGTATAATAAACAAAAGTAGAGCTCAGAAATTTCTTTTCCTGTTGGAGAATTTTCTTACGTGGTGAACTCAATGTATTATGCAATGTGATTAATAAAAATAATTTCTCTTTTTTTCCTACATCAATGGACACACTACTGGCCAATTTCCTTTTGTGCTTGTGTCATCTTTTCAGTGAAAAGTTTTTTTCTCTTTAAAGCAGAACTTTGGCAGTTTGGCTTTTCTCTTTATGGAGCTCCCACCTTGTGTGTACGACATTAACTTGCGTGTGGCCCCTCAGTTGGTCAGACAGTCGTTTCCTCTTCCACTGATAACGTTTTTTTTTTTAACTGGCTCTGCCATGAGCGTCTAAAATAACAATATTGCTGCCTTGACCTTATAGGTGATACCTGGTTAGGGTGTGTGTGTGTGCGTGTGTGCGTGCAATGCCGTAGAGCAATTAGTTTTTCTTGTGAGACCCCAGACTTCACAAGATCTCCTGATTCTGAGGAATCCAGGTAAATTTTTATCAAATACACCCATTATCAAGCACAAATATAGCTATTAATAACCTGGTAGATTGATGTCCTCATCAGAACAATACATTGCAACTAACTGCCAGCTGGAATAATAATAATTTAAAAAAAAATTATAAAAATTTGTTTTGTTTTTTTTGCGGTGTTTTTTGCACAGTAATGTCAGTCTTCTCCCACTGACTGTACATCATGTCATTTGTGTCATAAGTGCAGTTGATAGAGTTGTAATAATCCTCAAGGAAACACATGAAAAGGACATAAAGTTGATGGGATGTGTCTGCTTTTGTTAAACAAAGGAAATGTGTGGTAGTGATGATAAAAATAACTGTGATAATGAATGCTCCATCATATCTGTTGTGGTACCATGTGTCATTCAGTCAACACTATGCATCTGCAGCGAAGCAGGAAACAACTACAGATTTTAAGCGGTTGGACAGAGGGAGTTGATGGATTTCAAAACAAAGCTCGTCACTCAAACAGTGGAGTCTAGAGTACTTAATCTCATGCATACTTAATGAGTAGATATTAAAAACGTGCTCACTCATATTGGGCACTATGAGCTGTGTGCTGTTTTTAGATTCCTCCCTCGACTGTTTTCTGGCTCTGCACGTGAGGCTTTGGGAATGTCGGCAGGCGGCTGTAGATAACAAGATGGAAAAAAAGGAAATGTCAGAGATGACTGTGCTGCTGAGAGTATCCGAGTGCCTTTTCTCCTTCTAAATATTGTCACCATGATTAGCGTCAGGCTTAGAGGTGATATATTGGCCTTTTCTTCACCAGGGAAAGACATGGTTATTTAGGATTAATGCAGTATAAAAACTACCAACCCCCAATTTTGGTTTTTACCTTGGCTCTTTGTCTTGGTCTCTCTTGGTCTCTGTCCTTTACTTAACATAGTGTTGTTTCTCTTGTATGGTGATGTGCAGATGATGAAGAAGACTCCGTTGACACTGTATTTCTTGCATATAACAATGTTTATTACAAGGAAACACAGCATCTAAACAGACATCCCGGTGCTGTCTGTGAGAGGATCGGCAGCCAATGTGATACCTCTAACCCCAGCTTCTACTCATATCCGTTATATACGTTCAGCCCTTGCCTCTTTAGGTTCCTGGGGCCATTTCACATGACTATTTGTAAATGTTCTCTGTGACGAACCTCAGTCACAGGTAGACATGTGGAAGACTGAGGAGGATGATTTTTTTTTTTGTATCTGGCCTGTGTTGAAAGCCTGCACACAGCTTCTCAACGCAGTCTCCAACAAGACAGCTCTCACAATTATAGCCCTGCTTATCTGTGCATTTAAGGATTTTTGTAGCTGATGTGGTGAAATATCAGTTGTGGGATTCATTAACTAATATTAAAGTGTAATTTTTGATAATGGTCTGCCATCATTAAATCAGAATCACGTGTACTTGTTGATGTTTGTTTTGTGTCAAAGTTATTACAGTTATTGAAATGTGATTGCACAACATTTTCAGATAATAAACTACATCTCTGGTGAAGTCTGAGCACTTATATAGAGTGAGAAACTTTCCTAAGATGGTATTCTTGCATACAGCAGTCTCTTTGTGCGTGTGTGTGTGCACGTTGTTAGGCCTGTAACAACAAATTGCACTCAACATTTTGCTGACCATCTTCTAAAGCATGCTTTCACTAATTGATTTCCTACCTTCGAGGCAGAGTCATTTTCAGTGCACTGTGAAATTCAAGATGCAGAGGCTTGAAACTTCCTTGACTTTGGCAAGAAATGCCAGTACACATTACATGATCTAAATTTAATCTTAGACATGTTAAGGTCATGTGCATACAGTATGATGTGGTTTGCAGTGGCCATTTTAACTTGAACGATCCTTGTGTGCACATTCAGAGTTCACACGACAGATGGCATAAAAACAAACCTTGGAAGGAAAAAGAATAGATCTGCGCAACGACCTTAAATGTTAAGGTGTTTTTCTTAACTGTTCAGACTGGTTAGATCCTACTTCTACTCAATTCAATTCAATTTTATTTGTATAGCACCAAATCACAACATACATTATCTCAAGGCACTGTACATAATAAGGCCAAAACCTTAACAATATTACAGAGAGAAAAGAAACCCAACAGTTCACACAATGAGCAAGCACTAGGCATCAGTGGAGAGAAAAAACTCCCTTTTAACAGGAAGAAATCTCTGACAGAACCAGACTCAAAGATGTGCGGTCATCTGCCTCGACCGGTTGGGGTGAGAGGAAAATGGGGGACAGAGGAGAGGTGGGGGACAGAAAGGGGGGAGAGAAAGAAAAAGAGGGAGGTGAGGGAGAGACAGAAGACTTCTATTTCCATATAGTTGGAAAAGGAACAATTAAGTGTCCATGTGATTTATCAACTGCTTTGGAATGAATATAACTCAGAGACTGTCTTAATTGTTAAATCAACATGTACATTTTCTCTCCTCCATAAACATCCACATCCTTAGTCATATGACTCCTTAACCTTTCACCTGCCCTGAGGTGATGTACATCCTACATTTCTTAAATGATGTCTCACATCACAACTTATTAACGCAACAATTCAGTAACACAGACATAATAAATCTGCCATAGCTTATCCCACTCTCATAATCCTCGACTCTTAGAATGTAAAATGTTCAATACCATGTTCAACTCTCAATTAAATTAAAATTATGCTGTCATATCTTCCAAGCTCCTACAATGTACCCTGTATTTGTACACTGCACAGTTGAATCATAAGCATGATTTCAAGTTCAAACAGGAATGTTAACTACATAACTTCTTTAGTTCTATTAAAATGTAACTTTCCAATTCAGATGTAGTTCAGAGGTAGTGGACTGCCATTAATACAACTGCCTGGAGATTATTCTGCTCCAGTCCGACAGTGCCATACTGAACGTGCTGAAGGAGAGGACACTCTCCTGACCCTCTGAGGTCTGGCGCTGTGTCAGGCAGTTTGGTATTCAGCATCTCTCCAGCTGAGCGGAGCGACACCAACTGTTGCATCATCTTTCTTCCATCCTTTTCCGGAAGGACTGAGTGTCCTTTCCAGTCCATCGACAGGGTCTTGTTTAAATTGTGTTGAGTTTGTTCTGCCTAAACTGGACATTGTCATTGTCTTCTTGTCTTACCGCACTGCTTTTTGCTCCTTTTTGTTTGTCTGCATCCACACAATCTGCAGCTTGATGATCTGCTGTCTCCATTGCCCTTGAAATTTCTTGGGGACCCGTGACTTTTAAAGATTTCTGGCGTAACAGCCGTCAGTGCCAGTGCAGTGAGTTTGAGGCACATTTGTCAATCACTTCATGAATTCATCTTTGTCACTGAATTCACATGTAGCTGCTATCTTCTAATCTTAATCTTAATCTGCTCACAAAACTATCCATAGCGTCACCTTGTGCTTGTTCAGCTTATCTGACCCTATGTCTGTCTTGTTTTTCTGAGGTGTGAAATATTTGTTTAACTTACAGTTGGCTTCATCCTCGTCCAATGTGAAGGATATCCGGCATGTAGGTGTAACAATAAAGCTCACTCCTGAATAGCCTATTTGACTAGAATTGACTTGACTCCTTGAACTATTTATCCACTTTTTCCCAGTAAACACCAACATTGCTCAAGTTCCTCAAAACAATGAAAGGAGATACTGCTGTTTAATGTTACTCCACAAATCATTTCTCCCTCTCAAACGTCATGCACTTATCGTTGATTATTCACACATCCTCGTCACCATTTGTAGTGTTTCCTCATCCAGTTTAACACCAACGACAATGCACAGCATGCTTAGTTTTCAGGCTGCTTCATTTTCTCTCCTAAGGTGTCATGTGACCCCTTAACCTTTCACCTGCCCAGAGGTGGCGTACACTGCAAGCACGATCCAGCATATCGATGCAGCTAGAGCATAACTAACAATAAAATAAAAAGGAAATGCGTTTAGTTTTTTGTGTCTTCCCTTTTCCAATAATCACGGATGCGTGAAGTGTGAGCATATGGTTTCTGGTCTAAATGATACTGACAATGTACATTTTTCCTCAATAAGATGTGGAGGAAGCTGTCTTTTGGTCTTTTTCACCTTCCAGTCAGCTCAGATGTGTTATAATACGATATGATGTGATTTGATGTGATCCGATGTGAAGTCGACTGAGCGGTGATGTCATGATTAGTGTTTGGAAATCAGCTCTGGCTGTCAATCATTATACCATCGCAGCACCCATCAAAGACCCCCAGAGAAATGAGAGCCAAGGGCACGGTGATAAGAGGAGTGATAAGAGACTGACAGAGGAGGGGAAGGATGAGGAAAAATGTGAATCTTTGGTGGAAAGGGCATGTTAGAGGTAAGACACCGTACAAATATTCAAGTAGACACTGAAATATATAATTTATACAGAAGACAATTAATGGATTAAATGATTATAATATTAAAATCTTTATATCTTATTATACTGCCAATCACTAAGGGTTTTAGCTGCTAATCTGATACCAAATAGAGCCCTAACTCCTGCCGTCTTTATTTCTCTAATAAGTTGCTGATGTAGACCACCGAGGATTGGCACGAATCTTTTGCACTGATAGCAGACGTCTTGTTAAGCTCAATCCTCAGCTGGAAGCGCGATGTACCTGTCAGTGGGTAAATTCAAGGGCATGTGATGGAACAAATGACCGTTTTTATTTTCTCCCCCTGCAACACATGTACAGTTTGTTCTTGCCATAGGTGCCTGGTTGTGCACGCTCTTTCATTGGAAGTAAAGTGGGAAGTAAACACCTTATCTCTGTGTTGTGCATGAAAGTAATGCCAGGCAAAAGTAGAGCCATCGACATGTTTATCTGGACTTTTAAATACCTTCCATTATTCAGAATAAAGGGAAAAAAGAGGAAGAGGTATTTTAACTGATTCTACTCAAACTATCAATGTGTGAACTTGCCATTTTGTTTACTGCAGTTTTATTATTTATAAATCTCTACTTTGAGAAACCTGCAATCTATCAAATGGCCATGAGGGGTTCACTCAACTGGTTGTAAAGGGCAGTTCATTTGTACTTGTCTATGAGAAGAGAAGACTAATTCTTGTTTGATTTAGAAAAACATTTGCTGAGCAGTTTGAAGTCTCGTTCACTACAGTACTGCATGACATTCATTTTGTAAAATATGGCCCCATCTAGAGTAAAACAGAGGATAAATGTCATGTTCTGTGACCTGTCCACTTACCATGCTACATTATAGAAACAGACTCCATTTATGGACTTAGTTCTGTGTTCAGAATCGAACCAAATTTGCATGTATTTGTTCACCTAAAAACAAGCAAGTTTATAACAAGCTCACCTTTCTCCCACTGAGAACAATCTGATTCAAGGATCACAGTATTGTTCAAAGGTCTAAAGATGCCTTGCAATATTGTGACAACCCTCACAGTCGCACGTTTTTCGGACGGCCTTGACTCCATGGTGTCCAAGCAGTGGGTGATATCCAGCTGTTCAGTTACGTCTGCTGATGGCTTGGTCTCTCGTCTTCCCCACTGAGCAATTTAAATCTAGATGAGATTTCTCTCTCTCCAACTCTGGACCTCAACAGGTTAGAATGATGCGCATTTGGAGCTATGTATTTGCGTAGATACATGTTACAGACGAGAAAATGTTCCAACATACAGTACGTCCACTATGACACAAAGCACTGCTTTTCTACATTTGGTTAAGGATGTTTTTGGACTTTTACCACCTCAGATTAAAGCAGAAGAGGAACCTTTGATATTTTAACTATTAGTTTTGTACTCGCTATTTTAACTGACCAATCACAGGATGTGGGTGAGGATGAGCTTTGTATAATTTGTGAATCCAAATACTGTATGTACTAGGAGTCATAAGTGCCACATACAGTATGTATCCATCATACATGTCAGCAAACACAGTTGTCTGCCTTTGTGAGTGAAAACCTACTTGCTGACCTACCATGAGAGCAGTGGGATCTGTGAGTGAAATGCAATGCAAGCAACTCTGTTGGATCATAATATAAAGGAAAAGTATAAACATAAAAGGGAATAAAAATATTGGTATAAAAGTGCATACTCGGATACTCATAAATATATGTACAATAAATACAGATAAAATAAGGTGGAGTGTCTGAGACATTCAGTGTCTGTCAGTATTGCTATTGGCTGTGGGAAAGAAACTGTTTATCATTGCATCAAATTTCAGTTCCAAAAAAAAACAAGTGCACTATACTCTAGGTGTCTGTGTGGTGTTGCAGGATATTGTGGTCTACACATTATTACTGGCTATAGGTCATATGTGACACTGACATCAGAGCTGCATGGATGCATGTGCCACATGGAGATGACATGCTGAGCACACAGGAGCTGAGGTACCTGCTGACAATGCGACCGTTTTACACAGACACACTCCACTGTAATAATGAAACAACTCACGTTAACCTCATCCATTTCATGATGTTACATCCATTTCATGCATGAAATTCATGGTTAACTTCGTTTACACAAAATGCGTGGTTGGAGGCGACTCTGTCGGAGGTGAAGTAAACGATGAAAGGTCAAAGGCAAGTGTCACAGATGACATTTTAGTGGCTGGTAGTGCACATTCAGCACAAGTTTCTCTGCCAAACATTTTACATTGCACTTGTGGTGACCATCCCCCCGTCTCTGTGTGAAATATACTGTTCATCCTAATGAGAGAGGTATTTACCTTTTTGACACCGCTCATGTATCAGTCAATCATTTCATATCCACATATCTTACTGAAGGTCAAACAAAAGACTTGCTTGCTAGTATCCCTACTTGTCCTCTGTCTCTAACCTCCTCTATGGCAACAGTTTTGATTGTATGAAAAGGGGCAATGATTCCAGGACAATCTTGGCTCTTTAATATTTAATAGTTACAATATTATACTCTTCCGGCAGAAATCCCCGTAAATCTGTACTCATGGCAGACATTTTGACCTGTCATAGTAGGAAGAGCCCAGTTTAAAACAAAACAAAAAAATCCCAGAAAGTCTTGACGTTAACACAGCTTCTGTTAAAAAGAAACAAGACCCCAAAACTCTGGAGTTTGCTCACCTACGCAGTCTACGCCTGTCAGTCTGGAACAAGATTCAAAAGATCACAAGCTGCTGGTAAAAAGTGTCTTTCTGCCTCCCACCCTTGGGGAAAAAGACAGCAGTTCAACTTTCTTTACACCATTAAAATACAGCAACTGAATAAAGATCAATAGCCTGCTCAGCAGTAACCCTAACAGCAGGAAATATCTAGTGAAAGAGACATGCAAATGCGAAACACACATCCCATAATCATCTGCTGTGGCATAGAGTGCCGCGGACTCTTCTGCACAGGGACAAAGACAGGCTTAATCTTTGAGATGTTGTGCAATTTTGTAAATGAAAACAAATGATTGCAATGTTATTCAGAACTCATCAAGTACTTTGAAATGAGTAATTACCTGCACATATGCTCATCCAAATTGTAGAATTATGCTGTATGCCACAAATGGTGTACTCTAACAATACACTGTTTAATTTGAGCTCCCTAGTGACCTGTGATCATTGAATTCTAAATGTATAATTGTCTCTGGTTTTATCACTGGTTGTTTTAACATTAAATTGTGTGGTACATGGCAATGACAATGATAAATAATGTGGTTTATTCATATTGTCTGAATCTTAAGTGACTAGATGTTTATTTATTTTAGTAGGAAATTGTTCTTGCTTTTGTTGCTCCATTTTATTTGTGTGAGATTTTAAAGAAGCATTTACCCTGCCAGGAAAAAAAAAAACAAACATATTTGTCATATCATATAAAGATTCAATGTGTTTTAGCCACACCAAGAAACTTACCATGATATAAAAATGAAGACACTGTGTAGATGACAGATAGAATTTGTGCACTGTGGTTCATTTCCAGACTTTCGATTTGATTTTGGTTCTACTTTGTGGTATGAATGAGACATGGTTCAGCGTTCAGCTGTGACTGAGCACCGTGGGTGATACAGTGATAAGTATGCTAAGAAAGAAAAATGAACGCTACCCACTCAAGGTAGGACCGTTTCTCATTGCTCTGCCTCAAAAGCACAAGATGGCTCCACAAGTAATGAGAAATGACATCTCCAGAGGGTTGGACTCATTTTTTTCCCTCTCTATACTGCTGTGTACATTTTGAACTCCATCTTAGTGTATGCATAGTAATGATTGAACTGGTCATCAGGACCCCTGGGAGAAATCCTTGTCAGCGGGTGGATCATTAAATAAAACAAATCCATATTATTTTTAATCATCCATGTCACTTTCTTACCTGGCCTCTCTGAAAAGCTGCCAGTGGACGTGTGCATGAGAGAGCATGATATACTGAATGCATGTGCCATGGAAGAGTCACTGGCCAACAAAATATCTTCCAACATTAATGTAAAAAAATGTCTTGTTTTCACAGTAAGCAGTAAAATCTACGGATTCATTTTTCTTGTCAGTATTGTACTAATATAAAACGTGCCTGATGCTGCAGTCAGTAATTGGATTATTATATTACTCGGGTAACTTTTTAACGCTCAATTTTGGAAATCTTATCCCAGCCTAGTGCTTACCATAGCAGTGATGGCTACTCACTAGTGAATGACACTACCAACTTACAGCCATTGTTACAAAATCGCACTGAAGGAGACGATAAAAGAGAGGGAAGACGGGAGAAAAAAAATAGACATATGAGACATAATCAATAATGTCCTAAATGAGCTGAATTTTTGCTGTCCCTGCTTGTGTTTACTGCTCTGAATCACTAGTGTGATTACTATAGCAATGGCACATCCTGAGATTAAAGCAGATTACCATTAACAGACCCTGCCGGGACTGTAAAGCAAAGACTGTAGTTTATGTTAGTGAAATGTGGCTGAAGAGACTGATATAGGTTTTATGAAGATCAAGTCTAACATGTCTGAGGTCTACTTATATAGTGCTCCATGGAGAAGTTGAGTGGTTCGACTCTCACTCAGTTCAAATTCTATAGTTCACTGTGCTTTTGTCATGAAGTAGTAACTAGACAATTTTGTCCACGATCTGCCCAAGAGTCATGAAATTTGTGAACTGCAGGGCAAAGTAAATAAGATATAAAAGACTTGAACAATCTCTCCCCAATGTGTGATGTCATCCACACTAGCTTTGAGCCTTCCATGCAGTACACCAGTGTATAATTCTGCAATAGGCTGAAAATCCCATCAATTTTTAATTTTATTTTTATTTCTAACTGTGAAAAATCTGGTCATGAAAGAGCCCCACTTTTTGTTAATGTTTGAATGAAGCTTCTATGTTGAATTATGTGGAACCAGTACCTAGTGGAAAATTAGGGTCTTTAATTCATTTGTATAATTATGTCTTTAAAAAAAAAAAAAAAAAAAACTTGAATATTTCTGAAAGCATGGAATATTCCAAAATTCGGAATGGACTGAAAAATGTCATAATTGATCTGAACAATTTGAAGTTTGAATGAAGTTTCTACGTTACATTTGACTAATAACTTTAACATACAAATCTCTTTTATGATCACAAAACTGCTCCAAACAGCATGTTTAAGCTAAATGTCAACTCAGAACAGCCATTAATTCAAAATCCAAATTGTTCATGTGTTTTGTCTTTGGAATGTGGGAGAAGGTCAGAGTAAAAGTCACTCCCCCAACTTCCCGAGAAACCTAATTGACTGCACTACCATGCCACAAAAATTCATCATGGTGATTTTTTTTTTTTTTATTTATTTTGAAAGGGTAAATACCCCTGGGCTTAAAATCATTGCATTCGTTATTTTCCCACTGTGTGCTGTTCAACACGTAACAATGTCTGTTACAGATTTTTCATAGAGGGAAAAGCAAGACTGATAACAGATAATGTTAATGATCTAGAAAGCTACGGTAGTAGAACTGGAATACAGTTATTTTTAATGTTGTTAATTACACTATTGTTCACTTTAAAGAAATTACTGTCATGTATGTCTGGGGTCAGAGGTGCAACACACTAGAATATTTCAAGCCGTGAAGGTCGGTGCGGGGAAGAGGTGCTGTTTTAAGTGGCACATGTTTCCACAGCACTTCATTCTTACCTGTTTGCCCTCATTATCAACACTCATAACATTTTGTGTTGTGTAAACTTAATTAGTCCTGACATATTCAGTCCAGGCAGTCATGAAAGTGGTGTTCATTTCCATTCTTAGTTTTAGTGATCTTGACATTGCTCTAAGCAGCACTGCAGACACGGTCCTCCTCCTGGCCTGTGGATTATTGCCTGACTTTAATTTACACTCCTGTCACTGTTTTAGGAGCTCTATTTACAGTTGCCTGTCTCCGCTTTCTTGTTGCAATGAACACTACCTGAGATATTACACTGAATAGTCTGACTATATGGAGACAGTGTAATTCATTTTCAGCGTGCATCAAGAAAACATGCCAAAACACATGGGTGACATTCTTATTTAATGCTTCAGGCTAATGCAATGCCAAAGGCCTTCAGAATAATGGTTTAGAATGTGTCATCTTGTATATTGTGAAGTAAGAAGGCTATTTTTTTATTGTATCCCAAGTGTTATTCTTGCACAAGAATATTCATCATATTCTTCACAGACCAGTTTTCTTCTCTCGTTTTCATATTTGTTTGTCTATCTACTACTGGGACCACAGAAGGGATTGTCAAACACAAGCCTGCAAAGCTCAAAGGGGCAATATGATCCTGTATCATTTATGTTACAACTTACCTTTGCAGTGACAATGTCTGTCTGTGGGGAAAGATGAGATAAACTTAGAACAAACAGTAAATAATTCAGGCACTGACGTTGCATACAATATAAAATTGACATACTTTTTAAAAATAGCAGCATGCTTGCAAACAATAAATAATTCACTGACATGTGTAAAAGCGCACATGCATGTTTTAGCAGTCCAGGTCTGATGCAAGTGCCTGTACTACATCCATGTGCCTTATTGTGTCACATGCAATTTGATTGATAGTTTGTTTAAATATACCTGTTCTCTCATGTAAATGATAAGCTGAATGTTCTTTTGTCAAATCTTTGTAGAGTTATTTTATTCACTGTCTGGTATTAAATGCTACTAAAATGCCACTTTCCACGTGGCAAGATCACAACCAAAACATTATTAAACAGCTACACAGTGGCCATATAAACTGGTCATTCTGCTCAATGGTTAGACATTCATGAGTGCCTTACAGACGGAAGACATATTTCAAAACCAGAGTCTTGCAGACACATACCTCAAAAAGGAGCAGAGGCACTTGAGAAACTTGAATATTTTAATGTAAAGTTTAAATTACAGAGGGGGAAAATGGTCGTGTTTGAAGAAGAGTCATGAATCAGGAAAGTTGATGATCTGGAGTGTTACTCATTAACTACAAAACCTTAATTTTTCATTATAATTGGCAGACTATTTTGACATGCCCTGCTGGGATTTTCCACTTCTTTGCCTCTGTATATGATACAACACTTTATGTAATTAAAATCACAGCATTTTCCTTTTAAAGAACAGCTGAGGTTACTTTGGTAGACCTTTTTATTTGGTCAGCTTGGCTTGACAGTTTTACATTTTAGCAAAACTTGCTGTTTAAAGGACTGACGATGGTCGATGGTTTTATCAAACAGCTTGTAGATGCCTGATAAAAGGACGGGGGGTGTTCTGTCATCCACATCACTGCACAGATTTGTCACATGCTTATGCGTGTGTATACAAGACGGTGAAGATGTAACATCGGTGATGTCCTCAGTACGCTTAAAATGGCAGCTGAACTGTGTGATTCAGATTGGAGGTGAGGGACAAAATGACAGTGTGGCTGTACACATGAATCTGACCATGGTATGGTTCTCTTCCTACTTCTAGATGTGTGGGGTCGCCCTCAAGTCTTCAGAATCTGCTGTAAACCAGACTGGTGGGTGTGACTGCAGGGAACAGAGGGAGGAAAATCAGAGAGAGAAGAAGAGGACGATCGCTTCTGAGGTGCAGTCCACAGTGTTTTAACATACAGTGACAAAACTGGCAAACTTAAACCTGCCTGGCCTGACTCTGATCATAAATTATGGCTGATCGCCTCCTTACTGTCAAGTGTGTACTGTGTTCCGGGATATTCTGTCGGCTCTACTCCAGTTCAATTTTTTCAATTCAATTTTATTTGTATAGCACCAAATCACAACATACATTATCTCAAGGCACTGTACATAATAAGGCCAAAACCTTTACAATATTACAGAGAGAAAAGAAACCCAACAGTTCACACAATGAGCAAGCACTAGGCATCAGTGGAGAGAAAAAACTCCCTTTTAACAGGAAGAAATCTCTGACAGAACCAGACCAGTGAGGCCAGAGTTTGCATTGAAACCAGGGTTCTCTTTTGGGGAGGGCTTCATGGCTTTGTATGTAAGACATTTCATTGTTCTCAGCACCTGGCCTTAAATCCCAACACCTACAACACAATCGGCGAACAATCCTTTCTAGTACGTGAAGACACACTTGGGTAAGGAAGGAGAGAGTGAGAGAGTCCTGTTTGTGTCTGCAGTGTCTGCAGTCTCGCCATTAGAGGACACTAATTCTTACTCTATGGATTTAAGCTTAAAGGAATTTTTTTTTTTTGTCAAGCGTATTGACAAATAATTGCATAGACACAAACCTGCACATCAAACCCAACCAAAAACCTCAACGCATAGTCTTTTATGGGTTTGTTTTTCCAGGGACCTTGAATCATCTCAGTGCCTCTGACCTTTAACACAACTATCGGTCAAGAATTTATCAATCATTTGGAAAATATTGATATTTGCCAAATGATATAACCATTAGCGCCCATTTTAATGCCATTAAAACACAAAATCCCATCCCACATTTTTTTCCATCTCTACTTTGAAGGCATTGAGATAGTAATGTTACGCTGGCACTCCTTCACATAAGAGTGACCTCATAGTAAGCAACAACGTGGTGTGTAACCACCATACTTCAAATATGAATCCATTTTCTTATTATAAATCTGAAATAAAAAGTTTATTGAATCATATTTAGCTAAGAACTTGCATGGAGCTCCAGTAGCTGAGTAGCTATAGTAACACAACCAAGGTTATGCCCTCTGGCAAGATACTGCGCTCTTCACCTCTAAGGCATAAACTAGACAATTCATAAATCAGGCAATATATCAGTCAACTTGTCTCTTCTCCGGCTGTTTTCATCATAAAAGTGAAGATGGTGGATAAATATTGATGCCAAAACAGTTGGAGACAGACAGATGGGAGAGCATTTACTGGATCCCCACAGATGCAGGGAGACGGTGCGAGCTCACAGCAAGACAGAGTGATGTTAGCCCAACAAGAAACGGATTTCATGGTTATCTCTCAGTTTAAAATGGACTCTGAGGTCTGTGCAGCAACATTAACAAAGCAATTATTTACATTATACTGCTCACTGATAATGCCTACATTATGCTAATGGGCCAGCTACCTTTCCAGTGACAACAATGCTATCTTTAGTCAGTAGATTCCAAGGTTGAATGTCACAAAGTTGCAAAGGCAGATTGTGTCTGTTTGTTTCTCTGCAGGCTCTTATACACTTTCAGTGACTCTCTGGTGTAAGATGAAGGGAAGTTAATCAGAAAGTTGATGTCAGGATGATGCAGATTTAAAGGCCAACTCGAAAATTTGGAATCCAGCACTGGTCCCGTTCATTTTTATAGCACCTCAGGCTGCCAACATGGCTGTTCATACGAACCAAGTCCTGTGACGTTTAGAGTTCTATTACGAGTAATTGCACCTCTGTTTTACATTTAGATTAAATTCAACTTTAATTGTCAGTACACAAGTCGTGTTTGGGTAGTTTAAGTGCTCCACTTCCTTTGGACATTTAGTTTTAAATTTGACTTTATTGTGTATCCTGTATTGGTTTTACTTTGTGTCAGTGTTTTACTTCCCACTGATTCCTGTTTAATTATATCACCTGTGTTTGGCTACTGAAGCTTCACTTTTCACTTTCTCTCCTGCCACAGTGATTGGATGCCATTCCCCATTTAGTTGCACCTGTTCTTCATTATCCCTCAGCTCAGTTTATTTGTCACTCAGTCTTCACCCTCTGCCACATCATCATCATCATTGTCATCAATTCCTGCAAGCTTTTTAGCCTTTCGCCTTGTGTTTTCCTACTGTTTTTCAACCATTTTTGTAATCTTCTTTTAATTCAGATATCCTGATACTTTTGCCTCGTTTCTTTTTGTTGTTTTTGTCAACAAACCCAGCATTTTTTCACTCATTCACTCATCTTTCACTGCTTTATCCTCCACATGAGGGTTGCGGGGGGCACTGGTGGGGGGGGCACTGGTGCCACCCTGGACAGATCACCAGTCCATCATAGAGTCAAACAACCATCCACTCTCATATTCACACCTATGGGCAATTTAGTGTCCAGTTTGCCTAATCCCCCCAATCTCCAAATGTGCATGTTCTTGGACTGTGGGAGGAAGCCGGAGAAAACCTCCACTCTTGGGAAGAGCATGCAAACTCTATGCAGAAAGGCCCTTGTTCTGTCCAGGTCTTAAACTCAAGTCTTCTTGCTGCAAAGGCAAGAGTGCTAACCACTACACCAACTGTGCGGCCCTGCATGATTTTATTAAATGTATTTTATTTTTTGCCTCAACCCCTTTTTGAAAGTTACAGTATGTCATGGGTCAACCTTTCGAAATACATTTTCTCATGATTCTGTAGCTACAGGGCTAATGGTGACATTGTATTTGAGTGGGTCCAAATGTCAAACTGTTCTTTTTCTGTCATATTCTCTTCCCTTTCCTGATGCTATCCAATCTAATATAGCTATAACATTTGAGTACATAGCTTGGTCTAGTTAGTGTTCATGGTGTTATAGAGAATTGCCAGATTGGTTTATTGGATCTTTCGAGTAGTTACTTAAAGGGGACATTCACTGGAAAATCAAATTTCTGATGTTTTTTGGTGTGTCCCCGTGTCCCAATTAAAGTGTCACAATAAACACTTCAGCCGTGTTTGAGAAAAAAGGGCTTCTCTGTTTATCTGTGCTCAAGCAAACAGTTTTGAAAAGTTGAGTTTAGTTATGCATAGGGAACAACTTATACTAAGTGGTTTATTTTACATGTAAATTAAACCACGCAGCCACTCAAACTGACGGTCCTGCGGTTTGGGGGCGAAGCACAGCGCAGCAGTTAGTCCGCTCGTAGCTGGCCAATCACAAGCGAGTGGGAATACGCTTGGTAGCTGGCCAATTGCAAGAGACTCAGTGTTCTGGGGGGCGGGCATTAGCTCCGAAACAGAGCGCCTGTTCAAATGCTGTCAGAGATGAGCCATAAACTGGCTTAATCTGAAGAGAGTTTTTGACAATAAATAATATTTAGTTTACCTAAGTAGACATCAATAATCTCGATTTTTGGTTCAAAAAGACCATTCTATGTCTCCTTTAAACATTTTTTCTGTTAACAAACTTTAAATTAATTTGGAGGGTTGACATTTAGGTACATAGAGTTAAAGGTACAATGTGTAACCTTTGTATTTCACACTTGCTGTGTGACTTGCTGTGTATCGTTAGAGGCAGACGTCGTGTCTTTATTTCCAGGATGGCTTGTGCCTCGTGTGTCTGTAAGAGTCACGTTCACAACCGACGGCAGTAAAGCAGTTTCTGACAGCAGTAAATAAGGAATCAATACAACAACTCCTGGCTCTAATTGTGAAAATGGCATATGTTTGTGTGTCACACTGTAAACCCAGCAAACCCAGCATTTCCCCCCGCCCCCCAATTGAACCAATTCAGATGGAACATGCTTATGGCAAGCCCACGGGCAGTTGAGCACCAGAGGTTCCTTTTCACCTTGGGAAAGGCAGTGGATTCAGTGATGTCAGACAACCTCGTTCACAACATCAAATTCCCTTAGGGATAAAAACTACACTAAAAGGCAGGGCACAAACTACGACCTTCTGACTCACCAACTAATTTTTTACAAAAATCTCTGCTGCATTGCAAGTAGGTAATATTTAGATGGCATAAACACAGGATGCATAGTATAGATATAGATAAGTATAGATAGTAGGAATAAAAAAAACTAACTTTCCATTAATAAACAATTTGTACAACAACATTTGTAACTCATGCTAATAACTGCATAGCAATTGAAAATAAAAGTTATGCTGAAATATACTGAGGAGTACATTTATTGAATTTTGTTTCTGAGAGCTAGGTTCCTGTGCAGAACTTCTGTAGCCCTTATAAGGAATTGTAAATAATCACTAAAACACTGCCAGCATGTAAACATGACATACGCCTAGGTCATCTCGCAAAACCCCCACCCGCTTTCTGGGTGTTTATGCTGTCAAATTGCTGATGTATGTGTTCATTAGGGAGCTGGTAGGTGGATAGAATTACTTTCAGACAGTCACACTATCCTGTTTCCAGTCTTTGTATTATAATCAGCTTAGTTTCAGATGAAACATATGACTGTGGTCTCCTCTTACCTTTTGGGGATGAAATAAAATTAGGATATTTCACAATTGTGGAACTATTTCTACAAACTTCTAAAAGATCAGTCACACTCACTCATTACTCAGCGTTGCTTTGTATTCTTATTACACATATTATTCACAGTTTGTCACAACATACGTACGTCAATGCCATGCCATGTTCACTTTCATTCATAATGGTGCTCACGTCCACAGGCATACTGTACTGGAAATGAATGCTTCTTCTCCACAGTGGGCTGCACAATGGGGTGCAGAGGTGTTTGTCTGATGGTGTGTTTGCCTCGGGCATTCAGCACATGCAGTCTCCCCGTGATATTCTTCTTTTTATTCATCCACATTCAATCTCTTTTTAACACTCGTCATCCCTTCAGTGAAACAAGCGAATACACGAATGCACCCTTGGATTTTCTTAGACCCATAATACATAGCACTTAGTCAGGAGAACAATCAGAAATACATTTGCTTTTCCAGTGGCATTACTTCAGAAAATCAGCCTCTGAGCACTCGTGGACTTCCTCACTTTCCCTAAAGCAAGTTTCCATGGTTATTGTCTTCTTTGTTGTGTTTTTTGACACACATGAACGTAAAAAGCATGACCCAGACGTGATCCTTTGAAGGGGCGCTGGAGTCAATACCCGATGACAATGGACAACACCCAGGACCAACATGTGGAGTCTCCAGTTCACTTATGGTGTAACTGCTAGCTTGAAAATTGTTAGATTAATAAATAGCTCTGCTTAAATCTATGGTGCTCAAACTCTGGTTCGTGTACCACCAGTGGTACGCAAGCTTCCTGGGGTGGTATAGAGAAATACTGTTTTACATTGTAAAATGAGACAACATATCGTATATAGAGTAAATCTGTCCAGATGACTTTTATTATTTTTGAAATGATATCACGGCTGTAATACATCGCTCAAAATGCTTTACATATGACTAAATAAACCACAGTGCACAAAGCTGAAAAAGATAAAGTTCAAAGCAGACATCGGAATCATCTGCGTCGTTCTGCCTCCAGCTACAAAACACTGCTGCTACCTCTGAGCACAGTGCACTTGACAACACCTTACACCCTGCACTTTGACTCATGAAATTAGTGCCTGCAGTGTCGCACACAAAAAAGCAGGTCATGTCAGATGGTGTGAAATAATTAGATAATGGCTCCCAAAACAGTCGTCTGTTGAATTTCTTTACTCGAATGTGGAGCAACTAATGAATATGCACTGCAATGCTTAAATGTACTACAGTGTGAAGTAATTTCGAATGATGGTTTCTAGTTAAGTACTTACAGTATGTTTATTAATTCAGATTTTAGAATAAACAAAAATGATTCAAATACACAATACATTTAGGCTTCTATCAAACACCTTAAACTGGGCTTAAACCATTTCATCGATCACACAATGCTGACTGTAAGAAAATGCTTTCCAACAAATGCATTCCATCAATGACTGATATGATATGCTCTCTCAATGACACACGTACTATTTTATGTATATTCTTAATTGTCACATGACCAGAACTGATTACATCCTATATTCACCACTAGAGGAGAATGGCTGCCTTTCAGATCTGGTTAAATAACGGTTATATAAGTAGTTTTGATCATTTGACAGATAGATTCGTCAATTAAAATGCATCAACAGATACAATGAGCACAAGTGGTGGGCAACCAGCCATTTCTTTTACTCTTTTAAATGTTATAGCATGGCCACTGTTAACAGAGTTTTGTTTGTTTGACATTTTCATTTCTTTCACTACTTTCCATTGACAATTAGAAAAAAACAAACCATTGATCAAGACACAAGATTTTAATATT
Source organism: Brachirus orientalis (assembly GCA_016785285.1). Lineage (NCBI taxonomy): Eukaryota > Metazoa > Chordata > Actinopteri > Pleuronectiformes > Soleidae > Brachirus > Brachirus orientalis. Next base: position 6,274,358 of record JAFBJR010000175.1, read on the forward strand.
TTCATGTCTGGAAAAAAAAAATGGGATTCAGTAGGTTAAGTTTAAATGCAATGATGTATCACATATATGGGGAAAAAATAGCTCCAAAAAGTGGCTAAACTAGGCAGCAGCAATGCTGTGGGAATTCCATATATGGAGAACTGAACCACATTTTTTGGACAGACATTTTTTCCACACAAAGGGTTCCGCTTCCATCTGTTAAATGTGGCCTTAAGTCTGCAGTAATGCGAATAATCCACAGAGTGGGAATAAGGATATATCTGATAATCTTGTCATTTCTGACATGCCTGAAATAATACAGTATAAACCCCATGAAGGCTTTCAAGGAAAATAAGATATTGGAAAAAAATATAGAAAATAAGAATAGAACAGGCCCAATCATTCTCCCAAACTTGTGCAGCATCGAGGTTCTACTTTGTTCTGTTCTTTTTCTTATATTTAAATATATTTTTATATTTGTATAAATGTTTTTAGCTTTCCCTTTTGCATAAATGAGTTTCACCATTCAGATGGACACCAGTCAAGATTCTCAGTCATTTAGTAAATTGTATCTTCTGGATGTGTACCAGGCAACTAGATTTGTCTATATGCTGGTGCTGTTAGGCTGGTGATCTGCTCTGGATAAACCCTGCCTTACACCTAATGACAGCTGAATGTACAGAATGTTCAGTATGGTGGATTAGTGGTTAGCACTGTTGTCTCAAAACAAGAAGGTGAGGGGTTCTATTCCCAGGCTGTGACCTTTCTGTGTGGATTTTGCAACCCTCCATCTAACAAGTTTGGTTGTATAATGACAATAAAGATCCATTGAGATTAAGATGGACTTCTTTAAAGGAGACTGATAGAAAAAATACAAGTCCAGTGGTTATCGATGCAGCAGGTTATGACACCACAGGTACCACTAGTTGTTAGGACATGTAAGACTTTTGGAAGTCAGAATAAATACTGCTTTGTGAACAATGAACTGCAGTACATTTGTGTTTTTGACACACCAAGGAGAGAAAAGTCCAAAGCTGTTTGCTTTACTGGACCGTGTACTTGAATATATAGATATATAATATATATTGAGTGTATATACAACATCTACTTGTTTCTCTCTGCGTTGTTAGTTTTACGTTATTTTGACAGACTGTTACCGTCACTGCAAAATAGTGAAATAACAGAAGGTGAGGACAAAAGTGAAAAGTGTGCGACCCAAGGGGTAATAACTTTCACTCTTGCGTTACACATTTTAGATACCTGGGCAACAGGCATGAGGATGCACAAGAAGTTAGACAAAAATACAATATTCAATCTGATTAAGCTGATTTATTTTAGACATGTGAAAAGGATGTGATTAAAATATATGGTGGTGATGTCCTTCAGGCATAAAAATTGACTTCTATTTATAGGCAGTCTATTTTTATCTGCAATGGTGCCACAAGAATCGACAAACAGAAAAGTGCTGCACGTGACAGACATGGCATGTGCAGCTCATCCCTCCCCCCTCCATGTATTCACCACCTTTCCTCATCTTTTTTCCCACAGTCTCATTGAGGAGTTTGTTTTTTTTCCCCTCCTTCTTTTCTCCGTTCTTCCTCTACCTGCCTGCTCATTCAAATTGTTCTGTCTTGCTTCATCTGTCTCCCTCTCCACTGAGTCGTGCAGCACTGACGACACAGTCACGTTTTAGTTCGTACCGTCACAAAAACCCCCAAAGGCAAGCCGTTCCCCGCTATTTTACAGCAAATCAACACACCAACTCTGTCACTCTCATACACACAGGCACACAAGACACACACAAACAAGCTTGCTTCTTTTTTCCACTGTACATACAAATCTTAACCTGCCACAACTAATATAGTTTTACCACACCAAGATATTTTGCATGCCATTTTATAAATGAGCCATAAGCACGGATGGGATTTGCTGAGGGGTGGAAATAGCACAATTTGTATAATTCAGTTCATAGATTCATGAATGTATGAATGCAGCTGTGCTAAAAATAAGACATTTTTTTATTTATTTCCTCCAGCATTCCCCTTCACTTCCACTCTCCAGGCCCAAAATCATTCATCTCATGCTTCTGTTTTGCTCTCAGAGGAGATGTGCTAAAAATAGAGGTGTTTCCCATGCACGTTCCTGAATTATTTCCCTCAGTCTCTAACCCTCATTTCCCCTCCCTCCCATTCCATCCTTCTCATGCTTACCCTCCAGATAACACAACACACACACACACACAGAACAATATGCCAGTAATGAATTTGATTTAAAATAATAATATTAATAATGGAAAAATGGAACACTGGTTATCAGAGGTTTGTTTATTTGTGAGATTGTGGATGAAAAACTGTAGCTTGTACAAAATAGGAAACACAATATCAGCTTGATATCCTTAAACATGACTTGACTGACTGAATTTAACTTATTGTGGGGAAAACAAAATTTTCTAGAGGGGTAAGTCTGAATAGAAAAGGGGAAACCTGAAGATGTATCACTGTAGATGCCATTTGTATTCACATCCATAAGTCCAAAAATAAGGATGGTATAAAAGAAAGACGTTTTATACATCAGCCCCTTGTCTGGCATCTTGTTTGTAAGTTGTGTGCTTACTTAGTCATTTTTGTCTTGTTTTTATTTCTCTTTTATTTCAGATGGGTTGTATAGTGTTGAGTTTCCATAGCGACTGGTCTGGATTGGGCTCAGTTGGTATCGTGAGGTTGGTGGAGTTCAGACAGAAAATGAGGCTTGTGCTGCACTCTAAATACCTGGCATCCATTTTTATCAAATGGAGTTTGATGAAACCATTTTAAACCTCCTTTGTGCCCACATCTATAAGACTTTTGAATAATGTTGCTTGAAGCTGTATGGATTGTGCAGTCATTTTATTGTTTTTACAGGGTTTTTACGGTGTTTGTGCAGGTGGTGTTACATGTAATATGTTTCACAGGGGTTGGGCTCATCTTTGTGTAGTGATTGGTATGATGACAAAATGTTTTATGTGCATTTTATTGTGATGAATACAGAGTGGTTTTGTTCTTATGCAGTTGTTTTTACTGCTTTTATTGAGTTATGAGTGCATTTATATGCACAGCTATATATATATATATATTCTGATAAATAAGGAATGCTCCTCAGCTTCTTACATAAGCATGTACAATATCTTCACATGAAAGGTATGATTTAAGCATAATCAGTTGAGTGCAACTTTCAGTTTATTAGATGTTATGCATTTAACAGGATCATACAAATACCAAGATTACTGGATATGTTCACATCCTGCCAATTTGCAGGATTTATTCAGAATCGTGACAATGGTGTGTCACAGAAAAGCAAATGGGAGATTCACTATGGGGAAATTATAAAATAATAAGTTCATATTGCACTATAGTCCTAATGTGACCATTTTATACCACTCAACAGTGCATAAAAAGGAAACTGCATCTTTCTGGTCATTAATTTTGACTTTCACTGAGCTGCTGCAAATGTGCTATGGTCACTGCACTCCAGTGGCTTGGGCATTTTTAATGTGCAGTCCATGTGTAAATAAAATTCCTCTTTATTTACACATTAAATCATTAAACAGAAGAAACCATAAACATCTCTGTAATGAGTCCTACTGCATTAGTTCAGCAAACCCTTTTCATCGACACAGCTGCAGTAGATGACTGTGTCATTAGCACTATGTCTTAGTGAATCAAGAGTCCACACAGATTGCTTGTGCAAATCTATTGGTGCTCGCGAGCACAGCGGAGTCAACAGTGTAAACAGATGTTGAATAAACCTCAGTTTGTTACAGTGAAAACAAACCACAAACATTTTAGACCAGAGAATATAAAATTCACTGTGTTCTATACAGTACACTGTCCATTTCCTTCTGGCCCCCCCATGTTCATCTCATCTGCAGGTTAGCTGAGTAAGCAGCATAGAGACTTTTGCTCCAAACCACAAGGTGGTGAACAAAAAAAAAACTCAACATATACAGGAAATCAGTAAGATCATGTTATTCGAACTCTGCTGACGTTTTACAGTAGACATACAATACAATAGAGTAGAGAACCTTTGCACATTTGAGTGTTGTTTTCACTCACCTCACTTAACTATATTAAAGTAGTAAAATAGATTTATTGTAGATGTGAGAAGGCTCTGTGTTTGGCTCAGTGTATGATGTTGCTAACATGTAACTTCTTCCTGATGTCGCTTTGTTAATTTCACCATAAAACCTACTCTCTAAGACTATAGAACCATGGAATCATCTTTCTGGCCTGGTAGAACAAAGATAAATCTGCTCCACCAGCAACATAGCACTGTGATAACTTGCTAGATTACTCACCAAGACAGGCCACTTTTCTCACAAAAAACACATTTCCACTTGTCTTGCACTGGATAACAGCACTGGAGCGTAAGTGAGCTGTTTATCCATCATAGGCGCAGAGTGTACATGATGGTTGCTAATCTGCTGAGTTTAAGGCAGTGACTCTTTTTTCCTGACAGTAGTCCATCTTTAACGTCAAATGACCTTTAGATGTGGTGTGTCTCGGGCCTTACAGAAGGTTCATCCTTGTTGCGTTTATTACAAAAACTGTAACAGCACCTCAAATGGGGATTACACATTGTGTGAATAGGTCCTAATGTGTTTTCTTTAACCTGCATTGTGTCGTGCTGAACCATTTCCTTTTCTTTTTTACTGTGACCTTGCAGAGGATATCTGCAATGCCCTGCATTAATGAAGTCACAGCATTGTGATGGAAAGGTACAAGAAGGAGGTTGTGTGAATGAACACATCCCCTACAGCCTGAAGCAATAATAATAATAAACTTTGTTTGTGTAGCACTTTTCTTAACAAATGATAGTGTAAGTACTTAACAGACCAAACAAGCCTAATGAAATATTATAAGGCGTCTTATAATATTTGCACTAGGCAACAGTGGAGAGAAAAAAACCCCCAGGAACCAGACTCAAAGGCGTGTAGCCATCTTCCTCAGCCGGAGGAGAGTTGGGGGACAGAAAGGTGAGGGCAAGTTGTCTAACCTAAGTAGTGTTATGGTAAAAGTCAGCAAGAAGAGAGAACTCTTCAGAAGTTTTTTTGTTTTGCTTTTTTTTTTTTTTTTTTTTTTTTTTAATTGCTCAAGGGTCTGGGCAGCTCTTACATGTAAAGAAAGGCTGTTCCATAGTTTTGGAGCTATCACAGAAAAGGCTCTATCATGGCTGTAATTGGCCAGGGCCAGGAACACAGCCAAACACCAAAGAAGAATTTATCAAGTCAACAATATAAGACCCAATTGGGATACTGTCTAAAGGGCAGTGAGATGGACACAAGTGCTTCACTATTTAAGTGACAAAGGAGAGGGTCACCTGATCAAAGTCCTGCAGAGCAGACTGGAGACAGAAGTCTGAGAGAAGGAGAGGGTAAAGTTGAACATCTAATGGCAATAATCTTGTAGATAAAAAAATAATGCAAGAAATTTTTCACAAAGTGATGGTGAGGGCACAATGGTGGAGTCAGGGTTTAAGGAACTGAGGTTTGTGGGTTTTTTTGCAGCTTCGGCAGCACTCTGGTATTCCACAAGACTGTTTTGTAAAATCTCTAAAGAAACTTGAAGATGATGCTTCTTCCATTTTCTTTCAGTGCGTCTGAGAGCGTGAGTGGTGTCGTAGCACCGCAGTTCTGGATTTGGATTAGAGCATTTTATCTTAATTGAAGCAACATAATCCAGTAAATCAGAACAAACAGAATTAAAGGTATATGTCATCACATCAGGACCATGACTGAAAAGGCTATCCCAATTATGGAGTACAGTTGCTACACCAAGTGTTCTTATGTCCTCTTTTGCAATATCTATGGTCCCCTTCTGTGGTTTTCCTCTTTACCTCCTTCCCGGCAGCTTCATCTTAAACATTTTTGTCCAACATAATCACTATCCCTCCTCTGCACATCACCAAACCATCTCAACCTTGCCTCTCTTGGGCTCTATTGACTCTCCCACTCCCACTCTCCCCTCTTCACTTTTGCTGCTATCCTACTGTCACACAACAACCCTGACACTCCTGTGCACTGTCCGTTGCTTTGAATGGTTGACCCCAGGTATTTAAAATCACCCACTTCACTCCCTCTACTTGCATTTTCACTGTACCACCTGTCTCACTGTCATTTACACCTGTATTGTATCCTGTCTTGCTCCTACTAACTTTAATTTCTCTTGTCTTTAGTGCATACCTCCACCTCAGCAGGCTCTCTTCTACCATCCCCTACTCTAACAACTGGTTACACTGCATCTGCAAGCAGCGTAGTCCACGGATGGCCAGATAAGGCCAGACAGGAGCATGTCCAACACCACCCTCACATACTTCTCTGCCACTCCCGACTTCCTCATACGATACCACAGTTCTTCTCTTGGCACCTAATCATAACCTTAACCAAGCTTCAACAACCCTTCCCCACATCATCATGGTCATTACCTTTGTAAATACTACATTTGTGCACATTACCACTTTCTGACTCTCTGAGACTGTGTTAAACAATCTGGTCAAAATGTCCACTGTCCACAGCTCTCTCTCCAAGACATCTCCATATCTCCACTGGTATGTCATCTGCACTACTGCCTTTTCACTCTTTATCCTCTTCATAGTTGCCATCACTTCCCCCTTACTAATCCTCTGCACTTCATGAGACACTATCTCACCTCCATCTGTCCTTCTCTCTCATTTTTCTCATTCATCAATTCTCATAGTCCGTTCATCTTATCAACACACTCTGTTGATAAGATTTCCAGCTCTGTTTCACTGTCTAGACAATTGATGCAAGTCCTTCTCTCATTCTTTAGTGTCCAGCCTCTCATACAAATCAATATAAATCTTTTCCTTAGCTTTTGCCCCCCTCTCTCTTTGCCGCATGCCTGGGCTCCCAGTACTCCTGTCTTATTTCTTCACTCCCCTGGCTGTCCCACTTTCTCTCTGCCATCCTCTTCCTTTGGTTACTTTCCTTTACTTGCTTGTTCCACCACCATGTATCCTTATTTTCCTTCTTCTGTCCAGAAGATGTACCAAACACTTTCTTGGCTGTATCCCTCACCACCTTAGCTGAACTTCCCCAGTCATCTGGTAACTCTTCACTATCTCTCACAGCCTGGCACAACTCCCACCTGACCTCTGCTCAACAGTCTTTCTTTCTTACCTTCCACCATTTAATAATTTTTAGGTGATCTGCATATTTGATTTGGTAAAGTTTTTTGTATCTATACTGGATGCCCTTCCTGACATAACTCGCCCCATTTATCTGAGCTTGGGACCAGCATTGGGAGTCAACTGGATGTTGCTCCCCAGTGACTGGGTTTTGCAAATGTTTTGAGATGAGAAAGATCAATGTATGGATGTAGAAACCTATAGGGCACATTTCCCAGAGCTGCACATCTTATAACTGGTCTCATAAACAATTATGGTCATAAGAAGACCTGATGTGATGTTCATTATTCCAAACCACAAGACAGCAGGGTTTCTCAATCCAGGTCCTGGGAACCCAATGCCCTGCATGCTTATATGATTCCCTCCTACAGAAAACCTGATTCAAATGATCCGCTCGTCATCAAGCTCTTATAACAACCTTTTAATTTGGTGGTTCAGGTGTATCAGAGCAGGGACACATCTGAAATGCAAGGCCTATGGGTCCCCAGGAGATGGAATGACAAACCATGCTGGAAGACATTGCTCTTATATCAGTTTCCCTGAGTTATAGCTTCTGAGCAGCTAAGCATGAAACTTGAAGAGCGGAGGAAAGACAAGTTGTTGTCTGTGCCCTGTGGCCTACACTAAGTGCATAAAGGCATGTTTGGTACTGGCAACAAAGTAGATATGTGAAATCCTGACAACAGTGTTAGTTCAGAGCTAATGGAAAGTATGTGTCATGGTGAGGCTGATGCCCATGAGATGGAATTAGGTGTTGTGAATGATGGAAATGCTTGGGTAGAAAATGGGAGTTGATGTGTTTTACTATATTCTGGAATACTTCAGGTGTCCAGTGACTTCTGCTATTTGATAATCTGAGTCCTTTGACCTAAAAAGCTGCATCAAGTTGGCTACCCATACAGTAGTTCAGTTACATTGTTCTGCAAATTTTAATTCTACCAAAGTAAAAATTTAGGTAAAACACGTTTAAAGCACAAAAAGAAAAAGCCACCAGTGTGCAAATTACATGGTCTGCATATTAAAGTATAAGATTATCAGGTGATCACTCAAAAGGTTCATGAAATGGGCAGCCATGGCAGAGTGGTCACCCACTAGACCACGGTGCCATGGCTGCCCATTTCAGTTTTTCATGGCTCATTTGTCAGTGTGTCCCCGGGAAGATTTGTAACCCAGAGTCGCTGTCATTAAATTGTAAATTGTTTGTATTTATCAAATACTTTTATTGTCTTGATGAACATTCAGTGGGTGAATGACAGTTTTTTGTCATTCACCCATTCACACCCATCCACTCACACATTCTTACAGTGCATATATCCATCCCACACCTTTCATCATTCACACAAAATGTGGGGTTAGGTGTCTTGCCCAAAGACACATTGGCATGTAGACTAGCGGAGCCAGGAATCAAACCCACAACATTCAAGTTGAAATCTATGCCCCTATTCAGTGTGTGAAAGTGTATGATGGATGAGTGATAGAAAAAAAGCTGTATATAGTGTGTGAGTGAATTGGTGAATAGTAAACCTGTAAAGCAGCTTTGAGTCATCCAAACAAGAAATATATTATATAAGTACAGAACTGCAACACAAATTCATAATTGCCAATATTTTATTATTAATTATATTAAATGAGATTAGACCATATTAGATTGGATTTTATTGATCTTACACTGGGGAAATTTGTTGGTTACAGCAGCAAAAGGGTCAGAGATAAACAAATGTCAATAGGATAAGCAATAGAAAAGATTAGATATGAATATAATATATACATCAAAATACACACTCAAAATACAAAAAGAATGAACATTAAAACACTAAAACAAGAAATCAAAAAATGAGAATCTAAAACACAAGAGGTGGTATTACAAAAATATTTGTTTGCCTATTTATTGTGAAATACTATTTTATTATTTAGTATAAAATCTTACTATAAGAAGTGAAACCTAGAGCCATAAAATCAATTAAATTCAGAAACACCTTTGGTTCGATCCACCAGTGGGTTATTGTGTCAATAAGTGCACATGAGTCGTTCACTTAATAACATTTAACAGTGTGGGAAATGCAGAGGACCTCACTGAACTTTTAATGAAAAATGTTTTACACTCTAAATATGTGCAATGAGGCACATGGTCTCACATAGTCTCTTTAGATGTCAGAGGGGGGTTAAGTTCTCAACCTCATTCCCCCAAAGATCTCCAGGAGTACCAGGCGTATATGCCATTATAGTATAACATACATATACTGGACAAGTCATGTCAAATCAATTTTATTTATATAGCCAAACATCACAAATGCATTTTGCCTCGAAGGGCTTTACAGCCTGTACAGCAAGTGACACCCTCTATCCTTAGACCCTCACATCGAGTGAGGAAACACTCCACAGAAAAACCCTTGTGCAGGGAAAAAATGGAGGAAACCTCAGGAAGAGCCACAGAGGAGGGATCCCTCTTCCAGGACGGACAGACGCGCAGTAGGTGTCGCATGTAGACAGTCAAGTTCAGCAGGTGATAACAAATGGTCTGTGGTTCATTGAAGTAATAAACTATGGGATGTTTATGGGAACAGGGGACTTGCAAGTGCATTACATTGCTAAACCATATCTACACTACATGGCATAGAGAAATAAATGGCACTTAGCACTTAGATGATCAATAAACACATCTTAAGTACAACTTTACCATGTTTCTGATATCATATATATGTTTGTCATCTCATAAAGTGTTTTTTTTTTTTGCAAGTTTGGTTAGTCCACATAGAAAAAAACAACTTCTGAGCTCTTCTTGCTAAAAGATAAGATACGTATGGTTATAAAAACATTTGTGTACAGCATTTTGCAAGTCATCAAATCATCATTCAGATGACTTTAAAACAAATGATGTTAATAAAAAAATATGGTATTGGCCAAACTGCAAATATCGAGGTTTACAAATAGTGGGTGACATCATCGTTGGTTGCCAAGTTTTTGCTCAGTTCACCATCAGACTGTAATCTTTGCAGCAAAGCAGCTTTTTATCTAAATCATTTTCCCTATTAAATATGAGGTACAATTGAAATTTGGTGTCATTTACTCTAGGAGATGACACATGAGGCCTGTTAATGTATATAAACATGCTTTTCAATCAGACTCACACCACTCACCCTTTTTATGACCCTGCACAATCTATTATTCAATATCCATTTTTTCCTCCAGTCCAACTCATTAATGCCTGACAATGAGATAAAGTAGGGATATACTGAAGAGGAACTAATGATTTTGAACACAGACTACTCAGTGGTTATCACCTTATACTGGATTAAAAAAAAAAAAAAGTTTTATGATTTATGTGCCCTAGTTGTTTGATGTTGCGTGGCTATCCAGCCTCCTGAGAGGCATTAAAAGTACACTTATATAGCAGTGACCCACAAAAGATACAAAAACAAAATTAGATGTAAAAGACTTTTCAGTAAGTGTACTATCTAAAAACCACATCATTTTCTAACTAACCTATGATGTTTGACCTGGGTAAACATCAGTTTGTCAATAATTACTGTAAATCATTGACTTATACACAGCAACCTAACCTCCGTTTCAGTCAGACATCATCATCACATCGACAGTCATCACAGTCAAATTACATTATCTCAGTCAAAAACTAATGTAAACAAATGCAGAGGAATTGTCCTTTATGGAGAGCTTTCCATCCAGTTTGGAGATGAGATTTAGTAAAAATATTACCAACTAACTCGATTTTTATTTCCTTTTATATCATTGAAGCAAGACATGTAGAGCTCTTGTGTGTATTACATAGGCCATATTTTTGGTCTATCTTTGTGTTCTGCCACATACACTGTTGAATATTATCTCGACCCCAGGAAAAGTAGCTACTGCCACACATCAGCTAATGAGGATCTTGATAAATCAGTCAATAGGAAACTACAGTTAAGTCACATGTGGATAAAATTGTTGGTACCCTTCTGTTAAAGAAAGAAAAACCTGCATTGTTCACTGAAATATCTTGAAACTAACAAAGTAATAATACATAAAGAATTACTAATAATTAACTATTGAAATACAGACATTGCTTTTGAATTGTGGTTCAACAGAATAATTAAAAAAAAACAAATGAATGAAACTTGCCTGGCCAAAAATGATGTTACCCCTAGAAACGATTGAAAATTATTTGACCATAGGGAAATGTTAAACTAAAGTGTGTCCTGTAATTAGCATCGCAGTTGTTTTCAAATGTGTAATCTGTCGGTCTGCTTGTTTGAAGAGTGAAAAGTTGTAACTGCTGTTTGGTATCATGGTGTGTATCACACACCATGATAAGGAGAGAGTTGTTTCAGGACAAAAAAAAATCTACGCAAGCAGGTTAAAGGTATAGGCTATAAGATTATCTCCAAGCACCATGATGTTCCTGTGGCTACAGTTGCACATATTATAAAGAAGTTTAAGGTCAACAGGACTGTAGCCAACCTCCCTAGACGTGACAGCAAGAGGAAAATTGATGACAAATCGAAGAGACAGATAATGAGAATGGGTTTTTCTTTTTTTTTAATGGAAGGTTACTGCCAATTTGTCCACGTCTGTACATGTAAAAAATAAGTATAAATAAGTTACTAAATAAAACCTTGTTTTATTTTCCTAACTTCCAGAAGGAAACTGTGTTTTCCCTTGTCACCAAAACCACGTGAAACCTAAAATGAAATGGCAAAGAGTGGGTGTACTATAAATATGGAAGGTTGACACATGATTGAAGGACACAATATCATTGGTGCTAGGTCTCGTGCTGAAATCTGCTGATTATTTACAGGTGGTTCTAAAATCACTGCCTACATGTATTCGACTTACCTAAGTCCTGTTGGCAGAAGCATTGCTGCACGGTATGGCAGCAGATTATATTTGTCCACAGCAATGACAATTTGGTGAAAACACAACTTTATTAAAGACTATCGGAGTCTAGGCCTAATGCAACTTACTCTTTAACCTGTATGACAAAACAGTGGCTACCTTAATTTCTTGTACATTTCATATAAAATGTCAGAACAAACATTTAAAAGGATGCGTTTGAACAACCTTTTTGGTGGTAGACTTTGTTTTCGGGGCCGAGTGTAAGCTAATTAATTAGACATATATGCTATCATTTGCTGCTTGCATTAGAGCAGAAATAATTTTTAATTTCAATATTTGCAGCATATTTGAAGAGAAACTATGCAGCATTTTTACCCACATTTTAACAGCCTCGACAGTCATTGTGACGGTTAAATGGCTTGTTGCCATGAGAATGGACTCTGTCTTTACTCACCTCTACTGTCTTTTCGCCAAAATCTGCCTTTAAGATCAGGTTTTTTTGACCTGGAGTCCTCAGAATCAGAAGGTCTTGCGAAGTCACTTCACAGCACGACACACTCATCCTAACCCAGGTACTGGAAGATCAAGGCAGCGATAGCTTTATTTTTGACGCAAAACTGGTGCCAACCTTGTGTTCTTTCTGTTGCACCTTTAACTATCTTTGGGCTAAACGCTCTGTTCTCTATGCATGTAGGTATTTTTGGCACTTTCTCCCTGTTTGCTATTGTTGAAAAGGCATTTGCTTGACCATTTTTATGAACATTTATGCTGGTTTGTTTTTGCTGGCTGGCTGTATTTCCATTGGCATGGACCTGGGGGGGCTCCGTTGAAAACAAATGCACATGCCCCAGGGAGGGGAAGGGAGGGGGAGGGCAGTGTCAACAGTGAGCATGAAATGGTAAACAGAAGAGGGAACTCCGTAGAGAAAAAGGAGAAAAAAATGACCAGACTTGGATCCTTGAATCCTTTTATACGCCCTGATGAGACACTTAATCAACAAACATTGAATGACAAGTTGGAGCCGCTCAGCCACAATTGCACATTCACAGCTCAGAACAACAGTCAGTTTATCAATTAAGTATTTCATAAAAATTAAGTAGGTGACTACTAACTTGTTGTCCAAGCAAAATGGAGGTGATCATGATGACTGCATTTCAATGTGGCACCTTTCTCTTGTCTGGGTTTATATTCAATGAATCCAGTAGATGAGAGGAGAATAAAATGGAGTATTCAGGTGTGAGCAGAACCAATAATGCATCCTGGGAGGTCACTTGCAGAGGTGCACACACACACACACGCACACACACACACGCGCACACAAGGCTTTAATACCAATTCCATTACTGTTTCACCCATAGCTGCCCCTCTGCTGCCTTTAACTATTAAAGGGCTGCTCCCATGAGGTGTCCTGTTCAAGGATATCTTTGCCTGCAATCTCCCAGGACAGAGATGATATGATTCCAGTTAACTGTCACTGCCCAACAAAGGCACCTCAATGCCCTTAAATCATGTGTGACTGGGGTGCAATACTGGTCCCCGTCCTTTCAGTGATTCTTACTGTGGTCTGACACTGGCACTCTCAGGCAATGTGACTCACTAATAGGGTGAAGTGGATACCGGTGGAGGTCAAACCGTGAAGACTAGTCTGTGAAGTGGTTTAGGACAGTCAGATCTCATGGAGGAAAACGTGTACTAAAACGACATGAGGCTGCTCAGTCTCTGGATCAAACTGGCGCGTAGCATCATCAGTCCAATATAAGTGGACATAGTGTCAGGATATGCTGTATTTACTTTTATAGGTTGGCCATGCATTTGATGATGGGATGCCTTTAAAACCATTTCATTTCAGGCAGCTCTCGTTCTGACTGCTCAAGGTTTGTTCAGCCTGACTGCCGATAGATCCTGTAAAGCAGAAAATATAGCTGCCATCTTTTTTGATCAAATTTAATCAATTTCTTTTTCTTTTTTTTTCTTTTTTTTGTATTGCACCAGATCACAACATACATGATTTCAATTATTTCACTTTCTATAATATTGCCTTACTATGTAGAGAGAAGAGAAACCCAACAGTTCAGACAATGAGCAAGCATTAGGCGTTTTTACTTTTAACAGGAAGACACATATTGTGGCAGAACCGGATGTCTGTATTGCCTGTATTGATAAATAAAACTAATCAAGGACAAAAAAATGTCATTCATTATCAATTTAAATACAGGCAGCTGAAGAAAATTTACCAAACACCACATTAACAAACATTTCTAACATATTATCCCTTCACCCATGAGGGAATTTAGTCCAAAGACGGATTGATATGGTGTAAGTCAAGGATCCAACATGCAAGTTATTATCAAAATGCCCTAGACAAAAACTGTCAAAGTAACAAATGAATTTAATAAAGCTTTATACTGTTTTAGGATACTTTTCTATCAGACAACTCAACTTCTATACATGAGTAAAAACAAAAAGACATTTAAGCACACAAGTGGGTTCTATGTAGCTTTACAGAGGAAACATTTGTCAGTGTCATTGTCCATAGACTGACTTATACCAAGATTAGTACAAAGAAAATGCAGTTCTTTTCTACCTTTTAATACAGGAAAATATATTACTGTAACTGTCCTCTGGTTATAACACTGTTAATGCCAGTTATTATTTGTCAGTTATTGAATATACTGAAGAATAAAAACAACTAATTTGATGAAAACACCTGCCTGTTTGCACATCTTCATCTCATATTTGAGGAAGGTTTGCAACACTGGTGACAGGAATACCTTACGCATGGTGAAAGAGCTGATCGAGAAATAAAATATTCACTTATTTTGCCCAGACTCTGCACTGCCATGGAAATGGAAATAGAATCCATAATCTCATTACAGGTGAGCTACAGCTGTGATGCATGGCAAATGCACGTATAACAACCCTGTAAACACATGATCCAACATGTGCTTAGACATATAGACACACATGCACGCGCTCAGAATAACTGTGTGGCAATGTGTACAGGCAGTTTATCTGTATTTATTATGATACCAATCTGTGGTAATGTGCCTGAGATAGCAAAAGAATGATAATGATCCCAGTAATAATATATGATTAAAGTGTACATCAACAAGCTAATTGTTGGTCATAAACCGTGACTGAAGTGTTTGTGTCATTGTTCTTATTTAACCCCTAATTATTTTGTGCATACTTGAGCAGAATCATCTTTTATCATACCAGTTTGAAAAGAGGGGGCTGTGTTCATGAGGTCTGAGTAGTGAAATGTTTTCCCTTTCATCTGTCAGCAGCCATTAAGCACAGCCAGAACACTGACGAGCAAAACAAGGTTGGCTCTCAGTAGTCTCTTCTCGCTCTATGCAAATGGGTTCCTTTGATGTCGAACCAACAGCACAGGGACGGACAGAGCGGGGAAGAAAAGACGAGAGCAGGAGGG
Source organism: Brachirus orientalis (assembly GCA_016785285.1). Classification (NCBI taxonomy): domain Eukaryota; kingdom Metazoa; phylum Chordata; class Actinopteri; order Pleuronectiformes; family Soleidae; genus Brachirus; species Brachirus orientalis. The sequence goes on from JAFBJR010000175.1 coordinate 6,289,782, forward strand.
TGTTGAGATGAGCTCGTTTTTGATCAGCAACGGATTATAATGAGGATCGGTGTCGGGGTTGAATTTTAAATATTATTCATCACCCGGGCATGTTGTATAAATGTCTGCTAGACTTGATTGTTGATTTTGTTTTGGCTGACAATCAGACAGCTTTTTTTTCCTGAAAAATTGTAAAAATATTTCCAAAAACCATGAACCATAAACGTGTCTTATGCTGGCAGAAAACTGTTGTTTCCAAATAATCAGTTAATTTGTTGATTTGTGTGTTTTTTTGTGAGCCTTCTCACACATATAGTTTTCATGGATTTTCCTCGTGTGGTTTTACTCCTCCGGGAGTTATGCATGTGATCAAAAAGGCAAAAAATGAAATGTATAAGATTACCTGTATATAATATTAAATGGGGTTTCCATTAGGCAGGCGTGATTGTAATGGCAAAGGGGTGAATGACTACATACTGTGCAGGTATTAGGTAATCATTGCAGGCAGTTGATTTAATTAAAAGTCATAATGAATTCAGACGAAAGCTGCTGCTGTCGATGCAACTGATATTCTGTAAGTTATTGCAGTTTAATTGAACTATTGAAAAGGGGAACTCAATTTTCTCCCGGTTAACCAATGTGCAGCTGCAGAACAATGTGTTTGCAAACGATACACATCTGTCATTCTAGAACGAGATGGAGGAAAAAAGATGTCAGCACAAGAGATGCTGCATGCAGCAGCATAGGAGGAGGAGGGGAATATTCATGACATGTTCTATACATTAGATGTCATTTTCAACCTTGGATTATTACAAGAGAATGTGATGAATTGTGCAGCAGTAAGGTGCTAATTATGCAAGCCATGTATGTCATGTAACATGTATCATGTCAGTACGACGACATGCTGGGACCCAAAACCCGTTCCATTCTGATCTGAGCACAATTCATATCGATCTGCTCCACTGTCACTGAGCAACACCTGCACACAAGCAAGTTGTCCTCATCTGTTTTTAAGGAGACACTGGCAGTCAGAATAAAAGTGTGAAACATGTCAAATGTCTTTGTATGCAAAGCAGAGAACTGTTGCATTAATTGCAGAGAAAAAGTCCCTCATTAACACTGTCTTCAAAAGCAAGTAAAAATAAAAAATATGTCAAAAGTTATGTGAATTACGGAAATGTTATTGTCATGGCAGCAGCACTGGACAGTAAAACTTTATTCAGTCATATATTCTGTAATATTACTCTCTTTTTTTCTCCTGTAGAGCATTGGTTTCAAGATAGTGTAGCGAGGGAATTTCAGACATTATGATGTAAAGCGTACATCATAATTGCAACAAAATTCTGTGTTCACGATGCTACTTTGAGTAAAGACCAGTGCAAATCTGCCTGAAATGACTGATTATTGTGATCAGTCACTGAAAATGATGCACATCTGTGCAAAGATGCATGACACGCTGTCCTGAACCGCTAAATGATAATAAGTGATAAGTTTTTTGTGGATATTTAAATTCATACTGACAACAACAGACAGGTCTGTGTGTGTGTCAGAGATAGAGATCACTGAGTTGCAAGTCAGTGGTGATGAAAACATTCTGTTTTGAAATTTAATATTTTATTGTAAAAGCATTATATTCCTTGCTGTTGCCGTATAGAACATGCAGAAAAGTATGTTATGTTTAGCTGCTATTTTCTTTTTATTTCTATAAAGTTTTATTTCTATTCGGTTCTAAAACTAACTTTTTCCAAATCACTTTTTGATTCCACTCACAAAAGGAATATTGTGATATAACTTATTACATATGACACCATAGGTGTGTAATATATGTGCATTATCTGGTCAATCCATAGAGAAACATTTATTTTATATTGTAATTTTTATTAAATAGATGCATTTATTTGTTAATAGCTACTTACGTTGATTTACTTTTTAAAAGGAACAATCAAATTATAAAACTGAATAGACAGCATTATATTTGCTGGCCCCTGCTCTTATATGGTATTATCACACACGATGGAAAAAAAACATATTTTTGACCAAAACCCTACTGTTGTTAAAAATCTGTTAAATCAAACATCTCCTACACCAAAGTTGCCAGTAATGTGTTACTTTTATAATTCTATATGAACGACTGTTGTAGTGGTGGTTCAAACGGAACTGTTTTCGCACTGTCTACGTCAGTCTTCATAGTTTCTGTAATAGTCACTGTAATGCATTACGGTGTATAAGGCAGAGACGATGGATGATGACTTTGTTCACTTATGACACCAACACTGACATGTCATACCTGTATTAGTCAAGGGCAACTCTTGATCATATTGCAGTTGCTCAACCATCCTTTTAATCCCAGTCAGCAATGTGTGTGCTTCATATGTAATGCACCCCCTCAACTCTCTCCTCATCCCGTAAGGTGTGTGTTGCACTTCATGCTGTGACAGTTGTAAAAGCCACTTGTCCCTTCCAAAGTCAGAGATGTGATGAGTCAGCAGACCAATGTCACTGAGAGAGCGTGCTCGCTGCTTTTAAACGCCTGACGATCTATGCAAGGGCGACCTGCAGGGGTAAGAAACTGTAAGGTAAGCATGTCAATAATTGTCACATGCTTGGCTGATGCTGACAATGTGCTATTTGCTTCCCTTAGTTTTTGAGAACATGCCAGGGCCCAGAGAGACTTCGCTATCAATGAACTAAGGAAGTTTGAAATGCAGTGCAAGGTTTTCATGGATATCGAACATGTGAATCTCATGTGTGAGGAGGAAAAAAAATCCTCGTCACACAGGGTTAGGGTTAGGTGTCTACAAAGACTAGTTCCGATCCATTCACCAGCAGGTTTAATCCAGACATGATTATTCCTATGATTGTGTTCTGTTTAAGATGGAGACATTCTCATTCTTTTTACTTTATAATTTTATAATTGAATAAAATGCAAACATTTTACAGTTGTGTTTCAGATTCAGCTGAGTCAAATAAACTAACTAATATATTCAAACAAGTTTTGGGCACAAGATGCTTCTTTGCTCCTGGGCATTGGCGCAGGACTTGCTGTGGATCTACAAACTTTTGAGAGGACGACTGTGTGTGTGTGAGTGTGAGTGGGCATAAGTGTACATGTAGTGGGCTAAAGTAAAACTTACAGTAGAACAGATAGAAACTTGGCTGCAGTCATATGCCCTAATGCTCTGGACTCTGACCTCTCTATCTATTATCTCACTGGACCAAAAGTGAGTTTGAGCTATAGTTTTCAGTTCTAGTACTGATACTTATAAATAAATACCACATGGTTTTTAACAGCTATTGCATTACTGTTGGACTGATTAGAAATCTCAAGTTACTTTACATACAAGTTCAGGCTTGGCAGTTCTGGCTTTTTTTTTTTTTGCTTTTCCGTTAGGGATAATATTTTGACTCAGAGTAGCCCATCCATGCTCAAAGAAAATCTCTTTATTCTTTCCAACATTATTTTCTTTAAAACAATATGAAAATATGAAAGCTTTACTCATAATGATGCTGGTGTAAACATCGACCACTGGACTCTGAAAAAATCTTCTGCATCAGCTTCAATAATGATAGATGTGCCCACAATTTTTACAGAGCGTGAGACAAATTCATTGAGCACTGCTGACAGGGCGAATTAACACAGCTGCAGCGCTCTCCGGCCATTCAGTTACACGACTGTGGTGTCAGCTCTGTAAAGCTGCGAACATGATGTGCAAGCCAAGTCGATTACTATGACTGGGACGACATCACTCAGGCGTTATGAAAAGGCATCAGCTCAGACTTTAAGTCATTAATCATTTATTCAAGTTCAGATGGAAGCTCCCAGTGTGAAGTGGTCAGATACCTGCCTAATGATGATGCTTACAATCCACTGCATCAATTTGGTGTTGTGTGTCTAATTTTTCATTCTTTAATGTACACACACACACATTTGCAAAGCGGACACTGCATATACTGCCATTCATTTACGCAGCCTAACACAAAGCATTATCCCTAACATTAACACCTTAACCTAAACACAATCCAAGTCTTAACCACCTTCACGCTCGTCTTCTACCACTTTATCCTCCCCACTTGCTCAGAAATTAGATTCTACTGGTCCTGACAAGGTCAGTGTTTGTGCCAGAAATAGTCCTTAAGAGGGAACAAATACAAGTCACACATTCACACACAATGTAGAACAACATCTGCATAAAAAGCCTTGAAGCCTTAATATGCATATTTGATGTAAAAGTAAAAGCAGAATAAAGCAATAATTTGACACTCATTCTTAAGTGCCATAAAGAGGCAGGGAGCAGATGTCAACATATTTTGAAATAAAAGACAGACTTGAAGAGCTGAATGGTAGTTATAGTAGGTTTTATATTGAATTGAGGTACTTTAACGCAGCGTGTTGTAGTTAATCTATTCATTAAAACTAGAAGCACTTGGAGAGCGCAGACTAAGCAGTGATAAACAGTCCTTCAAAAAATTCCTGGATCCAGACAGCAATCCGGATCACCACCAAAATCTATTCCCTGTTCCATTTCCCACCTTTCCTGAACATTTCATTGACAGACAGACAGACCAACACTGGCAAGGAATGTGTTGATGGTGGCCTGATTGAATTGTAATTGGTGAAACTGCTCTGTTGTTACTTCAACCTGTGAAAAGGATATGTGTGCAAATATGTGTAGCTTTTAGAAGAACACTGAAAATAGTTTACTGTGTGTGGAGATAACTGTGTTTTCTCACTTCAACAAAATAACCTTTGTAGGTTGAAAAGTGGAATTGCACATTAATCGGTGTGAGAATGAGTTCTGGTTGTAAGCTCTGCTAAGTCATTTGAGAACTTGACAAATGAGCAACACACTGTAATTGGCTTCACTCTGCCAATCACACACATACACACACTGTACATGGGCAGAGTCTGCGTGTTGTCCACACAGTCTGCAGGCCAGCTGCTCTGCACAGTACTGATGCTCTCAAGAAATTGACGTGTTTTCCTCCGTTTGGAACTTCATCACACAGAATGCCTTTGGTCATTTTAAAAATCTACCATAAACCTCAGTGATTTCTGTAGTAGCTTCAAGGATAAACAGTAATGTGTTTACAGTATCTGTGCCTAGTGTGAGGATGCAGGGAAAGTAGGAATATGTACGAGTTGGAAATCCCTCTTTTTGGAGTATACTGTGTGTGGAAACAAGTTGGTTAAGGTTGTTTCTCAGGTTAATTTTCCAGGAACACTGCAAAACTGGCTTTGTGGACAGATATGGACATTTTTGCAGCTGAATTCTAGTCTTCATTTGACTGCTTGTTGATCCAGAGTTGTAGCTTTTGTCATGTACTGTTCTGGGTGAAGGGTTATTTTTATGGTTGTATTATACTCTTTGTATGTCGGCTGGGATTGGCTCCAGCCCCCCATGACCCTGGGATTTTAATCAATGTGAAGCATTTGAGCATGTGTCTGCATGCATTTTGCATCATTGCATAAATGCAATTTGCTCTCCACTCACTCACTTATCTTCTACTGTTTCAGCCTCCACCAACAAAAACCAACTAACCCTGATCTCTCTCTCACACACGCACACATACACACTCACTACCTCCAAATCCACTCCCATATATTAACTGTATCCTAGACACAGATCTGTCCATGGCTTTGGATGGAATATAAATATTCCATATACTTGTCATGAAAATTTGCAACATTTTAACTTCATGTTTACATGTCAGTGATGTCATGTAACAAATATGTGTGTACCTGGTATTCCTTATGTTGTGGGGACTGTTTACACAGTCACATTATGAGGGCTTGTCTTCCTGATGGGGACAAAAATCAAGTCCCCATAATGTAAATTATTACATTTTAAAGACATGTTTTGAAGTTAGGCTGAGGTTGGGATTAGGTTAAGGTTAGGGTTAGGGCACTAGTAATAATGGTTAAGGTTGGAGTAAGTCTGCAGGAAATGAATGTAAGTCAATGCAGTGTCCTCTGAAGTCATGGAAACCTGTGTGTGTGTTCTTGTATTTGTTAGCTCTTTTAGGACCTTGTTTGGTATAAAAAAGGACCCGTAATACTCATGGAGACTGAAATGTAGTCCTAATGAGAAAGAATTAATTTCTGTGGTTGGTTCATTTCTGGTTAAGTTCAGTGCTAAAGTTTGAATTGTGGTAAGGTTAAAGTTAGGGTTAGGCATTAAAGGAGACAGAACAGAACGGTCTTTTTGAACCAAAAATTGAGATTACTGATGTCTACTTAGATAAACTAAAAAATATTTATGGTCAAAAACCTCATAGTCTCTTCAGATTAAGCCAGTTTATTGCTCATCTCTGACAGCATTTGAACAGGCGCTTTGTTTCGGAGTTAACCTGAGTGCCTGTGTGGTTTAATTTACATGTAAAATAAACCATTAATATGTTGTTCCCTATGTAGACGGTTTCTCACAGGTCATGCAGTGGTTTGTGTGAGTCGAGCTGAGACAAACAGAAAGCACACACGATCACGATCTCTGTCTGTTGTTAGCTATTGATATTTAAGACAAGAAGCATTCAAGCCACACAGACATTATTACTTCATTTGGAAAAACTTACATTGCCTTCAGGAAATCCATTACAGATTGTTGGAGCTGCTTCCTGCTGATGAGTCCCATGTTGTATTGTCCAAAGTTTGTATAACTATCCACTTCAAAGTGACTGCTACAAACAAACAACATTTCAGGAAGCTTAGCAGGGATATTACTATCAAAAATGAAAGATATCCACTCTGCTCTTTTTTCCTCATTAGAAGGGAGTCTATGAAGTGTCCAGTGTTGTTTTTTGACATCCAGCAACAGAGCAACAATGAACTGAACCTGTCTTCTGAGACATGTTGCTCTCAACAGATACAACAGTTGTAATGACGAAAGCGATTCAGTTTCTTCTTCTTCAGGTTGAATGTTCATGCGCATGACCGGGAGTAGCTGTTGGTGGAGGGTTCGTTGCACGGCAAATGTGCTAGTTGCATAACTAAACTTGACTTTTCAAAACCTCTTGCTTGAGCACAGATAAACAGAAAAGCCCTTTCTTCTCAAAAGTGGCTGAAGTGTTTATTGTGACACTTTAGTGATGTTTAGATACGGGAGGGACACGCCAAAAAAAACATCAGAAATTTGATTTTCCACTGAATGTCCCCTTTAAGTAGTTGTGGTTGAGGTTAGTTGGTACAATAAATTGAAGTTGCATGTATTACTTTGAGTCCGTCCAGTGAGATTCTGTCTCAAATTATAGCTGCTCCATGAGGTGCTTTACACAAGGTTTACATATAGTTAGTTTTAATTAATTACAACCATTAAATCCTGCTCTGGCTACAATGTTGAAATCTCTTAACACAGATAATGTAAGCAGCACATGTAGTAATAGCAAAAGAATGTAGACACTGTTGGACTGACAAGACGAAGCATCAGAGTACTCAGAGGATGACACTGGTTTGGCTATTATTTAATACACTCTCTCTCACTCATTTTCTACCGCTTTATCCTCTGAGGATCGCGGGGGGCGCTGGTGCCTAACTCCAGCTGACATAGGGCGAGGGGCAGATTATTTAATACAGTATGTCATAATAAATTATCACATATTCACTCATGCTGTTAGCGTGAATATAGTGCACATTTGACTTTAAGTTATTACTAGTTATTACTTGTAATTAATAACTCAACGGTTGAAGGTCTCAAGTATGCGCATGTGTATATTACTCCATGTGCATGTGAAAGATCAAAGTCTGCTGAGAGGTGGTCATCACATTTATTTTGTTGATGTGCGTGTTGTATCCGGTCGCCACATGTAAAGTAAAGAATGTAAACCTTAATCCTGATGTTTGAAATCCAGCTGTCTCAACATGATGTCATGTGCTTGTGCTTTGGTGTTAATGTTCCCGCACGGAGTCCTACACATTAACCCAAGTCAGGCCAGCTGTGGGGACAATGTGAATCATTTTAAAATGATTAGTCGTTTGGTTTGGTCCAAATTTCAATCTTGACCTTGAAAAGAATTGTCCTGAGAGGCGGCAGAGATGAATCACTGCCCTAAAATGTGCTCAAAGTAACCAAAGAGACTCACAGAAAACAGCTTCTGCATTTGTGGTGATCACCTCATATCCGGTTCAGAATCCAGTGCTAACTCACTTTACTATCTTGTCTATAACATTACTCCCACTGTGTCTCGACCCCAGGATCCTGTGTTCCTTTTTCCTTGTATGTATGAGTCTGCATGTGAGTGTGTGATGGATTGCAGGTGTGTATGTTTGATTAACTGACGTGTGTGAGTGTCTAGGTGGATCCTGAGAGCTGATTGGTCCTGCACAGGAGGATCCAATATAAGAGGCCTGATCATCTCAGCTGCAGTGGGACTTCCCTTGAACCACTCTCAGCCAGACTGCCAGCAGACATCTGTGTACTTGTTCTTAATAAACCCTATAAAATGGTTTGTTTAGTGTGTTACTGCTGGTTTTGTTGGGAGTTGGGAAGAGGGAGTCTCCACACTCTAGTTGTGATCAGGTTTACCCCTAGGCCTGGTCGTAACACACTGTTAATTGAAAGTCAGCAAATATTAATGTTACAGCTCAGGCTCATGTGTATTGCACTTTTTATTTTTTTACAATGTTTCTCTTCGTCTGCGCTCTTCACATATTCCCCTGCTCTGATTGGTTAATGGTTTTCTTTTTACCTGCTCTTGATTTCCTTAAAATTTGAAAAATCTCCTGTCCTGTGACCTTAGTGTTCCCAGTGCTTTGGTTACTGCTCGTCTGAACCGCAATGATTCCTGTGATGTTTGCTAATTCAGGTTTGTGCCATTAAAACTGAATATTTAGCACTGCAAAAGTGTTTTGCTCACTGCAACTTGACTAACAGAGCCACCATACAAATTTTTGTGAGGTCATACTTGGCATTGGAACAAAAATACTGAGCAGTATTTTTGTACTGCTGTGCATAAGAACAAAAATATTGAGCAGTAACAGGTCTGAGTGACTTACAGTCCAAGGTTCTGTGTGCTCTCTTCACTCTCTGACCCACTGTGGATGTGTATGACTTAGTTACAGTTCCCCTCAGGGTCATTTTTTGCCACCGTGTTTATCAAAGAAAACGTGAAAGGGGATTACTGATTGGACACTGATAATCAGATGCGTCATCAGCCCCATTCAAACAATACAGTCCTTAGTGAAAATGTATTGAAAAGTGATGTATGTGTGTGACTGCACAGAATGGATCAGTGTGACTGTGCCTGAGCCATGAATGGGTCCCTGTTTATTTCTAGGGAGAAGACATTGGTCAGTTCCAGATTAGAGTTGATCTCTCTTTTAAAACTGTGTACATACTGTACATGTATGTAGGCATTTGCTATATAATTTTATTTTTCTCATGCTGGGTTCCTTCCTTCCTTCATACTTTTTTGCAATATTTAAGTACCTTTTCATATTTTCATATACAAAGCAGTAGGAACAAGCTAATGAGAAATTTTTTGCTAATGAGAAATTGAGTGAACTTAAAATAGATGAAAAGCCATCGGTGCGTCAGCGTCCCAGGAAGGAAGGCTGGAAATATAATGCGGGTTTGAGTTGTATTGGCCATCCTCCTCCTACAGACACATGCACGAGCACACACACACACACACACTCACAGTAGACCACACTTACTCCCACTATACCCAGATCTGTCTGATGAGGATTATCGACTGAAAGCCTGGGGCGTGGGAACCACCTCCTCTCCCAGTAGTCTCATGATGGAAATGACATCAGTGATGATAGGTTTAAAACAAATCAAAGGGCGTCTAGCTCAGGATGCTTGTAGCATGTTGTTCCCCAAACCACAGGCTGAGTAAGAACAGGTCTTTACTCATAAATCCAATGACAAAACCTGCTTGAAGAGTTTCCAATGGTTGTGTGTGCATGCTTTAATCCTAACTCATTTGTTGTCTCAATATTGTGAATGATCTTTAACAATTCTATGCTGTACTTTGTAGCCTTGTTCTAGAAAGTGTTATTTAAATAAATGTATATTATATTATTGATGAAAAAGGCACACTTATTTGATTCCTAAAAAGTTATTTTAAATCAAAATTTTTTTTTAGTATTATTTTAGTATTACTTGTTCTGTCATGACATGCTTGTGTGACATTTAGCAGCTATTTGCTCGGTCTATCATGTGACATATTGCTTAAATAGGACAGCTCACTGGACCTGGCACTTCTCTGCGCTGACTGTATGTTCAGAAAGGAAATTGACGTTAATCCCCTCAGGATCTCGTCCATTTTCTTAAACAAACAAGTTTTCCAAACTGCCTGACATTTCCTTTAAATGTCTTTCATCCAAGCACACAGTGTTCTCTGTAGCAGGGAGGAACCAGTCACAAAATGAAGCTTGTCTGTGACCTGCTGGTGTCCTTCATTTTCTCATTCATCAGGTGCTAAATCAGCCTGAACCCAGCCTTCTGCTTTGAAACCAAGGCAACATTTTCTGCTTGTTCCTCTTCAGCTCCGTCCACCTGCTTCTGTTCTGCCTTTCTCCAGAGGATTTAGTGACCTACTTTGAGATGAAGGGTTTAAGGCCACCTACTCTATAGTAGTGCACATGTTTACCCCCTTTAATCATACAGACTTTGTCATTCACTTGCCATAATAATAACAGAAGAACCTTTACTAATTTTTCCATTATGTCAGCTCCTCTAAAAGGTGCCCCCTGCTGCTGCTGTGGTTACCACTTCATCATAGTAGCACAGGCCATAAAACGTCTTAACACTCAGTTTCAGCATGTAAGAAAAATTTAACCCAAGTCCTCAAACCCCTCTCCTTTCTGTATGCATAAGTAAAATATTCAGTGCAGGAATATTTCTGAATCTATTGCTACAGTTTGTTTTATCTTAATTATATTGCAACAATGAGAGTAAAAAGCAATACAGTTTTAATGTTAAATTTTCCTTTACCTACTGTACTCCAACATTACAAGATCATATTTTCAGGCAAAATTATGATATAAAATGTATGTCACATATTTTCTGATTGAAAATTGTGAAATGTTCAGTTATAAGCCACGCCATATGACAAAATGCGAGTGCTTTTATTTAAATTTGATTTTTCCAGCTTAAACACAAAGTGGTGCAAAAAACTGTAAAAATCATTCAAATCTGATTCATCTCCATGGACAGTTCCAATGTGGACTAGAGTCTCCTTCCTTGTTGCAGGACAGGCTGCCTAATGAGTGGGAATAGGCTGAATGAGAGAACCGAGATACAAACACAGGCATGGCTTTAAAGAAGAGATGGGTTATGCAGAGCAAAATCCAATACCCTGAAAATATATTCATACACCTTAAAATTGAATGTAATGTACCACCAAGCCCAGTCCTGCAGTGAAACTCGTGTCCTCCTTGTCTTGGGCTTTGATATTGATTTTTTTCCACAGCTGTCCATCAGTTACTCACAGCAGCGCTTGTTTACCTTTGAAATGTTATTTCAGCAAAGAAAGCCCCAACAAACAGCGGCTTCAGGATAACACTTGTAAACTCCATCCAGTATTGGCTGGTCACTTAGAAACGAGCCGAGGAAGGAGAAGGTTCAAGTGGGACAGGGATGCAGGAGGGAACAGAACATGACTATTGTATGTGCCACTAGAAAGAAAAATCTTTCAAAGCTAGCAGTATCACAAACAACAGCAGAAAAACAGGGAGAGTCTCCTTCAAGTGTGACATATTGATCGTGCTTCACAGTGCATCCCTGGGTAGAACTTAGATGAGGAGTTTAGGCAGAGCAAGGTGACGGGAGCCCAGAGAAAGCAGATGTACTGATGGCAGACAGTTAGTCACTGGGGAAATGTGACGGGGATGACTTGCAATTACTGTGGTAATCAATGAGAGCGTTCCAAGTTTTGTGGAACCCCTCTGACTGAGGAGGAAGAGGAGGAGCATGTTTCCTCTGGACCTCAGTGAGGCAGCACAGCACTGCACACCTATTGACACATACTTATATGATTTCGATGATAGACAGAATGATGTGGAGGAGACATTTCCCCATATGCTTCTGCACACCTGCTGTCAGCCTCATTAGTGTTAATGACATGTGTATGTATGTGTAGATCAGTGTTTGTGCTCCCTTGTGATACATGACTGTTATGCATTATGACAGTTAAGGTTATACAGTAGTTGCTTGAAATGTCACCCACACACCTGTGTATATATACTAACAATAGCAAGAGCTCTTTTCCCATGATTCCTTTTGTGCTGTAATTTAGAGGTTGCAATGCCCTCCAATCTGCCTTTCGATGACTCGTCATGCACTTGGGGGGAGTATACTAAGTTACATCCAATCAAGCACTGTATGATTTTCGCGATTACTGCATTTCGTCAGTCTCTCCCTCCTTAGCAGCTCCTGCATTGCATATCGGTTCAAAAATACTGTATAGTCTCACTCCTGAAATTTCCTCCTCATCATCAACATCCTCACATCCATCACTCACAGTTTTGTTAACACTGCAGATACATACAACGGTAACAGTGAACAGTCTTCCATGTGTCAAAATGCTGTGTCATAGTGCCGTTGACTACTCTGAATGCCAGTCAATGTGTTGACAGAACCCTCCGTCACAGTTCGTAAAGACTCCTTGCGCTCCGAAAGCCATGTCATGAGGACTTAGGCCAGACCTGGACGTGCTACGGGCCACATGTGACCCTTTCACCCTCTCTGACCGGCTCACGTGAGGTTAATTAGACATTAGAAAATAAATATAAATAACAGGGTCCTAGAGTGTGACATGCACCTAACATTTCCAGAGTTTCCCACATTGATCAATGGGTTGCAACAGAATCAACAAAGATGTATCATACTGTTGCGTTCATTTATCTCCCTTCCCTGCAGCTCGCGCTCTCTCTCTCTCTCTCTCTCTCTCTCTCTCTCTCTCTCTCTCTCTCTCTCTCTCTCTCTCCTACACACACACAGATCAGTTGAATTGACTGCTCCTTCTCTCCACACAGCTGGTACAGCTTCTATCAAATGATTACGCTGAGAACAATGTTCTCAGTTTAGCTTCAGTAGATAGCATTAGCTTCTTAGCTCTAGTAGTTAACACAGACACGACACAGTACCCCTTGACTTAAACCATTAATCTTTTGTCAGCCAAATTAAAGAAGGTAAGCTATGAGTCACGTTGAATATTTGAAATGATTTTCTTAAGAAATTCTCATGATAATCAATCAAAGGGCCACCAATATCTAATCAAGTAATCCCCAAGTCCAAGTAAATGTTTGTGCCAAATTTAAAAGCATTAATCAAGACCTTCCTGTGACAGACAAATCAGTTTATTTCAATACGGATATTAACAAAAGGTCAGGAAAATCATGGAAGTGACTTAACATGTTTTCATTGCTTAATGCACAGATAAATCTAATAAACCTTGTACCATCTAAGTGATTTTTTTTGTCACCTCCTGTGAAGTCTCTCAAACCTGTGTGAAGAAGTGAGCAGACGGCGCTTTATATGTAAGGGTCAGTTTATTCCCCTGTTAATCATCTGTAACATACCTCATATCAGAAAGTGTTAAGAGCTCGTCCTCTCCTCTCTTGGCTCATAAAGAAACTCAGTGAATGCATCCCTACACATCCCCCACTCAGTTACACATGTCACCTTGTATGAGGGAGTGTTTTATGAATCTGTTTCCCCAAAGCTTAAGATTTCACTGAACGTGAACGTGAAAGCAGGTAGTGCTGTGTGATGTTTGTAAATAGCCATCATTTACAATACAAGAGGCTTTAAGTTGCCCTTTGAGCAGCGTTACGTCTTCAGATCATGTCCCATGGGTAGACTTGTGCATGTGTGTGTTCTTGTATTTGTTGCCGTGTGAGGACCAAGAATCATCTAAGCCATACAGAGTGAGGACATTTTGGCTGGTCCTCACTTCTTTAAATGGTTAGGACCTGGTTTTAGGGTTAAGGTTAGAATTATGTTTAAGTTAGGGTTAAGGTTAGACAGCTAGTTGTGATTGTTAAGGTTAGGGTGAAGGGCTAGGGAATATATTGTGTCTATGAGTGTCCTCACTATGAATGCTATAGTGTGAAAGAATTTGTGACATCTAATGGTGAAATTGCTAAGTGCAACAAATGGAGGATTCCTCCACTCACCCCTCCCTTTCCCATGCAGGTCAGGCAACTATGTTAGACTTTGCATACCAGGAAGGATGTAAACACTCTTTCACGGCTCTCTCTACACTTCAAATCCTCCCCACTCTCTCTGCCATGTTCTCCATCTTTTTTCATTGGTTTATGCATCAAGTTTTGTGGGGAGAGCTTTTCCCCCTTCATTTCTGTAGGTAATTTTTGCTTAGAAAATTCAAAAAGTACACCCATTCAAGCTGCTGTGGGAACATGGTGTATATAAACATTTATGGTCAACATATTTTATTTTAAGGTGATATACACTTATACAAACATACTTAGGGGCAGAATATTTAATTTATATCACCAAAACCCTCCTAAATGTTACAGAATGGACCTTTTAAACCAGAATAAGTGTTTTAGTGAAAACTTCCAGTGGTTTATGTTGGTTGTGAACCAGGTAGTTTGCAGCACAGTGTATTGCTGGAGTCTTGCAGTTATTCTTCTGTCCTGATTTGAATAAAGAACTGAGCACCAAGCTATACACATCATTCAAGTAAATATTTCTATTTTGCTAAAAAAAAAATTTTTCATGAGGAGCTTCTCCTTACACAAATCAAATCCTCTCTGACATGTAGTGTACAGTATGTCAGTACACAGTGAAGTCTGTAAATTGTTTATGTTGTAAGTGCAGGAGAAATGGAGGGCAGATCATTTCTGCTGCTAATGTTTGGCTCACCCAAAGGTTCACTTCATCAAAGCACACTGATCAAAGCTATCAGCTTTTCATTAACAAACATTTTCAAATTTAATGTCCCATGATTTATTTCTCTTGACTGGGAACAGCTGCTGACCTTGAGGAACCGGCACACTGTGAGTAGACCTGACTGACTGACTGTGGAGATGTGTATCACGTATGGATTTCTGTGAGGCCCTGCAGACTTATTGGAATGGGGAGATCATCCTCACTAACAAGAGCTTGCTTCATCATAACTGTAGGCTTGAGTTCTCATGCGGTAAATCAGATATGGCTCATGCAATCAACCCTGAAATGAATCAGTGAAAGTCACATGACGATGGCTGGTGCCTTATCTCCCCCAAAAATGTTATGCAGATGTTATTTGCACATAAATGCATTTTAATTTGCGGTGAACATATCATGTGACATCATTGTGTCACCTTTCAATTTGCAATACTTTCACTCTCATTGCATATGCAGTTTTACTGTACAGAGATTTCAATCGTAATTTTTCCTCATCTGATGTCATTCAGAGGCTCAAACTAGCACCACTGCCTATAGACAATAGTCTACGGTCTATTACTTTCTCATAAGAAGTCTCCTAAAAGCTGCAATAGCAAGACGACTATAAACATACAGTAGATTGTTAAGTCTGATGCCCGCACTTCATATCCGTCACATGGCCCAAGGCAGTCTCTCCATCTCTGAAACGCTTCACCAATATTGTTACATTGTCTTAGTGTGTTTATGTTTCAACATTATTTATGTTTTCTTTGCCAGATTACCTGCTATATTCCCCGATCCCTCCTGCCAGATCCTTTCAAGCTCTATCAAATTACTTCTTCTGGTCTCTCTGCAGATGTTCTGTGAGGTTTAAGTCCTGTCTTTGGCTAGGCCACTCAGAGACTGTCAGGAGATTGTCAGGAAATCTCGGTATTTGGCAAAGAGTTCTTTTTTTTTGTCTCATTGCACCAGAGACTCATTTTACTCATCCTCAAGTGTCTGACAAATTCCAAGCAGACTGTCTTATATCTTTTCCTCAGTGTGGTCTTTGTCTAAGACTAAAAGCCTGTTGAGATGACACTGTTTCAAACAGATTCATCCTCAGAGGACTTCTTCTACTCTGCCATGGTGACTGTCAGGTTTGTGGTCATCTCCCTGACCTAGAAAAAACTTTCAAACTGGTAGTTCTCAAATTTCACTGTTCTCATGAAATAACTCAGCTTTGGAAATGCTCTTAAAAAACATGTTTTAATGTACACCTCACTATAATTTTATTGTTAATGTCTTTGGAGACACCATGGTTTGATTTTTTTTTTCCTGAAAAGCAAAATGAATTGCGGGACTTTGGTGCACAGGTCCAAACACAGGCAGAGTGTGGTCAGCATGAGGCTATGCTCTGATAATAATAACTTGTATAAGGCGTGACATGACACAGTTTTAGGTGTTATGCAGTGCTCTGTTATCCTGGTCCAAGCAGCAGTGATCCAAAAAATAGACATCTAAAATTTTCTTTTTCTACTTTAGTATATATTTTCTCTATAGTCTCCTCTTCTCAAACAGTGTTGTTTTTAAATGAGACTGGAATTCAGATTCAGAGTCAGAGAACTTTATTAATCCCTTGGGAGGTTCCCTCTGGGAAATTAAAACTCCAGCAGCAATACAGCACCAAGAAGATTGCACATAAAAAGAGACCCCAAGAAAGAAAAAAAAAAAAACAAAAAAAAACCACCCTTAAGTATAAATATGTTATATTATAGCATAGTATAGATAAGTAGCATAAGTGAATAAATAAATAAGGGAAATAAATAAGGTTAAACTAACAGTAAAATGATGTCAATATTAGCAGGATTGTTATACAAATTAACAGATATGTAGATATTCAGATATTAAGATATTAATAATATTATAATACAAATTAACATATGTGTAGATATTTAGATATTAAGATATTAACTCCTGTTTCGCTCAGGAAAGCTCCTTCAACTCTCTTGCACTTCCATGTCTTGTGCGACGTAAAACATAAATGCTTTTAGAGAGCAGTAAATCAGCTCCCCGTGAGCTCCTGTCGCTTGTACTGAATAGTGGACTGCACATGTAGACTTTGAACATGTGTGCACACTCTGCTTTCAGGATCCTTACAGTGAAATGAAATGTCTTACTTAAATGGTAATCAGGATTGTTTAAATAAAGATAAAAAAAATTAAATGTGTAACTGTAATCTTGCTGATTTAATGTACATTTTCTACAGAACGTGAAATGTAATGTTTACGTTCCTAATTCTATTATACAGTTGTTGACTTTGAGTCAGATTGTTGTACAGTCCATTAGCTCTGACAGTGTTTGACAAAGTTTTTTGTTTTGTTTTGTTTTGTTTGGGGGGGGGTATATTAAATCAAAATGAGTGAAAATAAAATAATTTTGTTGTTTTTTTAATTCATGCGTGCAGCATCACATAAAGTTGTTCAGGTCAGAATGAGCAAAGCATTTAGTCTCCTTACATCAACTGAGCACAATACTTTACTCAATATATTTGTTTGTCAAGCGGGTTGAGTTGTTTGTTCAGGCAGTTTTAACTCGTCACATGTCATTCTGAATTTGTTTGCTGTGAGATTTTGCACACCAGAATAGAAATGTAGAAGAACAGAATGCCTACAGTGACCTAACAGGGGATCATATCATTTGTGTTCACACAAATATGTATCCAGCGCATAAGTATGTAATTATAGAGTGTGACAGATTATAGAGTATTCAAGATGAAGGCCAGACATTTCCCATGGAAGAAAACTATTATTATTATTATTATTATTATTTAAAGCCCTTTGATTGAAGAAAAACAAATTGCTTGGTAGGAAAAGTCCGTCACTGGATAGTTTTAAAAAAGCTATACTTCAACAGAGGATTTTTAATTGTGGTTGTATGAGGTATTGACATATAGTATATTAATAGCACTGACTTTGATGTCACTTTTCCACGGAGGGGCCTGGGAGCCTTGTTAATCACTTACACTAACAAGAGGCTCAACTAGTAAAATGAACACCTGCCTAAGTTTATGATATCTTAAGAATAGATTCTTTTTCCTGACATAGATAAATCCTGCTATATCCTCTCTGTTGCTTGTTTATTTTTTGCAACGTGTATGTACAGGGGTTGGACAATGAAACTGAAACACAATCTAGTGTTGGAGGTTTCATGGCTAAATTTGACCGGCCTGGTGGCCAGTCTTCATTGATTGCACATTGTACCAGTGAGAGCAGAGTGTGAAGGCTCAATTAGCCAAGTAATAGCACAGTTTTGCTTAAAATATTGCAATGCACGCAACATTATGGGTGACATATCAGAGCTCAAAAGAGGACAAGTCTTTGTGATGTATCAAGCGCCACGGTATCCAGGGTCATGTCAGCATACCACCAAGAAGGACGAACCACATCCAACAGGAGTAACTCTGGACGCAAGAGGAAGCTGTCTGAAAGGGACGTCCGGGTGCTGACCCAGATTGTATCCAAAAAACATAAAACCACAGCTGCCCAACTCACTGCAGAATTAAATGTGCACCTCAACAATCCTGTTTCCACCAAAACTGTCCATCGGGAGCTCCACAGGGTCAATATACATGGCCGGGCTGCTATAGCCAAACACCATATTATTGTGGTCTAAAACCAGACGTTTCAGTTTCATTGTCCAACCCCTGTATGTATGGTTCTGGGTACTGTTGTAATTGATTTGCCCTTGTCTGGATCACAATATGTTTGTGGCTTTTTACAGCCATTAAACAGCCTTTTCCAGCTGGAAACAGAAGTTTGTGAACTGCTCTCTCCTCACACCAAAGTCCATAAAGAAATGCAGCAATTTTGCATCCAGGCACATGGGAGATGTTAACCCACTGGGCTTCCTTCAGTAAGTTCAAATGTGTTATTTTGTGACTTAGCTGTTCAAAATGACCTGATCACGTTTACCAGTGTGACACAAACTTACCAAAAAAGGCAGCAGTAGACCAGCAGCTAGTGTGTCCTTGCTGAATTTGTAAATGGACTTTGCAGGACAGAGAGGAGTTTCGAAAATTCCACTGACATTGTGACAAAGAGCAGTGAGGTCAGAGATCGTGGCCTTAATCAGCCATAGATTTTCTTCACCGAGCCTCTTGGTAAGTGGCCAAAATCATTTTCCCCATCCGTCCCTGTTGGCAGCCATGTTATTAGTGACAGCGAGCGTCCGATTGCCGGGCTAGTGCATGGAAATGGCAGCACGCTTGACAAAGTTGGTCTATTATTTTAAAGTGTTCACACTTCACGGTGTGGCAGTTGCTGAGGATTCAGTCCTGCTTTTGACCGATAGTGAAGCTTTTACCTTGGCCATTTTTCACACGTCAGGCCCCACCATTGATTCTGCCACTTTTCTTCTCTTTACATACTCCTCTGCCCTGGAAATGGTAATGACACACTGCCTTCTAGTTAATGCCAATTTGGATGCAGCATTTTCTATTCAACATGAAGCCCATCTTTTTGCCTTTTCCTGTGTGTCCACTGGGAGCCCCGTGGATTGTGGAAAAGCCAGTCATGCTTTAAATTTGAGGAATCTGTAATTTTGATTTAAAAACCTGTGCATATTGTGAACTATTTATTCCATTTGCCAACAAGAAGCTGAAACATCTGAGAAACTTGTTTTTATTATTAAAAAATTTAATTATCAATTAATTGTTGCAGCACTACTTAAAAGCAGTGAATCAATAAGTCTGGTTCGGGACCCACAGATGGGTCGTTAGCTGAATTTTCCCAACCTTTTACTTAAGATTTATGTGTACATGTTTTAAATAACATGCATAAAGTGAAGTTTAGTCACTATGTGATGCAAAAATTTGCTCTTGTCACAATCAAAATAATGTGTTGACTATTTTCTTGATTGTTGGAGAATTGAAAAATAGCCGCCTTATCCCCAAGCCCAGTCCTTAAGAAGGTGTAACATACCTGCTTATGCATTTGCTATCACATTACATCCCTTTTTTCCTACAGCATGAACAATGTTTCACTGTCATCATATCACTCAGCTCAGCATAAAACCTACAGGAGATTATAGAGTAATGCTCTCCAAAACTATGCTCTCCAATATCTTTGCTGGATACTCAATCAACCGCACATTTAGTTTCTCCTGATTTTCAAGACCTATGGCTCGACCTTGTGTTGTACAATGATGATGTTTGAACTTGAACTTTATTTGTTTGTAAAAGGCTATGTTCATTTGGTCATAGCCAACTTGGAACTCACTTCAGAATCAACTTTGATGATCTTGTGTGATGGGAACTTGAAAGTCTTCTTTGAACAGGACTTTCAGCTTTAAACTGTTTTAGTTCTTAGCCCAGTGCACTACCAGTCCAACGCGCTGATATATTGAGTTTTGCCTCCGTTTTAAATTCTTGCCTCACTGTAGTAAAATTGGAGCCATGACCTACATTTCAATCAATTTTGCTGTGAGATTAGATATTTGTGTACTTGAAAGGAAGTGAAGAATGTGTGGCCTTGGTGCCTTGGGCAATGCACGCGTGGCCATCTCAGAGTTAGTGGCTAACTGGCTCACATGTGTCTATGGGAACAGTAAGGATGGCACGCAGATGGATTTATTGTAACACAGAGAAATCCCAGATTTGCTGTGGCGGCAATATCTTTGGCTCACAGTTGTGGAAGACCGATTATCTGGTTTATGGCATCATTGCATCGCACTGATCCTCACTTGTGGTTTGTCTTTCGTTAGGACTTCTGCTCTCATGCTTTCACTTCATCTGACATCTCATTCGCTTTTATGTTTCCTCATCCCACACTCTTTTTTTTGTTCACCTCTTTGTTCCACTCTTTCTCCATCACCCTCTCATATCCCTGCTTCCTTCTATACTGGGAGACACAATCCTGATCTGGGTTTTGTTGTAAATGGGGGCATTCATTAGATGTGAAAATAGAGTGGATCAAGCCCGATGGGGAGGGGGTGGGAAGGAAAAAAGGAGTGGGACTGTAAATGAGTGGGGGACTTAAGTATGATTGCTGCTGTGTGGGAGAGTGAATGAAAGAACCAATATATTTGGCATTGTCATGAAGATCCAGCATGATCCAGAAGCACTGGTCTCTCTGCTCTTTTGCCCAGTGAGGTCTGTAAGAGACATAGATAGAATTATTACCCACTCTTAACAACACCTTCCTCTATGTCCTAAGGCAGCTTCAATCTACAGTATGATATTAGTAGATAACTATTCCAAGCAAATGTAATCAATAACCAGAAAAATAGTTTCATAGTTTGTAGCTTATATAAACATGTTGTTTTGACTAATACTTTACATTACAACAATCATGCATAAATGTGTTTCTATTGTCATTATCTGTATTTCATTTTATCCATTCATTGCTTAAAAATATAGCTTCAACTTTCCCAGTTCCAGTTTCTCCATTTGCAATCCGACCAGCATCATGTTGAGGCTTTTCAACCGACTCTATTTGCAACCAGGATCACGTGCTTTATTGTATATTTTACTCTAAATGGGAACATAGTTTACAAAACCGACATCCTGTTGTGATGATTGGCGTGTGGGATGCGTATGGACCAAAAGCAGGGGAGGAAGCCAGGTAGATTAGCAGGGAGAACAGTCTTTATTTACACAAAGAAAACAAAAATCCAAATAATACTCAGCCAAACGAAGGAGAACAGAAGGCGAGGAGACTGACTGGTTGGCTGGGCAGAGGTCCCCGAGGAAAACTGGAAAGGAAAATATGCGGCATTAAAACGAGCAGGAAAAAACACGGCATGAAGGGTTAGCTGAGATCAATGCTGGTCAGACTGGTGCAGTTACCACACCTGCAGCAGCGAGGACAAAGGTATAAGAAGGCAGGGGCGGTGATCAGGAAACGAGCTGCAGGTGTGGGAGGGGGGGAGGGGACTCCGCCTGGCCGCACAGTCAAGTCTCCTGAAAAAACCAAAACAGAGAGCGATTGCACAGGAAAACACACAACAAAATAAGAGACAGGAAGCAGAGTGAACCCGGATCCTGACACCTGTTCTATTGAAGAAGAGCTGTAACTAGTGATTCACCTCCAATTCATCAGGAAAATGTTTATTTTTACAGATCAGGTTATGATTTGTTCATTTTCCCATAGACTTCCATTCAAACAGTTATTTTCATTCAAACAGGAGTAAGAATTGCATTTATCAGAGACCAAACCATGTTGTAGATGAATGCATGTTCACAGCAACACACCACAGAACCACCACATTGTAGTATAAGACAAAGTGAAACTTCAGTGCTGGGCTACTGTTTATGATAATGAAAAAAAAACATGTTACCATGTCAAAGCCGAAGACACATACCCTTAATCAGCTTTATTGTTTATAATACAACAACCCTTAATCAGCTTTATTGTTTAGATAAATGTGTTTTTTTTTTCCATAGCGACTTTTTTCCACACACAGAGTGAGTCATACAGTGTTGGAGCTATTTATTAGTTTTGGACGTCAGATCAGATGCAAACAGCCCGGTGCACACCGTGCGCCTCCAAACAAAGACCAGCGTTCTGAAGAGGCCTGAGATGAAACTCTGTTTGCTTCTAGAAGCAGCATCTTTAGGACATAGGACTCTTTCTCTCTCTTCCTCTACCCCTATTATTTTCTCTGTCTCTTTCTAACATCTATCTTTTCTTTTTTGCAGATTAATGAAGGAGATCCTATTAAAACGAATGTGTGATACATAGTTTTATAGTGCATGCCCAGAGTATGTAGCTCCTTGTTTTTGAGAGTAGGGTAAGGGCTCGAGTGTAGGAGCTATTTATTAGTTTTGCTTCTTGCTGGTAATTTAGGTAGTTAATAGAATAGTTTTGGTAGTTAATAGATTATTTTGTTTACATCATAGTCATGTTTTTGATAATATTGCTTTGCTTAAAATATTTACTTTTAATTCATTCATGTTTATTGTAATTTTTGGGTCAGATACACTGTGAGCACTAGTGGCCACTCACAGGTATAAAGGCAGGAAGCTGCTAAGAGGCTCATGTGCATCTGGGTGGTGGGCATATGGTTTTTTACCAGAGCAGAAGATTCAAAGGATTTGTTTGTTTGGCTTTACTGGACTAAATATATCATCAAAACCTCAATAACCCAGCATGGACATTCAGTTTTCTTTTGCCTGAGTACACTATACCTGCCCAGGGTGCAATAGTAGTTGTTGATTTTGTGACGTTTTAGATTAATTATGAAACATGTATTTCTTTTGTTGACAAACAGCCACCACATATAGTATGTATAGTGAAAATGATACATTAGCATGGATAATTATTTGATATAACCACAGATCTGCTACTTCAGTTAGTTTACAGAAACTGTGTGCCATTTGCAAACAAGTTGTCTTATGCCAATACTATGTTTGTCTCTGTTACAGGCAAATCAGTGTCGTTTTTACATATACAAACATGGCATTTCTCATGTGAATCAGAGAATTGGTTCTGCAGTAATGGCAAATGATGTGCGTCCGAGCCAGTGTGTTCTTAAACCATTGGGACATTGCACTCTAATAATGTGTCATTCAATCCTTCAAGCATCACAACACTTATAATCCAAAAACCCACAAGCTTTGAACTGTACACATGCTGGACACAGCTGTCACTCACGCTAACAGTCATGAAGCTGCAGGGCACAATGTCAGTTGTCCTTCTGCACTACACATACACACAGAGAGAGAGAGAGACAGAGAGAGACAGAGAATCTGGTTTGACTTGCTTTCATTTCCTGAAGACTGCCCTAACCCTAATCCTAACCTTAACCCAAACGTAACCTCACCCTAACCATATAAAATCATTTATTTACATAATATATTTACATAATAGGGATTTGTTTTTGTTCTCAAACGGAAAATAAGTCCATATAATGTGACCTGGAACATGTATTCATTCAGAAAGACAAACACTACTGCCTCTCTCTGGACATTGGTTTGAACTACACTCTGTTCAAAAGCAGGGTAATTGAGTAATTGTTGTATTATACTAACGCTCTTCTAGGTGTGTCACTGACAGCGGCATAATGTCTCCATACGGCTGCAGTATTTCATTATCCCATTCAACACAATTTCAAATTCCAGGTGAAAAAGAAAAATCTATTATAGAAAAATCTATAACTTAATTTCATCACAAAGCCCCAAGGACAGTGAGTCTCAGCTAATTCTTAAAAGTGTGCCAGTATCTTTTCTTTCTTTATTTCATGGTGTTGCACGTGGGTCTTAAAGTGGTACAATGGTGTCTATTTCCACCTTAGAAGCATCGGCGTATTTTACTGTTCCCACTGCACAAACAGGCAAGACTATTGGACTGTAACTGCAGTGTTTATCTGTTGCTTCTCCCTCTTGTGTGGTGATCACAGAAGTTTTGAAAACAGTATATTTCCACTTCCGACTTCTTAAAAGGCACATACCATCTTTTTGAGGCTCAGTGTCGTTTTCATTTACATTTTTACAAATATGCACTGTTTAGATGTGCATTGTCAACCAATTTAACCCTATGTAGCAATGGCTTTCCCACACATCCAAATGCAGACTTTTTTTCTGATTTGTCTTTCAATTTCTTGCCCATCTGTATCTTGATGATAAATGATTTCCAAGTGCTTCATCTGGAGATCGGGCTTCTCACATCTATCCAGTCATTGATCAGAGATGAGCTCAATAATTCATATAATAGCACTGGGAAAAGAGCAGGCAATACATCACCAGTTATGTCACTTTAGGCAATGACCCTTGCATGAATACCAGCTAAATCATCCCTTGACATTATGGATGGGGTCATTTGTAAAAGATCCCTCTGACCTCAATGTGATTCATTGATTAAGATTTATTCTGGTTCACTGATGAACCCAAAGGTTTTCTTATAACAGCTACACTCACCAGGATGATGGGAGGTCAGATGCTGACAATTTGTTAAGTTTGATGTGAGTGGTCCTGTCGCTTGATTTAAGATTCCTTAATAGAGGAGTACTAATCTTTACAAAAACAACTGTATGATGCTTTTTGACTCCGAACACAGAGAGTATCTTGTATGATGGGAATTGAAGGATGGTATGTTCTTGGCTTCTTATTGGTACTGGCATCACATGGATTATTATATAATACCAAGTATTAACTTCCTGCCCAAGAAGAAAATGGCACAAACATGATAATATATAATTTCAGATCTTAAATGTCATTGAACAAGAGTTGGCCACATCACCAGCATATCACTGGGCAGATGTTCCCAAATAATCTAAAACCAATCTGAGAGTAAACAGAGAAATCTCACGCACATACACAAGTGGACATGTAAACTGCACATGATGAGCTCAGTCAAGCAAGGCTTCAAAGTGAAAAGTGCTTTCTATATGAGATAATGGGACAGGAACACGAATCGGACATAGATTAATGAAAATTGATCATCTGGGTAAACACTGCACAAATAAGCACAAAGGCTTCTCTTTGTTTAGGTGTTGAATATGTACAATGAATAGGTGTTTGTTTTTAGGTTCTGTTGAATTACAGACTATTAGGATTATGTCACAATATCTGTACATAATGGAAAAATAAAAAAAATTAAGTTTTTCAAGCATGTTTACCAAATCTGTTGGTCCTCTAGATTTGCAGCGCTGATGAGATATGACGAGAAAGTTTGTAGATTTGTAAATTTGTAGATTGTTAAATGTTTCATGTTGAGTACTTTTTATTACAAAACCTGTGACTGAGAAAATGGATGGCAATGAAAATTTTCAATGCACAAAACCACTTATCTAATTTCCATTGAGTTAATAATCAGTAATGTGATATACATTTACCAATTTATATTGCAAAAACTGATTAAATATCACTCAGCAAAATTGTATAATTTTTTTATTCAATTTTTTTTTGTTAGCACTTAGTATAATGAAATTATAAAAAGTGTTATGATTTTGTTTGTATTAAAATATTTTTAGGGCATAGAAAGTGTTTTAAAACAAAGAGACAGAATACTGTCCCAGCATAAGATTGTAAAAAGATCAGTACAATTTTAAAAAACAAGATTGCAATAAAGGTTGCAGTGAATTAATAAAGGCCAAAAAAGGATCCTAAACTGACACATAAGGCATCTGTAAACTGATCCAGGTGTTAGTTTCAAGAGGTCAGTTTCTTTTCCAGTTTGATCCAGATGCCTTTCTCTGGTCGGAGGACAAGTTCTCCAACCGGCAGCAGCTCCTCTCGTTTCTGACAAGCTTCAACGTTGAACTTGCGCAGAACAGTTGCCAAAATCACCTTTTCTTCCATCAGTGCGAAACGCTGGCCTAAGGAGCGAAGCAATAATAATAATGCAATAAATTTAATAAACAGATATAACAGCCACTCATGGTAACTAAGAATAAAATCACATCCCGTCCACAATCTTCTGTTCTTACCTATACAGTTGCGCAGTCCGGCAGAGAAGGGGATGTAAGCATAAGGAGGCCTTCCCACACAGTTTTCAGGTAGAAAACGTTCAGGCCTGAACTCCTCAGGTTCAGGGAAGTATCTTGGATCTCGGTGAAGAGCATACGTGACGATGATTGCATTGGCACCTTTGGGAATCTTGAAACCCCCTACAGAAAAAAAAAAAACAAACATATTTAAAAAGAAAATTCCATTACTCCCTGAAGTTTTATTTTATACAGTTTCACAGCTGTAACACAAATTTTAATAAAATATTGTGGTTACCAAATGAATGGCATGTTTAGTTCAGTTTAGTTAAAGGTCAGAAGTGAGGCTTTATGGAACTTAATCACTGTTAATTTGACAATTTACATCTGTGACTTTCCTACTGTCCCCAGTGCACATGTCTTTTTAAAATTAGGAGTAATGAGTGTTTCTGACAGAAGTATTTTAGCACTAAGTCACATGTCCATAATTAGTCAACCAGACAAGCCATGAATCTGTATCTGCTGTTACAAAACATCTCAAAGTCAATAGTCTAGCGAATATTGCGGGGGATCATGTGGAATCAAAACTTCCATTAAATATATACTTTGGTGTCATTTTCTGCATATAAAAGGAAACAAAGAAATGCTCAGTTTTGATCCTGTATAATATTGATCACCACTTGAGGAAACAATAGTGCATATTTTCAACACAGCTTATATTCTTGCTTTTTATGTTGTTTAATTCCAGGTTATTCCATCATTGTTTTTGTTGGTTTCATAAGTTTGATTTTTGATAGATCCTTTTATGAGAGAAAAAAAAAATCAGAGGAGTTAGCTGTGATAGCATAAAATAATGTTTTGTGTTTTGTGACAATAATAAAGGGGGTCAGGCTTCCCTCAGCATTTTTTTTATTCCCACTCAACAATCATTCAAGTGCTGTTACTTCTAACTCACTGATATGGCAGTCCTCACAGATGGTGCGGGCAAAGAAAGGCACAGAGGGAAACAATCGCAGTGCCTCCTTGATCACACAGTCCAGGTATTTCAGCTTCTTTAGATCATCTGTGTTTATGGGTCGGTCAGATGAACCTTTGAACATTAAAGAGGAAAACACCATTACGCCCTTTCAGCACAGATAACTTTTGATACTTTTGAGTGCCAGGTTCCTGTTGAACTTTCCTCTATTTGTTTCCCACCCTCCGCCGAAGATAAATAAATAGTACTGCACATCCCGTCTTGTTTATGCAATTTGTGATGCAAGTTCAAGGACTCGACCCAAATTGACTTTTGGTAGTTTAACCGCAGTGCCAGAGGAAAGGTTCAAAAGTATTGCACTTTGTTTATCAGTAACATATAAATTATGTGTGAGTTTGGGACATACAATGAAATAAACCAAGCACAGTGCCATCTCCCAATCCCTATAAAAGAAGACATGCTTGTACCTTGTTAGAGCTATGGTGTACACTTGTTGTACACCCACCAATGCAGGCACATGTACAGTATTTCACCCTCTTGATAGGTAGAAGGATTGATAGAAAGTTGGTCAATCATGCATGATACACCCCAGAACCCCATATTAAGACCTTATTGTCTATGTGATCTGGACTAAAAGTGCTTGGGACTATTTTGCTCCAGGATAAGGTTCTAAGAAACAGCAATCCTTATATAGTCATTCAGTGAATAAAAACCACATTTTAAGTCCAACAGTTATTAACAGTAGTACTTATGTGATAAATTTAGAATCCTCACACTAGTACAGCTCTAATTTCTGTTATTGCTACAGAGCAAGTGTAACTTGCATACATCATGGAAAAAAATGCATTGTAAATCCAAGCAGGTGGGGTTCGTAATTCAATTACTCTTAGGTTATTATCCCTGTGTAAACTCAGGGATACATGTAAAGAACAAATGAGCCGGAACAAATATGAATTCAAAGGCCTCTAGGCAGGAAAACAAATGGTGTCATGAAAGTAGGAAGGTGTGTGGCTGTAGCAGAGAGGTTATGTTACTGTTACCGAACACTTCCTGAAGCTCTTGGTTGACTTTGCTGTGCACCTCAGGATGAGAGCCGATCAGATGAAGGGCCCAGTTCATAGCAGCAGCTGTTGTATCATGACCCTGGGAAAATTCAGTTAAAATACAAAACAATATCAACAACAACAATTAAAGTATCCAGGATAATATTCTTTCTCACTCTTGCCATTCTATGAATGTAGGTTCATGTTTATTGTCGGTTTGACTCTGCTCTGAAATTAGATTTAAAGCCAGACTGAAAGTAGGCCTTGAGTTTTAAAAAGTAGTGATAAAAATATTGCATGGTGACTGGAGGGTTCACCATGCACAAGGTGAAAAGCAATCCTGAGGTAGGCTGAAGACCATAATTATTTAACAAACAGAAAATATATATATTGTGGCGGGCACTGAGGGGCATGCCTCTCACCCAGGAGGGTTGTGGGTAAAGGGGTGTGTTGAGTTACTACTGATGTTGGCGCTCAGCGCCATGTTCTCACTCTTTTCTTGTGGAATGGAGAAATAAACACGTTAAGAGCACCTGCGCCTCAGAGTCATCCTTCACCTGCCACATTGGTGACCCCGTTTTGAACATGTTTGAGGTAGCAGAGACCAGCGTCTCCTCGTCCACTGTGTCGCCCCAGGCACATCAGCCGGCCGGCGCGGCCGCTGCGGTAAAGCTTCCCGACTTCTGGCAGAGCGACCCGGCATCGTGGTTTCAGCATATTGAAGCACTGTTCCACCTACGTGGAATCGCCGCGGATGACTCCAGGTACTACTTGGTGGTAGCGGCTCTGGACCAGCAGTCTACCCGCCGTGTGATGCAGCTGCTACGGAACCCTCCACATTATGGCAAATATGCCGAACTTAAAAAACTGTTACAAGTATCTTCGTTTTTATGAGACCATAAAGCAGAGATTTATAATTATCAGATCTGATTAAAAAAAAAAAGAGTAGCGTTTACTAAATCAGACTATGGGAATGTTCTTCAATATCTGAGGAGCATTTAGTAATGCTCCTCAAATAATGAGGAGCGGAGCATTACTATTTTTATTTCTGATACGAGGTTCAAAAACTGAGATTTGAGCCAAAAATGCCCTCTTAAAGCAACATCATGTAGTATGTCAACCTTCGAATATATCTCCAAATATATTTTGAACTTAGTGTCTACTTAGAACAGTCTGAATGGCGCCCTTGTTAGAGCCTGAGCTTGTAATTTTACTCTGAGATGCTCTCAAACTTGTCAGTGGGTTTCTGACTAAGAGCAATTATTTGTGAACTGTATAATTTTTCTTCTGGTTCCATATTTAAATAAAAAAATTGATTGGGGCAGCTTTACTTACTTATTTACTTACTTACACACTCTGTCATTCACTTATTTATTTACTTTATGGCATGAATTTAATTTGTAAATACTAACCTCAAACATAAAGGTGTCAACTTCCTCTTGAATATCCTGATGGCTCATTTTATTGCCATTTTCATCTGTTGTCTTCAAGAGCATGTCCAAAAATGCCTGTCTTTTCTTCGTGCCCTGGTCAGAGTCTGGTTCTTTAGTAGAAAGTTCCTCTGCTCTTTCATGAATGACCTGACAAGAAATTAAAAAGTTGCATTAATGCTGTCTTGAATCAATTGTGATAAACACATCTGCACTGATTTCAATGCACTGCTTCAAGTTGTACTCACGCTGTATGTGAAGGAGTGTAGAACCTTCAGAGTCTTGTCATGATCCCGACCATCACCAAAGAGTCTGTACAGGAGATCAGGCCAAAACCAAGGTTTCCTCTGTCGGCGGGAGACAATGTCACTCATTCTGAGGACAAAGAAAAATTTTAAGATTATTTTTTGTGCGTATTTTAAATTGAAAAGAAAAAGTTATACTCACCTGTACACAGATTCAACATAATCAGATTGAGAATTATTCTGGGCATTAATTTTCTTTCCCATGGCAGTTTCTGAAAAACAACACAGGGTGTATTTCTCCCAATCCATTAATCATGCTGAATGGATATAGAATCCTGTACAAAGTGTAAGGTGTACTTTCTTTTTAATACATTCACACTTGCACGTCCAATATTCATGTGCTCACCACAAATGATGTCAAGAGCACAGAGAGTGATGTAACTGAAGCAGTTGAATTTTCCTTTCCCGGCCTTTGTCTCCAGCTTCTCCAACAGCACCTGTGCCTGCTCGTTCATCACCTCCAAGAAGTCTGTCAGGATGGAGAAGTGGAATGTGGGTGTCAACATCTTCCGCCGCTGACGCCACTTATGCCCAGTGCTGGTTAGAAGAAAAAAACAAATTAGAAGAGTGAGGGATTATATCTGAGAGTGAAAACTGAACTGGGATTTAATAAAAAAACAAATGGCAGGAGAAGTAATGTCGTATTGAATGTAATATAATGAATAAAAATATAATTAAATACAAATGCTCTAGATCAGTAGTTCTCAAATTTTAGTATCAAATGAGAAAATGTTGAGCTCTCAAAGTAACATTATTGCCAATGTTAAAATACAGTGAGTAAAGTCAGCTACGGACTTTTCACAGGAGACAGATTTATTCCCTGGAATATACAGTAGAACAGTATTTCTAATTTATATCAAAGTACCACCAGAGGAAGCAAGTACCACAGTTTGAGAACCATGACTCTAATTGACGATCCTTGTCTAATTTTGACAGTCAGTTAATTTTCATTCTGTCACCTTCAGGTTAAATAATAAGTCACTTTGATCATAGTGAAAAATATTTTAAAATAAAATATTTACAATCAAAATGGGCTTTCATTGAATTCAGTTTTTTATGGGTAGGGAATTTAGATTACCTACGTCTCCATGTTACAAATTACATGATCACTTTAATGCTACCACACTTTTATAAGCTACCATTCTGAACATTTAATCGTCTAGTAAGCACTTTATACATAACTATTAACCTTATATTGTTATTAATCTGCAGACAACTACCAATACATACCTAGTGAGAAGACCAGTTCCAAGCCAAGGGTGGAGGAAGTTGTATGCATAGGCTTTGTCCATGTGAATAGAATTGTTCAGAAGTGTCTAAAAGACAGTTTGTAATAGGTAAATTCCATAATGTCATAAGAATAATATTTCAAATGGAAAAAAGGAAATCATTAAAAACCTTGTATTATTCTGTTGCTGTAGAAGTTGGACCTCCACAAATAAGTTTTTATGACTGCAATCAGATCAAATCCATCTAAGAGCTGTATACTGTAAATTCAGACTAGTTACGGGTGGGACCAAGACATGAAATGACAGAAGTAACTGTATAGTGGCTGAAGTATGTGCATCAGCAGTGTTTCTCAGTCAAATCTAATCCTAAATAAGGGGTTCATCACATAGGAGGTGGCAAGTAAATAGGTTAAGATGCAACATCCACTTCATTAAATGTGAGTTTTTTAAGGTGCATGTGTAGGACGTACTGTATATTTACATATATGTAAAATATTCCAATCACTCTTTTTATCACTAAGTTAGTTAAAAAAATAAACAGTTTTCATTTCACTTCAGTGGTGAAATTTGTTTAGTGGTTCTACAACCACAACCTTCATTGCTTCATAATGTTCACGTCCCCTCGGCTTCATGCATCTTTTATTTTAAAAAAAAAAAAAGCTTATTGAAAATATTTATTATTAATTTCTTCTATTTTTTTATTATTCATTAATAAAATGCTGTGATATGACCAAGGGAAAACCATGATGATGACGGTTACTGAATATAATAATCAATAAAAACCCAATAAGTAACAATTGAAAAACAGAAAATCACAGTAAACTGTTGATGGGTGAAACAAATTTGAAATATCCTGCAGATGAATAATGTTTTTTCAACAGAAAAAAAAAAAAAAAGTTCAATAACTTAATTAACTATCCTTGAATGTAAACCCCTGATGGTGCTCAACCATCCTGCACTTTCCACTCTGATCAGATTTCTTTTTCTAATTTTATATTACATTGATTATGATATGGCAAACTCTCAATAAAATGTGCTTAATAATGCCCAAACATTGCATTTGAGTAGGGCTGAAACAATTACTTCATTACTCAATTATTAACTGATTACTAAATTAATTGTCAACTCTTTAGCTTCAGCTTCTTAAATGTGAATATTTTATATATAGTAGTTTCTTTGCTCCATATAAAGAAATCATTAATACATTTTTTGGTATGTGGACAGAACAGAATCTGTCATTTCCAGGTTTGAAAAACACTGATTAACACTGGTCAACATTTCTGACATTTTATGGACCAAACATAATTAATTGAGGGAATAATTGGCAGACTAATTGATTATGAAAATAATTGTTAGATGCAGCCATACGTTTGAAGTGTAATTTCTGTTAAAATGTATATATATATATATATATATATATATGAGTTGAGTGTCTCTTTTGTGCACACCGCTGTCAGTATCATGTTTACACTGTAGAGGACAGTTTTATTGTAATTGTCATTATGTTGAAAAGTTTTCTTACTGACAGTGCAACTAGTTTTGCAACAGTGCAACAATTTTCTATGTATGTACATAAAAATAATATATATATATTTTTTTTTATTTTTATTTTATTATTTTATTTTTTTTTTTTTTGCAGGAAGTTGCTTTCGCCTCTTTCTGCCTTTCGCCATGTTGCTTTCGCCTCTTTCTGCCTTTCGCCATCTTGTCGTGTTCAGCTCAACTGGACCGTACCTATACGAACCGAGCTAACTTCAGCCCTGTTCCCTTGTTATATACACGTGATATTCACAAAATGTGACACGCAGGCATACGGGGACATTTACAAGTACATTGTGTATTATACCATACACTTCATCTGCATACCTCAACAGTTTCAGCGTGAAACAGAATCACAAATGGCATTGGTCCAATCCAAAGTTTAAAGAGCGGTGCGTCATAGAACCTCTGGGTAATCTCTTCAATCTGACGAAAGAAATCTAAAAAGACAAAAGACACAAATATATGCAGTTTATACCCAAATAAACCCTTGTCCCATCACTTACACTGATCTGTGTGGGGGAGAAAAAACAGAATAAGACCATACTGTGCTGGTCTATACCATTAAAAATGTGCACATACAGTACAGTCGCTGCTGTATGTGTGTCTTCTTACCCCCTGAGTTGCTTTTTAACTGCAACGCGTTTCCAACGAGGGGATAAGTTCCCTCCAGCTCAGGAATGGACTTCAGTGTGAACCATTTGTTCAAGTAACCGCTTAACAGCCTGTAAGTGAGGTAAGTCAGTGCAGCGACGAAGATGCTGACTCCGATCAAAGTGACCATGGAGGTGCCGAGTACAGCCGCCATCTTCTGCTTCTGCAGTTCGGACACACAGTGAACTCTACAGTATGTGTGTGTGTGTGTGTGTGTGTAAAACTGGAGTTCTTCCCTTCATTTTATATAAAAGCAGGCAGGTGTGACGTGTGCCCCCAGCCTTCTGCTCCTCCTCCTCCTTCTCCCCTCTGGACCAGATTCACTTATCAAATTACAACACCACGTTTATGACCCTTAATTGTCCCATTTTAATTTAGACAACATTACAGAATGTTTCAGACTTAAGTCATTATATTGCGTTAGAGATAAGAGCTAGATGAGCGTGGACGAGCAACCAGTATGGGACGTATGGCAGATATATTACAACTAAAATGTTAATTATTGACCTTATTACTGGCAGGCCTCCCAGACCTTTGTCCTACTTACACTTTTTTTTTTTTTTTGTTTTTCATTATACATTATATCACGTCCAAAACCAGACAGGACAGACAAAGAACAAGTTCTTATTTACAACTTTACAACACTTACACACAGCTAAAATACACACATACAGGTGAACACAAATCACCTTATTACTGTCATTTTTGTAAAAAAAAAAAAAAAATCATACACAAAACATCAAGCAGCTATAAGTTAATGAATAGAAGCGTTATCATGGCACAAATATGTTTTATCAGTATTATGGGATATTTAGAACAAAGGCCATGGTTATCATTTGTACCAGCTAAAAAAGCTCCCTGATGAATCAATATCAGATTGAAACAATCATACATCAAGGACATACTACAGTTCATGTAAGGCTATGGTTAGGTCAGATACTGTATTCTTTAAGGTTACTCATTTACTTTAACACGTGTTAATGTGTTAAAAATGTGCCAAAACCTGTAAGACAATAATAACATATAATTATTGGAACAGAATAGTGATTTAATTCACACATCTTCTCATTTTTTTTTTACTTTTTTTTTTTTTTTTTCAAAAAACATGTATGTTATATTGCACTCTGTCGTTTTTGCTTCTTACGAGTAATGCACGACATGCAGATACATTTTCAACATTTAAACCAATTCATTTCCTGCTTCCAGACAAGTTTCTTACCGTTTTCAGAGACACAGATGAGAGATTTAGGGTTTGTAGAAAAGATGAGTGGTTCAGGAATGAGAAGTCATCTTCCCTCAGTGTGGTGAATGCACTGAACGCCAGGTTGAGGTTCACAAGGCTGGGTAGTTGAGGCTGAGTGCCCAATTTGGCTGATGGGAGATTGTTTGCAGAAACATCAAGGAATTTCAGGTTCTTTAAGGGGAATGAAAAAGAAAAGTTTTTTTAAACATAACGCATAAGAAGTGCATCAAAGAGACAAATTCCCAAGAGTTATGTGGGCCACATATGTGGTGTTTTAAAAACTTTACCTTCAGAGACTCAAATCTTCCTTCTTCAACAAATGGACATCATACACAAAACATCAAGCAGCCATAAATTAATGAATTAAGCGTTATCATGACACAAAATATGTTTTATCAGTATTATGGTATATTTAGAACAAAGGCCATGGTAATCATTCGTGCCAGCTAAAAAAGGTCCCTGATGAATCAATATCAGATTGAGGTTACTCATCTACTGAGAGAGAGTAAATCTAATCTAATCTACCAAATTTATTTGTGGACAATCAAAATGTTAATGTGTTAAAAAATGTGCCAAAACCTGTAGGACAATAATAAAATAAAGTTATTGGAACAGAATAGTGATTTAATTCACACATCTTCTCATTTTTGTTTTTATTTTTTAAAAAAACATGTATAGCGCCATTGTGTGCCATTTCTGAAGTCAAAAAAAAAACAGTCCTTTGGGATTAGATTACCCGGGAATTTCAAAAAAAATAAAATAATTAATTTGCTTAGAAATATCAAAGATAAAAATGTCTTTTTTATACATAATAAAATCAAAATTAACAATTTACAATACAATCTCTCATCTAGCTTTAATCTGTATCTTGCACACAGAGTAACATTTGAGCCTTGTTAAAACAAATAAAACTTATACATGGGATTTATAAGACAAGGACCTCAGTAAAAATATTACAGCTAGGGTGTGTTACTGAAAACTTTAAACATTAAAAAAAACTTTTTGATATGGCTTATATTCACAAAGTTTGATTCTGTAAATTTAAGAAAATCCTTAGTAATTGAACCTTTTATAATGTTCTTCTTTGTAATGTGTATATACTTGATATAGCCATAAGTTTTGAGTAGTATCCTGTATGTGGCACATAAACATTTGTAGTTTCTCACTACAACCACTAGATGTTAGACTGAAAGAAAATTTAATATGACTCAGTAGACGAAAACTGCAAAGCAATCACTATAGGAAACCATTGTTCTTTCATACTTTACACATTGCTCTTGAATAAATGTTAAAGAAAAGACACACAAACAATAAACAACATTATATATATATAATATATAGTATAGAGAGTATGTACAAAGACTACATGACAACAATGATAATAACATAAACTTTTTAAATTATTATTAGAACTTAAAATGTCATAACTACTAATGAAAAACAATCACTCCATTAATCGATTAGTCATGCCAAGTGCTATGAGGAGCCTCTGGTGAAAAGCAGGTACCCGTTCCTTATGGCAGTGCCATTCCAGGATACAGCACGAGCGCAACATGCCTCTGCGGATGAAGAGCGAGCGAGATAACTTGTAGTCGTGCACATCCTGCAGAAAGACCAGGACCACAGAGTCCCTGCTGGCTTCAATGACATGGTGGAGTGCATGGTGGGCTTTATATCTGGATGAGGGGGGGAAAGTGGGGCATTGGGAAATATTTTAAAGTCCACTCTACAGCAAGGGCAAAGTACACAATACACATTACATATTTAAGTAATCTATTAACTTTAACATATGTTTGATTTACCTTCTACACCAAGGATCGTTGAGCAGACTTTCAGAGATGACAAACAAGATTTTCCTGGACCTTCTCATGTTATCCACAATGGAATTCAGCTGTGGCATTCCAGGGATGGCATCTCGGTCCTCCAAGTAAAAACTGCAATTTTCATTCTCTAATGGAACTATCATCCTCTCCACCCAGCGCCGGTCTTCCTCTGCGTGTATGATGTAGGCATCAAATTCATATTCCCTGCTCTCTTCCGCATTGGCATCACTAAATCCTAATGTGCGACTGATTAGTATGTTCCAATAAAACTGAATTCTCCAGCCCTGGAACCGCACCAAAAGTGCTATTGCCATCAATGCCATGACAACTGTGCTACTCAGTATGTAAAGAGCTTGAAACGGGGTCATATCTTTGCAAGACAGTGTGTCAAAGTTCATGATTGAGTGATTAAAATAAGCAAGTGGAGTGTTGCACCTATACTGGTCTTTGAGATCTGGCACAATGGTCATATTTGTGTTATTCAACCATGTCACAAACCACAGGATGCTCTCACATGTGCAGTCAAAGGGGTTTTTGTCCATGACAAGTACGCTGAGGTTGCTCATTGGAGTTTTGAACACTTCAGGCTTCACAGCTGTAATCATGTTCTTCTGTAAACGTAACACCCGCAATGATTTTAGATCGTCAAAAACTGAGTCCTTAAGGCTGTTTAAGAGATTATTTGTGAGGCTGAGTTCACTGAGGTTACTCAAACCCCTCAAAGCCCCCTCTGGGATTTCATCCAGGCCATTACTGTCCAACTGTAATGTCATTAAGTTTGGTGCCCCCCTGAGAAACAACACTGGCCCACCTGGGTTAGCACTCTTCCACAAGCGAGCTAAGTTATTATGTTGGAGCTTCAGTACCTTCAGGTTCACAAGTCCATCCAACATACTCTCTCTGATATTAGCAATATTGTTGTTACTAAGATCCAAAAAAGTGAGCTGGGACAGGGGCTTGAATGGTGAAGGATCCACATCCAGGTTCAAAGCTGTGTTGTTAAGACTTTTTCCCAAAGTCAGGACTCTGAGATTGGGCACATGAACAAATGAAGTGGAGCACAGTTTGACTTTCCACTGGTTATAGGTCATGTGAATCTCTTGGACCTGACTTAGGCCTTCAAACTCTTTGCCAGAGAGAGTTTGCTGTATGAAATTAAAATCTAGAAGAAGAATGGTGAGGTTTCTGAAAAATGAAAAGCTTCCGGGATTAATCTTTGTTATAGCTGTTGCAGTCAGATTCAGTATTCTGAGAGGAGCTCCTGCAAGTGAGACCAACGTCTTGTTGGTGATGATTCTGAGTGACGAGTAACTGCTCCAGCTCATATCAATCTCTTTGAGACTTGTCAAGCCTGTAAATGTGTGTTCTGTGATTTCCCATACTGCAGTTCTCTGCAATATTAAACTCTCTAAGACGCTTAATGGTTGAAAAGAGAAATCATCAATGATCGGGGTGCTACGACTTTTCACCAGAGCTTTGGTCAGTTTGAGTTTTTTCAATCTTTTGAGACCTTGAAATGTGTGCTTCGTAAGATGCTTGATGTTGTTGTCTGCCAAAATTAGAGTCTGAAGTTTGGACAGCCACTGAAATGAGCCATCCTCAATTTTAACCATGCCATTCTGGGACAGATCCAGAAAGGTTAGATTTGTTTTCTGCAGCCCTGTTAATGTTGTGTTTCTGAGCGTTACTAGCTTCATCTTCTGAAGAGAGAAAGCATCAATGGATGTCCCTGCCAGCTCCAAGCAGATTTTGGAAATAACCAAACTGTCAGTATTGCTCCCATCCATGATCAATGTACGCAGACCTGAAATGGGCTTAAGGCAACCAGGCTCCAACTGCAAAGAACAAAACAGAGATCTTGTGATAAAATAAAGAGAAACAAAACAAACAACCGAAACCACGGTGCCACCACAACTCTACTTCTGGTTTCAACATTTAAACCAATTCATTTCCTGCTTCCAGACAAGTTTCTTACCGTTTTCAGAGACACAGATGAGAGATTTAGGGTTTGTAGAAAAGATGAATGGTTCAGGAATGAGAAGTCATCTTCCCTCAGTGTGGTGAATGCACTGAACGCCAGGTTGAGGTTCACAAGGCTGGGTAGTTGAGGCTGAGTGCCCAATTTGGCTGATGGGAGATTGTTTGCGGAAACATCAAGGAATTTCAGGTTCTTTAAGGGGAATGAAAAAGAAAAGTTTTTTTTAACATACATTCCCAAGAGTTATGTGGGCCACATATGTGGTGTTTTAAAAACCTTACCTTTAGAGCAGAGAAGGGCTCTCCCTTCATCTTTAACCTATTACTAGCCAAATTCAACTGTATCAGGCTGCTACAGAGACTCAAATCTTCCTTCTTCAACAAATGCACTTCATTGTGTTTAATAATAAGTGTCTGTAGAAGTGGCAGTGTCTGGCACAAGTGTTCATCTAGCTTGGTGATACTGTTATAGCTGGCATCAAGCTGGAGAAGCCCTGGATATGGGTTTAGCGATGCAGGGGGAAGCCCCGCCAATCTGTTGTGAGACACATCCAGGCTTGTGATGTTCCTGGGAAGGTTTTGAGGGATTGTGCTCAGGCTGAGGTGACTG
The DNA here is from genome assembly GCA_016785285.1 of Brachirus orientalis. Taxonomy (NCBI): domain Eukaryota; kingdom Metazoa; phylum Chordata; class Actinopteri; order Pleuronectiformes; family Soleidae; genus Brachirus; species Brachirus orientalis. Next base: position 6,328,824 of record JAFBJR010000175.1, read on the forward strand.
CAGTCAGCTTTGCCATCTGTCAGGCGACATGACGTCTTCTTCTGGGCGGTCACATGATGATGCAGTCCCATCAAAAAATAACATATGATGATGACCCCAGTTGAGAGACGGGAATGAGGGATAAACATAGCTTCAAAAATCTTCACAAAAAAAGACAGATCGAAGAATGAAATCTCTGTAGTTCTCTGTAAGACAACAACAATGACACTGTTTTATTTTATTTAATGAATATGGTAAACATTTTTAGCTGTTTAAACAGGTAATAGACAACTTCTGTGTCCCCAGTGGGTCCTGGTGAATTATTGTTTTTTTCAAGGATGCAAGAAATTTGAGTTGGTTTTGTACAATAATAAAAAACCACCCCAGTCACAGGAGTTTTATGATCACATATTAATGCAGTACTTTTGTGCTGTAAATTGCATCACCTTTTTTTCCTCACAAAAACATCTCACAAGTTGCCAAAAGAACAACTAAGTGATAAAGTGATAAACTGATAAAGTGTGGTGTCATTTTTCTCTTGCCATTGCGCTATACAATCCATTTGATATTATTAATGACCCGTTTAAGCCCAAAAGTTGCCCATTTTACTGTTTTTTCAACACCAGTAGCAGATATTTACACTTCTTAGAGAAGAAGATGACATTCAGAGCAGTCCATATTCTTTCTTTTTTTCCACTGTGTTTTACTCTGGAGAAGATTATCTGATTATTTAGCTTTCTAATGCCCTAATATAAAATAATTGTTCAGCATTGTTTAATTATGAAATCAGACATTGACTTTAAAAATAATTAAAAACAGTCTATATACATTTTTGTCTTTCTCATGCTTGTGCAGTTAATTGTATAATAATAACAACAATACTTATTATTTTGTTATCACATATGGTTACCTATACTTAATATTCCCCACTCACAAACATTTTGAATGCAGTATTCTGCTGAATGCTTACCAAATATTGCCTTTGAATAATATCTGTTGTATGAAGAACTGATAGACTTCATGCAGAAACTCATGCATTCCCAGCATTGCAATCTCTTCTCTTTAGGAATGAAAAATCTCAGCAGCAAATGAGACTTGCGTTACAGCAGCAAAAGCAGAACATTAGGGAAGGAGGAAACGACAGCTCCGCTTTCACTTCCACATCTGCGTCTGAATAAAATGGAAAATTAAGTCTGAAAAGTGAAGTGTGAAATATACGTGCATATACTACAAACCAAGAATCTGAGTAATTACGTATCCAGGATTATTAAGCAATCTAAAAGCCCGTGTTTTTCATAGTCTGTCAAAATGGCTTCAGACGTCGAAGGACTTGGTAACACGCCGTGCCAACTGTGAGGTCTGCCAGTGTCAGAGACTTTGGGGCGGACAGGTATCTGAATACCAACGCGTGATCTGTACCGTAATGAATGTGAGATAAGCGCAGGTGGAAACCAGTTCAAACGCTGGTTCTGGCTGTTTGTTGAATGTTTGAATGTTTTTTGTTTTTGTTTTTTTTTTTTTTAATTTCAAACATGCCATTATAGCCTATTTTAATTAACAAATGAATGCTTGTGTGGAATACTTACTGTAAGTTTATACGTAGTCGTGCAAGTAATGCACATGCACCTGACAGTTGCATATAAAGCACTGACGTTCTAGTAAGCGAGTGTCTGTTCACATTGTAGCAGTGTCCCAAGATCTCATGCTTCAACCTTTTTATTAGCAGATGCTGCAGCAGTGTGATTCACTCACCTGTGGAAATGTGGTTTTCCAACTGACAAAACTCTGCAGCAGTCTCTTGATGCGGAAGTACCTCAGTAAAATGCAATCTTACCTCATTACACAAAGAAACGCAGAAGCACATTAAACAATAATACCGCTTTTTGTCAAGTGATAATGCACACACTTTAAAATAAACACTAGAGGGCAGTATACTACTATTTCTGAGCCATTCTATAAGCTGCAGTTAGCAGCTTACAGTGTAAAATTCCTGTTTCTTGTCACCTGCATAATATAATATAATATAATATAATATAATATAATATAATATAATATAATATAATATAACCTTCTGCGAAGAGCACACCCCCTGTACCTCTATTTGGATGACGGACTGTTCAAAGTTTAGAGTACATATACAATTCAAATGTTTATGTGCTGTTTGTATAATTCTGACGTGTGCCATTATTACGTTCAACCAGTAATAATTGTGGACTAATTGATGTTTGTATGTGGTTCTTGAGTGTGCAAGTCAAATTCCTTGTGTGTGTTTTCACATACCTGGCGAATAAATTCTGATTCTGATTCTGATCTCATTTTTACCCCATTACAGGCACTTTTGTTTATTTTGTTTATACTCCTCCTTGGGTGACAGCTGCATGTGTTAACTATACTTGGAAGTACTATAACAAATAACTCAGGATCAACAATTGTTAATGGACAATGAGATTTTGCTCATACTGTTATGAGCTATCCAAAACAATCCATTCCAACAACTGCTTTGTTTTGTTTTGTTTGTTTGTTTGTTTGTTTGTTTGTTTGTTTTTGTTTTGTTTTTTGATTTACTGAAATTTACATAAATATTACAGTTTACTGAACTGTACTTATTACAGTAAGACAGTCGAAACACCATATTTTTTCTAAAACTATGCACATGGCTAAATGCATTTTTGAATGATTGGCAGAAATAATGAAAACTGTAACATTGTCTTTAACGTGGATTGTTGCATGTTCTTTTAAGTGTACAGACACGTGTGTTCTCTTAAAATAATTGCTTTAATGTTCCATTGACACTTCACCCACATAGCTTATCAGTGACTGAAATATTCACTGAAGATCTTTAACCATATCATCATGGCAATGCCTTTGAACTCCAGTGTGATAATTAGCTCGTCATCAGCTGTCACATAACACAGCACATGTCCCATCATTCCCAAGCATCAGCATGATGCTGCTTTCCAAAAAAACAGGAATAGTGTCAGAGTGTCACTGAAATTAAAGGAGTTTTAATCAAAAATAGTCTTTGCTTGTTTGTTTTTAATTTAATTTTTCAACATTGTTGTTTAGGTTGTTTCAGATACTCTACAGGATGATTTTAACTTTGCATCAGTGAAAAAATCTTCTAGCGCTGCTAGTGACAGAATATGTTGATATAGTCTAAATCTTTGGTTAATATGAGTTTAAAATTGTGTTTCTGGTCCCCAGAGGATTAATGGATAATCATTCACTAATCCCCCAACCTGCTATTAATATTATAACTTCTCATCCAATATTTTTTATTATCTTTACATTTTCGACCTCTGCGTTATTCTAGCACCACCCTCCATCCAACATTTCTATTTCTATTTCACTTCTAGTTTTTAACCACACACCTTCAGAAGTAACAACCTTCCCAACATCCTGAGCTGTATTTTGTGTTTATTAACATACAGTACCACTAATTTTGTTCATGACCATTGCACACTTCTTTTGCAAATAGATTTTTTATGTGGGGATTTATGGAGAGAAGGAGACTTGACCAACTATGACATTTCATCACAGCATTTCCCTTTTCTCTCTGTAGTAACTGGTTTAATGCTGCATTATTGAGGATGATACTTTAGTTGTCGGTGATTCAATGGTGCACAAAGCAGAAAATGTTAGATTGTCCTAAAAAAACAAAAAAATGCAATAAATACTGACCTTGCTCCATAATTGTGGACACATAAAGTACATACTGTCCATACATCTTTGCACCCCATCCACTGTCCCTATTATCTGTCCACTAGATTTACAAAACAGGCCCATCCTGAGACAGAACTCAGGCCATCTGATTGGTAGTCCAGTGTTAAGCCGAGGCAGCTTACAGGGCTTTGTGCTGACGGCTGGGCCACTGAAGAGCTACGGAAAGTGCAGAGAGCTGATGCACTGTGGTGGTCGAGTTAGTCAACCAAGGGGCTGATAAGGTTGAGACAGACTGTTTGGGGGGGGAGGAACCCAGCAAACATGCCCTAATCAAATGGACATGGAACAGAAAGAGCTGTAATGAGAACCAGTGCAAATCATGCAGCAGGGAATTGTTGCCATTCTGTTCTGCTCTAACACTTGCTCGATCATTAGGTGCACTGAGAAAGACTCAGGGAGAGGGAATGAGGCAAACAGAGATGGGCATGTTTGCTGGGAAACACAGTCATAAAGTAAAATCAAATGGACATGGAACAGAAAGAGCTGTAATGAGAACCAGTGCAAATCATGCAGCAGGGAATTGTTGCCACTCTGTTCTGCTCTAACACTTGCTCGATCATTAGGTGCACTGAGAAAGACTCAGGGAGAGGGAATGAGGCAAACAGAGACATGAAGGCTGACAGGAACCAGGGGAAAATTAGGTTTTCACAGGAGAAACTCTACTTGGCACTTGAATGAGGGATTAAGAAGACGGAGAAGCATTCTTACTCTTCTGTGGATTGTATCGCTGTATATGTTTCACTTAAGCCTGACACTGGCTGGTGCACGTCACGCATATGAGGAATTGCACTCAGGCAAAAGGGATAACGTGGGTGGATGGGGGGGCATCGGCGGCTCTGTCTGTCTGTGTGTGTGTGTGCCACATTCTTCATCTTACTAGCTTGGGTAAATCTTCTCCGTCTCTTTTGCAGACTGAGACGCTGGAGGGGCGGAATACTCTGAAACAAAAGGTGAGTTTGCCCTGACAACTCTTCACTGCTATTCACACTTGGATGTTAATGTAACTGTGTGCATTAACTCACACTTTAAATCGATTATCGGTGCAGCCAGCCCTATAAAGATTATTTGAAGGTGATATACGATAAATTTAAATTTAAAATGGTAGCTGCAATCCCAATTCAAAACACTGCATGGTTCAACTAGACCGGATTTCATAAATTAAATAATAAATGATACATATTGTTTTAATAGACCTATAGGTATAATAGACCTTTTCACAGCAGCTATTTGTTGGCATGAAATAGTAGGAGAAACACAGGTTTTACCAATAACATTAGGGTTCCATTCCAGGTTTTAAAGAGCCATGGTTGTGTTATTGTTCAAGTGTAAATGTAGGTCACACTAAATATTTGATATTATAGAAGCATTTTTGTTGTTTGTTTTTTCTGAAAAAGATATTATTTTCAAACTGCATATGTGTTTCTCCATGTTTTCAGGATGTGTTCCAATAAAGTGATTGAGAAATAATTGGACCTGTATGGTCATTATAGCATTGCTAAAACAACAAATCTAATGGTGGCCTAAGACTTATGCACAGTACTGTACACACCCAAAGACATAACTGTCCCACTGTCACATCTCACCTCTTTGGTTGATCTTCACGTCCGTTTGAAAATGAAAGTGTGTCTGTCCGAGAGCAGCAGCATACAATTATTACATGATGAGAGGAGACAGCAAGGCAAAAATAATGGACTCAATAAATATGATATACATTGAATAACCACCAACAAAGTGAAATTAAGAAAGGGAAAGAGAGAATGTTAGATAAACTTTGCAGAAATGTCCTGTTTTGCTTCCCTGACCGGGTGTAAAGTATCATCACCTGCATATCATGTATGAGGTCCATATCAACCTCAGCCATCTATATTTTAACTCATCTTCATTGCACTGAGTTTTATTTTTCTTCTCCTTTGGTTCTCTAGTTTTTGAGAGGGGTACTGAGGCTTTTTTTGGGTTTGGTATTTTTTCAGTATTTCCAGTGCTCAGCAGCTCGCTGCACTCTCGTGGCCGTCAGTGCGTTACTTGTTGTGTTAGACCACACAAACGCAGTTTGCAGCCCACATATGAAAGTGTAGTTTGACATAATGGTCATCTCACTGTCTAAATCTTTGTCAGCTTGACTCGCTTTGCTTTGATATTTAAAGAGGACGAGGAGGTAAAAATTGTGTTTCATCCCCACACGAGGATAAGCAGGAAACACCGGACAGCAGTGGGATTTAGAGACTGCAGATAAAGAGCTAGAAGAGAGGTGGGAGAGGGGAAGGGTAATGTACATACAAGGAGAGGTGCAGGCAGCAGCAGCAATGTTGCATGTTCTCTTTGTCCTCTGCAGAAGGAAAAAATACTGCAGTGTATCTCCCCCTCCTCAGTTTGCTGACCAGTGATGTTTAGAGGTCAGACTCCCATCTCTGCCTCAGGTGTCAGCCCCTAACAAACAGCTTGTCAATGGACACAATGGTTATTACACCTCACCGGGAGGGCCAAGTGATCAGAAGCGATATATGTACTTTTCGATTTCAATCACATGCAGACAGATCAGGACAGAGCATACATGCATTATGCCTAACAGAGTTTGTCCTTCACTGACTGAATTGAACACACCCACTGCGTGGATGACTCCACTATGTGTCACACTGCACTTAAAACAACGCAGCCAGTGTGAGATGACAGAGATGGGAAAATTCAGTTTTTCAGCCACATGGAAGCTTTTATCCCCGTGTGATAAGGAGAATACTAATGATATGTCAGTGATATGACAGTATATTCCTGAAAACCTATTTTTTGTGCAACATAAAAACAACTGCTGTACACATATTAAATTTATGTTTACTCCAACATTAGCTGATTGTATACTATAGTATATACGCTTCTCATCACAGCTAGTGCTCACCAAGTGCTGACTTCAAGTGTCTTTTCACTATAAGTGATCCTCGGGGCTGACACAACATCAATACTTAACTGGAAGCAGCAGCACGGATCTACTACTGTGCTATTAACTCTCTGCAGTGTAGCTCACCAAGGCAATTTCCATTGTGTCAGGGTGGGACAACTAATTCCATTATTGCTGTGATGAAACAGTTTAAAGCCATGTCTGAAAAGGACAGTTTTCTCTCCTTAGAAAAATGTGTCTATTTGTTGGCCTAACACTCAGTGGCTGGTTTCCAACTTTGTCATTTGGGGTCAAGCATATAACATTTGGTAATTTTTTGGGTATTTTTTTACTCAAAATAGATAGACAATGACTCTTAAGATCACCAAGCATAAAACAAAACAGTCAAGGAGTGGGCCGTGAAGCCAAACTCAATTATCTGATCAATACTACAAAGAGGCTGCTGAGGATAAGGGATAATTCTCAGTGAGCTCATCAGTAGAAGTTGCCTGTTTTACATTACACATAGTTGATTTCTAACATTTAAATAATGATTAGAACAACCTTCAAGAATCATTCCGCTGCAACAATTATCAGCTATAATCATGTTTGTAACGTTTAATGGGAGAACTGTGGCATTAGGGAGCATTTTTGTGTGTTTTTCTCTCTGAAAACACATTGAATACACTGAATTTGAATCTCAAACATTACTCTTCTTTGAGAAGCTGAGACTACTGTTTTTTTTTTACCATGTGCTGTTAAACATCAGTGAAACAAGAGGCCTTTTCAGAGTCAGACTGCACCTTTCTAACACTAGACACTGAGTGTGTGCAAGGTAGGGAGCCACTCTATTTGCCAGAACCTTAAACTTTGGCTGCAAGAGTCTGGCAGTGAATCCAGCTTATCAGTGATAGTTAACAGATGGGACTTAATGTCTTCTTCATTTAAATGTCAATGCAAGTCCAGGGAGTGTTGGAAGGTTTTTTCCATACACATAAGGAGGTCAGTATTACAAGTATTTAACAGAGTTTTGTCAAGTTCATCCACCTTAGCTAAATGCATAAATATTTCTCTGGGTCATGTGGTCAACACCGATTTAGCAATTTAGGTCTCTTTTGATGGTGCCGTCCCGTTTGTTACCAAAGAAGGAAGTGATTCAAGGGTCACATTCCTCATCCCAGAAAATTCTGAGCTGGGGCTGATCACTTTGCCCCAAAGGGAGCAGAACAATTCAGTGTTGTCCATAATCTTATTACAGTTTCCTGTGTTGTTCCAAGAATTTGTGCTAAAATTGTGCTTAAACATGACAGGATATTAAAGGTTAGAATGGAAAGTATTTTGATAGCCTGATGACTTTGATAGTTTAATTCATCCTACTCAGAGGAAGCAAATGAAAAATCTCCCATTTTATACCATCTCTCATCAGAAAATGAACATTATTGCCACTAAAATTCAGTACCAGCACTACTTTTTGTGCTGTTTATATTAATCTCCTCCTGTTGGCACCTTAGGAATGGCCGTGCTGTCCCCTCTGAGAGGATTAATTGAGCTATTACTTAATTACAGGCCCAATTTGAAGAGGATTTACAGCATTACCAATAAATCAAGGACAGCATTCAGAAGCAGATTTTGTATGTATACACCACCACCTTGTGTCCAAACTTTTGACTAGTGTATAAATACCTTCTAACAACAGGCTCATAAGGAAGTAGTAGATGAAGGACAGAGCTGGTACCAAATGCAAGTGATTCTGTGTTTTGGCATGTTTTTTTGTTTGTTTGTTTTGCAGATGTATGAACTGTTGTTAACTCCAAAACAATAAATTTAAGATTATTTTACAAATATTGGCATCAAATTTGACAGATATGGGGGTGGAATGATGCCTCACAGTAAGAAGACTTTCAGATCAAACCTCAGGGCCCTCCTCCTTCCTCCAACAGTTCCTAAGGCTCCATGTGACTCTCTGTGTTTCTCAGTATAGTCTAACATTCCTGCACTTCACACAGGAAGTGAGACACAGATGGCGGTAACAGCAACATTACAGTAGTTAACAGGTTTTGGGTGTAAATTCTATTACAAAAGAAAGTGTGAAAAGGTGTGATGCTCTTCAACAGAGCCTGTCTTGGATGAAGGATGCAACATATATATAATGCTGCATCGTTTCTGTTAACAAACAACATACAGAGGCAGAAAAATAACGTCACAACCAATAAAAATCACCAGAGGTTAGGCACTGGCCTGACAATAAGTGTGAATGTGAGGAAGATGGATGGATGGATGGATGGATGGATGGATGGATGGATGGATGGATGGATGGATGGATGGATGGATGGATGGATATTTTTATATTTGACAGATGGATATTTAACAACTCTACATACACTGATGTGTGTAGTAGCAACAATTCTTACAGTCTATAGAGTGTCTCCAAGAAACACAGTGTATTGTAAGAAGAGACTGTGTTGGCATGAAATTAAGGCAAAACTTGCAACAGCTAGAAGTGCTTACACCTGAGCATCCCAAGTGCAGCATTAGGCAGGGTCAGACAAGTTCCAAGTTCAACTTGAAGCTGTATTATTAAGTAAAGGTTACTGATCCTGGTCCCTTGGATAAAATCAAAATTGGATGCTAGAGCTAAGACCAAAGTGTATTTTACGTATTTTGAAAGTGTTTTAGGCAAAGCTGAATTAAATTTGACATACAGCTGGTGTTTGATGATGCACCACAGTACTGGTTGGCCTGCTCATAAATTCAGGTTCATTAGTTGGAACAGTTGTTGATAACGGCATGTCTGGCAGACATTGTATCAGCATCGGCATGCAGCTATGCAACATTTCATCAGCCACAACACCATTTATCAATCCACTTAGCAGCGACACAGGAGAGGCTCTGCCTACCCACAGTAAAGGGTACTGAGGTGGATGAAATGGGGAGTAATATTAGAGATGTGTTCCAGAGAGTCTGCCTATCAGTAATTGTGTTTGAAAGACTCACATGGGACACATGAAGAGGTGTGCTGCATAACAGTCCTAGGATAATATTCCTTTCATGGCCTCAAGATTAGGAGTTCTGCTATCAAGGCAGTATCACACTAACATCAATGAAAACGTTATAAATGCTCATCAATAAAATATCTGTCTATATTTTACACAAACATTGAGGATGCCACTGCATGCACCTATCAGGCTGAAAACTGCTCACTCTTCTGTAGCAAAGTCCAAAAAGAAAATCTGCTTTTTACATCATGGCACGCAAAGACTTTCAATCTACTGCTGCCTTAACCAGTAAATTCAAATTAGGGCTGGGGGTTATGGCCAAACACACTTTGCTAGCGCTGTTGCCTTGCAGCAAGGTGGTTGATGATTCGCATCCCAGTCTGTTTCCATGTTCTCCCCTTGTGTGCATGGGTTCTCTCTGGGTTCTCTGGTTTCCCACAAACCAAAAACATGCAAAGGTTAAATGGACACTCTAAACCGTAGGTGTGAGTGTCTTTGTGTCTGTGTGTTGGCCCTGCAATAGACTGGTGACCTCCCCAGGGCGTACCCAGCCTTTCACCCTATGTCACCCTCGATAATGTGTTAAAACCTTATAAAACCAAACTTTAAAAAGTGAACTATCCCTTTAAAATGGAACTATTCAAGTCTGTTCATGGTTTTCTCTACGGAGCGTCCCCCTACAGTTTGGAGTATATATTTTTACATCACCACCATAAACATCCATCCATTGTCTACGCCTTTATAATCACTGTTGTTAAAACTCACCGCTGATGCTCCCTCCTCCTTTACTGCTGCTTTACCCCTTCTGGCCATGTGCATTTGTTTTTAACTGAGCCGGTGAACACAAGTGTTTTTTCAATTCTAGCCATTTGAAAAAGCCAATCCGATGCTTACTCATGTGTGGCCCCTCACTCAGTCACAGTCATTGACTGAGTGAGGGGCCACTTCCTCACTTCCGCTGACAATGGTTTTCTCTGCTCTGCCATGACGAATGTCTTATAGTAATGCTATTGCTGCAAGTACCTGGATAGGGGTGTGTAGTGCCGTAAAGCAATACATGTTTCTCGTGGGACCCGATGACACCGGCGGCCCTGATCTTGCTTTAATGTGTTTATACTGCATACATATTTGTACTGTTTGTTATAAGTATGTACTGCATGTACACGTCTCTCTAACAGTGTAACTGTGTTATTCTTCATTTTCTCTCATCACTCTATTATGTCTGTTGTGTTGTGACATCCTATTCCTATAACATCTGCTGTAATATTGCAGTGCCAGCACTAACATTGGCATGTTCACTTGCCAGTGCTCACTGTGAGTGTTGTGTTAGGTGGAGTGTGATTTGTATTATGGTGGTTGGTTGATAGAATTCATTGTTCCTCTTTCTTCTCCACACTATCACTTAAGATTTTAAAGATAAGACATCTTACCCCTTGTGTCCCTAACAAGAACCTTAGGGACATTAAATAACAATGTTATCATGAAATACAATACCGCAATAAAACAGAAGGTGAAACCCATCAACATACACTTTTCTGCATGTCACTGTTCTAAATGGAAAGATGATTCGGGACTCACAGATTTGCTGAGGCATTTCACCTGGTCAGCTCTTAGACATCAAAGCAAGTCTGGAATAGAAGTGTTATTATGTCATTGCCAGACAATGTCCTTGTGCACTTGTATGCCGTCATCTCATTCAGCACCAACACATTACTTTAACATAAGCCAGATGAGTGAACCTTGGTATCAGCTGTTCCAAATGTGGATCTCTTTGGAAAGCAGCAGTGGAAAGATGTGAGACAGTGCCACCTCTCAGATGGAGTTATTTTCTCACAGCATCCATGTTCCAGCCAGCTCTTCTTTATTGAGGTCTTTACTAAGGGAGGTAGCGAGTATATGGTGGTGATGTATGTTAGGACGTGGACATTTGTCATTTACAGACATGATGTGGATTACGACTGGCAGCTGTGGCACGCCAGGTACTTGACAATATTATGCACTGGAGGATCATGTTGCCATCCTGAAAAGGAAATCCTGTTAAGTGAATTTGCATATCAATGACGGTCAGAAGATTTTTTTTATCTTGTATTTGAAGGCCAACTTTAATCACATGATTCCACTATATTAATGTGGTGTGCACCTCTACTACTGATACTTAAAATCCATTCATGGATGGCAAGTTAAGATTACTGAAAGATGCTCAGTCAAGGAGACATTGCTGGCCTGGATTTACAGTATAAGAAGTATGTCTGAACTTCTGTTGTCGGAAAGTGAAGCCAATGTTAAAGTGAAAAGCCTGCATTCATTATTATGACAGTTACAGGTCTTGTTCAGTACAACATGGTGTCCATTTTGTAAAGTATAGTCAGTCACTCACTCATCTTCTGCTGCTGTTTTATCCTCCACATGAGGGCTGTGGGGGCGCTGATGCCTAATCCCAGCTGACAGGGTACACCCAGTCCATTGCAGGGCCACACATAGAGACAAACAACCATCCACTCTCACATTCACACCTAAGGGCAATTTAGAGTAAAATATATTGATCTGCCAGTCCTCACACCTAGTCCGTCATTTCTTCCCCAGCTCCACCCTCTCATCCAAATATGGTCTCCCCTGGTTTCAAAAGATTAAAATGGTATTGTCCAAACTACATAACACACAAACAAGCAGCGGTTTACAAACCAGTGGGTGACATAAGGTGGGCTGCTACTTTGTCTGTACCCAGTGGACTACTGCATACCACACATAACGAATCGTCATCATCTTCCCCGGCCCCACCAGAATGGATTGCTAACAGCATGTCAGTGGGCAGCATACCAGCTATTAAAAGACACGTACTTGACCACAAGTAAGATTCAGTAAGGACTGCCTATAGTGCACACAAGAGGTGGGGATAAAAGACCAAACACATGCATGCACAAGTGCACACACCCAAAACACATAAATGTACACATAAATAGTCAGCACACTCTCACAGATGTAGACTTGTTAACACCTCACAAAGGTCAACTATCAATAACAGTCTAAATCTGTTTCCCTTTTATGACAGAGGAGACTGCTGTTTATGTGCATGTTTGCAACAAAATCAGACAGGGGCTGTACAACTACAACAGATACATGCTTATATCTAACATTTTACAGAGGGACGTTGCCTTGTTTTGCAGCATTACATCCAAATACATGGTAGAAACGGTTACTACAAATTAAAGAAAAGACACTTCTGATGTAAAGAAGACCAGGTTTTCTGTACGTTTACATATTAAAAGCACTGTGTCAATATTCTTTTGTTTTAACACAGCACAGTATGTTTTCATAGCTTGGAATAATAAAAAGCTATGTTCAAGCTTATCAGTAAAAAAAAGTGTATTTATTAGATATTTGCAAGCAAATGGATACAAAAGGTGAAATTTTCACCAAACAAATACGCCTTTTTGACTTGGTTTCTTTTTCCAGTCTCTAGATAACAGCCCTCTAACTATTTTAAGAATTCATGAGTAGCATTGCACGTGTTTTCACTTTCTGCATATCTATTTTTCTGATGCTGAACTGATTGCTCCTTCAGATAGACACAACATCCTATTTCTGTTTAAACAAAAGCAAAAATGTGCTAAATGTTTTCTGTCATGTCACTGAATCGCAAGAGTTGAGCGTAACTGACCATCCAGTCTGTGAATAATTTAGCAGTTTGGTGTGAGTGGGGGAGACATACACAGAGGAGGGGAAAAACTCAGTAAGGCCATCAAAATTCAACACACAGTTTGTTTGCTTTCCTTAACAGAGATAAAAAAAAACAAAAAAAAAAAACATGGCAACACTAAATAATTTTGGCAAAAAAGATCTCACAGCAAACTTGTCAGTTTTAATTTAAATTCTTGGGTGTTAAAAGCAACGCCAAGTCAGTTCTGATAAAAATCAACACTTCTCTTTACAGGATTCATGTCAACACCTCAGAGGGGGAAACATCAACACTGAGCATGTGCTGCAGCTCTAATCATTAATGACTGGTATAAACGAACAACAGAAATGTATTTATGCTAAACACAGTAGGAACATTCAGGGCCAGAGAGAATGTAAATATACATTCTCCCTAATATATATTTTAGGGATGCACCGATACAGATCGGGTCCAGGTCCATTGCTGCCCTCTTGTATTTGTATCTGCTTTTGTAAAACAGATACACTTTAAATATCTTCACATGAGCAGAGCAGGTGTGTGGCAGAAAGAGAATGTGTTGCAATGTCAGCAGTTTGGAAATACATTAAGATAAGCAATGATTCCAAAATTAGAGCAGACTGCAACCCCTGCTCTGCTGGACTGTAAAGAGGAGGTGCAAAAAGTAGCTCCTTCAACACAAGTAATGTGATAAAACATCAAAAGAACCCACATGCATGATGCACGTCAAAGGATTGGCCATTAAGAAACAGTCTGAAAGCTAATGAGTTGTTTTTTGGGAGAATTTTGGGAGAGGGAGAAAGCAATATCTGTGTGTGTGTGAACCTTATTTTTTTAACATGGCAGACCTGGTACAAGTCTATACATTACAGTAGATCAGAGGAAAATACTGAAAAGGCATATGTTTCATTTGCATCTAATTTTAGTTTATCTGTTCCTACACTTTTGCTCATATAAGAATGTGGCACCCCATTACAAATGAGGCTAATCTTCTGAGTTGTTGAACATAACTCGATGTAAACACCTGGAAATAAAAGGAGAAATATTGATCTCTTGTCTTATATTTAGCTTTTGATGTCAAACCTAAATGTTTTAAGTGCACAGAAAAAAGTAAAGGAATTAACCTCACTCTTCCAATACTATTTAATGCTTTATGTTGTTCACAGTCAAAGCAAATAAATTGGTTTTATTTTATTTTATTTTATTTTAGCTGTAAGGGTATTGGCATAGACTGGCAAGAAGATTGGAAACAGTGGAGTCAACCTCCTGTTGGCCATTTAAGAGATTACAGATTTCAGACCCTCCACATTGGCTTTACTTTCTGTACCCAGAGGTACAGTCATACTAAAGATGGAGCTTAAAGGTTTCTAGGTGGAAATGAATCCTTAAATGTGCAACTCTCACCTCAGACCCAAGAGGTGCTCACTGCTGCCCACTACATTAATTTAGTGGATTAATGTAGATATGCAATTTTAAAGAGGGTCCCAGTGCGAGGTGATGCTCTCACATACACACAGCATACACTATGTAGTACAGTGGACTGTATATATAGTACAGTATATAGGAGTTGCACTTGCCTGTTAGCAGTGAACTGCTGCTGTAGGACACACACATACGTACACTGGTTTCCATGACTTCAGAGGACATTGCATCGACTTAGAGTCTTACTCTAACCTCAACCATACCAAGTGCTTTAACCCTAACACTGACCCTAACCTTAACCTAACCCTAACCTCATGTCTTCACCTTAAAATGTAGTAATTTACGTTGTGGGTACTTGAATTTTGTCCCCATAAGGAAGACAAGTCCCCATAATGTGACTGTGTTCAAACCGATTTAGGTTCCCACAACATAAGGAATACCAGGTAAATACACACACACACACAGTAACAGTGTGTTTCTCTGCGGGCAATGATTGAACGGCGGGCGTTGCCATGGCTACACGAGGACCCAATGAGAAGCTCGCGGTCGACTGCTGCTGAATGAAAATTAACAGAGGCCATTTTGCGCTCGAAGCCGCGGTATCATTCAGTAATAATAAAAACGGAAACGAGGGGCAGGTTCTCTCCTTTTCTGGTGTTTGTCAAAAAACCGACATGCGATAACTTCATTGTGCAGCCGCGTCGCCACCTTCTAGATCCCTTGAGTGGATTTGTGGTGGTGAAGAGGACACAGGGACTGGACAACATTGCTACCCGAGCCCCAGCGGTGACCCTCGTGAGCGGAGGCGCCGGACAACATCCATGCGCGCTGGGAAACAGGTGTACGGTTTCATCATCACACGGACACCACGCTAGCTTCCGAGCTGCCGCTGCTCGAGCCTGCGTTTCTGTGTGTACTTTTACAGTTTGTTCGAGGGACAACTTCAGTCTTTTCACATGGAAGAGGCTCGTTACCCGACGGAATGTTGCAGAATTGGTCGAGCGAAGCCGAACTCGTTCTAAGGTGAGTGTACATGGTGTTAGCTGTGTTGTTGTTAAAGGGCTAAAAGGGCTCCATATCTCCCTCCGTCCCGCAGTGTCTCTGACACTGACCCGCGGCTTACTTTTGTGTTGTGAGCCGCTAAACACAGCCTATTTTGACTTCTGAGTGTTTTTTTTTTAAAGTGCGTTCCAACCACCCTGTAGTTGGAATCTTCAAGATCATATGAATCAGCTCATCCGGGATGCGGTGCTGCTGTACGCTGTGAAGTGAATTCCAGCGGGAGACTGCTGTTTCAGGAAGATGTAGTCAGAGCTGGGAGGATGTTAAATACTTAACCGCAAGCTTTTAAGCTGCGGAGGGAAAAAATAAAAGCCATAGCTTAAGACTGTGGAGACGTGTGTCCATTAACAGACAACCTACTTGAGAGTAATAAACGTGAATTGAAATCTCCATGTTTAACCTACATCCTAAATGCTTGGGATAATCTGTTTTGTTAACTCTCACTTGCACAGTGCAGCAGAAAATATATATACAGCAGCTTCGATTGGTGAGTATTACCACAGGTTATTGAGAGAACAGGACTCCTCTTCTTGAGTTGTGATTAGTCCCCTGTTGGGCATTTAATGATACCAACACTAATAATCCAGGCCATTCCCCTGCAGGGGAACTGTGAAATCAATACTGACACACCGTTTTTCCTTAGTTCTGCTGATGCTTGTTGAATTTACCTGCCATTAGAGGTTTAACATAACCAGTGCCACATTTTTGTAGGGGCCAGAATGTAAATGTAAATCCAAAGTGTTAGAGAAAGTTCTTCTACAGCAGAGCAGTTTATGTAACATTCAAAGACTTGTTTCTTTTTCTGTTTTTCCAGCTGTTTACTAAAGAACTGTGCAGAATAGTCCGTTTTTGTTTTGGTAAGAAAAAATGATGTCATGAGGAAAAAAATAAATAAATAAAAGGGCCAGCATAGATGGATGGTATCTGTGAGACTTATGTGAATCCAGTATAAACAGGGAGTGTAAAGGGAGGTGTCCAGGATGCACAAAGTGTAACATAATCACTCCGGGAACCATTCAAACCATTCCCATTGTGGCCTACCTGCCTTTTGACTTTGTGGTATTGTGTTGTATGCATGTGTGTGCCCTGCAGACCTCACTGTTCTGTGAGTTTTCTTTTCATTTTTTTTTTTTTTTTTTTGATGCAGCATTTTTCTGTGACTGCATGCTCATGTTTGGGGGAGAGGAAGTGACACAGCTGGATGCATTATGGCAAGCAACAGTTGGCTGTGATCAGTCTCATAAAGGACCCTTGCAGCAATAAAAAACTGCTCATAGAGGCTTAAAATATGCCCACTCTCTGGGCAATCTTAGCATTTGGACTTTACTGATGTGGCCACTGTGCCAGAAAGCATGTATCTATTAGTGGTAACTCCGCTGTACCTGCCAGTTTAGAGTTACTGAGAGATGGTGTACATCTGTATATATGTATGTTGGTGGGTGTTAGAGGCAGGTCACCGAGCAACAGCAGGAGAATGTGATAAATTTTCTTTGTCTGGTGCCACCTGTTTTCTTATTTTTCCTCTGCTGCCTTTCTGCTCTTCTCCAGGGGATGAAGTCATAGCTCCAGAGGTGTGTGAAAAGCTTGGCTAACAGATTTACTGATACTGAGAACCTCCTACAGGTCATGCCTGTTTCCTGAGCTTTGTCAATCACCAAATCCTTTGCAGCTTAGAGGACCATTTGGTGATTGTTACCTAAGCTGCTCAACTTAGAGCTTGCAAAGCCAGGTACCTTCTCTGGAGGTATATTAGTTTTTAAAATATAATGGCTGTTGCTTAGTTGACTGGATTTGAGCCTAGGGTGTCACAAACATATTTTGTGTTGACTAAACCATGACATATTGGCCCCCTTTACACCTGGGATTAAAATGTGTTTTCTGTGATCGGATTGCAATTGGACCACTTGTAAGTACAGGTGTAAACGTGGCTAACGTTGTTGACTTGGCAGTGCACAGAGGGGGACGTGATAGAATAGTAATCGGATCTTGCCAATTGAGATGCATGTTAATACCAAGTGTTAATATACTATGTGATGAAGCACTATCTGATCACAGAAAACACATTCTCATGCCAGATATAAAGGGAACATTAATTGAAATAAGTAGCTACCAAGAAGAAAATATGGCAGAACAAAGGCACATTCTGTTTTTAATAATTTCTTTTAATGTATCTAAGGATCTGTGTTTTAAATGAACTTGTTAAAGGTAATGCAGAAGGAAGAAGAACCCAATTTGAGTCAGTTAATGCATCATTACTGATGCCAACTGCTGTTAAACACTACCAGCCAACTATCAAGTATGGTTGTAATAAGGTGATAAATCTGATAAAGCCTCCCAACCAGAATTGTGTATTTATCCGATATTTTGGTTCAGGCAGTATATACACTTACATTATCCATTGTTTAGAACAAACACCAGTTTATCAGAGCTAAGCAGGAATTTTATTTTATTTTTTTAAAGTATTTAAGTAGTTGAGGACTGGGCTGTACTTTAAACTGATTAGCAACACAACACAGTGTAATTACGTAAGTCATCTATCCTGTTAAGCCAGGAAGAAGACTGACTACATGTAGTACAAATGGAGGTCAGAGAATCAACTATGCTGTCTTTGACATTTTAGTTAGATGTAGTTGTCTATGCAACTAACAATCACAATTGTCCATAATTTACTTAGTCACTCTTCTTAATAAAGTAACAATTTGTTTGGTCCATAACATGGACAAGGTTTTCCAAACCTTGACTTGAAGACATCCTCAAATGTCTTGTCCACAAATCAGAAATTCATAGTTTACTGGATAGGAGAAAAGAAACCAAATTACTAAACTACACTCAAACTGACTAAACTATTAATGTTGTATCACAACTGTATATGCAGTTAATCTTTAGTCATTTACTAATGGATTAATTCCATTGATGATTGCATGGCACATAGGTTCTTCACTCACTTTCCTCTAAACTATGGCACTGAGTGTTGTTTTTTAAGGATATTTGTAGAATCTATTTTTTTCCCGTCTTTTTTGATCTGTTTCCAGGTTTAAGTGTTTTCCAGTAAGTGACACGTACTGATGTGTACAAGCACAGCTCCTCTGCTTTTTATATCATGCCACTTACTTAGCTGAAAATGGCAGGGCCTTGCAGAAGCTGATAATGAATTAGGTGTTGAAACTGAACGGGTGAGACCATGTCGACGCGGCCACTGTAGTTCACAGTGGCTCATAGGTCAAAGTGTCAGTGTGTTTGAGTTTGAGTGTGTGTGTCACTTGCTATAAAAATAGTTTGCACTGGTACTTTAATGATATCATTCCTAAGCTGCTGCTATAGCTGCTGCTATGTCATAATGATTTTTAATTGTTTAGTATAAATCAGTTTTTCAAAATCAAAGTGATGATATGAGATAAAATGATATGAGATGTTTTTCAGAGGTCACATCTCAGTTTAGATATGTTATGAATGCTATTTAGCTCTGCAAAAATAGCATGCTTCAAATATTGGAAACTTTGTTTAAAGGTTATTCAGATGTTGATCATCTTATCAGAGCCTTTAGTGAAAGGATAACGTCCTGGGTAAAATCAGGTGCTTCACCCACCGAGTATTCTATTGGTCCCTCGATACTCCCCTGATTCTGTCCCCAAGGTTGCATCATTAGCACCTGTCACTTGTCAGCTTTTCACCATACCTCGCTGATCCTTGGCACGTGACCAGAAAATTCTGGGGACCCAGCTGCTATTTGATCGTGTCTGCTGACACACCAATCACTGTTGTTGCCTGTGTAGATGGGATTTTTGCATTACCACTTCATCATTGGCATGATGATAGCAGTAACAGCTAGTGTTGACCTATAGGACAACTCAGCTGAGTCCATCAAAGCTTGATTTACAGGGTGACACTTGGCTGCACTTGCTCAGAAGTGCAGTTCCTTTGTGGTTTCATTTAACCACAAACCACAATTTAACAATGTTGATTTGTTATTTAACTATGTAAGCTTGGTTTGGTATATCTGGAAAAGCTAGGAATGGTAGGCTATAGTTTGAAAAAAACTGTAATCCTATCTCCTGTTGGCCCTGTTGACTCTGCCCCCAAAATAATGGAAGTTATGTGTAGTGGAACTGGGGGTTTTGGATCCTCTCTGTCATTTATCTGTGACTTGCTTGCTAATGTCTGGCTATTGTCCTAGCTACTGCTGTGCAGTGTATGGCGCTTCAGTTTGTTGTGAACTATTAAGTCACACGATGTGAGAGCATGGGCAGTGTGTGCCCATGCTCTGTTAGGCAGGTCAGTTAGTAACAGATGCGTTTGCCCGTGAATCATTCCATGTGGTCTGAATGAAATGACTGGTCATGTCTACTATAATATTGTGAGGACTACTGGCAATTTACAGTTATCAGAGAATGAAGAGGATTTTACGACATTATTAATAAAGTGTTTGTGAAGTGGTTGTTTTGACTGTCTCCTGTCATTGGGGGAAATTAGTCACCACTCTGTAATCTTATCAGCATTCACTTGCCACGAATGGAACTGCATTACAACCGTAGAATTTAATGAATTT
The DNA here is from genome assembly GCA_016785285.1 of Brachirus orientalis. NCBI lineage: Eukaryota > Metazoa > Chordata > Actinopteri > Pleuronectiformes > Soleidae > Brachirus > Brachirus orientalis. Next base: position 6,349,094 of record JAFBJR010000175.1, read on the forward strand.
CCTTTTGTGGTGACTGACGGTGGCTTTCTTGCACGTTATAGTGCAGCAATTTGTGCCTGTTTGCTTATTGTTAAGTACAGGTGTGAAATCAGGAGGTGGAAGTTGTACAAATAGCACACTGCACAGTAGCTGCCTGGGAGGTTTTAGGTATCCAATCTCTAAATAGGAGATGCTAATAGCAGCCATCACATCATCATTCTGGGAATAGCAGGGGGTCTGAGGTCTAGAGGTGCTTCTGGGTGACCTCTCTCCTATGTATATTCAGCTTTGTGTGTGTATGTGTGTGGTCATTTCCAAATATACATCTCCATATAGATTATGCAACAGTAAGTTTATTAATGACACAGGTGAGTGAAAATATATTTAGTCTTAAATGACTTTTTTGGGATTTGTTTGTTATTTTGTATGGCGTATATCCACTCATCTCTGAAGGACATGTCTTGACAGGCAATCAAAGCCTCAGTAACAGAAAATGAAAGAAAATCTCATGTGAGAAGAATTTGACACTCCTGTCCATTTCTGTGCGAAGTAGTCTACTTTACGTAGCAACACACTGACGACATTGGCTACTGTGTGACATAAAAGCCTGGGAGGAAAGATAGAGGGCAGAGGCTCTCTGTCTGCTCTCCACCTCCTGCCATCCTAATCATTAATCCATTTAATCACACAAACATCATTAAAGGTTACCATAGAGTTACAAAATGTATGCGACTGTGATGTTGTTTGCTCAGTCAGAGAAAGCATGTATAGACATAGAATGAATTTGTGTGCATACGGTGTGGTATGCATGCATGCTAACTTGTGGTAAAACAGAGATAGGCAGCCCTGTCACTTAGCCCCCACCCATCTACACTGGGGGGGGTAAATTTCCAGTCTCATAGAAGAGCATGCCTGAGTCTGAAAATAGCCGTATCTGATCACAGCTTCACCCAAACAGGGAACGCTATTTCCCTGTCACTCCCTCTCTCCCTGGCTCTCTAACTTTCTCCTCATTCTGTTGTCTCAATGCTTCCCAGGCATTAAACAGGGAAAGATCTGGGAATACGGTTTGACCAGGACGATAGACTTATCCTGAGCAGAGGGAAGACAAACGGGAAGGACAGGCGCACGCACTCAGTGCTCACCTATACCTGACTCCTCCTAGGAAGTTTCCAGTCTGTTGATTTTATGACGGTAAGAGTTGAATTTTCACAGTTGAATGGACTGTTGCACCTGTACTTTGCCGGCAGAAAGGTCGGATGAGGTTAGGACTAAATGGAACCGAAGGAGAGATGGATAGATGGATGGATGATGGATGGATTGATTGATAGATGGATAGGAAAATTATAGGAATTTGCTGCCCAAACTGAGCGTTGTCTAATTACATTCAAGTTTTTAAATTTGAATAACCAGCTAATGTTTAAATGAAATAGTGATATTCTCTGATTTGTGACATGTATACAGTAGATTTACTTGCTGAAATCAGTCACATTACGAAGACACCAACAGAATGCTAGTTAAATAGTTTTTACAACACAAACATCAAAGTAAATTGTATTTAACAGTCTTTTGCAACAGTGGACCAGGAAAGGGTGTCAAATAAAAACCAGTGGATTCTACAACTCATTCCAGAAATATAAAATTCAACAAAAATTGTATACATCATCATACAGTATTATTTAATTAAAAACTCACCAGAAACCTTTCAGTTTGATCTTCAAAAATCCTCCCTGCCCACTTACCTTTCCTGCTTTTATCCTCATAATTTTACCCTAGAATCTCATTTTCTTTTTTTTCTCTCTCTCTCTCTCTCTCTCTCTCTCTCTCTTTCTCTTTCTTTTACAAACTTTCATCTCTTGTTACATGCCTTTTCATATTCTCTTCTTTCGTACTCAACAAAAGCCATTTACCAGTTCCTCCATTGGACCAGTCTCAGAGGTGTTGTGGAATGTCACCTTGACCCTCTGGGTACACAGTAAGGGGTGGTTCCCGGCCTCGGTTCTGGCCCAGTTCGGTCCTTTATGCCAGATCTGACACATCGAGAGGTACTTTCTGTTCCCAATGAACATCATACTTTACATCATGTCTTTCTTTAACAAAAGTTAAATTATTAATGTAAAGAATTAAATTTGGTGAGGCATACATTCATTTACGATAGGGATGATTTGAAAACTTGACTGAATCAGTCTCATTTGTCATGTGTCTGCTGGAGAGAGACAAACTTAAGTCATGTTTGAATACAATACATTTTTATTTACCTACATTGTTCTGAAGTACTGTATGCGAGTCTGAAAATCATGGAAGTTAACATACCCGTAGTTAAATTATTATTTTCGTGCTTCTCAGCTGCTTGAAAACTTTCATTCTCTTGTTAATTTCACATATTTGTGACCACACTCATTATTCCAGATACAATCTGTTTAAAGGCTGATACCCAAAGGGATGAATACATTCAAATGTTGCCATTAGGCTCTTGAGTTTAATTTAGATTTCAATTGAAGTTAGATTTGTTGTTTTATAAATATTATGATGACCATACAGTATAATTACTTTAGTATCACTTTAGTTAAACTCATCCAGTAAAATACAGAAAATATGTATGCAGTTTTAAAATAACACATTTAAATAAAAACAAACAAAAAAAGGACCTACCTTTACACATTACCAGCAGTATGACCCTGGATCTCTTAAATCTGGAGTAGAACCCTAATTATTGTTGGTGGAAAATCATTTGTCCTGCTATTTAATGTTGAGAAATATCTGCTGTGAAAAAGATATGTTATGCCAGGTTTGCTCAAGACATTCTTGAGCATTACACCCACGTGTTGTATGTATAATATGAGACCAACTTTCAGTCACATCATTCCAATCCAAATCACAATGATCACAGAATTAGACAGACATAAAAATAAAAAGCTGGTGGTTCCAGCCCTATATATTGTTTTTTATTATTATTTAAACAAATATTGAAAAAGAAATTTGCTGCACATGGAAGGTTTTCATAGTGGTCCTCATGGAAATAGATGAAAATATTCATCACAGCAGCTGAAGTCAAGATGATGGACAAGGTAGACAGGACAAGTCATATGCAAAGCAGTTGATATCACTCATTTAACCTCATTGTTACATTTTAAAAACCGAAAATGTTTATGTGATTCTATCTCCTCATGACTGGTCCCAACCGATGTCACAGATAGATTTTCCTGATGTTATGGACCACCTTACAGGGTAAAGGGTTCTGCCTAATGGCAGTAAATATAGCAATGCTGCTAATCAAGTTCCTCTTATCTGCATCCTAGACACTTAACTGTGGTACCTTGGGAATCTAGACTATGTATGGGGAATTTAATCTTAGTCACAGCTGATTTTACTTTAAAATTACACATTGTAGAAGTATTTTCTTAAATAAACTGTGAACTAAAATATAGTGGACAGACAAATTCTTCCAATAAAGATGTTAAATATTCTTTTATTACTAAGAAGCGTTTACAAAGATTTAAACTTTGCATGCAAAGTCTGCCTCTGTTTCACCATCCTCCATCCTTCTGTGAACAGGAGTGTTAACTATCCTAGGGACAAAAAAAGCAATATCTGCAATTTTTTTACTTTAGGTGATGGTATTTTAGTATAAACATTATACTATATAGTGGAAATGTTTAAAATTCCAAGTTGACTATCGGGTTTCCGTTCACTCAAACATTTGAAAAAAGATTTAATCAAAACTGAATCCCAACTCTAAAAATTACTAGTCAGTGAAAACATAGCACATCATAATATTTGACCTCCATTTTCTGGTCCTATCATTTCATTGTAACACTGCACATATTAGCTTTTTGATTTTGTCTCAGTGTATTACATGGCCTTAGGTTACGGAGCGTTGTAATCACTGGACGTCTTGAGCTTTACTTGCACTTGTACTAATCTCAAGAAGAGGAGATAACGCAGATTTTCAGGTCTTGTTTACTGTCAATGCTGTGCGTCCCCATATGGCTTTAGCCAGACAGATTACATAATACAGGCGTCTGTCTATATTCAGTAATGTGTCATTTGTGTTGGTTTTGTCAAACTTCTTCATTCTAATCTGTCATTCTCTGTAATATATTTCTATTTAATTCAGTACTTGTCCATTTCTCTGCATTTTTTCTTCTCTTCATCTGCACAAACATCAGAATAGCAAACAGTGAATGCAGCTTCAGGACTGTATAGTAATGGTAAGATAACAAACCCACACATTGTCGCATCCAATCCATTCTGGTTCTCCCGTTACCCCATAACCTCACAGTACCGGAGCTTCTGTTGCATAATTGCATTAGTGCTCTCAGGCCAATGCCTCTGCTCATTAGTGGAGTTGTGATGCAGTCTGCATAACACATGGGCCTCTGTTGTTTGCAGTATGGACAGTGAGTGTGCACGCAGGGTAAGTGTATTGACCACCCCCTTATCCATTCATACAGCTGGGTGTAGGTCTGCTAATGACTGGCAAGGTTGAACAAACAAGGCTGATAACAGAGGCTTTGTTCTAAATTGTTGTTGTTCAACTAGTGGCAGTAATGTGATGGTGGAACACTTCCATGGCTCTAAAAAAATAATCTGATTTGCATCTAAGAAGAGTCTTTGTTCTTGGGTGAAAGTGATTTAGATAAAGAGTAATTTGATTGAAACTGTTAGTTTTGACTATTAGGAAAGGCATGTTTTGTTCTTTTAGTAAAGCAGTAAAACCCCTGTATGTGTAGTGTTTTTAATACTTCTTTGGTTAGATTTTCAAAAATTAGTTCTGCCAAGAGTAGGTCTACTGACAGAGTAATGCTGGTATGACCAAGCAGTAAATCATGTTTAATGAGTTAGTAAGGGAGCACGTTGAATCATCTGAGTTAGATAGCTTTAAGAATCAATGGCAGGCTGATGCAGTCATCCATACAGTACTTTGTTAAAGTCTCAGGGCACCACCAGCTTTGCTGTTGTTATATCTGTCAAATTCTGTGATCACTGGCATTTGGATTGGAGTGATGCGGCTGAAAGTTGGTCTTATGTTGATTGACTTTATCTTATTGACAGCTTGCTACGATGGATGGATGGATGGATGGATAGATGGATAGATGGATAGATAGATAGATAGATAGATAGATAGATAGATAGATAGATAGATAGATAGATAGATAGATAGATAGATAGATAGATAGATAGATAGATAGATAGAACTTTATTAATCCCTTGGGAGTTCCCTTCGGGAAATTATGGCTCCAGCAGCAGTACAGCACCAAGTACAGCAGGGACACCACAAGGACATACATGTACAGGACACAAACATATATTTCTATTATTAAATTTTTAAATTTGTATGTGTATGTATTGCTCAAGCATGTATTGAATAAACCTGACATAGTTGCTGTTTTCCCAGCAGATATTTCTCAACACGAAATAGTAGGGCAAACACATACTGTATTTTATAAGTAACATTAATTACAGTTCAACTTCAGGTTTAAGAAAGCCAAGGTGGTGCTACTGTTTAAGTGTAGGTTACACTAGTACAATACTTGACAATTTACCCGAAAGAAGCTGTTTTATGTCTGAAAATTGTTTCAAAACCTGTATTTCTTGGGTGTGTTCAAATTAAGTGATTGAGAAACAATAATACTGTGTGGTCATTTTAGCATTGCCAAAACAACAGATCTAATGGTGTCTTAATACTGCACAATACTGTACAGTATGTGCTAGTGTATCATGCTTAGCAAGCAAGTTTTCTGGGAAGGTCTGCATCAGGCTAACTAACAGAGACGACACTGTTCTGTGTGTAATACCTGGTCACACACAATATATATCTAAAGCTGAATCATGTTTCTGGTAGGCTAGAATTGATAGCTCTCTTGTTAAATCCTCATCTACAGCAGCAGCTAATATTGACAGCATGCCTGCAGCTATTGCCAAAGCAGCTGAACCCTCCATAGAAGAAAAAACTTTAAACTAGGCTAAAGAAATCTTAATAGACACTAACTATTAGCATAATTTTCTAGCTGGATAAGTAATAGCTGGAGAAGACGTTGTTTACTGTCCTGTTTAAGTCTTACTTTGGTTAACATTTATACCAGCATAAGTTCAACCACTGGCTGCATCAAAGTTTCTCACCAGCCTGCCATTGAAATGTAGTTGTTGCGGAAAAGTGGTTGTTAAAGTGTACAAAAGCAAAATACTGTTAAAATATATATACCAAAACACAAATCCGGTACCAATAGACTCAAACTTGAACAGTATATAAATGTAATACTTTTTTTTGAATGGCTGGAGCTTCTTGGTATTTGCTATTAGAAATTCGAATACAATCAGGAAAACATTTCTGAAACATTCATCAAAAAACAGTAAATGTTCCAGGGATTAAGTAGAATAATCATTTACATGATGATATTAAATTATTTTAACACACTTCTTTTAAGTCCTTAAACACACTTTGCTATGGATTAGTAGGTAATTCAATGGTCAACTGTAGCACATGACAGCACTGCAGTACACTGGCTCCACTGACTGTCGAGCCAAAATTGTTCATTAATTAATACGAGAAGAAAGTTTGGAAATGGCAAACAAGTGACCTATTGTTGTAACAGCTCCACCGCTTTGGAACTCTTAAAGATATTGTATCAAAAGGTGTTAGGTTTGTTTTGCCAGTAACGGCTTTAACTATTAAGCGAAAATAAAGACTTGGGATTGAAACATAATTCATTGAATGTCCATGTAGAAATCTGAACTGCTGAACCAAAACCATTGCAGTTGTTCTTCTCCGGTATTGTCAAATCACAGCACTGAATTATTGACTGTTGACATGTTTACTTGCTTGACTGGTGTCTCACATGAATACGTAAAGCACTAGAAATACTCAAAACTGCACAATGGGTTATGATATATAGCTAGACTCTTATTTTGATTCCCAAGCCATTCTTTTTATTCTCATCACGACCCCTTCATGCCCCACTTTTTTTTCCACAGAAATGCACCACTAAAATAACTTGGCTCTTATTCAACAATTAAGGAACGAAGCCATCTAAATTCTGCCTTTTTGGGGGGTTCAGCTGGTTTTATGGCTAACCGTGTCTCGACTGACATTTCAGTTGGATCTCTAGGGATGTTTTGTTGCCTTGTTGAAAGGGAATTTGTTGTTTCTGATTCCTACTCCAAAGACTTCACAGATTGCTGTAGTCTGAGTTTGTGTTTCACTTTTATCCTTTGAATTTCTGAATCCAGGCTTCTAGCTAATGAAAGTTGTACAGCATCACAGGAAATAGCAACATTGTCCTTTCTTATTTTTCTGCTAGAATGTAAATCTTATTAAGTGTACGTCATCATACAGGCTTTTCTATACAGGAAAGGCGGAATAGCCTCTACTGTATCTGATGACTTTTTGCTTAGGTCTTTAAATAGATTTTCTAAGGAGTTTAATCTGTTGACATCCTCTGGATACATCTCAGTCTGAGTGACCACTTCAAGGGTCAAGACCCTTGGGGCCATAGTCAGCTCATCTGTAATGATGGGTCACTGTCTTCTGCCACCTGTACACATGCATATGCACACACACCATGTCTCGACATTAAGTATGATGACACTGTGATGCTCCAAAGTATGTTAATTGTTAGACCCTTCTCCATTCTTCTTTAAAACTGCGGGACAAATTTTGTAGAATTTTGGCAGAAGAGTACTGGCTGGAGTTCTCCCTTGCTTTGCATTTCCTCACAGGCTGTGTTTGTCCATTAAATAATCTTCTGATTTAAATAGATAAGAGGGACAGTTATGTGAAATTGAAATACTGAGTTTTATTGCTTTGTTTTGAATTCTCTTGATGCCTTTGCTAGATTTTGTCTGGTGGAAGAATGGTGACAATTTGTTTTTAGACTCTTGTTTTGTCTGTGCCAAAGCAGACAGCCAGTGAGTAATGGTATCCTGTCTACTTTTCTTTGAGGACGTGTTTGTATTTTTTTCTTCCTTTGGTTTGTTTCCTTTCTTTTGATAGTCACCCTGTCTGGGATCTGTTTTTGGGACAAGCTTTTTAGTGCATGGACCCTGCTGCATTAGTCTTTCTTGTTAATAACAGCAATGATGATGGTTCATTCCATCCACTGATATACTTTAACCTCAGTCTCAAATGGTGTTGATTAATTATCATTATCGAAGTATACTGTGGCCACTCTAATTTTATGAGATTTAAATAGCAACACTCAGACACAGATGACAAATGAAAATTCCAGTGAAATTGCTTTTGCTGATTTTTTTTTTCTCATCAGATTTGAGTTTGTATCAGATATTTAAAAAAATCTTTCATTACTTAATGGAAAGAACAATTCTACTTATCACTGTTTCTGATGATCAGTAACAACATTGTTTCCCACTAGATTGTTTTATTATTTCACACAGTTTGTGCTCAAACCCTATTAGTTCACTGATACCAAATGGATCTCAGTGGGTCACTCCACACATTAATGAGACTTGATGGGCTTGTGGTGATGGACATCATGGCTTTCTTTGGGAATAGTCCTGACTTGTGTGTTTGCAGTCCCACATATATTACACTCAGTAATTATACACACACTAGTCTCCAGAGTGGTTGACCGATGCCTAAATTACAGTCAGTGGATAAACCACAAGGAAGTAAGAAAATAAAATAACTCAAAAGAAAATGCTTTGGCCAGAGAAAGTAGGACAAAATTTGAAAACATCTTTTTCAAAAATAATGAATTAAGTTCATCTAGAAGAGAAGACAAAGAGATATATTGGCATTTGAGTTAATTCATAATTGGAATTCAACAAGTAGAGACATTGGCATCATGTGCTCCTGCCGCCTCCTTTTTACGTCTTACATTAAGCCTTATATTTAGCACTATACGCAAACCGTTACTGAATATTTAAGGAAACGTGATGCTTCACAAATTTAAATGGTGGGATGCTGAGTTAAAAAGCATACATTGCTCATGAATTACCACCAGTAGCCTTAGGGAGTGCATGTTCTGTATTTAAAAGCTTAAAAAAGGTCCTATCTGCAAAGATAGTACGAGTTCTTCAGAGGTGTAAAGCCTGCTGGGTTTTCTTCCAGTGTGCAGCCATAACATTACACCATTGCCACAGCTGCTGTGTCGCCGCTGATCTGTCCCCAAGAAACATGATCCTGTTTATAATCTGACCATCATTTGGACGCCGACAGCCTGTGACGCCAGACCCATGATTTACCCCCCTTGCATGTGTGTGTTTCTCATAGATAGATTTACGAGGGCATACTTCTGTATGAGGAAAAGGATCAGGTCCTGAGGGACTAGAAGAATCCCATGATGTATGACTTGGTGCAATGCTACAAGTTCTAGTCCTTCATTTTTTCTCCAACCGTAAACACATGAAGGCAAACTAAATTGTGGCAATAAGGTAGTTTGGGGATTTTTAGATTATTATTATTTTACTGTCTTGATAAACCATTTCATTGTTCAGCTAATTATATGTCAAAAATTGTGAGAAATATCAATCTAGTTTTACAAACAGCAAAATGTCTTGCTTTGTCCACCAACCAAGCATATTTAGATTTCTGTTGCAGAGGGGCAGAAAAATATTGATGTTTAAGAGGCTAAACCTGAAAAAAATGTGTTTTAAAATACAGTACTTTAATTTAGTGCCTGCCAAACTGTAGGTCACAGACCACTGCTGGGCCTTGGAGGCATTGCATTGGGCCTCATAAAGTCATCTATTTACCAAATTCATGTAAATGTATATTCTTTATTGTGGGGAGAAAAAAGTCTAAATTATGCTAATTTTTAGGTATTAAAATAATTCTAATAAAATATGAAGTCTCACTTTGTATTTCATCTTTTAATTAGTATTTTGTTTTTGTACTGTATAGCAATACACCATAGGGCTTCTCAGTCAAGGCCAAAATGGTAATCACAATTATTTATTTATTCATTCAGTGAAATTCTTGTTAATGTTCAAAGCTGAAAGTGGACCCCTGAAGCTTAATGTTTTGGACCTTAAACCTCTAATATTTAGGAAGGTATATTTTAATTCATTAATCCATTTTCTAAAGGTTGACAATTGATTTAGTAGTCAGTTACTTGCCTTTGCGCACTTCTTTTGGCTTCTAGAGAATATATAACACTTAATAGCAACATATCATTTATGTTTGAATGACCACATGGAAAAGAAGATATTAAAGAGATTGAGAGCTGCACCGTCAAAGGTGTCATTATTGTGTATTGTGTGGAAATGCACAGCTTTCACGGTGGGAATTAAACCTATTTTACAATGTTTTCTCAAATATATCTTTTGCTACAAATTAACAGTATCCATTGTTATTCCTTGTCTGTTGTTACAATGGAAAAGGGATATCAGACACAACTGATTTCATTTTTATCTCTCTGGTTTGAGCCATTAAACCATGAGGATGGCCATGCCAATGTCTAATCCAATCTATCCATCTAGTGCTCCTCATCACTATAGCCAGCTGCAAAAGCAGTTTACACATTCTTGTTATAAAATGGATGCATGCTGTTTCCAAAATAAGCAACAGTAAAAGATGATCACAATAACAGGACTTTACTTGTCAATATACTGTGAGGCCCAAAGAGCTCATAGTGTTGAAATAAATGTTTTAACATACAGTATATCAACAATTAAGTACTGGATTATAAAATGCATATACTAGCAATACAACTGTTTTAAGTCTGAAATCAGTTTGGTTCAGGGTTTGTTGTACTGAAGCGCAATAGTTCTTTAAAAAATATTAAGAATACTGAAGGTCATAGTCAATATAAAAATGTGTCGATCATAAAAATATGTGCAATACTTCGGGAAATGTACTAGCATAACATCTGCGTCTATGAGATTCTTACTCAGTAATATACAAACGCTGCAGGAATTGCACTTGCATAGACTTTATAGTTCACTTTTCTGCAGAAGAGAAATATAGAAAGTGAGAGAATATAATTTAAAATAGAATTGTCGTTGACCTCCCCTTGTGTTTTTCTGTCTTTAATAAAGATCCTGAAATCAAACCAGTAATTTATTTATTTATTTTATTTTCTCTTACGTTAAAAGTTTGGCTGTTAGCTACTGTTCATCACATTCCCAAAACGTCACAGCAGTATCTACATGTGCATAAAGCAAGGTTAGACATGTGCATGTCATAACTATTTTACTACCAGGCACATATGATCCCCACCACAGCCACTGAAGGCTGTCACTTTCAGTAGCTGTCACACACACAAGTCTCATGATGACATACATGTACCCACATTCAAACAGTGACGCAAAAGACTTCTGACGGGTGCCTTGTTGATATAAATCACTGTAGAATGGGTCTCCATATAGCCAGTGATGAGCATCATTTATGGGCAGAGTTAAGTAAACATGGTTGTCAGTATCATTTATCAATGCCGTTTATGTTATTTGTGTTTCATGTATGTGCTCTAAAGAATTTGATTAAGTTTCCTACCCAGTGAGAAGAACATTCCCACACGTGGATTCCATTCGTTTAGGGTTTGGAGTAAATATCATTTTGAATATGACTGTCCGTATTTGTGTGTGTTGATTTTAACTGGGGTTTTTTTTATTAAAGAATTATAGTACTCAATATTAATTCAAGTAAAAGAGAAATTGACAGGCCTCTTGATTATTTTTGGAAATGTATGTACTTTTTATCTGGATTAAATCCCAGGCAACTAAAGTACATTACACTGGTCATTTTTGCCTCAAGTAGTCATTATGATTAGAGGTTGTCAAAATATCCACTTCCATTTTAATCAGGTTCAGGTTTTAAAGTAAGACAGGCCGCATCAGTAGCTTACTTTAAATCAAATCCTGAAACATACTTTTAAAGTTCTGTATTTCTTGGTTTGACCTTAACAAGATTTTATTATTTGTCATGGCTGGTCATGCTCATATTTAATGTTTTACTCTTTTATTAAAGTGTATTTATTTATTCATTAATCTATTCACTTTGCAATTTTTTTTTCAGAAGTGCTATATAATTAGACTGTTATTACTTTGTTATCATGGGGTGTTTGCTAAGTAACACAGTTTTGCCTTAAATAAGGGGTAACATAGCTACAAGGAGACTTAATACCCTGAATCTTTTTTAAAGGTCTACTCCACTTTCACTTCACATGGATTTCTGAGCAGATCAGAGATATGTGTGGTGGTTCACATGCCTGTGACCAGGCATCATGTCCCTCTGCTCTGCCTGAGTACTCAGAAGTGCAGTTAATGATTCAGTTCATAATAAATCAAATAAAAATCCAGGACAGGAAAAATGACATCAGAAGCTGAAGTGGAGCTGATTTGTAGTCACTTGCAGTATGTCAGCACCTAACACCCCCACTCCTCAACATCATTAATCTCCAGACTTCCTGCACATGAAGTTTGAATCAAATTCATGTAGTTGGCAGCAGGTAACTGATAATTGAGACTGAATGCTATTGATTTAAGATTTTCTTTTAATTACTTACTTAATTTTTTTCGAAGATTCATTAACTGTGGGGAAAAAAAATTGTGAACAATGCGTGTGATTTATATTATGCTACTGTTTTGCAGGAAAGTGTGTCCCTTCGTAGGAGATCAATAAGAACTGCTCTTCAAAATGAATACAGGTATGAACACAAAAACTAGTGGGAGAGTACTCTAGTTCAAGTCCAGTATTTTTGTGTGCTACATAATTTATTTTTTTTCTCATTTGTGTAGCTGCTGCCAAATAACATTATTTTATTTGTTGTTTTACAGTTGATATTTTGAAATAGAGGTTGACCAATTATTGAGTTGGACCAGTTAATTTGCTGTTTTTTAATTGACATTGGCAGATTAATATTTATTAGTATGGAATTTATATTTATTACTTTGTATTAAATATTTAGTCTATATGTTGTTTTTTTATTGAAAATACTGTTTTTATTTAAACTGCAGTGCATACATGAAATGTAAAGTGGAGAGACTGACCAATAAGTGTTGTTCAATAACTGGCTACTGAAGTTTTTGTATTATTTGTTATTGGTAAACAGTTATAATCTTCTCCATCTAGATGGAGGAAAAAAAGACAATCTGCTTAATATAAGAGCCCAAAAAATCATCCATGATTTTTCAAAATCAGCATTAGCCATAAAAAAACACACGTCAGTCAACCTCTTCTTTGAAATATAAAAGTAAACGTGTTTCCACATTTCAGACCACCTCGCTATTTTAAAAGCTGCTATGTTTGCTGCTTCTCCTCTGCCACAGGCATGAGTCTGTAACTCTAACCCTGACCCTCTTTCACCACTATGGTGTTGGTCCATTTTGGGCCTTGGTTATAGTGACTAAAAGCATCATTAAGTATAGTATGGTTGTTGCTTTTAACTGTGATGACGTATTTCGCCTCAAATACATTTCCAAAGCTCTGTCCTGAAGTTGGCAAAGCTGATGTGTGTATTTCAGCCTATGAATCAATGATGAGTAATCTGTCTCTGCCTTTTCCACTCACCACACACCATCACTATGAGTGCCAGTGGTAGCTTTACTCATAGTTGTTGTTTGGTTATATTTACAGTATAGAATGCAACCCAAAAATACCTTTAACCTACAAGGAAAGACAAATAATTGCCAACTTTACACTAAAAATTTAATTTATTTGAAAAAAAAACAACAAAAACAATTTTACTCTCGGATTTTATTATTCTTCTGTGTGTTCAATTGCTTAAATCGAAAAGAAGTAACGTTTGCTATATGCTTGTTAGAGAAATGTGGTTGTTGCTTACTCACTGATTAATTGTCTATCAAACTATAGTTTCAAATTTCATATGAAGACAATATCTTTTAACTCATCTGAATTTGAATGAACTTAATTAATTAGAGTGTTACCTGTCAAACTTTAAATCTTGTTTCTTTTTTTAGTGCAGTATACTCTCTTTTAATGCACATGCTTTGCCTCCACTTATTTGGATCATGTTTCTGGCTGAGACTGTGAATTTGTGTTAGTGCATGTGCATGTGTGCTGCTGCTTCTGCCTTTATGATCCAATCTGCCTGGCTGTGATCCCTCAGATAGTGGAGGATGCACGACCAAAATTGCGGCCTTGTCACTCACACTCTCTCCCATGAAGAGGGTCCAGAGCTCACCAAATCTAGCCACAGGTACTAACACTCACAAGCACTCAACAAATTAACTAATGTTCAGGCATGAAGAGTGAACTAAGTACCTGAACCATTATAGCATTTCATTCATTTGTCAAAACTGATGATAAATGCATTAACACACAAGGTAAGTCTTAAAAATGATGGGCTTCATTGTCCTGATATGGCTTAAGTATATTTGAAATACTTTCACATAGTCCGTGGCTGCCTCAGTATGCTTAAACATTATTTTGAATTTTGGATGCTGTAACTAGGCTTTTATTTTTTTTTCCATTTGTAAAGTCTCCTCCACCCTGAGCTTGTTTTACTTCCTTAATCAGTCATGAGTCATATCATATCTACAAATTGTTGATGTTAATCTTTGTTCCTTTTGACAGCTCTCATACTGTGTGCCATGCTTCTTCATGTGCAGTTTATTCTGCTTTTTACTATTTTGGGGGGCATTTCTTTCTTCTTCTTTTTGTTTTTTTTTCAGCATTGATTGGTTAGACAATTTAAACATTAATATCCCCTCTTACTTTTTTCTTTAGTCTGCTGTAAAAACCTTAACAGCTACCAGGTTGACCATTTTAACACTCAGCTTCCTTTTTTGTTTAAAAGCTGATAAGCTTAAAAGCCCTGGAATTCGGGACCACTCTGGATGATGTGGGGCACATTCAGTGCCATTGTACAATGGAGTAAACCGTATCCACTGGGAAAACCAGCTGTCTATTCTGTTTTAAGATTACTAACATAACCATTCATGTGGATTCATTGATAGAGGTGGGTTCTTGTTACAAAGTCAGATCTATAGTTAACCATAAATGAATGTAAAGTGACTTGAGAAAGCACAGTGACTATTCTGCTGTGCATATTAATCTTTGTGTTCATTGAATAATGTGTGGTCTTTCACTTGGTAGTAAAGTGAACTTTTAACAATTGATAAAAATTGGAAAGCTGCCAGTAATGAACACACTATTTTCTAAAGGAGAGCCAAAATTTTATTCTCTCTTGCCATTTATGATATGCCCACTCTATGTAAAAAATAAATAAATAAATAACAACTATCTTATCTATTTATTTTATACCTTTATATCCACATGGTCTGTGGCAAAATCATCATAAAATTTAAATCTTGATTCATTTTCAGTATATCAGAGGTATCAATCAGAAGCATAATAACAGGAATTCATTTTCTTTAAAAAAAAAAATATTAGTTTAATTCATAGTTACACTGAAGCAATATGGCTAATAGAGGATGTGTTTTTTTTTTACTAAAACCCGCATGATTATATGAGGATTCTACAATGTTGCCGGGCATAGCAGCTTTTTCCTCTTCAGTCTGTGCCTACACCTACACCTGACAACATTCTGTAATAGTATACCATTTAACTATTGAAGGTGTAATCCTTTATGTATTGGTATTGACATCTGCAGAGATTAATGTGGCCACATATTCACATTCATTTTTGCTTGTCTTCTCTGTTCCTCAGGGAGTGATTCTCACTCATCAGATTTGGGTAAGTTTCACCCTGAGGCTATAAAATACCTCACAGGAGACCAGCAATCCTAATCAAACACACTGCAGTGGTTGGTGTTTTTATTGTTAAATTTATCTGCAGATTCTTGGCGATCACGCAGTGTCACAGATGGCCTTAAGAATGGAGATGCCAGCAGCTCATCTCTTGCTGCCAAAGGCTTCAGGAGTGTCAGGCCCAACCTGCAGGACAAAAAGTCACCGACACAGGTAACATGTCTCTCACACTATACAAACACAGTGACAGTTTTCTATTATTACATATCATCAATGTTTAGAGTTTTAAACTGCTGTCAGTAAAATACTTTTCATTAAATACATCTTTTGATTAAGTCTAATGACTCACTGATCGAGTGTTTGATCAGTTACATGGGTCACTACAGGTCTGACAGTAAATCTAGGATAAACCTTTCTAGTATACCCCAGTATTTTCTTCAATCAACAAAAAAAAAATTGTTTGTAAATAATACCCCTTCTCACCAAACATGTTCATATAGTTGTGCAGGGAGGAGGGAAGATAATGCCAACGGCCTAATATGGCTGGAATAGGTGGCTGCTAAAAGAGGACATTGCTGACAGCAATTGATAAAGAAAGGAATTGCATTGCAATATTACTGGCTCTGATGGAAAGGTTATTTTGAATTATGAGTAACTTATGCAGGACCAGTCTGTATTTCAATAATGCAACATGATGATCTTTTGTATTACAATTTTCACTGATTATTCTCTTGTTGTTTGAACTCATTTTGGCTGTTGCTTCTAATTGGCAAACAAGGATTTCATTCACATACCACTGCCACCTCCCAGGAGAGACAGTTTCCACTTGTCGCCCACTGGCTCTAATCCACCAGACTATAGCACCCTTGCTGCTCTGGCTAATGATTCTATCTCTGGAATGCTAACATTCACTCAGAATGAGAAAGCAGTTTTGAAAGAGACATACACCATTAATAGCAAATCCTCTTACTCTTACTCGGAGACCATTGCAAAGCCAGTCCAGCAGACACAGCAGCACACTGTCCCAAATGATAATAGCAACTGTAACATGTCTTCCACCTCAAATAAACAAGTCCAGGAGCGTAAAGTGTCTTCACTCAAACTAACCCCAGTCACCATCCCTGACCCTCCTGCTCACGTCTACTCTAACCCAGATCCCCAAACTAAGACCCAAACTGCTAGTTCCCCTCCACCACAACCCCAAAGGACTACCACTCTCTCTCAGCCTCTGACACAGACAGCCTCACTTTCTGTCCATTTGGACTCCAAGAATCTGAAAAGTCCAGAGCCTCAGCCTCAAGCCCCGTATCAAACTTCAGGACCTGCTACATCCCAGGAGGAGATGACGAAGCCTCCTCCTGCTGTTCCACCAAGACCTCCTCCTGCAGAACTGTTGGTACATAACTGACTCCGTGTTATACAAATAGTGCCAAGTGCATTGATTATACGTTTTACGGCCACAGGAAGACAACTTCACTGGGTTTTCCTCACAATTCCATCACATGATTTGACATTAATAGACTACAGACTGGTTACATCATACAGTTTGTGCCATAGTCAGGATGTTCCAAATTCAGTTTTTCTGGTGGGTTGATGCATCCAAGCACTGGGAAGTCGTATCCATTTTGATGCACATACATACAGTATACTAACCCTTAATTTGTTCATTTTGGTGCTGCCATCAAGCCCACCAAACTAACTGTGAATGCATATGTTATGTGCTAACTTGTATGTGTGATAACCAAGTGTTTAATTTATTGTGTACTGGTGTAACTGTCTATATTTGCTACCTTATTAAGTTTTAACTAACACATCTTTAATTTACAGTGATGCGACAGCCTCATGATGCTTTAGTGTGGGTTCACATCAGCATTTCATCTTCTGTTAGGCTCATGTGTTGCTTCCACACATCCTTTGTGACAATGTGGCTAATAAGTGATATTACTAAGCACCCTTCTCCTCTCCTCTGTTTCCAACCAACTCCCACCCCCTCCAACACCAGGGGCCTCCATCCCCCAACCCTTCAGCACAGCACTCCCCTTACCATTGCCACAGCTCAGAATCACTCGACTACCTGTCAGGCCTAATTCCCAAGGCCTTATCGCCCACACCATATGTTCCTAGTGGGGTTGGTAGTACAGCTGGCGTGGTCAGTGTGAGCATCGGTGGCTACATGTCACCCCCGGCATCCCCCGTGACAGTGTCGGCTCTCAGCCACTACTCGTCCTCCACAGTGGGTCTGCTGGACGAGCTGCAGATCTGTAGTCTGGACTCACCTGACGCCTCACCCACGCCATCGCCCACCCTCAGCCATGTCTCTACGTACACATCCACCGCTGGCCCCGATGATGTGCTAACAACTTCTGTGGCCTCCACTGATGCAGCAGCCACTGTCACTAACGTAATTATCCCAGCGAGTCAGTGTTATAACACACATCACCAAAACCAAAAGGTTCCCTCCCTCCCTCCTTCACAACTCATTTGGATGGCTGAACCAAATCTACACAAAAAAGATGATTGTGATTAAGTTTTTCTTTCCACTAACCTTCAATGGCAACCTGCCTATCAGATATCAGATTTAAGTTCTGCCTTCTATGTTCCCTTGTGTTCGTGTGTCTGTATTACAAACACTTGTTGATGTGTGTCTATTTTTCTGTGTTGAGCATTCATTGCACAGTTCTCTTGCAATTATATCAGCATTTCAAATCAAGGCGCCACTGTCATTTAGGGAAAGTTGCAGGAGGATGAGATACCTTGTTGGAGGCTATTAGCTGAGAATTTGCTGTGGGCGAAAAACTTGAATCTTAGATCTAATTCTCTCTTGTACACATATGAATACATGTGGAAATTTCTGTTATAACTTAAAAAAAAATTTGTCTGTCTGTTTGGCTGTCCGTATCTTTTTGCCTCTACTCACTAGCACTCTCACTAGCACTCACAAGTCTCAGAGTTAAAAGTACATACTTTAATCAACTCAAATTGTGAGGTACAGAGTTTCCTAGTCCTACTGAGAATAAATGAATGGGATGAAAAGATTAGTTAGTAGTTAATGGCATAAATGTACACTTTGGTACACATTGGTTTCTTATTAGCAAAGCCATCATAAGACAAAAAGCCAAACCTCTTGTCAAACTTCATCTTTCATCGATCCACATTAACTCCATGAGACCTTCAGTGCTGGGTGTTTTTCCTTGACCACTGGCTTTAGTACCACCTACAAATGTGTTGTTGCACCTGGTTGCTTTTTCAACCAAGGGAATATCCATTCGCATGAGCAACATACTGAAATATTCAGCAAAATTTGAGATTCTGTCCTGCAGTAATCTGGTCTAGTCCAGGATATGTGGTAAAGGCCAGCTCCAAATCCTTGACATTAGATTTTGTCAGTGATTGCATGGTTGAAATCCACTCATTATCATAGTGCTGTTTATCCAATCACTAATCAAGGAGGGAGTTAGTCTGATTCACTGTGAGTTTTTTGTTATACACTGTTTGCCTCATGTTTTTGAGCTTCCTAAATCTGTAATCTGATTATGGAGGCCTTTTAAACTGAAATGCTTTAATTACCTTACAGACGTTTTTAACTATTGTCAGGTAAAATCACATCTCCGTGTCATGTTAAATTGAAGGGTATTCCTCAGAAATTCCTCATTTTATTGCTGTTTTGTGAGTGTCACACCTTTTTTATAATGTTTTTTATTAGAATGTGAAAAACTTGTCCGTGTTTACTGTCACAGCAATCTCTGTTGTTCTGTTGTAGAATCAAGTCATATAAAAGAAGTGTCTCTTTCCCTAACTAACTGCTCTTGCACTTTTCTTAAACATTTCAGAGTCAGTACTTCCTATGAATCACATCAGATTCTATATCTTGCTTAATGTTCATTTATTTTGTTCTTCAACTCTATAAATTATTGTAGCAATAAAATTATGTTTTTTAAAATACATTTGAACCCATGATTTTGTGACTATTTGCGAATGGTAGACTGACTGTCACCTCTTTTGGCTTATGGATTTCTCATAGGGTCAGTTCCTCTCTCACGCTATGAATGGAAGTGCTAGCCATCCTCACAGACCCCTCTCTCCCCCGTCATACCCTCCTCTACCTGCCTCACTCCACACTGGGCTGCAAAGACGCAGCAGAAGTTCAGGTGAGTCACTTTTCATGAGTCTCATTCTCTGCTCACCAATAAAACGTAACACAATTAGAATAAAATCTGAAGTTAAATTGTTTTACATATTAGATATAAAAGTTCAATTTCAAGTGTTGAAATTATTGTGTTAAATCACATTTTATCGTAATTGTTTCATATAATTTAAAGGATTTTTAAGCAATATGTCATGCTAGATTTGCCAAATATGGTTTGCACAGTATGTCTTTTTTTTCCCTTCTGCATCCAGAGGGCAGCGAGTCTGTCACCAGAGAGTCTGTGGTGTTGGGACAAACCAGTTTCAGCAGCACTGTACCCATTGCCTGCTTCTCAGAAGAAGAAAAAAAGGTTTCCATCATCAAAGCTCCTCATTATGAAGGCATTGGCCCAGTGGACGAGTCCGGCATCCCTATTGCCATCCGCACGGTGAGGTCAAACATGTGTAAAGCAAAACACATTGGTTTGCAGCAGCACAGTGACTCTGTTTGGCACTGTAGTGTAGCACAATTGTGTCTTTAGATGCATTTCTGTTGTCTTGATATGTGATCAGGCTCATGAGAGTGGATTACTTTCAGCTGTCAGCAGCTTTTGAGTCCCATATTAAAAGCCATTTTTCTGTCTTACCCACACTTTCATTATCTCTTCTGCTCTCCCTTTGTGTACAAGTTATAAGGATGAGTTCAGACAAGGTCTTAACTTTAGCACTGCTAGGTCCTTCTTTGTCTGGTTGTCAAATTGTGTGTGTCTTATCTCTGTTAAGGCTTTAACACTTGAGGCAGTCATGCTTTTCTTGGCGAGCGGTGTCTAAAGACATTCTAAATTGCAGAGTGAGAGGTGGCCAATAAAAAGCATGAGAGAAGAGGTGAATAGAAGAAAAATGAAAAACAGATGCTTCTTATTGTGAGCAAACAAACATTTTTGTGGCCACTCTGTTGGTAACCATGGAGAGAGAAGTGGTAATTGGACTGGTTCCTGGTTGTGCCATTGCTACATGCACAGTAACACTGTGGTGGAAAAATGCTTCTCCTCTGTCCAGAATTCAGTCACTGTTGTAGTGCTACTGAATAAAGAGAGGATTAAATCTTCCTGCCATTTGATAGCTCTTTATTGAAGTGGCCATTAATTGTATACTGTTTACACAAAAGCACATCCCAGGGTTTTCCTGTATTTTCCAGTTTTGTTTGATTTGTTTTGATGTTTTTTCAGGGCCATGTTGGCTTTGAGGTGTGATTCTCTGAAAATGCTTATGTTAAGTGTTTTCTTTTTAAATTTAAATATACAGTACATTGATTAAATAATTATATGGTGCATTGCACAACACACACACACACACATATACATATATGCATGATGGTACATGTATGAGCCCTAAACATATTCAGATCTTATGAATGAAGATGATTAAACATCCTGTGTCACTTCATTTCACTTCTTTGGTGACCAAAGAACATGATAAAAATCCTGTATCTTAATAAAAAAAAACTAGTGCATTAGTTGAACCCGACAAGAAAGAGGCAGACCTGAAATTAGAACATCATCATCTTCCGTTTTTATGTGAAAAGAAATATAAAGGCAAAATCTATCATAAGAGAGATTTAAAGACATCTTTAGGGGTCTTTTGTCCTCCATCACACCAATGTCAGTTATTATTATCTGTACGGGGAGGAAAAGAGAGACAAAAATTTGATCATCAGTTCATGTGAAGTTTTGCCAAAGGATATCCTAAAATCACATCATATGAGAGAAGAAAATATGCACTGAAATTAGATGTTACAAAGAAGACTGACATTAATAAAGCTTAAAAAGGTTTGTAGAAACTTCAGTTTGATAAAGAAATCTTGAATATATTCAGTAATTTTTTTTTCACACTTGGGCATGAGTTTAATTGTCTGTCAGTGAAATACAGATGTCTTAAATGTCAGTGTGCTTTTCCTTGCTCAGTAATGTCCTTTAAAACAGTGGAAACTCTGCCATTTTTAACTGGGGTTAATTAGCAGATTTCACCGAACATAAATCTTAACGATTATTTTTCTCCCAACAGACGGTGGACAGACCCAAGGATTGGTATAAAACTATGTTCAAACAGATCCACAAGGTTCACAAAGCAGGCAAGTCTGCACCCAATTATTTGATGAGATTTGATTGTCGTATCATGTAGGGAATTTGTCATGCATGCAATGCTGCTTGTTTGTATGTGTATGTGTGTCAAACTTTAAAAAAAATAAAATAAAAAAAACTGAGAGACCCGTAGAACCACAGAGCCAGAACTCATTAAACGTGAACAAGGGAGTTTTGAGTAGAGGAGGTAATTGAGAAAAAACCCTGATAGGAACAGAACAGAGCTGTCCTGGGAAATCTACTCTAATTTTCTGGCCCTGACAGTCTCACACAGTCAGTAAAAGACTTGTTCGTTCTTAACTGCTCAGGCTTCTTGTAAAGTAATGTGCACTTGTGATCACATACCCATACAATTTCATGATGGTGTGTGACTGAAGTAAAAACTTTAGGTTTTGATGGTCTCTTTGATGCACCTCAGAATTTCTATTCTAAAAAAGCTACTCTATGATTAATTATCTGAGCTGAATGAATATGTTTTTCTTTTGTAGGATGAATATACTCTCATACCTTACCATATGCCATAAAGGAAGTTTGTTCTGTTCCTTTCTTTAACAGATGATGACTATTCGGACACATACAATGCCACATATGCTGTCATAAAGAATGGTGAGGCCGGCTTTATTTATGACAAAAGTTGTCTTTCTTCCAGTACATCATTTCAACACAACATTTACTTGTCTTCTCTATTTGTCCTTAACAGATGACCACAGCCTTTCATCAGCCACAACTATGGCCCACCCGGCTCCCCGCACACATACGTACAGGCCACTATCCAAAAGCCCTTCAGACAATGGAGGGCCTCTGGGGCCTCGAGAGCCTTCCCCGTCCCCTGTACCCCCTCCACCTCTACCCATGCCATCTCTACTGCAGCTGAGGGCCAGGGATAGTGACCGTGAGAAAGACTCCCCAGACATGTAAGAAGAACCTATCTGTTTCTTAATTTGCACTTGGACTAAAGTGTATTATTTAGTTATTATAATTATACTTTTATGATTTCACTTTATATTGTGGCACTTTAAAACTGGAGAAAATATGCATCAGGATGCACATCCAGTTTCAATAAACACTGGGTGCTGGGCAAGCCTGACAGAAGTACAAGTAGATAAAAACTTTTAACGAACCACGTGATATTTCGAGCCCAAGCTACTTATTTGGTAGAACGGGTTGGGCCTACCTTTAAATTATACATTTTATAACATTGTATATTATCAACTACTTTAATTTGTTGTGATTGTGTTCTTTTTGTTTTTCTTTTAATAGGAATGAATGGGGTCCGCCCGACAGAAAAGTGGACACACGAAAGTATCGCGCAGAGCCCAAGAGTATTTTTGAGTATGAGCCTGGAAAGTCCTCTATTTTGGAACAGGAAAGACCAGTGAGTATTTTTTAAAAATATTATTTGATGAATTCTGATATTTTGCTGCAATTGAAAGGTTGATAGCCACTGTCACACTACTGTCACTACTTTTTTGTGTTTTATTCACCTGTGATGCCTTTATGAAATTAGTCGCCAAATATTTAAATGTGATAGTGAGTGAAGTGATTCTGTAGGTTTTCTTTATTTCCCTTTTGTAATATTGGATTAATATTCAAGATTGTCTTGTCAAGGTTTGTACTTATTGCTGGCTATGAAACATAAAGAGGAAATAATAAACATTTTACAGGCACAAATCAACTTTAAAGACATCACTGGTGTTGTTAATATAGCTTTAAAGTATATGATGTGTGTCCTTCAGAAACAGCGTGGGTGTTAAAGAACAAAGATTTCCACTTTCCAGTGCTGCACTCACTAGTAACTGTTCTCTACCTGCAGTTCACTCTGTGTGGAGAGACTGACAAAACAGAATATAAAGATAAATGCTTTGTAAATGGAAGGCAAAAAAATAACAGACAGGTATCTGAGGTAAGAGCAAGATAATGAAGGAAGAAATGCAGTCCTGATGAGTGTGAGTGTGTCATGTGGGGGAAAATAATTAAAAGGAAGGCTTTTGTGAAGATTTCATGGATGTTTAGTGTAATGGCTGCAGAAACCGCTCTGAGGACAATAACACATGAGTCAACCTGTGATAGACAGAGGGAATAAAAGGAGAAAGCCATAGTCAGTTAAAGTGAACCCATGCTGGCTAATCTGCTGTCTCCATGGTGTACATGCGGGCAGTTATGAGCTACAGGAAACTAAACATTTGTCTGAGTTCTTTTATTTTTCAGAGTTTCTTCTTTTTCACGGTCTGTCTACAATACTTATGTCACTGAGAGTCTGTGTTCCAGGCCTCACTTTTTTTTTAACAGGCTGACACATTTGTCTGAAACATTTTTTTTCAAGCAAATAGATATAAACCCACAACACCTACATAACATCTCCTGGCAGCTTTTCATTTGGCATGAAATTTGTGTCCATGTGGGACTTGAAAACCTGACAATGGAGTAAAGCAAAGCACTGCTTCATCTCAACATTTAAAATAATAGCAAAACTGCCTGGAAATTAACATGCCATCAGCAAAGAGAAACTTGTGCTTTTTGACATTTAAAATGCAAACGAGTAGATGATTAACCCAACCTGCTGATGCTGAAGGATATGTAACTTGTTCTCACTATGATTAAGAGAAAGAAGGCTTTAAAATCCATCACCACAGAGCAGTCTTTAATAAACATGTATACAAATAACTACAGGGGGTAAAATATTTTTTGCTAAAATCTTATAATAAATAATAACGACTTACAGTATTATCAAAAGGAAATATTTGTAAACCTGACCTTATTAGATGTGATGACTTCCAGTGTACTCATGTGATGGAACACAACCAAAGTACAGTCATTTTCTTAATTAGAAAAATGAACTGGTTGGGCAAACATAGTATTGTCTTTATGTTTTACTTCTCTAAATTATTCTTTCCCAAACCTTCCCAAACCTCCATGATGCCCAAAATAACTAAGAGTATAGCCTCAGGGACCTCCATTGTCCCACAGGACATAGAACAAACTCAAAAACTGCCAGAGTCACCTCAGGGCTCGTATTATTATATAAATCATGTTTTTATTTAAAATTCTATTTTATTTTGTTTAAAACTAAAACACTACTATGATATACTTACATTATACTTTTAATATTGTGTAACATTTGTGACTAAATTACAATACTTGTATCATTTGTTTAATATTTATACTGATCAGGTATTTTACACTATGATTAAGAAAATATTTGACACTTCTTTATCATCACTTGAAGCAAGGTAATGTTGAGCACAGATTGCAAGTCTGCAAAAATTGAAGCATAACAACACGTGAACAAGCACTTAAGTCCTGTATTAAATCTAATGTGGTCTTTTGCCACTCTGACATACAGTATATAGTAGCCTGCAAAGAGTTGTGGATAATGAGATTTGGTGTTTAATATGTAATGCTGTAAAAAAAAAAACTTGCTGATTCTCAATAGATGTCTTGAAGTAGGAGCAGGAATCAAATTCTGCTCTGGAAGTTCCAGTCTTTTAATGCATGAGAAATTCACTAAAAATCAGGTCACAAGAGCTATTTAAATTATCTTTGTATTCAAGTGTTGGACTGTGATTTAACTACTATTTTATGCTACTTAATGCATACTGTAGTTTTCATTTATTTTCAGAATTAACCTCGTGAAAGTTGTTAATCATTGTTAGTATTTATCATTTGTTAAATGGCGATTGCCATATCACCTTTTGGCCTCATCAGCCAGTCTAGATCTCCATCCTGTGTCCATCTCTCTGACCCGCCTTTGCTCATTCATAACCATAAGGTCCATGTCTCTTTCTGTGTATGTCTTCTTTCCACACCTGCTTTCTTCTTCTGTTTTTTCTGCTACCTCTTCTCTCTGTCACTGTCATACTTTCCCAGAGCTATGATGACATAGATTTAGAGAACGAGCCTTGGTATAAGTTCTTTTCCGAGCTGGAGTTTGGGCGGCCGGTAAGTCAGGGCCATAGCTACTCCCACAACCACAATCATGTCGTAGGCATACACCCACTTCATCCACCCCACCCATGATTTTTTTTTTGTCTCCATCAATAGACTGGGTGGGGCTTGTTGTTTGGGCATGTGGTACATGTCGGGTGGAGTGACTCCCTACCACCTCACCCTACCTTTTATGACAGGCTGCGCTATGTCTGTGTGTTACTGGGTTCTTTGTTCTGGGGGCTATGGCAGGCACTGAAGCAATGTTTTTGTTTTTTTGTAAGTTCATCTTGGTCACAATTTTGCCTGAAATGTATTAAAAATACTCTTATTCAGAACATGAATAAACATACAGTAGATGAGTTTACTATTGCTGCATATCAGTTTTTTACAGCATCTCTTGCACATGCAAATGTGAATCTAAATATCAGCCTTTTTTATTCTGTCTGTCATTATTTATTAAGGGAAGTATTTTGTCCATCTTCACCTTTAGTGAGCGTTTGATTGTGTTCAAGCTAAAGGACTTTATCGCCTTCTGCTGGATAGAAACAGTAATAACATCCTTGAGGCATACAGCAGGGATATCCTCTAGCCACGGATGTAGGATCAGATTACCCCAACCTGACTTGTCATTAGGAGTTACCTATGTTTGTGCCAGAGCATAACATCAGGTGGTGAATTTGCAGGATCACTGACAATATTCAGATGGAAATGTCACACGTGGAGCCTGCTTGGCTTTGTGTCTACCAAAGTCACTTTGGGCTGAGATTTCTACCTTCAATGTTTTGAATGTTTCAGTCCCATGAATAAGCCCTTTAGAGTGTTTTAGTTTTGCACTGACTGTTCCAGGAGGGACATAGTTTACTAGTACCACTGTTAGAGGTTTTTTTTTTTATTATTATTTTTGAATGACTAAGTAAACAATAGTTTATTTGCATAAGTAATTCAGCCCTAAACCACAGCATTTGATCAAATAAACACTGCAACTTCTGCTTCACTCAGCTTTCTGCTCTACAGCTTGCTGTCTCACTTGCATGTGTGTGTGTGGTACATGGGCACTATTATGTGTAGGCCTAATTTATTTTGATATTTATAAACTAGTATTACATTAGTATACTATATTTATATATACTGTATATATAAACACATTGATAGGTAGCAATATAATATGCATATGAACAAGCTTGTATGGTGTGGCAATGTGTTCTTGTGTTCCTAACTATTGACGTGTTTGTATGTTTTTGAGTGTCTACATGTGTGCATTGTACATGCCAATAAAATGTACGACCTGTGTGAACTAATCCATCTATGCTTAATAAATTATCTAACTGGTGTCACTCTCTCACCTTATTTCTTGTTTTGTCTTTTTTTGTTTTTGTTCCTCCCCATGATGTCACCTCTGCTTCTCCTCCTCCACCTCATCTACACCTTCCTCCTATTCCTCCTCTTCCTGTTCACTGCTTGGGGCTCAAGCCTCCTAAAAAACGCCTGGATTATAATCCAGACCTCTCCACCCGCCAGCACATTGAGGTAATCTCATATTCATGAGTGTTACAGCAGTGTTTGTAATCTCACAGTGTCAAAGCAATCATAAGAATCAAAATTTATGTTAAGAAAAGTGAATGATACAGTGAGTGTAAAATTTTTTTTATCTTCTTTGAAATTATTTAAACGTAAGCTATATTTGCTATCATTTCTTCAAAGGTCTAGAATTTATGAGCTCATAACAAATTTTATCTCTTCACTCTTTTCAGCATGATTGCATATGATGTGAAGCATTTCTTAAGACACTTTTTTTTTTTTTGCTCTTCTAAATTATTTAACATTTCTTACCATTAAGACCCATTCCAGGTGATCCATGCCAGGCTTTGCAGGCCAGCATTTGCTCCCTGAGCTCAGCTCATCTTTTGCTATCTCACCTTAGCAGTCATCCACCAGAGCAGCCTGACAGAGAGCAGACTTTTATTTCCTGCGTTTACACCGATTGGCCTCTTCATGGTTAGGTGTGCCATGTGGAACCAGCATCAATCACACCCTATGCTGGGGGGAGAGTTTTGAGTGTGGCACAGCACATGCAGGCTGTGCATTGTAAGCTGCTCTGCCTTGAGTCTTTGTTCTTGCAGAGCTCACTTTTCTCTTTTGTTATCTGTCCTATTTCAGAACTCCCTGCGCATCGTTCCTGCTGACAAGGCTCTGGAGAGACCTGCGAGGTAACCTCTGCTTTCTTTATTTTCCTCTGCATCATTCTCACCCCCCTCCCCCCATCCCCTCGACAGCAGGATCCGTTGTTGTGATTCAGCCCAGAATCACAACTCTGCCCTACTGCTTGTGCAAATAGCCTCTGTATCTGCTCTCACTGATGTTTTGCATGGATTAGTGTTAGTCTTTACTTGCCTTTGTCATTAAAGGCTGTGAGCATTGCAACGCTTTGTCTCTAGCTGAGCCAGAATAAATTAACCCTGCAAATCTATTGATTCTGCCCTTCACCTCCTACCCATCCCTTAACCCCCCTTCCTCTGCTCCCTTCACTAGCGGCCTGCTTATTCAGTCACATTTTCCTTGGTGAATGGGCAAAATAGGACATGCTGAATAGGAAGCCCACTGATACATATTAGCATACAGTAACAATCTTGTCTCATCATTTTGGCCAAGAATAATACTTTTTAGTTGGATGAAATTGGATTTATGTAAAAACACAATAACACCAAAGATTAGTGGTGTTTTAGAAAAACAAACCCAACAACAAAAAAATGTTTAGCTCTGTTATTAACCTAAGTGCATTATGAAAGAAAAAATAATTCTGTTGAAATATAATCAGACAGATCATTTAGCTCTTTCAATTGTGACTGGGTCAGAGCAGGCCTGTGTCTGTGTGGCTCTCACTGCCCCTGTGCATGTGTGTATAACAGACAAGCAGCAGGAGTTAGCCCTACTCCCCTACACAGACATGCAGCTGGCTGGGACAGAGACACATACAAACAGCTTCTTTTTTTTTTTTTCAAAAAAGTATAGTTAGCTGCACTGTTAACGCTCAACTGATATTACACTACTTCAAAATTTTGCGCTGGGGACCGTTTAGTACTGGGTTTCGGTGCCCATCCTGTGTACCACAGTACATTTATAGTGAGCACATAAGTTCTTTTACTTGCACCTTTTGTTCTGAAAGCAGCTATCTTGATGTTTGATTGTTAAAGTGCTGCCAGCGACTACAGGAAGAGAAGGAAGTCAGAGCCTTCAAGTGCTCAAGTGAACGCTCAATCTCAGAGCAGAGCTGCAACTTCCCCAAAACCAGTGGATGCCTACAGACCCAGCAGCAGCCTAAAGAAGCCTGTCATTCGTTCCTCACCATCCTCACCCTCCAGAGCCAAAGGTATATACATATAGAGCCCAATTTTGCTCGATATTTTTACTCTGTCTTTCTATTTTCCCCCTAATTTTCCCCATATACCCCCTTCACCAGAAAATTAAGGATGTATTTTAATTTGTTGTGTCTTTCATTCATAGTTTCTGTGGTCATGAATTTTGTTTAATGGGTGGGACTCTCAAGAAAAGGCAAATCATCTTTTTTTCCAACCTTATTTGCTCTTCTTCTGCTCCTCTCCCCAGCTCTTTCACCTTTTTAGTAGTTATTATTGCTAAATCTGCTTTCCTCCTTCTTTTCTTCTACCACGCTGCTTTCTATTGGACATCTTAAAGGTGGGGACGCATGCAACATGTATTCAAACAGTTTGACCTCCCCAGGTTCTTATCAAGGCTCCTGTCAACCTCTTGCCTCCTCTGACTCTGTTCATTTCCATGCGGATGCCAGCCAGGATGGCAGCTCTTCCTCTAAGCAGTCTGTCTGTTGCAAGAACAGTTGGCAAACAAAACAGCAGGATGCTGAGACATGGACCAGTATAGAGGAGATGCCACCCTCCGCTGGCAAACTCAAGTCACGCAGCTGTGATGATTTACTCAGTGACGGGCATTCGGGTTCAGTTAGTCACAATGCCACCCGTTCAGAAAGTGCAGGGTCATTGGTGTGTGATGGGAATCCCTCAGGTTCAACTGCATCCAATTCAACTTGCTCACTGCCACGACTCCACCGGCGACTGACACATGAATCACCAGGCTTTCTTAAGCTTTATCGTAAAATGCACCAGATTGACCGAGCTCAGCTCATCCCATCTGAAGTCATTCGCTCAGTCCGTGCTCGCATCCTGGAACTAGAGCGTCAACCTCATCTGCACCTTCACCGCCTTTCTCCTTGGACACCTTCTTGGGGCGTGGAGGTGCCACGAGATATGGTGCCAAACCGCATTTCTGAATATGAGAGCCTTATTCAGAAATCCAAATCCATGCCCAACTTAGGTGATGGTGAGATGCCTACAGGCACTACTACACCAGGTGGCTCATCATCTCGAGCGAGCAGTGGTGGTGGTGGCACACCAAGTTTTCCAAAACGCAGATTTTCGATAGAGTCTCTACTAGAGGAAGATAATAATATCAACAAGAGAACAGTACCTCACTCCATGGATCACTTACATCGACCCCGTAGCCCACCTGAGGGCCAACCTCGTGGACCAGAACCTAACCATGGCCGGGCCTTTCCTGCTCCTCCTGTCCCTCAAAGCCTTCAAGCCAACCCAGACTACTCTGACAGTGAACAAGATGCTGTTGCGTCAGACCTGAGTGACTTTATCCAGGTGGAGGGCTCCTCATTTTGTAGTGAGAGTGACTTTGACCATTGTTCACTAACCTCCTCTGAGAGCTTGTATGGCTCTTCCACCCTACACCAGCACCTCCGTCATCACCACCACCACCATCACCACCAAAATGTAGGCCAGAGCCAGGGCTACCAACACCGGCACCTCATCAGTAGCTGCAAAGGCCGCTGCCCGGCTTCGTATACCCGTTTTACAACTATGCTCCGCCATGAGAGAGAACGAGCCCGGCAGGAGCACCAGAGGCCCTCAAAGCAATGCAATCAGTCCAAAATCCAAAGCTCACACTCCCAGGAAGCAATGTCCAAGCTGGCCTTCCTGGTCAGCCCAGTGCCTTTCCGCAGGAAAAAGGGCTCACCACCTACCTCCAGAAGAAGTGGTGGTGGAGGTCGAGGTAGCAGGCCTAAATCCAAACAGGCCATTTATGAAGCACTAGATGCAGCATTGAGAGACATTTATGAGCACATTCAAGCAGAAAGAGGCCACAGAGGTAATAGAGCACCTGATGATAGCATCCTGAGGCGAATACTGGCAGAACTACTGCCAAATGTGCCTGAACGAAGCTCCTCACTGCGGGGGAGGAGGGGGTGTTCATATGGGGGTCACTCCTCTGCATCTTTGTACCCAGATGGGAGTCCCACTGGGTATGCCTCATACAGAGAGGATCCATCCACACCAAGGCTACAGTCACCAATCAGTACCTGTTACGGACGGCATTTAGACACTTCAAACAGTCATGAATATGAAGAGGAGCAGGGCAATGGAAATGGTCTCTGTTTTTCAGGTGCAGACAATACATATATCAATTATATATTTGTCCTACCTACACGTAATGTTTTATATAAGCATGCATTCTAAACATACAGTACATAATCAAGACTTACATCTATATATCTTTATCCTCATGTCTCGTTTATTATTTTTGATATTGCTCATCCCTGTTGACCTGTTCCCCTTGTTTGGTCAATACACCCATTACTGTGCTTATATGTATTTTATATGGCACTCTGAGATCAGTTGACCGTAAATTCTCAAGTAAAACCGGTTTATTTAATTCAGTTCAAGATAATAACAATTAAAATGTAACATGTTCTGCTGGTTTCTTCTCATTAACAGTCTTCTGTGAAAATGGGAGTATTAAAAGGTGCTGGAAGGCATGATCAGGAAATATACCTAAAAGCTGAATGAAAAAAGGCAAATAATAGGGAGGATGTGACAGATAAAAAAAAAAATAAAAGAAGATTAAGCCATAAGATTACCATAACCATTTTAAAAATGGTTATGATAGTAAAATATATTTATACAACCAGTGTGTTGCAAAAGAATGCCTGGTATTTCTGATTTTCAGCTAATATTTGAGAATTTGTGGCCCACTACTCTGGGTCAACTATTCCTCTGTTTTAATTTTGAATATTATTTAAGGTATTTTATTTGTCTGATTTGTAAATGCTGTTGAATTATTTCATTGTCCCACAATAATCTTTCTTTCCTTCAAGTGTTTATTCTATTTTTTGGGCTGTATTATCCTTATTTTATTTTATATTTCATCTATTTTAAAGAATTGCATGTGTCTCATGTCATTATGTCATGTTTTGTGGGAAAAGTAGAATCTCTGTGTTTTTCCAAATGAATGGAAATAAAAACACACAAGTTCTTTTTGACAAGAGCTTTCATTTCCTCATTGATCTGTTGGAATGGCATTATCACTGTATCATCAGCACTTTCCAAAGCACATTGTTTTGTCATGAGCATGTACTATATGGCCCTATTGTAGTTTCTTCATCCTTGTGACCTTCAACATTTGTCTCTACTAATCATAGACCAGGATGTCTCCAGGGGTTATTCTACCATGGATGGATGCCACACACCCCAAAGTAGAAGACCTACTCCTGACAGAGAGGTACAGCATTAAAACAGGATTATAATATTCCAAACATTAAGCTATAGGTTAACAATTAGTACAAGCTGGATATACAGATATGCAGCATGTGATTGTGAAGCACTTAAAAAAACTCTTGTAGTACAGAAACAGTAAATAATTGTTATTAATGAGACAAGAGCTTAGCATCTTAATATTTTTGATTGAGGCTATTTTGATTGAGGTTAACTTTCTTTTATTCTTACATTTCACAAGTGAAGTTGATGTTATACTTGATAAAATGCTTGCTGGCTTTCTCTCTCTCTTTCTCTCTCTCTCTGTCATCTCCCAAACAGATGACACAACTTATTCTGCTCTCTCTCCTTCACCAGAAACAGCCTGCAAGAGCCATTTATGATTTTAAGGCACAAACAGCAAAGTGAGTAAACTCATAGCAAACACTCATATATAAACATGAAATAAAGCTTTAATGCATGGATAACTACATGCACATAAACACATCTGGGCTTGCTGTTTTAAATATTTCTGTTTGCTATAGATTTCTTGTATAAAGTTTGTTGTCTTTGTCAAAATTCCAGCTCAGTTTTAATGGCTTTAACTAATTTATTTTAAACATTTGCATGAGCAAAGGTGATGTATTATTCTTTGTGGTGCTTTAGTGGCTGACATTGTGTGACTCATGCTGTTTATATGATGTGAGCTCTGCTGGTAGACATGTTGGTGTGTCATTCATTTCACATCTCCCTCACACCTTTGCGGTGGATCAAAGATGTATGCAAAAATACTTAAATGATATTATTTTGTTACAGGGAGCTGACATTTAAAAAGGGAGATGCAGTAAACATCATCAGGCAGATAGACAACAACTGGTATGAAGGAGAGCACCGTGGACGGGTGGGGATATTCCCTATATCATATGTAGAGGTAAATGCACACCTGTATGTTCAAAGTAGTTTTTTTTACTATCCTTAATATATAAGCGTGTGAATGTTTGCATACATGTGCAGAAGATGCCATCCACAGAGAAGCAGCAGCCGATTCGTCCTCCCCCGCCAGCACATGTCAGAGAGATCGGAGAGGCAGTGGCTCGGTACAACTTCAATGCTGACACTAATGTAGAGCTGTCGCTCAGAAAGGTAAACTGCTTAATGTGCACAAGTGTAACAAGCTGTATGCCTGCAATTCAGCCCATAATTGAAGGTTAAATGAAGAGATTGTGTAGCTGTGGTCACGTGTCGTTCAGTTATTACAAATAATTTTTTGTTGTAGCCTTGGTTTATGTTGAAAAGCATACGTATGCCTCTTTTTTGTGTGCCTGTGTGTGTCTTTGTGTAGGGTGAGAAAGTAATCGTGATAAGGCAGGTGGATCAAAACTGGTTTGAGGGCAAGATCCCAGACACAACCAAACAGGGCATCTTTCCTGTGTCCTACGTTGACATCATCAAGCGATCCCCCTCCAAGAGCTCCACCCACCACATAGACTCACGTGGTCACCCTGGCAACAGGACTCCAAGCAGTACACCCGTCAAGGTAGGAGAATCATTACAAAAGGGTAATAACACTAGCTGTTTATTGACTTACTATAATTTGGGGATAGAGAATTGTCAGTAGTACTGTTATTTTTAGCCAACATCAACATTTGTTTTGGTGTGTGTCAATATATTAAATAAGTTTATACATCATCTGCATGACAACTTTTAGTTCAGAGTTTCACAATCAAACACACAAAATAAGCACTGTATTAGTTTTATAAATCACACTCTGTTCCTTTCCTTTCACTTTATCTTCATGGAGCCTTTCTACCATCTACCGCCATCAACCACCACATATGACTTCCCCTCCCCTCTCCCGTCATTGAGAAAGCCTGACCTGCAAACTGTCACCAGCGAGTGGCTGTCTCTCACAATGGACCCATCAGCATCCACTCCAGCTCACTCTCGCCCAACCACCCCTTCACCACCCACCCCTCCCCCTCTTCCATCTGAACTTTCACCTTTACAGATGACTAAGAGACCCTCACCTACACCCACGCAAAGAGGTTTTGCCCTCCCACGCCAGACATTTTCCAGACCTACACCTTTTAGGGAAGGAAGACCTAGTTTAGGTCACACCCCAGCTGTTCTACCTTTATCACAACCTCCTCCCTCTACTCATTCCTCATTTACTTCCCCACCACCTGACTGTTTTCATGGATACAACAACAGCAGTCGTGGCTTCACTGAAACAGCCCAAATTTCACACATTGCTAAACCAGAGGTTTTGTTAATCACAGCCCCAGAGCCAGTAAAGTCACAAATTCCACAGTGGCACAATTCAATTTCACCAGTGCTCAAAAGCACCAAAGCCCCTGAAATGAAGCTGCAATTAAAAGACCCTTACGATGAGCTGTTGTCTCTGATCCTGGATGATTCTACCGGAACAGATGATGTTAACTTATCAAGATTATCTCCAATAGATTTCCCACCAACTCTGCAAACCAATGAATCTCAGAGCAGGTTTAAGTTAAAAGAAGAATCCCATCAGCCAACAGGGAAACCCCCGGTAGTCACTCCCACCAGTAAAACAGCTGATACTGTTCGGTTAGAGATGCAGGTTCACAAGCCTGTGACGATGGAGCCACTGCCCATCACCTGGGGAGGACAGCCAAAAACTCTGAAAGATGATGAACCAGTCAAGTCTCAAAGGCCACCATCAGCCGAGGGGAAGACATTCACTGAGCTGTTCATTAAGGAAGAGGATGAAGCTTTAGAAGAAAAAGAGGACAGTAGAGTTTTAGAAAGACTCAGTCCACAGGTAGAGCATGGTGTAAACTGTCTAATTTGAGGGACATTTAGGAAAATATTTGTCACCCAAAAAGTCTGTGAAAGCTGCTCAGTAGAACAAGTAATTGGGCTGTCATCGCTCTAAACTGCTTTGTGATTGGTCAATCCATTAGAGGCCAGATTTCCTTGAGGCTTGAGAGAGATTTTAGAAGAGGTGCAGAAATCACAGATTTTATTGGTTTCAGAAAGTCTAAAATGCTACAAAAATGCTAGTTACATTGCAGAAATCAAACATGATTTTCTTATTCATGCTATATTTTCTTTTTAAGCAATCACTTAGAAAAATAGCTTTTTTTTCATTCATCATTTATATATTTTCCTGAGGCAGATATTTTCCCAAATAAGGATAAAAGTAGAAATATGTTTTCAAAAAAATTTTTAGTCTTTTCCTCCATGTCCCATCTAAACTTAAGTTAAATACAGCCAACAGAATTTAAAGGATTTCTATAGCTACCGTCTCATGTTCCAGCCTCAGTATTGATGCGTGTGTGTGTGTGTCATTGCCCCCATAGGCTGAGGTCTCTTCATCCATCCTGACACGACTTTCTCACGCTGGCATCTCTTCGCCTTCCATACCGCCTTCTCTCACCTCCTTATCTCCCCCTTCTTCTACCTCTTCTTTTGCTCCTCGTCCTTTGTCTTCTTCCTCAGAATCACAGAAGCACGAGGACCGTGCCATCCTTACATCTCCCCCTCGCTCCCCTCGGCCTCCATCACTCCCTCATCTCTCAACATCACCCCTACCCCCAGTCTCTCCCTCACCACCTGTCTCACCACTTCCCCTACACTCCTCACAGCATTCAGATCCTCAACCCTCCAGCTCTCCCTGCCCCTCTCTTCCAGCCACATCCCTCCTCGACTCAGAGTTGCCTACACCACGTCACACCCGGTCTCCCCCTAAACCCGCCTCTCCTCCCCTCACTTATCCTTGCTCTCCCCCTACTCCTCCCTCTGTACCCTATCCAGGACATAGGTCTCCCAAGGTGAAGGTAAAGCTGGAATGTGGTTTTGAAGGCTTTGCGTTTGGTGGGGGGATAGTTTGCGGTGGCAAAATTCCATCTAATAATACCATGGTCTATCTGAGTGTGATGGGCATCGTTTTTATTTAGATGAGTTAATCAATCAGTTAATCAGAATATACTGACAAAACAGAGACTACGACATGTTTTGCATACTAACATCTAATGTACATTAACATGAGTTCTATGTAGATGAGTAATGGCCAGTGAAGGGCATTGTTTGTGTAAATTAGTGTGTTTTGCTTGCATTATTTGTACTGCGATGTGTCTAGGAGGTTTTTTATTGGCTTGTGGATGTGTTGACAGTGATGATGACAGCATCAGTTTGACAGCATGTTGTTAACCTTCAGTTGGTATGTTCATTCAGCTCATTTTTGAAGGTTGCAGACTGTTGATTATAGGTGTTGCCTCTGGTCTTTGTGCCTGTTAAGCAGGATCCGGTTGTTGGTGGTAAACCTCCTCGTAGCCCCATCTTGTCCCGGAGGTCCTATCTGTCTTCCATTAGAGGTCGAAGGGTAGGGGGTCATGTTTTCATTTAGCCGTGCCATTACTGTACTGTTGCGCATGGAGGAAATCTTTATTATTTTAAGACTGATCACCACACACTCTGTAACATGCATTAATAACTATGCTTTTTTAAATTACATTCGCTTTTTTCAAAATGAAAAAGAAATTTTATCCGATCTTTCAATGAAAACAGTTGAAACTCCTCAAACCATAGAGTGACACACAGAAAATGCCTAATTTTGATTCATTATTCATCTGTCTCTGTCTTTCTCCTCCTTTCAGCGATTAGTACAGGATGCACTCCAAGGTGGAGGAGACCCGTAAGTGATTTATTTATTTATTTTTTTTACTTTAAGGTGATGATAATTCTCATATTTCCCTCCAGTGTGCTGCTATGTAGTGTAAAGATGCCTCTTCAATGAATGTGTTGTGTTTGCATGACATATTAGTGCAGCATATCAACAATGTGAGTTCACGGTCGATGTGTCTAACACAGATACCAGGTTTTGTACAACTACATGCCTCGCAACGAGGATGAGCTCGAGCTGAGGGAGGGCGACATTGTGGATGTGATGGAGAAGTGTGACGACGGCTGGTTTGTTGGTAAGAGGAGAGGGAGCAAACAAGTTGAATGAAAAATTGGGGTTCTTGTCTGGCATATCTGAATGTATGAACATCTTAATATATGCAGTAAATGTATTGTACACATTATGAATGTACCAAGAGGAGATAAGTGAATTACTGTCTGCAGACATGACCTAACTGCTTCAAGGCCCCAGAGATGCTTGTCATTACAGTGAATGGCTGTGAGTTATTCAGACATTAATCAACATTATTGACAAGTAAATATGGAGCTCTCAATATACACAGTGCATAGACTAAATGCATAGGCACATAAAAAGCAGACATAGACAGAGATGCTTAAGCATTGCTTTGTATATATTTTTAAAGTACTTAGGTACTTGGAATTCCAATTTTTTGCAGGTCCACCAAAGTTCAACATACCCTTTAAACCTCAAAGAAGGGTTTGGTTGAAATTGCTTTAAACTGTCTAAGGGAATCTGTGTCCAAATATTTATGTAGCCTAACTTTGTCTTCTTACCTGCATCTTTAATGATTCCACAGCCCCTCAAATTGACCTTGTGACCTTTTGTGGTTTTGTCAGTATTAATAATCCAGTAATATTTGATACAAACTCACAGGGGTAATTATCTTTTAATAAAATGAGTACTTTTGATGCTTTAAATAAGTATGCCTGACAAAACTGAATTACTTTTACTGAAGATTTTAAACTGCATAATAATTATTATAATGGAATATTTTTATAATGTTGTCTAACACATTTGTTTATTTAACCTTTACTTTATTAAGGAGTCAGTGCATGTTGTAATGGTCACATATGGAGTTCAGTTTACAGGTCAAATTGATCCGGTTGTTTGCAAGGTTTGTGCTGTGAGTTTGGTCAAACATCAGCAGACTGAGACCATTAGATGGCACTGTGGTCTCACCACATATTTTTTTCTGTCTGTCTGTGTTTGAAGAAGTCAGCATGATCTCTGACCCTTATAAGTGGCCCAGAGTAAGATCTTTTTATAAACTTATTAGTATAAACTTCAAAATCAGCAAATGTCCAGACTGCATTGCACTAGAATAGTGTCCAAGGCAGTTGCTCCTACTGCCAAGTTACAGCAATCTCATTTTATTGCTCTTTGTTTCTGAAGGGACCTCTCGAAGGAGCAAGTTGTTTGGAACCTTCCCAGGAAACTACGTGAAGCAGCTATAATGATGATTCCAGATTAAGTCCCCGGCCACGTCCCTTCTTTGACACACCCCCTTCAGTGATACGTTCATGGCTGTCAGCACAGCACCTGCAGAATTCTGGTCAACAGAGACCTGTGGCACATTGTGTACATGTGGCTCATCAGCGTCACACAAACGGAACATTTAGCTCTAACTAGCCATCCTTAATGGAAGACTTCTATGAGATAATGTTGTTGTTTTTTAACTTATCTTTTTATCCTCATTTTTTTTTATCATTCTGAACCTAAACTTTGTGCTTCAGTCAGCAGCTGTTCACGTTTGACAGTGATGGTTCGATGGAATGCAAACACCTGTCATCAGCGAACAGTATAAGGCAACAGTGCACAGGCTGGAAGATGCCAGCTTTCACAGTATTCTTCAAATCTCAAAACACTAGTCACATTTTATTTTACTGTTTGATTACAAATATCTACAAAGACGCTTGGTGCAGAGTGTGATGCTCAAGCAGTATTTGTCTGTCAGCAGGTCTGTTGTATGGATTGTGTTTGGGGGTAAGGGGGGTCGTTGCAGCCAGCATTGCCATGTCAGATGAAAAGTTACATGCGGAACAGACTGTGCATGTATCAATGTTATGTGTTACCCAGTGTATTGATTAGCTGATATTTGGGGATATCGCAAATCATAATTGAGTAATTCCTTTTTAATCTTGCTTAAAAGAAAGTGGAATATCAGTGAAAATATCATTGAACCTGTTCTGCTTTCTGTCTAAACATAATGCATTAGATTTAAAAAGACTCACTTTTTTTCCATCTTTACACTTGGATTGATGCACTTTAATGGGATTTTAGCAGAATGTTTGTTTCATTTCAAATTTCACTTCAGATTTTATACACTGCAGGTTGTTATGACCTTGGGGTTTTTTGTCCGGGGGGTATTGGCCATGTTTGAAAAGTGTATGTTAAAACGTTTACTGACCTTTTAGGTATTATTATATTTATTAGAGGATGAATGCTGGGGGTTTAGAAAGGAAGGGAAAAATGTTGCTCTTTTCAACATATTTTAAAAGCGATAATTACACATTGTTATTTCCACTTCCATGTGTCATTGTCCCAGAATAACATTGTGGAATAATATGAGATTTGATAGGCTGTGGTTAATAATTACCAGGTGTCATGTTATGTTGAATTTAATTTAAGTCTGATACAGAATGAGTTAAGGTTTATAAAAATGCCAACTTGAGTCATGGAGGTGCAGTACTTCCATTCGACTTTGGTGGCTTCTTTTAAATCATGTTATCAGAGGAAATAGCCTGTGAGTCACTGTTTATGTGTTTGTATACTACTTTGAGTTACTGGCTTTTTTTAATCGTTGCTCATCGTGCACAGTGAATGATCCAAGGTTTTATTTTCTTTGTTTGTTTGTTTATCATTTTTTGTGTTTCACAGAAGCTGGACACTGACAAAGCAAATGTTAAAGCACCTTAAGATATTATTTTTGTTTTTATTATTCACTGTTTTTCATGTCACACCCACTCCTTCACCTCATCATCCACTATTTCAGATACATATATTTGTGTGTGCACGTGCGTGTGTGGTGTTTTTGTAAGCCTTTTGTATGACAGCTGTAAAATGGCCAACATCCACTTGCTTTATAAAGTCTGCTTTTTTCTCACCCACCATCATAATTGGTTTCCTCTTTCTTCACGTTTCTGTCATCACTGGTGCTAATTTACACTTTATTGACTTCTGTCATTGTAGCCAGCCATTAGGCCTTTCTTTCCCCCCCTCTGTTTTTTTAACACTTGTTGACGTATTTAGGCTGAAGTAAATGTAGGTAGATTGAGTAGAGTTGGTGATTGTTGCCTTACTCACCAGCTCACTAATTTAATAGCCATGTATATGTGAACATATTCTGTGATGCAAAAAAGATTTCCTTTATTCATACAGTATGTAGTCTAGAAAACATCAGGATAGTGTGCACAAAAAAATCTTCAGTAAGCATATTATCTTATCTGCCTTTGGTACAACATGAGGAAGAGATTTGGACTGAAGACATTTGATTCCTGGCAATGTTTATTCATGTAATGGCAATGTAAATCTTCTATGTTACTCATATTCATGTCAGATTTAGTGTACACTCTTGGACCTATACATATTTCTACAATATCTTAGCAGTTATCAGATGACTTTATGAGGCTGTATTGCTATTAAAGTCCAGCTAATAGATGAAGCATTTTCCTTCCTTTCTTTCTTTTTTCCAGCATAACTGATGAGGTTTTCTGATGACAGAAAGGGGAATCTCATGATATTTAAAGGTACCCTGCAGTGCTTTAGTCTCTTTCCACTCTGTTTAGTCTCTTTCCACTCTGATCACACTGAGGTTTGGTGATACATATTCATGGTAATTTTTTTCACACAGTTCCACATATCCACACGTTGGGGTGGTAATGTGTCAATTCTTAAGAGGGAATCTGCAAGCTGATGTCAATAAATGCTGTTTTGAATACACTGAGGAATGAACTTTGCATATGTTTGATCGACAAAGGATGGACGATTGATGTAAAATCTCCAAAGGCTTCTTTAAAAATTCTCAGAGGATTGATGAGCAGTACCAACCTGACTCTGGATAAGTATGTGTTTGTTGTCCTAGTTGTGCAAACAAAAAGACTGGTTGCTATATTTTACTTTTTTCCAACAAATCTTGCAGTTAATTTGTCCATCTGTGTAGACTGCAGGTTGTTTTGTTTTACTCTGTAATAATCGGCTCTATTTTTCGTGTCTTCCTCAACCTGGAGTCTTTCACTAGAGGCCTGCATGTTTGAGGGGTCTAAGAAGTATTTTAGTTGTTCTGGGACTGTGCTGTTCTGGATGGGGACCTCAGATGTTGTAGCTGGAATCTGCTGGAGCCATTCTCCCAGTGCTCCGATTACCACTGGCACCACCTCTACTTTGAAATCCCCACATCTTTTCTCGCTCCCCTTTCAGCCCTTGGTATTTTTCGGCCATCTCGTGTTCCATCTTCTTGATTTTGCTGTGGCTTGGTTTGCTACATCCATCACTACTGAAATCCTCTGTTTGTTGACCAGCACAATGTCCAGTTGCTTAGCCATCACCAGTTTGTCAGTCTGTTTCTAGAATATACTGTATATATCTGAGAATATTCACAGTAGTTTTAAATAGACTATAGTGACTTCAAGTTAATTGTAATAATGATGTCACATTGTGAATTTAATAGTTTATTAATGACAACAAATTCCCTAGGAAGAAAACAAACTAGATGTTGGATTAAATGGGCTTACATGCTTTTAACTGTGAAAAAAGTTTTAGTGTGTGATAATTTAGAGGCACAGAAATTAAACTTTGCAAACCAGTCTTTTATCTTTAACTACCTTTATTTGACAATACCTCAGATCGCCATAGTAACTACATAAACAAAACAATGAGACTGGCCCACTCTAAAATAGTCCCTTACTTTAGTTTGCTTTGTGTAATTTGTACTATTTGAACTGGCACTTTGTATCAATAGTTTGATGGAACCGTGCCTTATGTAGAGTGAAAGCCTGTCAGTGCTGACAAAGATTAACATGCTTTACTTGGTCATGTGTGTATTATCTATTCGTTCATTTAACTCTGACTTATAAAAAGTTCTTTATCCTGAACATTTTTTATGATGCAGACAGAACAGTAAACAATCAGCAGCGTGAGTTCAGGTGAGCACATCTTTGAGAGATGTCATGATCTTGTTTGTGACGATGTGAGTGGTCTAAAGTCCAAATCAAAGTGGATTGTTAACAAGTTCAAGAGTCCTGGGTCACATCCAAATCAATGGCAGCTGGAATGTGCATATGGGACCTTCAAGACCTTAAAGTGGAGCAGCGCCTCCAGACCAAATAAGGACAGGAGCAGCAAGACCCGTCAGCCAGAGTGAGAGGAGGCCAGCCTGACTGCGAGGCTCCCAAGGATGAGAACCGATGAGGGAGGGCTGGTCTCAGACAGAGGTTGGTTTACATCCTT
Source organism: Brachirus orientalis (assembly GCA_016785285.1). NCBI lineage: Eukaryota > Metazoa > Chordata > Actinopteri > Pleuronectiformes > Soleidae > Brachirus > Brachirus orientalis. Next base: position 6,391,597 of record JAFBJR010000175.1, read on the forward strand.
CCTCTGAGTGTAAGTGTTCAAATACTTGCAGTGTGGGGTCCAAACCAAGCTCCGACTTCTATCTAGAGACAGAAATAGTAACGGTGGCTGAAAAAACAAATCTCCAAGTCCTCAACCCAACTGGAAAAATGTCGAGCAAGTGCTGCACAAACTAATAGATTGTTCCCAAAACTTGACAAATTACTTCACTGCTGGGGAGGGGTCTCTCCGATTTCCTCCTCCTCCTCCTCCCCCCCCCCAACATGGTACAAAACGTCCATCACTTCATAGTGCTTTGCTCTTTAACTGTGCTTCCCACAGTGTGCACTTCACTGTCTGGGCTGTTGTTACCTGACAGCAGCGGACATTAAAGGGTCATGCCACTCTCGGTCGTGCTGGACGGTCCAGCCCCCTGGGGGTTTCGCCTGACAGGAGGAAAGGACTTCAACCAGCCCCTTACTATCTCCAGGGTGAGTCAATCAAAGAATAATAATTAAAAAAAAATTACATTAAATGAAAATATAATATAACTCAATTGTCCTATTTTCTTTCCTGGCACATTTTAAGTCGTTTGTAATGTTGATAATCATTTGCTTTCACAGTCAAATGTCAAAAAAAAAAGTAAAAGCGATTTGAAGATGTGTGTACTCATACAGTCCAGAGGGGTTGGTCTTCAGTTTGCTAACAACACTGTGTTTCCAGGGAGGGTTAATTCGAGAAAGAGTCTGTATGGATTGTGGTATGGCGTTTGCACCTGTGCTACAGTCAACACAAGAGGCTTAGTTACAAATAGCAGCTTACATTACTACACTGACATGTGCACTCACCCATAAACATTTCATCGAGTAATGTCAGACTGAAGAATTCAGCAGCATGGCAAATTGCAAATCATTTTGTCTGAATTCATCTCTGTACCTTTGGCCACAAATAGACAAATAAATATGGAATTTTCCACATTTTCCCAGCAAATTAGTTTCCTTCCACATTCAGGATGGTTGTGCTGACAGCTGTATTGACAGAGAAGGATGGATTTATGAGTGATTAGTAATGATGAATGCCGTGTTATAACCTTTAATCTGATATTTATTACAGCAGTGCAGCTGTTCAGAGCAAAGTCAACCTTAGCTTTAGATCAACACACAAAATCATGCACTTCATCATCCCAGTGAACTGACAACGCAGGTGGAACTGAGACAGGACGGATAAAGATGTTTGAGTTCAGTAAGGAAAAAGTTCTCATCACTTTCCATGAAAACAATGAGGTCATGGCAGCAGCTGGACATAAGTGAATCAGAATAGATCTTCATCTGCAACTGAAAATGATCATTTCCTGGAAATGATATGGCATTTCCTGTTGATAGAGCGTGCAGCCAGAAAACCAAGTCACACGATTTTATTTAAAGGAAACAACCAGAAGGTTACTAATAAGAATTATCAAGGATCAGTTTGTCATTTGGGGGAAATGAAGAAGTTAGCTTTTTGGGCTGAGTTAGACATGAAGATTGATCTTGTGCTTCTTCTGTAATGTGCAGTAAATACACTATGTAAATATTAGACTGAAGGCTCAGGCTAAAAACACACTCACTTTTACACTTTCAAAAAGATCAGGTGTAGATGTATGTTTTTAATTCAAATCAATGAGCATTTTAGTTTTCATATGTGCCAGGGCGTCAAATGCATGTACGTGTGAGCTCTGTCACACTAAAGCTGATCTGTAATGACACTACAGGAAGCTTTTTATTCACACTTCTTGGACACAGTTTTGACTCTGCAGTATAAAGCAAATGAAATCATAAACAGGACGGTTATCATACAAGTGGGAAACAAATGACGGAAGAGGCGGACAAATAAATAAACAAAGAAACTACACAACAGTTTAACAGTGATGCAGCCATACACAGGGGGATCAAAACCCACTCTTCAACATTCTGAATATAAACAGTGATGTCATCAGCAGCATTAAGATCCTCAGTCCCACAAAGTAGCAGATGTGAGGTGAGCCAATAATCCCTCTCTGTTATGGTTATGTGCATCTATATTTAGGGAAATACCTCAGATTCTACTAGAGGAACATAGTTAACAGGCAGACTAGTGTCTCTGTCCAGTCTATCCTCACACTTGTTGTGGACACTTAGTGGCTCATATGAGAACCATGATGAGAGACGACTTGGATGGATGAGGAAGGAGAGCCAGAGAAGAAAATGAGCAGAGAGAGTAAAGCATAGAGCAAGCAGCGGCTGTGTTAGAATATGCCTGTAAGATGCTGGTGAGGAAAAAGGGCATCATTGTGTCTGTGTGTCACCATGTCGCTCTCCACGTTACAAGTCAAACTCTTGCTGCAGTAAAAACCGCACACTCTATTTAAGCGCAAGTGAATCCAGTGTCTCTCTGCACTGCCATTTTTGGTCAGGAACATCCCCGTGACCCGCCACTGTTCCCAGCTGGTTGAGGAAAGTAAACACAAGTGATTGTCATCTTTTTCTCGAGCTCACAGCAGCCTTAAAGGGCCACACTATCGCAGGTTCAACATCAGAATACTGTACTTGATCTTCACTTCATACATAGCCTGTGAAAACAGCTGTTTGATTTGTGACGTGGCTCTGGATTAAAGACTTGAGTTTTCAGCAGATAAAGCATTTACCACACAAGAAGGGTATCATGAGCTGAAATGACAGCAGCTAGGTTGTGCAGTTTGAAGCCAGTTAACCGAATTAGTGTGCTTTTCCATCCTTATCCATGCAATATATAATGTGGGACTGTGTTTAGACCATTTGAGTGACATTTAATCTGATAAATAGCTTGTTTATGCTTAAATATCTGGTGTCATTTAATGTCATACTCCCATGGCAGATACTGTTGCTTTGGTTAGTGTCAAGTGCAAAATGATGTCTGGAATATTCATGGAAATTTTTGTCATTGCCAGGTTTTTCCTCACACAATTTGTAACAGGCGAATTCAATTCCATTTACAAGTAGAGTTGCTTTATGGGAAGTTTAGGATTATACATCTGAAGTGTCTCAAGAAATCATAGTTTTGTTACTTTGTTATCTTTTTTTTGTTGTCTGTTAAGTCGGGTTTTTTTGGCCACTTGGGGGCAGCACAAGAGGTTCTGCCCATGTGACTGGCAATTAACTTAGAAAACAGGATTGTGCACATGTATTAGAGGATGTAAACACTTTCAAAAAATGGATGGAATAAAATGCTTTTCCTACTTCAGTGATGTGAGCTGTTATGATTCTAAGTTAAGGAAGGGAGAAGAAGAGGAAAGGAACACACACTAGGAAGGGAACAAAGTTTGGACACAAGGTAAGCAGAAGCAAAAGAAAAATAAATGAATAAATGTGAACTGATTTGGGTTTTTCTGGCTGATGCCGATCTCAAGGCTGATATACAGTGTGATGCCAATTGTCTGTGGCTAAAATTAATAGATTTTATGATCTGACAAAATCTAAGTGTTTCATAATAAAGGGATAATACAAAGGAATGTAATATTATGTTAATACCATCTTATTACTAATGCACTTTCCATATTGGTAATGGCAATGGTAATGATGTGTTATTAAGGAGATTATATTACAACAATACCATGTTGTAATATACCATGATCATTTCTTCTATTAGTGTAATACCCTAACAAAATTAAAATTGGCAGTTATCCAAATTATAAATGTGAAATTATGGCCCCACGCATTTTGTTACTATTATATAAGCTAACACTTGGTGTTTACTATAGGAATATGATGGTAATTCTATAGTATTACAGCTAATTGGTCTCCATCTAAAGTAAATCATGGAAAGGTTTTTTTTTTCTTTTACTTTAAACAAAAACAAATGTTTCACAAGACAGCTGAGCTACAGTTGATCAAAAGAATCCAATAAAAAGCTTCAGATTCAGGTAACAGACAGCAGAGCAGTAAAACATCCAGTCAGACAGAAGCTCTGCAACAAATGCTTCTCTGGAAAGTACTGCTCCCTCTTTGGCTGCATGAGGCATCCCATCAGCACTTTCATCCACCGTTATTTATAGGCATATGATCTAATTCGAGTTTCAGTGTAGCATCCCCTTGAAGCTAAGTTTCCTATGTCATGTAACGCAATAAGGCCAAGCATAAGTCATGACCTGTGCAGTGTAAGTGGAAATGTTCGGTTCGGTTTGAAGATGCCTTTTTTGTGACCTTGTTAGCTTTCTTGGGGTTTCTTATTTCTCCTGCTCACTTCCTGGCCAGAAGAACACATACTCCATCTGGATGTGATCACTTGCTGAGAGGCAGCTCATGTTTATTTTATCTCCACGACAAGGGACAGACAGTAAATGTGTGCGTACCAACCGGGATCATGCATCTCGGAGAGCAGCCAGTGATTTAAATGTGTAACAAATGTGTAGACTTCAGATTTTTCACCAGGCTGTGTCATCCGGACTGTTTGAACACAGGTTATAGAGGTATGGACAGCAAAAGATATTGTGATGGTGGTGTTTTTTTGGCTGACCAAATAAGGATACATATTGTTCTGGGATTCATTCAAATGTATCGTGTGAAAGTATTAAGTGAAAATCAAACAACAGGGATGAGGAAAACAATCATTTTCTCTTCTGCTTGTCTAGACACACTTTTATGGTATATTAGTCTTTTAATTTTATTCTGCAGTCTTTATATATATATAATATACAATTTGCAACAGAATATTATGATGCTTATATAATATTCATTGGAACATAGTTTTAAGTTTTAAACCCCTGACCTGTTATTTGGCTGTAAAATGGAAAATGGATATGCAGAAATTTACAAATGGGCTTATTTGTCTTTGGATCAAACATATATATATATATATATATATATATATATATATTAAGTAGCTTTGTGTCAAGAAAACAAAAAGTGAGAATGGTCTTCTTTTGCTGAAATTAAAAATAAAGCATAATGTTTCGTTGAAACAGATTCTGCTTCACTAGATCTACTTGAGGGATAACCATGTATCTACCAAGATGTATTGTTTGTTGTTTGGATGGAGGTGAAGAACAACTTCTAATATGTTTTTTCTATAATCTCAGGTTTAAACCTGGACTGAAATGTGGTTTCATAAGGCCTGCATCATTTTCACATCCGTCAAACCACCCACTGATTTCTCCTCATTACTGATGCTGATGCTTCTTCACTTTTTTTATTGTGGCTTATGCTGTAATTATCAGCAAAGCGTTGACATTTGTGCACAGTCTTTACTTACCCACCTCACTCTGCTTTCTTCCAGATCACTCCGGGCAGTAAGGCCTCCATGGCCAACCTGTGTGCCGGTGACGTCATCGTGGCCATCGAGGGCGTCCCTGCCTCAGACATGCTGCACTGTGAAGCCCAGAACAAGATTAAAGAGGCCACCAGTCAGCTCTGCCTCACTGTGGAAAGGTTGTATGCAGACAGACAGGTGGTACACACAGTAAAGACAACACCTGCACCATATAATGAAATTTGATACAACAGCTGAGCCAACTACAGTGTGTATAGTTCCATTTTAGTGTCAGGCAGCTGTCGATACAGTTCTAAGGTATGTTTGAAGGCCATTTAATATATATATATATATTACTTGAGGATCCCCTTTTAAGTGTCCTAAGTGTCCACGTTGGAAACCAGTCTTTTCAATAAGACCCATATTATCTTAATAGTGTACAATATCTTGATCCAAGACTTGCGGCAAAAATGTCTGTCAAAGTGTCGTTTTTGAGAGAAGGAAATCTCTGAACTTTCATGGAGTTTACTTTCCACATCTGCACTGAGTTTGATCCCCTCTGAGCTTTGAGCGCTCTCTTACATTTGACTGTATTACATGACAATATTGTTGGTGAGGCCTTCTAATTTTAAGAAATCACCTTCTTTCCTTTCTCTTTCCTGCCCTCGTGGTATTTTTATTGTGCCTCAAAGCATTTCAGAGCAGAGCAAACTTCACTTGGCAGTCTGAATGAAAGTTTTTGCCAAAGCTGAAAGAATTCCGTCAGGGCGTTCCTGAGACATCACAGGAAAAGAACGGGACGGACACCTTCAGCAGAACAAAACAAGTTGACTTTCTGATTAGAATCTGTGTTAAATTCCCAGGAATGAATCTAGACTGTGGTCACCTCATGTTGTGGATAAAGGCAGAGCTCACCCATATAAAATCAATCTGGAGGCAGAACAACAGGTTTGTACTCATGTCTGACAAACTGACTTGCATTTATTTCAGACTGTCTCGCATTGTCTCAGTGCTACTGCTGTCGTTCCCCTTCTTCTCCACTCAAGGAAGTCAAACCTATCGGCGCCGCTCACAACCGCAGAGCTCAGCCCTTTGTGGCAGCAGCGAACATCGATGACAAGCGCCAGGTGGTCAGTACATCCTACAACACTCCGATCGGCCTTTACTCCTCAGACAACATTCAGGACGCCATGGAGGGTCAGATCCGAGGCTTTGTCCCCCACAAGCCTGAGAGGTGACTGATCACTGCACCACAAACTGCAGCAGCAGCAGCAGCAGCAGCAGCATGGGACTTGTTCAGTCTGTCCATCTGTCTTTGGTAAATAGTGACATACAGTACACCATGAAATCTGGTGCTGGTATTTATGGTGACTGAGCTGTGCAGTGATTTTTGCCACAGTCACAATGAGCAGGTCACATGATGCTCTGAAACCCAAAGGACATTTTTCCCCGCTCAGAATCATGACAGATGAGACATCTTATAACAGCCACCTCAGCAATTAGATTTTCCAGTTTTGCCATGGTTAACTGAGCACACATCCTTTTAACACTGGTGTTTTCCATTACATTAAATCATAAAAATGTGTCTCAAAGTAATTCAAAATCCCATCAGCCTCAGCAATATTTGAGTTTACACAGTCAGTTTTTAGACCAGGTAAAGGTGATGTATTTCGGGAGCTTTTCATCCTAATTGCAAGGGGAAAAAATCCATCATCTTTGGAAGCTGAAGCAAAAAATGTTCATCCTTTCATCCTTGTATTTACCACTTATCCTTTAAAGGTGGTTCATTTGTCACTACAGGTCGATCTGTTTATCTACACCAGCTTGCATCATTATGATGCAGGGTGTTGCTGTCTTACCAAAGAATGAGTTATTTACTGTAGTATACAGGTCTTCCCAGTAAATGTCATAAATTAACATATATTCCTTGGTGCCAGAAAAGCAAAAAGCACAATTATTATAAATAATTTCCTGCATTCTTAAACCCGTACAAATTTCTTTAAAGCCAAGCTCTTTTTGGCCCAATCCCCATTTCTCCCCCAAACCCTGAAGTCCTGAATTTACAGAGTTAACAGAGTCATCTGCTGAGTGCAACAGGAAAATATTATAATCAGGATTGAGACAGGATTTGTTGTCATTTAGTTGACTTCGATGACACAAAAAAATCACTTTAGTTTTATGCTGTTTAATTTTAGTTGACTTAAAGAGTGGACCATGGGTAATTTAAAAACAGTTTATTACTCTCACAGGCAAGATGTTATCATCATGCAAAAATATAAGAAAATTGATGATTTATGAACTTAAAGGTGTACTTCCTTGAAATTTTTAGTCTTGTGATATTTGCTTTAGGTTTGGTTGCTGCTTGTGTGCATTTTTCTGTTCTACAATGATGTCAGGTTGCCTACTGGGTTGTTACCCACACTATGAACAGTGGGTAAGTAAGTATCTCCAACTGCAGCTACGGCCACCCAGGAAAACCTGTGCATGTAAAGATGCACACCTGGGAAAAATTGCTCTCAGGGGAGACTGTGTTTAAACTTTTAGTGGTTAGGGTTGGAGTTCATGCATGCGTTTTCACAGTGGGGCATGTTTTTCCTGGGGCGCATTTTCAATACGTGGAAAACTTTCCTGAGTGGATGTGGCTGCAGTCAGACCCTTTTCAGCAAAGGTACAGATTTAGAGGAAGTTGCTATGAAGTGCTCGAAATGGCCACAGGAGGGCGCTCACAAACCTAACAATTTTACATCAGGACAGGCCTAAACCAGAAGATGTCAGTCAGATGGCAGGTCAGCTCTCAGCCTTCCTACGCAGCCGTGTGGATTTCATTAGGCTGCCTGATACGTGATGTGTCACACTGAGAAAATATGACCACAACACACCAGAGAGAGTCTTTGCATCACTAAATTGCAGCTTATTATTAAGACATGAATCACATTAAACCTACTGTATGTCATACTCGCTGCAACACTGGCTTTACTTTGGCTAATTTAGGCCAATTTACATGAATCTTGTCATGTGTATCAATGCTATTATAAAGGGACATGATGGCACTACCTTATATTATGATAAGGCCTGTGAGCACGACCTGAGGAGACATAAATATGTTCATTAATCAACATAATGTCTTGCTCTGCTTTACGTGGTCTGGTGCATGCATTTCTTCTTACCCTGCCTCTTTTTGTCCTTTTGAGGTTAACTGCACCAGCTGTCTCTTTCTTTGCTCAATAAGCATACACAAAAAAGAAAAGAATAGAAATGTAAAACAGTTAGGACTGTAATGCGTTTTACTGAAGTTAGTGGTCTAATTTGTCATTGTCAAAAAAATTATTACATATAGACCAGAGCGGTGCTGTGTCACAGTGTATATCCATGTGTGTGTGTGTATGTTCAGCCCCAGGACTCTGACCAAAATCGAGGATTCTGACGTGTACCGGATGCTGCAGAAAGACCAGGAGGAGCCTCACGAGCCTCGGCAGTCTGGCTCCTTTAAAGCCCTGCAGGAGTTTATTGACAGCGATGGTGAGCTCTTCCTTTTCCACCCAGACAATATATAACACGTGCATTATACTGTAGAGAGGAGGATGTAAGACAGATGGTGCTTCACCTCAGAGCCTCATGCAGAGGAACCTTCTCATACTTTCACCTACTTTGAGCTGCTGTGTCCAAAATGTCTCCTGCCAAAGAATTTTGTTGGGGTGTATAATTATACAGCACTCAAAATTGTGTTAAGATTCATTTATTATAATGAGAAAATTAAGAAATCTTTAAATGACCCCTCTATATTACATGGCAGTGGGTCCTCATCCATGTTGTACCACCACAGTTGTACAATAGCCCAGTAAGGACAAAAAAAAAATAATAAAAAAAAATAAATATCAGGACGTTTAATGTGTTCATGCCACCTGAAGCATAAGGTATTCAGGTGGTTGTAATATACAACTTCCCCTCTAGATGCCACTAAAGCCTACAGATTGGCCCCCAATTTAGTGATGCCAGTTACACAGTTTCTGATGATCAGATGTGGGATAATCTGCACAGGGCGGCGTTTAGGTTCCAGCCCTTTGTGATGATAATAGTTTAACTTGCAGGAGTTCAAACTCTGTCACACTCTGAGTACAACAGAATAGCTGTATGTAACAAACGGAAGTTTCATTTCACAGGTCTTTAGGGCTTGTACACACACTTGGCACTTCTGTATCATTGTGATGATGACCCTTTTTCAACATCGCTGACATTATTATTTCATTTACTTATTTACTGCCTTATCCTTCACACGACAGTTGTGAGGCCACTGGAGCCGCTCTCAGTCCATCGCAGGGCCAACACACAGACACCAACAACTATTCACTCTCGCATTCATATCTACGGTCAGTTTAGAACAGGGGTCTCTAATGAGTAGCTCACGAGCCCCAAGTCCCTTTCCAAGTAGCTCGCCAAAGTTGTCAATAATCTAACATAAATAAACATAAATAGACTCAGAGGTGTCCCACCCCTTTCTAACACTAAATGATTATTACCAGTTAGTTGCCTAACAGTTTCACTGCTGTCAGAACAGTTTTTTGTTTCACAAGTGTAAACAACATGTGTGTGTGTGTTCTTGTACTTGCTGCAAGAGTGAGGACATTTTGGCTGGTCCTTACTTTTTTCACCTCTTAAAAGGGCTTTTTCAGGGTTAAGACCTGGTTTTAGGGTTAGGGTAGGGTAAGGGCTAGGCATCTAGTTGTGATGGATAAGATTAGGGTAAGGGGCTGGGGAATGTATTATGTCTATAAGGGGCCTCACTCTGATAGAAGCCAAAATGTGTGTGTGTGTGTGTGTGTGTGCTTGTATTTGCTGCAGAGTGAGGACATTTTGGCTGGTCCTCACTTTTTTTTCACCCCTTAAAAGCGCTTTTTCAGGGTTAAGACCAGAATTATGGTTAGGGTTAGAATTGGGTTTAGGTTAGGGTTAGGGTCTAGTTGTGATGGTTAAGGTTAGCGTAAGGGGCTAGGGAATGTATTATGTTGATGAGGGTCCTCACTCTGACACACAAACGTGTCTGTGCGTGTGAAATCAAAATGCAGAACAATAATGTCAGATGAACATTTAAATGACTCCATCAGAAAGTGAACCTAAGTGGACACACTCCAGCATACACCGCTGTTGTTACCGCCATGCAGAACCAGTCATTTCACTAAATAACTGTACATGTGGAGTGATACAGTAACATGTGGGCAGATAATAACATGAAAAAGAAGTCGGTGTATTTGTAAATGCATTTTCTCTTGCTTTGACTGCATAAATATTTTAGTGTGTGAGATATACTAGAAAGAAATGCATACAAAAATACTAAATGCACACAGAAGTGAATTAAATACTATTTTTGTTATGCTTGTATCAAAATGTGAGTTGTGGACACCAACATTTTGTAAATGTTCAGGTCAAACATGCTCATTCTGTTTGTTTGGGTTGAAATAAGCCATAGGAATGAAAAACCATGAGTAGCTCTTGGTCATTTTCATTTTGTCAAAGTACTTTAGCTCTCAGAAGAATAAAAGGTTGGAGAACCCTGATTTAGATTATCCAGTTGATACAAAATCCATAGAGAAAGGACATTATCATTAAATATACCTCCCACACACAGAGACATCAGGATTAATCATCACTGTCCTGATGTTCTACTGTATATTACAGGATTATTCTATGGGCTATACAAATTATATAGGTTCTTGAATACTTCATTAGGTATTTAGATTCTGAATCCTTTTCTTATGACATATGCAATTAAAGTTATCCTAAATGTCATTCTGATATATCCTGTGTAGTCCCTCATTATTAGATATGTGTAATATTTAATCCACATGATGCATAACCATCACAGTTCCCCACCATATGTTATTATCTGAGAGGTACAGAGTTCATTATAGAGTGGAAGCTGAAATAGTCCCATAAACCTACAGGGAAATGCAAAAGGTCACATGTGTGTCCCTGCCTCCTCTTCTCTCGCCGAAGTATTTAGTTTTTTTATTACTGTGCTGTAATCATCTGCACAGTTTGTTTTGTTGAGCGGTTTCTCTCTCGTTTGTGCAGGCACACGTCCCATTGTGACAAAGTCAGTGAAAGCCCCCACGACCAAAGCAACTCCACCCACGGGAAACCTGCAGAAGCTGCCCGTCTGCGACAAGTGTGGGAATGGAATTGTGTGAGTAAAAATAGAACAAATCATGTGTGGTTCACATTTCCATGAATCTACACAAACAAAGGGAGTTAGAAAATTACAGGCACAACAAAGTCTATTATGCATATGTAAGTATACAGTATGTGCAGCCTGTACAGAGATGAATTAAAATCTCATATTGTACACAATGTAAACATTATATTATTGGCTTCATAAAGGGGTATTTAATCCTGTAATCTCAGGCAGGATTGCACTATAGGGTGCCAGTTATTTGTCTATCTATTTATTTATTTATTGCTAGTTGTGTATTATATTTTAGATCAGTTAAAAAAAACAGGACAATTTTTTGAAAACAAAAGAAAAAAGAGTGTAGATGCCTTTACACAAATAATTCATTTTGTCATTAATTTTGTCATAGAAGGTACAGACTGAAAATGAAAAACTTTTTTCTTCTCAGTGATTGTTTCTGTCTCCCAGACTTTCTATACACTGCTCATGGAAACACTGTGTGTATTTTGCAAATGCAGATGTCGTATAAAGAAATATGTTTGCCGATGCGGACTTCTAATATGATTACAGCCACTTTTCTTCGTCAAAAAAAAAAGAATAATCCAGTTTCACCTCTTTGTGTTCATGTCCGATCTGTTTTTCAGTAGTTTATTTTTTTCCTTCACTGTGTGTCATCATAACTGACATAACTGATGAATGTGTTTGAAGGTACAGCATGACAAATTTATGACAACAAAGATACTGGAAACTACTAAACTCCAGTTCAGCTCATAGTTGTTACTGTTTTTTCTCATGTTTGTCACCAGGTTTTCATTTAAAAAAACAAAAAACAAAACAATATATTTTACTTGATTTTCTAATGTTACAGTGGGACAGTGGTGAAAGCACGTGACAAGTACCGTCACCCTGGTTGCTTTGTGTGCTCCGACTGCGACGTCAACCTGAAACAGAAGGGCTATTTCTTTGTGGAGGGTCAGCTGTACTGTGAGGCTCACGCTCGTGCCAGAATGAGACCACCAGAGGGCCATGACCTGATCACAACTTATCCATCTGCATAGATTCCCAAACACAAGCACTCACTACAGAGACACACTTCAGCAACACTTACAAGTCTCAGTGATCAACTTGCACTTTGAAACTATATTACATAAATGATATGCGTGCAGTCAAATATCAGCATTTTCCTCTGCAGTGTTGTCCTGTAAATACTTTCAGGGTAGGATCATATCACTGCTGATAACTGAACAGTCATGTTGTTTAAAGAGCTCAGCAGCAGGCTGGACAACAAAACCTCTCCCTATTCTGTATTTCTTACCAAATTCTCACAATCTGATGTCTGTTCAATAAAGACCTTCTGTTCAAACTGTGAGATGGCACGTGTGTGTGGAATCATGAAAAGAAACGCACAACCTGCAATATTCACAGGATTCATAAATCTGCATTTATGTCCTTATAGTACAACATCAGTTTCCACTAATACTTTGTTTTTATGCCGCAGTTCTCACTCCAAGCCGTTCTTTCTCTTTTGGGATATTTAGCAAATATTGGCATCCTAAGTTGATAAATGCGAACAGGGAGAAAGTGATAAAAATGCAATTATCGTCCCACGCGGATATAATAAAACAAGGACATTTACATAAACGTTTGCTTCATCATTCACTGTTATACAATTTTGAATTAGTAAGTAAACAGCGGTGCATAAAAATGTCAACTAGTTTATCAGGCAGTTGCACAACAAAACTTACTGGGGCAGAGGATAAAGAGATACAGGTAGCTCCATCATGTGTGCTTGTCTTTTATAAAACTACACAGTTTTGTTATTGTTTATTATTATTTAAAAATATTATTTTAAATGCAAGCCATGGTCCAACACCAGTTTGGAAATTGTAACATAAACTATGCTGACCTCAAACCAAAGCACTAGGTTGTGTAATACTACAGTCCTGTATGCATAATGTATGCTGTCCTGTATGCATGATCATTTCTATTATTGGGGATTTTTTTTAACCAATTTTCATCTAAATTGAAGGAAACAAGGAAACAAAAACACAGAGGTCAAAGTTCCCATCACAGAGAAGTAGGACCCAACATAATGTCTCAAACCCACATCCACTGCTGCTACTACCGCTAATATTAATAATGATAATATTAAAAACAACCATCATCAATCAAGGTAAGCAGTCTGCTAAAGATGACAAAGTCACTGATGACATTTATTTATTCTCTTTAAGCACATTGATTTAAAGTGACAGTCCAAACAGCTAATCTGAAATTCTGTCAGCTTTTACCATCAAAATAGATAAACGTTAAAAAAAAAAAAAAAGGGAAAAGAAACTAGAGGAAGCACACCAAGAACCTCCACCAAGAGATGATTACATCACAGCTAAATCCAATCAATATCAAATCTAATCATTTCTTCCCTGGGTTGTCGGCTATCTCCAGGATTTTTCATCAGTATTCTCAAACATTTGGAGTCATGGTAATCACAAATAAATAGAAAAAATGCTGGCAAAAACGAGGTAATAAACTAAGTGACAAAGCAGAGCAGGTTCACGCCAAGTTAAAGGAAAAGAATTAAAAGAAAATCCAGATGTTTTTCTTTTGTTTGCTACAGAGCAGAGTAACAGTGACACATTAACTTTAGTCAAGATGAACTCATCCTTATAATCTTCATCCCACTAAAACCATGGACCATATAGTGACTTATGGTCCATTTAAGCTGACGACGAACATGCTGTCACACTGTTTCGCTCTACCAGCACTTAATTATTGCACAATAGAAACATAATTAATTGAGGCAATCGATATCTACTCCACGGATGAAATGTCATTGATCAAATATTACTTCTCACTGTATCGATGGGCAGTTTGTGAGCAGCGACTTAAGTGCTTTCTCATTTGAAAGCCAAGAGTAAAGGCCATCAGCGAACAATGGGAAATTGAATTAGTTTCAAAACTATTGTTCATTTTTCTTTATTAGCAAGTATCCTCCTGAGGACATACTTTGGGACAACAGCAGCTTCTCTATAACATCAGACAGTTCAAAAAAAAAAAAAAAATTTATTGATTTAACCATAAATAGTTTACTAAAATTGGAGCCGTCGAGCTAATGTCCCTGTCCCCAAGCTCCTCACGTACACTCAGAGTAAATCAGTGAGGACCTGGTCAACAGGAAGGGCTCTTCTGAACCTCAGCGCCGGTGTAATCACCATAAAAGCAAACAGTGGTAATTAGGATGCTAGCTGCAAACAAAGACAAGTGGAGGTGGGGGACGCTCCTTTTGTCTGTCTATTAAATAAGAAAGTCTCCTTTTGTTGAACCCTTGAAGCAAAACATCTGCATCTTTCTGTGTCTGCAGCGAGGACAAAATAAAAGTCGAGGTATATCCACATTAGACTTTTGTAATTAGTAGCTTTAATGTCACCTGTCACTCTCCATATATATTTCATTTGATGGATCAATGATTATAGTTATTTTGATGAACTGGGCTGACAGTATATGTCCATCATCCACAGCCATTTTTCCAGCTTCAGGAGCTTCATTAAACAAGAGAATCGGGAGAGGAAATGTTGGAATCCATCATGCCGATGAAATTTGATTTTTTTTTATTTAAGAGTAAAGAGAGAAAAAGGCCTGGAATCATTAAAGCGAGGCTCTGTACTTTACTTTTTGTTTGTTATTGTTCAAATTATCCTCACATCATAACAGCCATTATTAAATATATTTATCTAAATGGAAAAATAACAACTCTTGTAGTCCTTGCAGTACTGTAATAGACCAATCACTCAATTTGGACTATATGGAATGATTGACTGATGCATCCGTCTGTCCCTAAAGCTGCAGTTCAAACAGAACTGTGCTCATCACAGTATGGTTTGGAATGGTAAAATCTGATCTTGCTTGCATTTGTGCTGCAGGATTTGTAGGCTGGATGGTGATGTATCAGCTATTTTAACAGCATGTATTATGCTATAAGTAAGACAATCACATTTACAAACATTAAATTATCCTAAACATAATGTGCAAGTAACATTTGCCAGCAATATAATACAAGTCGGGTTTGGCACAAATATTTACCGGGGCATTCCACAGAAATAATCAGAAAAATATGAGGTAATGTATTTTTACTTTTGTCTTAATACTTTTCAGTTTTAAGATTGCCTTTATTTTCATAGTTTTGCTTAGTTTGCAACAGCTGGTGTTTTATTACTGTGAAACTCCCCGTCCCGCCACAGTCATTTTCATTCAGTGTCTAAAACAAAGTCTTCATCATCAGGATTGACTGAGCTCCAAAGATTCAGTCATCTCTGACCAAAATTCTGATTACTTCATACATCAAGGCCAGAAGTCCTGAAAAACATAGCACATGTAGGCAAACACAGACAGAGTGGGATATCATTGTACTCTGACGAACAAATACCTGAGTAAACAGGCACTGCTGTGTGGCTCTGGAGCTGGTATGAATGTTTTCCTTCTAACCCGTACACCATTGTTATCATCCCTTTAAGTCACAAAATGCTCCAACAAAATCCAGACAAAAACTTCACATTACAAGTCCACAATTGATTATCAACAAACCGTCTTCATACATGTGTTGATTTGCATTCTGTACAAACCCGGTCCTCCTCCTTTTGTGTGTGTCTGCTCTCAGAGCATCGTTTCATCAAACTAAAGGGCCACTTACCCTTACACACAGACAAAAAGGCCGACCTGTAATTGTCGTTCATCCAGCCATATAGGATGGGGTTAACAAATGTGGAGCACATGGCCACAACATGAAACAGCGTGAAAAGCAGCTTAAAATCCTTCATATACAACACGGTGCTGTCAATGTCAACAGCCAGCTGGAATGCGTGGAAAGGCAACCAGCTGATTGCAAACACCACAACCACGGTCAGCAGCATTTTAGTGGTCTTTTTCCTCTGCTGGTGGCGGTCATTTCGAGCTCCATGGGTCATGTGACTCCTCAGTTTATTCCAGATGCGGATGTAAGCAAAAGAGTTGATAGCCAGAGGTAAAACATACTGAAGAAGAAGCAATGATATACTGTAGATACTTCCATTCATGCTGTTTTCTGGCCACTTCTCTGCACACACCTGAATAGACATGTCTGGTGTAAGGTCAAATGTCCCATACTCCCTGAAAATGGCGAGCGGGCTGGCTAACAGGGCGCTAACAGTCCATGTCACGATGATGACCACGGCACACATGTCTTTGGACATTTTGGTCTCCATGTGGTAGACGATGCTGCGATGACGGTCCAGAGCGATGATGTTCAGCGTGATGGTGGACACATGCACGGCCATGCCTTGGGCGAAGGGCAGCATGAAGCACATCGCCTGACCAAACTTCCACTCACCGTAGAGAGTGTAGACGAGGGTGAACGGTAAACACAGCATGTTGACCAGCAAGTCTGCCACGGCTAAGTTCACGATAAAGAAATTGGTGACAGTCTGCAGCTTTTTGAACTTGTAGACGACATAAATCACCAAGGAGTTTCCAGTCACTCCGAACACTATGATTGTGCTATAAGCAAGAATGAGCGTCACCTGAACTCCTACCAGCTCGGTGCTGTCATCCAGCTTTAAAACGTTCTGGTCAGTTATTGTGTCTGTGGTTGTGCAGCAGTTGGAAGCCTCAACTGGAGAATCTTCACCTTGGCTCATGTTCAGTTGAGCTGCTGAATCCATGGTTGGCAGATCCCATAAGTATATCTGTGAAAACATGAACTTTATTTTGAGTAATGGGAAGATGATATGAGTCAAAAGAAATGTGTTTTGTGTGTGTGTGTGTGTGTGTGTTGGTTCTCATTCAGTTCATAGGTCATAGTTCTCCAAAATATGTGAATCACTGGCAAATAGACTTGTAGTTCTCATGAAGACATGTCATCTCTCATCCAAGGGGCTTCTTTAGTTCCGAACTGAAGGTACTGAGGAACTCTCTTGGGTGAAAGTTGAAATGTCTTTTATAATAATATAGCGGCATGTGGTAAGCATGTTGAGTCCATGTGCTCAAGCAAAATACAATCTACAGCATTGTGAATATTTGTTCCGGCCAAATTATACGTAAATGTAAATGTGATATCACAGGACCTGCAGCTGCGTAACAGATTGTCAAGTATGGACACATTTTCTAAACCATATCATCAAATAAAATTCAAGCAACAACACTCTGAGCTTACCAGAAAAACCAGCAGCAGCTCCAGAGTCAAGATGCTGTGGGTGCCATCTTACTTAGCCATCTGCTGTGCAGGTATAAATAAGACACAAAATAGGGCAGTACTTGAATGTTGATTTCTTTTTAATAGCCCAACAATGCATGTATGACAGCTGCATAAAAGTTGATATGTGTAAAAAAAAAAAGAACATAAAAGAACACCTATCAATTCATCGTTTCATGTAACAACCTGATGTGACTTTAAAAAATCTTTGTTTCACTGAATTAATTATACAAAGCTCTTTCCAGGAGCCACAGTGTGACTGTCCCAGTCTTGTTACTGTCTTGGTATTGGACACCTTGTGTTCACTTCGCGGAGAAATGGGTTTATAAAATACTGCTGTTAATTCTAAATCATAACAAAAACAACTACCGCAAGGGAAAAGGCAGGGGTCAGTTGATATCATATGTAAGCATGCAGTAAAAAGACATGCAATCCTTATTAAAACAACAATACGTTTCTTTTGTATAAATTAAAATCATCCACTGACCTCAATCTGCAGAAACAGCTGTTTATATTCGTTTAAATATATTCCGCATCCGCGTCTTTTCTCCTTCCTGCTATATCCAAAACAAACAAGGCAACAGCAAAGCGCGCAACCTTTGCCAGTGCGCGCAGCAGCAGCCAGTTTGGCACCGAGAGCGCATCACCTGCTCTGCGAACACCGACGCATGAGGCGGCTTGAGAGACGGGGAGGCAACGCGCCCTTCCCTCGCTGACATCCTGAGTGTGAGAGATGGTTCTGCTGCCTGTTCAGAGGAGTGGCTCATTTACTCCATCCTGAGCGCGTATGCGTCTTCCGCCGCTGCTGGAAAAGACAATGTCATTTTTCTGCCTATTTGCGACTCAGATAAACGTCACAGTCAATACGTTGTCTCGGAGGACACAGGAATTGTACGCAAACACAAATGGGTCACAAATACAAGTTGGACACAAATGCAAAGACAGAGAATATCCAGGTTTTTATTTCCCACGCTCCCCCTTCAGGTCCAGTCGTTTCAAGGCCTGTATGTTTAGTCAAACACAGAAACGAACATTAAGGAATTATCAAAGTGCTAAAAATGATAAACACTCTGACAATAAGAATTAAATACAGATTTGTCAATAAAAACCTTTTCTAGACAATTGTCTTATCCTTTAACACTTTTCAGGTCTGAATTCTCTCCATAAACATCGGAAATCTCTTAGTCCTTTTAAACTCCCGTGGGCTTAGTCTTTACATTATACTTCAGCATTACATTTGGAATGCATTAAAAATTAAATCTGTATTAATTACAACCAGAAAATTGAAGCAAGATATTACAATCTACTGAGATTAAGCTTAATTACATTGTCAGTAACAGAGGGAGGGAGCACACGAAGCTTAGTGTGTGTGAAGTCTTCATACATGAAGTCCGTTTTGTTTTTTGCTTTTGATTGTGTGTGTGTGTGTGTTGACTTAAAGGCTTAAAATTACATTTTAAGCTGTCAGTAGTCCACATACTGTATAAATTGATTTGGTTGCACTCATATCCATCCATCCATCTATGTAAACTTATATGGAACTGAAGTCTATTTTAGAGAACTGTCTTTATGTCATAGACTGATAACATGAACAGAAAATTATTGACTTTCAGATCCACACATTCTCCT
>JAFBJR010000175.1:6410920-6592344 GCA_016785285.1 Brachirus orientalis
ATACAAATTAATCAATAATAATAATCCCCTCTCCGCCCACTTGGGCGGTCTTGTCTGTCTGAAAAAGATCCATCATGTGTCATTTAATAAGTGATGGAATGACATCAGGAATCAAATCTGAGTCATCGTGTCTGTCTCTCATAATCAGTTACTTGCAGCACCAAATATCGTACATTAACAGAAACATTTAAAGCTTCAGTGTGTAACTTCTGTCACCAAACCACTGCTAGTCTTGCTACCACCCACATTCACCCTGCACTTCGGGTGAGTGTGCAAATCTTTCTGAAAGGACAAGTCCATGCAGGTCCATATTTCAACCATTCTCTTTCAGCATTCATTTTGGTATCTTACTACCACACTAATGTTTCTGAGAAGTTGGGGTAATTCCTTAGCTGACTGATGACCGATGGAAGAACATAGCTGTTCTTACATCTGTCGTGATGCAAGATGCATCAATCTGGGTCTCCACAGACACAAAACCCAAACACTGCTAGAAACACAGGAAGAGTCATATGGAGCTGCTTAATGTGTCGTCATTTGACAAATGGCTTGAATGCAACAAGCAAAGCTTGTGAACACAGCAGCATCACTCTGGTATCTCAGGCAAAGTACCAGTTTTCACCGAGGCTTTTATAGATTCATTCCACAATTCAGTAAATACATCATCCTTATATAACCTCAATTTTCAATGAGCTTTCATGATGTGGTTAGTGGCAGTGAGGGGGCTATTGCTTCAGGTGTAGTTAATACAGTGAGCCCATTTCAAACAGGTAATCCTATGGAAGGTACAGTCTGATCATTTGGTTACCGCTGTTACAAAACAAGACAGCATGTGGTCATTATAAATCGAGTTAATGTCAAACAGCCTCCTCAGCATATAGTGAAACAGCACAGATGGTGAAGTCATGAGGAAAAACCAGGAAAAAGGCATTATCTCTGAATGGATGGTCATATTAGAGGTTCCCTGGGATGAGACTGCAAATAATGGTCTTGTTTTAATAGGAAAGTTGGCACCAGAAAAGATCCTGCTCCTGTCAAACACAGTGTAATTTTAAAATCTTTGTCAGCTTTTTCACCACAGTTTATGTGCATGTGACAACTTTCAGGTACTTTTTTGCTGCTTCCTATTTAATTATATCTGATGGATTATTCCCCCCCCCCCCCCCAAAAAAACCCCCCCCCCCCCAAAAAAAAACCACAAGTCTACCCGTACTACTACATAGTTTCTCCAGCATACTTGGAAAGGATGAGTGAGGTGAGGGATTTTCAGCTGCAGCATTCAAGTTTACCAGTGAAGGCTTCTAAATATTAAATACTGTGCCTTTACAAGTTCGAAATCTCAGTACGTTGCATGTGTTGCATAAACGCTGGTACGGGTGCTGTGTGTAGCAAAATCTAGATTTTTCAGGGTGAGAGGAATTTCAAACAGTCAGGTATTTGTTTGGTCGAGTGAAGGTGTAAATGAGCAGATTAATGCACTTGTGTCTTCATTGTTGTGGAGACGTCAGTGTGTTTCATTTACTTATTTATTTATTTATTTTTTTCAGTTGTTTGTTAGTTCATCATTCATCGTTAGTTTGTTGTTAAGAACTTTTTTTTTTTTTCCTTCTTCCCGGTGCACCACTTTTCTTCCACTGACAATGCCGTGCAAATGTAGAACGTAATTTAGGCTGGACTTATTTCCTTCTCTTTCATTTGGAGTTGTCAAGATTGTTGTCGCAGCTCACTTCACATAAATTATAACTGTCCCCTGCACTAAATAGCCACATGCGTTCATTAATGAACGCTGTGGCAGTGACTGATTAATAATATCCTCCACCTAAATAGAATCATTCTCCAGATAATATCTGCCGTGACTGAAGCATAGCTTAATAGCTGCAAGAGTTTTCATGTCCTGCTCACGCTATCTGCAGAGGATAGTAGCACATCAGGATACAACGCTACACAGGCTCCACATGTCATGGGCAGTTAATCATAACCTATTAAATAAGATTATTGACTAAGCGTCACCTCTTCCTTATCAAACCGTCATGATGTATTCACCAAATGTCAGCATGAAAGTGAAAAACAAGAAATACTTTGCACATTTGTGCCTGTGTATGCTTCCTTACTTTTTCATCTGATCTATTTTTTGATAAAATAGGTTATTTACACCCTTTTTAGATAGGGTTGCTATATTTTCTTTCTTTGGTTTTTTTTTAGAAAACATACAGAACATACAGTATATCTATAATTAATTATAATTAAAAAGAAAAGAAAGATAGGTGTTTTCTACTCATAATACTGAGCTAAGATAATGCCTTTATATATGTTTTTATTGTCCCTTTATTTGCATCCCCCAGTCCTTTATCAATCAAAATGAGTTGATCATAAGCCAGTATCAGTCATGGCTACTGCAAATTTGCTTCTAAATAACAAAGATATATTGTTCTGAGGGCTTCACAGTGTGTGTAAAGCCAATTTAAACTAGTATTTCCACACAGGTCTCCCACAGCCTTTCTGCCTGGCTGCTGGCTGACTACCTCACTACCTGTTATTCACACTAATTACTATAGTTGCTGCTGAGCCACACTTACTTTTAGCATTTAATAGAGCTGTGGAAAACAACCGCAGTAAGGAATCAGCAAACCTTTTTTTCCATCTAAAGCACGTGTATGAATATGGCAAGTGTGTAAAAAAAAAAAATAAAAATGAACAGCCACAGATAATTGTGTTTTATAAAAAAAAAAAAATTGTGCAGTATGATTGCAACCAGGAAACTCAACATATAAACAACAAGAATCAAAACCTCTGCAGCTAATTTGTTTTTACTTTTCTTAGTTAAAACCACAACTAAGACCAACCCCTGGCTCCAAAATATTTCTGTTAGTACCCTTCTTTTAAATTGAGGGCTTCGTCGAGCTGGAAAATTGTTGGATTCACAAGATGATTGCACCACTTTTAAGTTATTTCGGGTAAAGTCTTCCTTCTTTCCTGTGCTCTTTCAAGTTCTCACCCCCACATGCCCCCCATCACACAGTGAAGAGTCAGTGCTTGCAGACTGGTGAAGATGAGTTGCTGCATTTCCAATCATTTCTGTGGCCACATGGCATCCAGTTGTGCTGCCGTGTGGTGTGACTGTCCAGACGCACTGATGAAGAATGACGAGCATTTAGCTTCCTGTGGAGTGGCTTAAACAAAACATTTAGGGACAGCACGGCTTTCAGCAACACATGAAGAAACTGTATTCTATACTGCCTGCACACAAGTTAGTATCATGATGTTTCACTGCAATTGGGTGCTCGTTAGTGTCAGGATTCACCAGGGTTCTACCTCCCTGTTTCAAAGCACATCCACCCTGTAGAGAAATCACTTGATCACTTCCACTGCCTGGATCATCAGCTACTGTACCATGTTTTCTACATCTGATAGATCCTTCTCAGAAGCCAGGAAAAGCTTATTATAATGTCTAAACTTGGAAATTTCTTTAGAGATAATGATTTTATTGAGTCACTTCCAGTCTTTCAATAGTGTGGGAACCATTTCTCAGCTGGAATGCTGGGACTAATGGTAATGTCCCATGAGTCTGTGGCTGGGGTAAATACATAGCAAATAAAAAAGTATGTACACACATGCATATCTGGACTGAAATTACAGCAGTGGATCTTCTTCCCAGTAATGATTCTTGTTCGATTGATCATACCTCAACATTTCCCCTTTTTTTTAATCTTTGCTCTTGGATTTGTTCCATCCCCCCCACATCGTCAATCTTCTCATCCTTTTTCTTCCGCTTTATTGTCCACATAAAACTGGACAGGTCTGCAAGTCCATCACAGGCCAAACATACAGAGACAAACCATTCAATCTCACATTCACACCTATGTTCAATTTAGAGTGTCGAATAAATCGAATCCGCATGTTTTTGGACTGTGGGAGGACGACAGAGTAGCTAAACAGAGGAATTCCCTCACACACCGAGAGGGGTGATAGTAGTGAATATCAAATTCAGTAAATCCAGCCTAAAATATAAAATTTGCAAATTGTAGAGGTGGAAAAAAATGACTCTATCATCCCAAGGGAGACTATGCTGCTGAAAGGAACTTGCAAGCTTCAGCTCATTAAATTAGCCACTCTTGAATCCATATGTTTCTCTACTTTGAGTTAGTACCTTAGTGCAGTTGCAAGGAAATGGTCTTTTGTGCCACTTGTGACAAACATGAATTTTTATGGTTTGACCCTTTGACTTTTCTGGAAATCAGCTGTAAATTGAATGCTTGGAAAACATCTCTGCTGTCAGTCATTCAGGCCGATGATAGTGTTATTCTTCCATGTGTAAAGCAAGATGTTCTTACACAACTATGTAAATAACATTAGACATTTCTGAATGCATTTACTCGCTCGTCATGAGAAGGTGGCTCGGTTGTGGTTACTCACTGTAATTATGGGAAATTAATTGTGGCTGCTTGTGATTCTTACTCCTGTTACTGTGACTTTGACTTCAGATGTGAACATCCTCCCTGAACTTCCCCCCTCTGAATCCACTATGATGATCCTGAGTCCTTCAATAATGATGCTGTTATCGGTTTTCATCTTGCACTAACATCATATATTGACAGTTGGAAACCTGGTACTAAGAAAGCGTAGTGCGAGCAATTTTTGCCATTATCTTTTTTGTTTGGAAGTGGGAAGTGCTCTGTATTTGTTCAAAGTAATTTTCTTTTTTAATGCTGATTGAAAAGTGACATCTGTTTTGTCACAAATGTTTTCTTTTTCTTTTGATATAGTTATTATAAACTGTGTTATTTTGAAATACTCACAGCTCTGTCTCATTTTAGACTCTATTACTTCCAGTTTTTCAATCCACCCCCAGTCATTGATAGATGGACACGTCCACATAACATACACCTGTTTATTGTTAACTCACCACCAGCAGTACATACTACATAAGCCCACTTCAGACTTCATTCCCGCCAGATATTTTTATGACCACACAGCTGAAGCTGGTGGAATTTTATTTTATTTTCAGTACATGTTAACATGCATCTGCTCTGTTCTACACACATAAGCAAGACACACAACACACCAAGCAAAAACAGCAGTATGAACTTAGTTAGGCAGGAGAACCAAACCAAATGGGACAGGGAGTTTATTGTCCTTTATGCAGTGAGGGAAAAGGTGCGAGAGGTTCTGGTGGAGAGAGATCTGTACCTTTACCCTGAAGGCAGCATTCCAAAGATGTGATGAGCAGGGAGGGTGGAATCAGAGAGGATTTTGTTTGATGTGGAGTGAGTTTTTGGCAGCCAGATCAGTCGTACCAGACAGTTATAGAGGACATAAGAATGCTTTCAGTGATGGCTTTGTAGAAACGGAGGTGCCGTTTTATGTTGAATTGCTTGAGTTGTCTGAGGAAAAAGATTCTTTCATTGGCTTTATTAAAGAGGAAATCTGTGTTTGCAGACCAGTCAAGTGTATATGCACATGTGTGTACAGAAATGTATCCAGAAAGGCATAGTGGTGATTTGGTGTTTGTTTAAGGTCAAGAATCGATTATGGGTTCTTGTGTTTTGGATGTGTTGAGTTGGACATTGTTGTCCATGCACCAGGTAACTGTGACTGGTTTATCTCTTGGTGGTAGTGAGTGTCATTATTGTTGATTATAATGGTTGTGTCGTCCGCGTATTTGAAGGTTGTGACAGAACAGTGATGGGAGTTGAGGGCACTGATCATTGGAAATTACACACATTTTAATTTCTAAGCAGCAACTCTTGTGATATTTTATGAATGGCAAATGGGTCACTACAGTGGCCAAAGCTTTTGGGCAGGTTTTCAGCCATATATTTAGATTTTGGACTTCAGATTTTGGACTTTTTTACTTAAAAGATCGTCAACAAACCCAGAAGTTAAAGGATCATTTTCAAATTAGCTTTACTTTATTTTGAGCTTCTTTTTTCATGTCTATTGAGTAACATAAACTTAATAGTTGAAGACACGGGCAGATCCATCACCATTAAATGATAAGAAAGATTTATTGATTTGTTTTAGAAACACTCTTCTAAGTCCCTTCACTGGGTCATTAAGCCATTTTGAGTGTTTTCCCTTTGGACAAAAGTAGCATCAATAATGTATTACTTTCACCATTAGATTTTTAAAATAATGAATAACTCTGATATTCAGACTTGCTCTAAAATAAATATTTTTATCATCCTGGTCACCATTAAGTGTCTCCACCATTCTGTCAGTATTTTTGACCCCGTTTGTTTTCTCGCATCAGATTCTCAGGGAAAATGCTAAAAGAAGACTTAGGAATGTTGCCATTAGAAAATACTGTTCTTGTTGTTGTTGTAACAATGACATTCAGTTGACCACATACTCTGCAGTAATGAGCATATTATTGAATTCAAGCCCAGCCCTGGTTTCAACAGCTTGTTCCCATGGATTTATTGATAGGCAAAGGGAAAAACTGAGATAAACAACAGTTGGAAACAGGTAGAAATACATCTTTAATGAAAAACATGCAGCGTGTGACATTTTCCAGTCGATCAAAGTGATATAACTGAAGAAGTTTATTGCACTTTGACAAAAGAGAAGTATTACACTGGTTACTTTTATAACAATCTCGCGTTTAGAAAAGCAGTGTGATGTTTGTATAAGCGCAGCGTGCCTTTGTCGTCAGTATAGTTTAGATCATAGGTCAGTTTCATCGTAATGTCTGTGTTGAGTTTCATCTCAGTCCTCTAGAGATTACAGCTGGGCTGCTATGATTAAACAAGATCAATGTGGAATATCAACGCCTGGTGAATAACCAATGTGGGGTTTTTTTGTTGTTTTTTTTTTTTCATTTTGATGGTGTGACAACACAGTGAGTCAGAGGTGGGAGAAATAATTAATTTTTTTCTCATTGTGTCACAACACTATTTCCATTAAAAACACTGGAATGTCCCCGTTAACACTGCAACACACGTCTTAAAAATGTCACTACGATTTTAAATATTTTTCCAAAATGACACGTTAAAGCATTTGATGATTTTGATTTATATTTTGGGATTCATACAAATGCAATGACAGCCGAAAGTACAATGGCAAAAGGAAAAAAAAAAATGTACGTAACACTTACAGTAACGATACAATAACAACATGGTAATAGCATCGGAATAATTTTGTAATCAGAAAATATTATGGTAGTGTCATGTGATATCTATATGTGATTTTCAGCAATGTTATATTGTAGTAACAGGATAGAATATTACAGTTAAACCATGTTATAATATCCAGGTAATACCTCAATAATAACAGGCCATTATCGGTGTAACACCTTCACATGAAAGTTATTGTAAATCAAAATTAATAATCACCATATTCCATCTTCCCTTGTGTCCCACACAATTTTCACTATAATTTCCAAGCTGATACTTGGTGATAATGATAGAAATAAGCTGGTATTACCATCATATTCCCTTTTACAAAATTATTACCATATTGTTACTGAACTGAAAGTGTTACTGTGGGTCGTAACTGCAGAATTCTACACTAAAGAATGTAAAACATATATTTCCCTGTGTCTTTAGTCCAACAGCTAAAAACAGACTTTATATCAGTGTGTTAAAAGTGAGTCTTTACTCATGAGGCCTTTATGCCGCCATCCAGATGGTGAATGAGATGAGCAGAGTTGGGATAAGTGTCAGCGGTGTCACACAGCCCAGATACAACATAGTTCCCACACCACATAGTGCAGACAGGTAGGCACTCATCCTACTGCAGATAATCTTCCTCACCATTGTGCAGAACTGAATGGAAAATGTGTAACCGTTAGACAGTGACTCAAGACAAAGTAAATTATCAACCACTAGACTAGTGAAATGTGATGGTTTATAATTACTCCAAGAGTGGAGTAATTAGGGCATTTAGTAACACTAGATGGCGCCACTTGACTCCTGAATACATGAAGTTATTCATCTGTGCATTAAGGTTGTTTTTTGTAGTCACACACCTTCATAAGTACGTTCAGTTTAACACAGCTTTACTCGGAGTGTTTCACGAAAACTGTCAATCAGCCCTTACAAATGTTTCACATGCGTCACGTGCAATAAGCTGTGGCTTTACATGTGACCTTAGCAATGCAACATTGCCCAAGATACAAAGACAGAAACTAAAATTACAGTGAAGAAAACCTTTTCAATTCTCACTGTATACTGCAGAAAGAACCTTGTTCATGAACAGGGCTAGCTACTGCTTTGCCGCATGACCTGAAATAAAATGTCTTTCTTTTAATTCAAGCAAGTCAACTTGCCTACAGCTACAGTGACTCCTGAAGATGACTGAGAAAATTCAGAAACACCAACCTGTATTCCAAAAATCAATTGCAGTTAATTTCAAGCCTGTCATAGTGGAATATTTACATATCTTCCTAAATTCCTTTTTACAATTTATTTGTATGTACACAATTCCTTCTTTGAATAACCATTTGGGATTCATGTATAGAATTGTATTTAAAATGTGAAGCTATCATTCAATCAGATTGAATGAGACTTTACCTGGTACGTCTGGTAGCTGATAGCCATGCCGTATCTGCAGTACATGACGTAGTGTTCACAGTTGTACCACAGTAAACTGTAGGTGACAGAGCCCAGGAGTTTCTCAGCCCTTCGAGCCACCTCATCCCCATCTAGAGGAGGCTGGCTGCACACTTTGTCCATGTGGTTGATGAGAATCTTTGCACCGTAGGCAAAATCTGCCACAGAGTCCACTCTGACACTGGCGGTCTTAGTGATAACCCCCAGCAGGAGGCGGTTGTTCGTGACCATTTTGGCAACAGCATTTTTATTCCTGGTAATTACAGGCAGGATGTCTGGAATGAGATGAGCGACACGGTTGTCACCCAGGTAGATGCCAAAATGTGTAAATAATGTCCTGGGAACTTCTAACAGATCCCCACGCTTGAACAGAGACAGGTCATATTTGGAGTCCTCCTTCTCCTCCTTTTTTGAAGCTGTGAAGAAAAAGTTGAGCAGCTGGTAGAGGAACATGATGGCAGTGTGTGGCACAGTGAGCCGCACCTGAGCATTTAATTCATGTCAGAATTGGGAGGGGCCACTTGGCTCTGTGAGATTAAACGTTGGTCAATGTTTTGGTTTGATTTTTATGAAAATTTAAGGAGCTTTCTGTAATCACTTTACTGTGTGGTAGGAATTTGAAAATGAGGCCTTTGTGTGCGACGTATTAAGGTCAAGGGTCCTCATTAAGAAGGCCACATTGGCAACAAGTTAAATCCTCCATTGAGAAGGTCACAGATATTGAGCGACTACACAGATAATGAGCCTTTGTTTTTCAGGGATTGGACCAGTCTGCAAGTGTTTGGATTTGACTCATGATTATTCAGCACTTTCCTAAATAGTAAGAAAAGAATAAATAAAGAAATAATTGTTATAGTCACAGGAGAAGGATTAGTAGTTTGATTACACTGCTTGGCATTTTTTAGAGCACAGAATATACATTAAATATAAATATACACAATAAACACCTACACCCAAGAAGACCATGGACCCCAAAGATACAACCAGTTGTGATGTTTCCCATAAGAATCCATTTTTAAATCAAGTTAGAAGCTGGTTAATTTCTCCTTAGATTTCCATTCACTCATCATTTCACTCCAGCAGTCGCCCACTTGTGGCTATTCACTCTATTTCTACTTTCACACTGGTGTCCTTGGGAGAACCAGAAGACTACATCCACTTTTTATATATGCCCTTGACCATTTATTTCTAATATGTAAATAAAATAAGAATAACATAGTACTTAGCTGTGCTTTTATTGTTGATTCTGTTCATATTCATATAAAAACACAATAAATAACCATGTCTTAAGTACAAATCAGATTCCAGTTTCAAAGAGGAGGACAAAGAAATCTAGACTTTAAATATATATATATTAGATATATAATCAGTCTTTGAACGCCTTGTCTGCTTCAATATCAAGTTGGTCCAGGTATTAAAAAAAGGAAAGATCACACTAACACAATACACACAAATAAAAATAAGCGGTTTATTATACATTTGCCATATTTACAGCATTTCAGTGTATTACGTAAACTACAAAAACTACCTGCTATATACAGTAAGATACTCACAGTGACTCGAAGATTTAATGTATTTCACCACATTTCTATGAGTTAAATAAAAGCCACACAGGGAAAAATTAATGCACAAAACATTCACCATAGTCTACACAATTAAATGCAAATCATGTTGTTAAACAGACTTTAAAGGCACCACATGAAACAAATGAAAGCTTTTCCAGTCCTGCTTGCTGAAGAAAAAGTTCTGTTGGGCATAATTGCATGTTCTTTGCTGATGTGCTTTCAACCAGCCATCCACAGAGTGAAGGGGATGAGAACTGTGGGTAACGTAGTAGAAGGAGCCATACCAAAGCAGACGATGGAGATGATTCCCAGCAGTCCTGTCACAATGACGCTGCGCTGGTCTCTTATGATCGATTTCAGACATTGGCAGAACTATGAAGAGAAGAGATCAATTCTGTTATATTTCACTAGATGATTAGTGAATGTTCTGGCTGCAGGACATTTGACCCTAATAATAGTTTTGACGTCAACTGATCAAAGCATCAGTTTTGTCAGGGTTGCAGTGTCTTACCAAACCTTTTCTCCAAAAGTAACACAAATTTAAAATTAAGAACCTGTAATGGCACCGATAACATTTTAAGGAACTTGTATTGCATTGTCTTTACTCTTTAGTCATGTGATTGCTCATTCCTGTATGATTATTGTTCCAGAGGAAAGAATCACTTGATATTTGCAGAGTTCTGCCAAGTCTTTCATCAGAGAAATGTGTTGTTGATTAAAAAAGTGTGCTCAGTGATTGGCCTCACCCCTGACATCAGGATGAAAAAGGGGATCAAA
This sequence comes from Brachirus orientalis, assembly GCA_016785285.1. Lineage (NCBI taxonomy): Eukaryota > Metazoa > Chordata > Actinopteri > Pleuronectiformes > Soleidae > Brachirus > Brachirus orientalis. The sequence goes on from JAFBJR010000175.1 coordinate 6,421,812, forward strand.
TTCTGTAAAGGTCGTATATTATTGCATTTTGTTATAAATTCAGGAACACTTTTGATGCCGAAAGAGGGTCTTTTGCTCCAGCGATGGACAGATTTCTGAACATTTTTATATTCACTGCTGTTAAGGGAAGTTTTTTATTGTGCTATTTAATGTATCAATTAGTTTTATTTGTTATATTCTATCTATCTATCTATCTATCTATCTATCTACACTCAAATAATTGAAACATTGACTTTAATTAAATTGATATTGTTTTGATTTTTGATTTTGGCTCCACATAACTGCATTCAGTTTATCTGAAGCAAAAATATTTAAAGAATAATAATAATTTAACTTATCATGTATTACATGAAAAACATGTTTTATCTCAACAGTTACATGTATCTTAGGTAAACTAAACATAGAAAATACATATAAATTAAGCAACCCTCCTAGTTATTTTTTTTTTTGTTTTGTTTTTTGAGTGATATCTATATGTTTTCTGTTTTATTTGAATGCACTAAACTGATTGTTTAGTGCATTAAGTTGAACTTGAATGAGTTTGTTTTGTTTGGTTCCTAGTTGTTCTTTGTTACCTCCTCAGTTTGGCGGCTCGCTGCGTGTCCATATCTGCAGTGAGTCACGAAGTGTTCGCAGTTGTTCCACAGCAGACTGTACGGAATCGCTCCGATCAGTTTTTCCGCTCTCTTGGCGACGTCTTCGCTGGGCAGCGCCTGCGCTTTCGTCGTCTGATCCATGCTGTTCACCTGGATGTTGCAGCCATAGGCAAAATCTTCCAGCGTGTCCACGCGCACCGTGGCGCACCTGTACACGCAGCCCAGGATCAGGCGCTTGTTCGTTATGACGGTGGAGATGAGCTTCTTGTTGTCGGTGAGCACGGGGAGGATGTCGGGGATCAGATGAGCCACTTTGTTGTCGCCCAGGTAAATACCGAAGTGGGTGAAAATGGTTCTGGGGACTTCGAGCAGGTCTCCTCTCTGCGGTGGAGCGCGCTGCGTGGGCCGCCCCTGCGTCTCCTGCTCCTGCTCCTGTGCCTCCTCCTCTCCGCCCAGCCAGCTGGAGTCAAAAAGTTTGAAGTTGGAGAGGAGCGAGAGCTTCTCCACCAGGAACGTGAGCAGCTGCAGCATCCTGAGGCTTTTTCGAGGGAATGTGTGCGAGTGCGTGAGAGGAAGGAGCTTTTTATCCTCAGTGGCACGAGAAGGAGAAACAGCGTGAGGCCACGAGTGACCTTTTGCACGTGCGCCTTTTTTACTACTATAGCATTTTGAGGATTTTTTTCTACTGCATTGTTGGGCACGTGTGCAAGTGTAGTCTCCGTTAATCCGCTCATTCTGGTCTAATACAGTGCAGAAAGGAAGAGAATAAGCTTTAAAGTAGATAATTAAGTCTAAATCCTTTATTAGGTTGAGGTCATTCATGGGAGAAAACTTTTTTCCAAGTGTATAAAATCACGTTAACTTCATGGTTCTCAAGCTGTGGTATGTGTACCACCAGTGGTACATGAGCATCCTCTGGTGGTACTTGGAGGAAAACCAGGGCATGTGATCGGGAGTAGAGCTGAGGAATTTTGACCTGAAAAAAATGAAGCAATAACAAAAAATTAATAAATAAAATTAAATAGTCACATTATAGGAAGAGGAGGATGATGAGGGAGCAAATTATCTTATTGGGATTAAATTTCCCCCCTTATTTTAACTTTGGCTATAATGTTGATTCTTGGAAAGCCCAATATTTTTTTATACATGGTAGAAAATGTTTGAGAACCACTGCTTTAACCGATTCCTATCCTCCTCACATTCTGGCAACCTAAAATTACTTTCAGGTCACCAGTAAACTGTCACCAAATTAAAGCACTTTTTTAAAGGCGACATAGAACAGTCTTTTTGAACAAAAAATTGGAGATAACTAATGTCTACTTACATAAATTAAATAATATTTATGGTCAAAAACCTCATAGCCTCTTCAGATTAAGCCAGTTTATGGCTGCTCTCTGCCAGCCTCAGAACAGGCACTCTGTTTCTGAGCTAATGCTCGCCCCCCAGAACACTACCAAGTGCATTCCCACTCGCTTGTGATTGGCCAGCTACGAGCAGAATGACTGCTGCATGGCACTTCTTCTTCAGGTTGAATGTTCATGCCCATGACCGGGAGTAGCTGTTGGGGGAGGGTTCGTTGCACGGCAAATGTGCTAGTTGCGTAACTAAACTCGACTTTTCAAAACCGCTTGCTTGAGCACAGATAAACAGAGAAGCCCTTTTTTCTAAAAAGTGGCTGAAGTGTTTATTGTGACACTTTAGTGATGTTTCGATACGGGAGGGACACGGGGACACACCAAAAAACATCAGAAATTTGATTTTCCATTGAATGTCTTCCATTGAATGTCTTTAAAACCATTGAGAATCTCACGAATTTGGCCACAAACTCATGTCTTGTTTCTTGTAGAATTTACATAGCAGCAATATACTATCAAGTATGGAAATCGTGAAAAGCTTTAAAGGTACTGTATAATGAGCTCCATTGCTCATTCCACCTCATTTAAGATTGAAAAATAAATCACTCTGACAAAGAGACATTTGGGTTTTTGTGACATGTCTGTAATCATTTAGAAGAATTGATACAATAATAAACCTTTTATTGTAGCTCATAAGAAAATAGGTGTTATGACCCTAGGTCACATGCTTTGCCATCATATGTAATTCTCTCCTCTTTTGTGAGTGTGGTGTGGGTGTGTGAGTATGGTGTGGGCATGTGTGTGGGCGTGTGAGTGTGGTGTGGGTGTGTGAGTATGGTGTGGGCATGTGTGTGGGCGTGTGAGTGTGGTGTGGGTGTGTGAGTATGGTGTGGGCATGTGTGTGGGCGTGTGAGTGTGGTGTGGGTGTGTGAGTATGGTGTGGGCATGTGTGTGGGCGTGTGAGTGTGGTGTGGGTGTGTGAGTATGGTGTGGGCATGTGTGTGGGCGTGTGAGTGTGGTGTGGGTGTGTGAGTATGGTGTGGGCATGTGTGTGGGCGTGTGAGTGTGGTGTGGGTGTGTGAGTATGGTGTGGGCATGTGTGTGGGCGTGTGAGTGTGGTGTGGGTGTGTGAGTATGGTGTGGGCATGTGTGTGGGCGTGTGAGTGTGGTGTGGGTGTGTGAGTATGGTGTGGGCATGTGTGTGGGCGTGTGAGTGTGGTGTGGGTGTGTGAGTATGGTGTGGGCATGTGTGTGGGCGTGTGAGTGTGGTGTGGGTGTGTGAGTATGGTGTGGGCATGTGTGTGGGCGTGTGAGTGTGGTGTGGGTGTGTGAGTATGGTGTGGGCATGTGTGTGGGCGTGTGAGTGTGGTGTGGGTGTGTGAGTATGGTGTGGGCATGTGTGTGGGCGTGTGAGTGTGGTGTGGGTGTGTGAGTATGGTGTGGGCATGTGTGTGGGCGTGTGAGTGTGGTGTGGGTGTGTCTGGGTGACTGTCAATCTCCCAGGTGGATGTCAGCAAACAGGTGGCACACTATGACTGGTTCATTTAAAGAGGACTTGGCTCATCGTGAGTGGATGAAGTGATGGGGGCCTGGACTATATAAACCTTTCTCAGACTTCACTCAGGGCTTCTTGCTCATTCTCTCCAAACAAACCCATTTCTAGTAGATTTGAAATTGATGTTGCCAGTATTTCTAGTTGTTTCTTGTTATAAGTTAGGTAAGTTATATGTGTTAGGTAAGTGGAATTCATGTTGTTAACTTTGTTGCTGCTCTTTAGAGAGTGACTGTTGTCTGTTGTAAAATATGTAATATACTCTTTTGTCTAATTTAATGTTACATGGTAACAGTTGTAGGAGAGTGAAGCCATTTTAGTTTCACCTTTCTTTACTCTTGTTTTAAGTTAGGAGCTTAGGTAAGTTTTTCTGTCATTTATTTTGCTTTTTTTTTTTACAGGAGGTAAGATTAGGTTCATTACAGAAGTTTTGTTTATTATTTTGGCATTGCTCTTCTCCGAAGTCAATAAAACTGTTATACTTTGACTTGACTTTTGGCTTTCTTTGGAGAGAGGAGTTGGAAGACACACATGTTACCACCCCCCTGGTTTCCCTAGGCCAGGGACGTATAAATAGGCTTTTTATGGTTTGATTAAATATGGATTTCTACATAATTTTGTTTGATTTTGGATAGCAGGGAAGAAACATAAATCTGATCAACTTAAACCCGAGCTAAGTTAAGACCTGAATAATACCATTTTCTGAGGCTTTTACATACACATAAAAACATAGGTGTAATTTTTTAACATGTTGGTACACCAACACTGGAAAAACATTTGACTGGCACTACTCCGTCTTGGCAATTTAAGGAGCCATCACACCCTTTTTTTTTTTTTTTTTTGCTCTCTTTTTGACTTTCAATCTTAATACAAAGCTGATTAACCTAATTTTTATTCACAGAGGCTGTTCTGTTCTGTTCTGTCTCTTCATCAGCTCTGAGCAAACAACAGGCTGTGCTGGCCTGCATTTTCTCAGAGGCACCTTAGGACAAGAAAAAACATCATTTTAACCAGATTACCATAATCCTATAGGCTTCGATGTCTCGTCAGAGACAATTCAGCCTTTTTCAACTGGTCTCATTAGTTTCAGTGCATTTGTTGACCTAAATTCTAACAAACATTATGGATCCCAAAGCTGGGAAACTTGTGTGTTACAGCAGAACAAACTATACAAATTTAACTAACTATAGATATAGACATAAAAGATAAAATAGCAGGTAGCAAAATACAAGAATAAAATATAAAAGAATAAATTGTAAGAAACATACTCTGCAACTATATTAAAAAGAAAATGAAAATTGAAAAAAATAGATATAATATTTAAGAAATTACTTCACAGCTATACACAGAATACGCAATAAAAACTTCAAGTGTGCATGAAAAATCCAGTCAACACAATGAATTTTATTTGGGATGAGCAGATACAGTACAGTGCAGTTTATTGTCAAAATCACTGTATCTAATATTAGCCAAAGAAAAATGGTGTTAAATTATGATCATGTAAACAGTTGTGTTCGTTTGTCAAGCTAGTTTCTACTACTTTTAGTAAAATCTATAAAATAACTAGTCTATATTTAAATTGTTCTTGAGTTAAGTGCTAGTGTTAAATGCTCTGAGTTCTTTTACAGAACTTTCCACAAGCCTGACCTAATGTCGACTTATGGCTGAAATTAATTGCATCTTTACATCAAACATGTACGATGAAGGTCTAATATACATTACCAATGTATCTAATTTAAAAATATCTGTGCATTCAGGGTGGTGCTTTACAGTGGTTTAGGTCCGTGTTGGAACCACCAAGTCCTCTCCAATGCCTCTCACTTGCGGTGTGCCTCAAGGCTCTATTCTTGGGACTCTTTTCTTCTCTCTGTACTTACTACCTCTTGGATCAATTCCTCGAAAACGTCACATCAGATTCTATTTTTATGGCGATGATAGTCAAATTTATATGCCTAAAACAGGATAATGCATATTCTGTCAATCAGCTCCTAGAACAGATTGCAGAAATTAAGGCAGGGATGTCAGTAAACTTTTTGCACTTTAATGATAAAATAGACTGAGGTCATGTTGTTCGGGCGGAGTGATACCTCCAAAGTTTGTGTTGATCTGAGTTCTTTAGGTCAGTACTTGACATCTACAGCAACAAACCTCGGTGTAAGACTAGACAGTGATCTTAAACTTGATGCACAGATTAGCTTAGTTGTCAAGTCCAGCTTTTTTCACTTGCGACAACTTGCCAAAGCTAAACCAATTCTTTCTCTGCATCCCTTTGACATTTTAATCCATGATGAACTCACTGGGCTCAGCCAGATGTCACTCGCTCGACTACAGTTGGTTCAAAATGGAAAGCGATAAAAGTCAGTGACAAACTCTCTCTTTTACTGGCAAATTAGTTGTCGCAAACATGCATCATAATTTGACCCAGGACAACTTGTACACTTTCAGATATAAATCAAGGTGATAAATAATAATAATATAGCAATGGGCCAACCAAAGCAATAAAGAGGACATGTACACAAGGGCTTCATATATAAAGTCAGGTTGTTTGATAGATTGATAAAAAAAAACTGTATTAATAAACTTTCTGTGTTAATCACATGGAAGACAAGTCAGATGCATTTAATTGTCGACTAAAGAATCAACACATGAACTCAAATGGATCTATAAATATTGATTTGATCTTGCTAACATTATAATAAGTTCAGTTGCTTAGCAACACAGACATCAGAAGTTGAAGAGCATATAGTATCATATTAGAAAAATAGCGCTGTAAGATCATTCATTCAACTGTGTCCATGCTGTGTGGACAACAACATTGTAGCCTCAGTGAATGTTCTTCTGTGCGTCACACCATGTTCAGCTGAGTCGACTTACCGTCTGTGACCACACGCTGAACCCTGAGTTGGCATTACAACAAACCTTTGCCCTGTGTCGTGGGGAGATTTACACTATAGTCAAATGGCTCCAGACTTATAGCTGTGACCAACAGGGGACCCTAACAACACTCTTTAAATTGAATTCCTGGTCAGGAAACCTATGAACTTGCTGACTGTTTATCAGCCTTGAAAATTAAGAACCCAACTGCTAAAAACATTGTTATTTCAAGAAAAGAATAACAGTCTAGAACCACATTCCCATGCCTTTATATACAGTGTAAATAACCATAATAATACCAGTAGTTTACTTTCTATTGCTTATGCTGTTTTGTATTCTGGTGAAGAATAGGCAAACAAGTGTCAGGTTGGCATCAGCGCCACATTAGGAAGAACAAGAGCACGTCTTAACATCCTGGACAAAGTGTTCAAAAGAAGTGTCCATGTCTGTGTGGCAGTTAAAGGCAGAAAGAGACACTTCCCATCTGGTGTATCTACACAAAGAAGCCAGTTCAGCAAAAGTTCAGGACTGTTTAGGTTCATGTCCCTTGCAGTTCATTCTCAGGTCAGCATGGCTTTTATTCCCACTCTGGGCCATTTTCTTTCTCCCAAATTATAAAACTAGGTCACACGGTGGTAGTTATGGCAAGATTTATTGTCCAATGTCAACATGAGGCTGTCAGACAAAGTGTTATTAAACTTTATTTTGCCCCATGTATCTTGACCCTTTGTTTTGATGTAATAAAAACAGGTGTGTACTCCATGTGCAACCTAAAGAATAACCACTGTGTAGCCAATTTCACCCACTGCATCAATGTCCTGAAAAACATTGACCCGACAAGATCAGTAGCCTTAAACAGTATGGTATTAAGAGAACACATTTCACCTCAGCTCACTCCCACCAAGTAGTGGTGAAACCTGCATATAATTTATAATGTTGAAATAATCTATCTATTCACCCACTGACTCCACATCCACATCTGGTACAGGAGTAAGTGTGACTCAAAACAAGCGCAGATGCTTGAAACTGGAGCCATATGAGAATTCAAACGTGATAGAGATGATAAATTGACTGTTGCAGTTTGTAACTTTTGGTGATATTTTTTTTGTTTGTTTTTTATTTTAAATATAATATATAACATATATTTGAATACAGGCCCTGTCAAGCAAAAATGTCAGACGTGACGAGGGAGCATTTTTATGTGTATACAGCAACAGTGCAGCAAATAGGCCTTTTTTTAGCAGTAGAAATCACTTCTGAACCTTTTTGTCTGCACTTCTTTGTTTTTTCCACTCATATTCCAATCTCTTTACAGCTGTCGCACTTTATTAGCTCAATTAATTTAGTTATTAACCTTTATTGAACTAGAAAAAATCCCAGTGAGGTTAAAAACCTCTTTCTATAGGGAGAATTGCACAAATAAAACACAGAACAAAAACAATGATAAATAAATAAACAAGGTATGATAAAAATAAAATAAAAAATAAAAGTACATGTGGTGGAATCAGTCTCTTAATTTGGATTCGAATGCACTCAGTGAAATCAGTGTTGCTGTTGCTGTTGCTGTTGCTGTTGCTGTCGTATGTCTTGACCCAAAACAAATCACTTCCTGCGTGCAGCACGGAGATCTATTCATGCTGTACTGGGAAACACAGACAGAGGCACATGGAGTTGATGAGTTTAATCATTTGGCAATAGTTTTAATGCAACAGACATTTGTTTGTATTTAACGGGTGACACAGTACAGCTTTACGACTACAGACACATAGTTTGCATTACAGCATCTAGTATTTGTTAAAGCTACGTACAGAAAAGGCAGCAATAGCAGGCGGCACTTTGAAACAAAACATGCATTATACGTAGATTCCAACAGCCTTCTTATCAAACTGGGAATTTTGGCTGCATTTACTCTGCCACTTTTCTGTGCGTCGCCCACTAACGTTGCAATCCTCTCTGCTTCAGTGGTTTGTGCCTCTCCTGCTTGTTGTGAAGGCTGTCATCACAAAATGTGAGCGCGCAGGCAGGATGTGTACAGGCAGGTCAGTGACAGACACATCAAGTACATCAGAGAATCGTTTATGTTAATGTGGTCCAAACAAATGATTGGTCATGTCTGTAACAGTGTTGTGGAGGCAGATACTGAATCATTTATTAATGGCCATGAAGACAATTTTAAAGGAAAATGCAAACCCTTCAAGTTTGGCCTACAATGTCTTGGTTGTGAAAAGGAAAACATAACATAATTTGTTAATTTGAGGAAAACAGAAAGCAAAAGTCTCTGATTACAGACATGTTATTGTGGGCTGACAGTCTTAATTTTGCAATACTAAATTTTGCACTAATATATATTTGACTCATACACTATTATATTTGGACTCAACAAAAATAACATAGGTCACACTGTGTCAACTCTTTGATAGAGTGACTCGCATTATCACTGGTTTGGATCCCGGTTGGTTCAACATTGGCTTTTCTTTGTGGAGTTTGCATGTGTTCTCAGTGTGGGCGTGGGTTCCTCCCACCGTCCAAAAACATGCTAAACTGGGGATTAAGTAAATTGGACACTCTAAAATGAGAGTGAATGGTTGTGTATCTCTTACTGTTGGTCCTGTAATGAACTGGTCCACCTTACCCTGTAAGCTGGAATTGATATTTATTGACATTCATCTATTTTTCCTTTTCCTGGCAGAAATAGTGCAACTGCAATTGTCCTGTTAAATTTTATCCCATACTAGCTAATAATATTTAACATTTCCTTGGTTATTAAACAAGGTGTTATGCCACATATGTTAATGTTTTACATTTACACATATAATATTATTTCTTCATTGAATGACCCATTTTGTCTGATCTTTATTATAAGATGAATAAGAAAAAACAAATAAAGCCTGTTCAACCTAAAGCTTATGCTTTGTAAATGACGTGAAATTAAATGTGTTCAATAGAGGGCAGAACACCGGTGGATATTTAAAATAAAGCTGAGTAATCATTACTTTTCTGTGCCATCACTGAGTTTGGCACAAACATATTATTTGCAGATAAATACCATATGGTTGTGCTCCAATAACTCACAGGAAATATGTTCCGACGAAGTCAAATCTGGGAATTGGGTGCAGTTCTGGACATTTGAGTCACAGCTTTGTCCCCACACACAGAGAAGGTTATGTTTGCATATGACCCCCTTATCAAACTCTGAACTGATGACCTTGTTCAGATAAATATCCCACAGAGTCAAATCGCTCCTCATTCTCCAAGAGGACAAGACCACATCTGGTGGCTGAAGCAACATGGCCCCATCACTTCTCACAACAGCAGGAGGGCTTCTGTTACTTTTTTCCTTCTCATCTGCAGTGAGTCACTAAATGTATACTTTTCACTGAAGCAATTTTCTTCTGCACCAAAACCTAAACAGATTTGCCCTTTTTCCTGCAGCAAACCAGAGGAGACAACATCTTAACGTGCACCAAAAGTGATGCCTTTGTAAGTGTAAGATCATAAACCGTAACCTGTGATGTTTTTGCTGTGTGAATGTTCATCACTGAGCACAAAATGTCTGCACACAGGGAAAATACTGTCCTACAACATGTGGAGTGGCTGATTACTTACTGAAGTATCTGCCAGGAGTGGATGATGCTTTGGAGACTTTGGAAATAGAGCTGGACATAATTGCCAATTTGACCCAGGGGACAGATGAAACAATTGTTTACATGAAAGATTCTACAACTTCAGCTCAAAAGAGTGGACCACAAGGTACACAGTTTGCCAGTCATTAATAAAAAAAAATGATGGTTGTTATTTGTTTTTTTGAATAAATTTGACTTAAAAGTATTACCAAACTGATTGATTGGTTGAAACTATGAAGATTTAAATTCTGGAATTATCTTTTTTTTTTTTTTTCAGACACATATTACAAAAAGTCGTCGAATATGCTGGAAGATGTCCTTCGCTTTGAAAAGACCATCATTGCACAAGAGCAACAAATATTGTAAGCTACCATTTGCTCTCAACTTATTCAAGATCTCAGTTTTGATAATAATGTGTATGTACTGTATAATTTTTGGTATTTCTACTTAAAGTTAGTCTTCATATGTTATCTTCATACGTGTATTTTGACTCCTTTACATACATTTGACAGGTGAAGTTTTTTTTACTTTGGAGATTAAAATGTACCCCCCATCATTGTCAGTCATGATGGACTGTTATAGAGACATTGTGTTAAGTAAATACAATTTGTTTTACTTTCCTTTACAAATGATGCTTGTTTTCCATAAAGGTAAAGGTAATCTAATCTAATAACAGATGTATAACAGGAATGAATTATGAATGAATAGGCCAGTTATGTAAAATAACACTACGTAAATACCAATACTTGTAATATAATATAGAACTGCTGTGACTGCCCACCCCTTTAAATCAACAGACGCCAACTTGCTCGCCCACACAGTTTGGACTTAGCACAAATAACTTTTCTCCTCTAGACTTTGGACTCAATGATAAAACGTCTCAATTTGAAGTTTGGATCGTCTCCTTATTTTATTGAATTTGCAAAATGTAGTTTAATGCTGTACCTTGATAAGTGTTCCGCTGTGGAAACACTGGGAACATGTATTACTTAGGTTACGACTCATACTTGTCTCCCTCTTCCCAGCGAACTTGGGAATCTAATTTCAACTAACGAGAGGAGAATGGCAGACTTGAAACAGCTCTCCATCCAGCTGCAGCAGAAATGCAGCGAGCCTTGCAAAGACACAGTTGAAATCCAGCCCACCACAGGAACAGGTAAAAATAAATAAAATTATATAAATAAATAAATTCAACTATGACCTTTAGGCCATTCCCATTTCACAAGAAGTTTCTCAATCGTGTGTCATGTGAACGTTTGTCCTTGTTCAGTGTTTAGTCAGACACTAAAATCAATATGGTGCATCACAGCAAAGTAAACTAATTTATAGACATAATTTGTTCTGACCTCATTTCAAGGCACTTTTAAAACTGCTGAAATTGATGTACTCAAATGTACTTAAAACATTATTCTATTAAATTACAGCAATTTAATCTGATCATTTCAAAGTTTAAAAGCATGTTTTAGATTTGGCAAATCAGCAACTGTCCTCTTTCTCTTCTTCCCCTTCTCCTTTTTTCAACAGATTGTCAGGACATTGCAAACAAAGGTGCCACCACCAGCGGTCTTTACTACGTGAAGCCAGCTCAGGCCACTGAACAGTTCCTCGTCTATTGTGAAATTGACAGCTTTGGCCGTGGATTCACAGTTATACAGAGGGTATGCAACACAAATCACAACCTCTCTAATGTTTTCATGTAGCACTGGATGACAGCTATACTATACTTCTGTGAAGAAGGAAACATTACTTCAAGTAATCAAGTTAAATAAAAAAAATGTAGTTAACCCAGAAAGTGACCAACTAATAATTCAAATTATTGACTAGTCTAAAATAGTGTGAAGAGACTGAACCATTATATATTAAAGAAAATCCCATTTCAATGTCTTTAATATCTATATTTATGTTTGTTTGACTCATAATATTGATTAAAAGATTCAAAACAGTCATGTAGCCAAGTTTATGCTCCTGTTCTCATTAAATAACCTATTTATTATCTCAGATAAGACTGATGTCATGTTACTTATGACTGTCAACCATAACTGCACAGATCATGCAGTCCCTTTATGAACATGTAGATCTGTACAAAAAAATGATAAAAATGATCCTTTTGCACGAAGAAATGTTTGACTCTGATTATGTTCATGTGTCAACAGAGACGCGATGGAAGTGTGGACTTCAACAAGGACTGGATCCAGTACAAGGAGGGCTTTGGTTATCTCTCCCCTGATGACACTACCGAGTTCTGGCTCGGCAACGAGAAGATCCACCAGCTGACAGTTGCTACACCCATCCCTACTGTGCTGAGGATAGAGCTTGTTGACTGGGAGGGTAACAAAAGGTGCACAAACACACATAACAGATTACATAAGAGACAAGCAAAGGAACTCACTCGCAAAGCAAACATAACCCTAGTTTCAGGCTCCACTTAAAGGATAAATGCTGTCACAGTGGACATTATCAAAAACCACTCTATCCACAATTCCTTTTTTCTTCAGGTATGCAGACTACAACATGTTCAAAGTGGGAGCAGAGGCGGACAAGTATCGCCTCACCTATGGCTTCTACTTAAGCGGTGATGCAGGAGATGCTTTCGAAGGCTTTGACTTTGGCGATGACCCCAGCGACAAGTTCTACACATCACACAACGGCATGCAGTTCAGCACCTTCGACCAGGACAATGACAAGTATGACGGCAACTGTGCTCGGCAGGATGGCTCCGGTTGGTGGATGAACAGATGTCATGCTGCACATTTGAACGGCAAATACTACCAGGGTGAGACCACATGGCCAGACTTCTGTTAATTTGTGTGACTTGTGATGTTTTATCAACAAATGAGACAAAACTGTTGTTCAAACCCATAACGCAAATTTGTATGAGTTCTAATCTAAACTCTTTTTAATCCAGGCGGTAGGTACACACAAAAGGATGCAGGCGAATATGGCTTTGACAACGGCATCATTTGGGTGACATGGCACAACCGCTGGTACTCTCTGAAAGAAACCACCATGAAGCTCATTCCGCTGAGCCGCATCACAACAGGTGGACAACAGGCGAGTGTGAAACAGTTTGGTGGACTATAAAAGTAACCGCAGTAGACATGTGTTTGTGGTCAGTACTTGTATCCAGCACAGAAACACTGAGACCTTAAAGTTCTGATGGAGTCCTTCTGACTTTATGGTGTTTCTCCGTGTAATGTTTGCATGCTGTGGTGGTCTGTAACTGTACACTGATGCTTTCCTTTTCCAGTGTTGTGTTGAGCACTAAATAAATGTCTTTTCTTCACCAAATGTGTCTTTCATTTACTGCACAGTCTTTGAACTCATCACCGTCAACCTGGCTTGTGAGGTTCAGTCTGACAACACAGCTTTTTGATTAACCTGATATGAGACACATGGCATAAGAAAGTGAACACCTGAAAATGGCACATGTGTTGTTGCAAATTGTCCCTGAAATAAATAACACTTTCACAACACTTCAGTTTGTCATTGGTTTCCAATAGATAACACATATCCATACTCACTCATCTCATCCACTTGTTTGCATTAGGCAAGAACTGTTTTTTTGGTAACATAGTAATTTGGCTCCATAAAAAAAAAAAAAAAAAAAAAAAAAAAACATTTTAAATGTACAAGCTTTAATTTGAATTTGGCAAAGGTCAGTAATTTGCTTTAGAAGCAACAAGACACTCTCTCTTGTCTCCATATAAAAAATATTGACAGTAATCTGCTAAGCACTTCCATGGGTACTTAAAATTACTCCATCATTATGATCGTATGATTAAAGGCTTCACTTTACAGCTCAGTTTAGACTGACTGCAGAAACCATATAACATGTTCTGTGTTACACACAACAGGAAACACAAACATCACTCAGAACATGTAAGGGGGTGAACTTGCATTGTTTATAGTACTTGTCTTCATGCACCGTAACACTCTTGACTAATGCGTTGTTTGTTTTAGAGCTGTAGATTTGACTCACTGTAGATGGTTGTGCCAAAAAGGCAAATTCCCCTGTATTTCTTAATACTGTCAACTATCCCACTGACTTTATTCAAATAGATTATTTAGTTCTGTCTCATTGTGCCACCAAATGGCAACCCACTCATATTCCCCTGATTGGCTAAACATCGTTTTGGTATTTGGAATTGAAGGATTGAGAAACTGCTAATCTGTGTACTTTGTTAGACAAACATGGCCTGGAACACAAAGGCAAGGAAACCAAACTTTGGTCACTGCGTGTTACACCAATTCAAATAACATTTGGATTATTAATATAGTGAAAGTGAATATCAGAATGACATCATTTTTATTTGATAATGCAAAGTTGTGTCAATTTAGAAAAGTAAAGTGTGTGTCTCTTTTTTTAACATAAAGATGAGTAAATACAAATGAAAAATAGGAATCTCCAAATATTGCTGTGAAGAGCCCAGTCAGAACTGTTGCTATGCCACATTAGAGTAGTCCTAATAACCAAGTCCGGTTGGGGAGAAAACAACTTTATTTCCTCTTTAACTGCACTGCCAGGATTTATTTCTTTCATGTCTTTCGTCTTTCATACTACTGCTGATTCTACTACTACTGCTACTACAAACCCCAGTTCCAATGAAGGTGGGACATTGTATGAAAAAACAAAATACAATGATTTGCAAATCCTTTTCAACCTATATTCATCTGAATGCACTACAAAGACAAAATATGTAATGTTCAACCTAATAAACTTTATTGTTTTTTTGTGTGCAAATATTTTGACTCATTTTGAAAGCTAGGACAGGGATATGTTTACCCCTGTATGTTTACATCATCTTTCATTTTAATAACAGTGTTAAGGAACTGAGGACACTAATTGTTGAACAACTGTGTTCAACAGTCCAGGGTCTCCGTTGTCTTATTTTGCACTTCATAATGCACACATTTTCAATAGAAGACAGGTCTGGACTGCAGGCAGGCCAGTCTAGTACTAAAATATTAATAATTGAATCGTTTTGATTCACGTTTTACACAACGTCACAACTTCATTGGAATTGGGGTTTGCAATATATACATTTATTCGCGACATTTCCCTTTGGTCTTCCTCGCCGGCAGATGGTGCTACAGAAGCACCAGTAAAACCTTGCTGTTGTTGTTTACTTCCGGGTTATTCCGTAGTCGCGTTGTGGCGATTGTGGTCATGTTTTCACGTTTGTGAAACACTTTCGAGTGCGAGTGAGCGACATTGACTGGTATTACTACTTTCCCCCAGCTGCTGTGTTCTCTCGGGCGATTTATCATAAAAATGGCTGAGGTAGGTCGATGTTTTAGGTCATTTTTATGTCTTGTCTCTGCTCCCGCTCAGACAGGCGCTGCCAAAGGATCGGGCCCCGGCTAATCACTGGAGCGCGTTGTGTTGTCATGTCGGCATTTTACGTATAAAAGCGTATTATTATTGTTGATATTATAATTAGTAATCATTTTTAAAATTCATTTTCTTCCACAGGACGTCCAGAAGCATTCGGTCCACACACTGGTCTTCAGATCTCTCAAAAGAACTCACGATATGTTTGTGTCCGACCAAGCGAAACCCATTGCACAGGACGATGAAAGGTAAACCAGGCATTTTATATTAAAACAATTCAGTTCCACACTTAACTCTAAACTTGGTCAGTTTCTCTTTTTTTTTTTTACAAGCACTTGTGCTTTATTTTGGTAATCAAATATTCTACTGAGAGGAATGAGTAGGAATGAGACCCCATTACTGAGTAGTAATGGGGTCCTTTGTACCAGATTTAAACTGCCACAATTTTAGTCTAATTTCAGCATAGCAACAATGTTTACTGATGGTAAATGCTATGGTATTAGAGGTGGGTTGGGGGGGATCGATACCGTGAAACCTTTGAGAGACACAAAAACTTCCAACTTTTTTTGTGGATTAGCATAAAAAAACTATTGACGTTTCAGTCCACTAGATGGTGCCAAGTGTTCACTCACTCGATTTAGCAGTATTAGCTAATGCAGTCCAGATATTTTATTCCTCCTTTCTCTGTATAGCTAGGGTGTGTTGCCTTACATTTTTACACTCTATCCTTATGTTTTATTCCTTCTTATTCCTTTCTTTATATCTTTTATTTCATTACTTATTTTGTAGTTATGTTTGAATTTTGCTTTGTAGTCATGCACAGTTTTGAAATTCTGGGCTGATACTGATGTTAAGTAAGATGAGGGCAGAGCTGCTGTAAAGCTTTGTGAGACCAAACCAAAAAACATAATTAATTATTGTGATACAATGTTGTGTTTGGGTATATTTTATATGTAATGTTTTATAACAAAACTAGTCATCCAAATTTACAAAATAATTTATACTACTTTTGATCACAAAACTTTAAAAAGGTGAATATCAGGTGGGACTGATGTACAGTTGACAAAAGACTTACAGTACTTACCTGCTTATTTGTTGCTCAACTGAGTTTCACATCAAAATATTTTTCATACATTTCTGCTTGTAGAAGTGGCATGATAGTCAACATCTTGAATCCCCACTCTGTCTTCAATTTCTGTTCATCTCCTGTATTTATAGCCACAAATTGAAGATGGCTGTAAAACTCAAATCAGACTATGTGGCAGTTTTACACATGCCTGTCCTGAAGGAAGGAAAAGACAGAGTCCGACATCTTCCAGGCAGCATACAAGGCCACCAGAGCTACACACAGCCAGGTGAGGAGGAAATGAACATGTCGTGGCTAACTTCATCTATAATTGCATTATATTGATCCAGAAACTATAGTATAATGTGAATGTGATCCAGAAACTATACTATAATGTGAATGTGAAATCTAATGAATTAGTGTTAGAGTGTAAGAGGTTGATTTATCAAGATGCTTTATTTGTTAACCAGCAATGTGTCAGTAAATCTCATTTACTTATACTTTTGTATTAAGTGTAAGCAGTTTTTACTAAGACCAGCGTCTCCTTTTTGTCTAAGATATACATTTTCATGAAAGTCATTGTACTTACCTTAAATCTGATGTTTTTCAAAAGATGACCCAGAATACTTGATCACTGGGACACATGCTTACCCCTCTGCACCTGGTAAGTATGATGTGGTCATCATACCCAAACTGTTATGCCTTGTGTAATTTTCCTGAATTGAACTGCACCAGTGTTGCTGCTCGTATCGCAATAGTATCTCTCTTGACAGGAGTGGCCCTGACTGCAGACACAACGATGCACAGGAACCCCAGCGAGGGAGGAATCCATTCTATGGCGTTGGCTTTGCTGCCCTCACAAGCCAGGTAAACCCTTATTTCCCTAAGACAGTGTATAACCCATAAACTGACTAAGATTTTCAGAGTAATTGGTCTGAAGTGTTTTTAAGTTATTTAAGTATATTCAGATGTCAAAATAATTTATCATACATAAACCATAGTGAGCTTTTTGTTCTTGAATTCCAGGCTGGACGCAAGTCGCACAGCAGCCAGTGTTGGTGACATCCATCGACACGCTGGTGCAGCAGAGAGATCGCACCCTCACTCAACTGCCGTGGTATGTCCCATTGTATCACCTGATGTATGATCTTATCTTAAATCTTGCTCTGAAATCCCCAAAAGAAGTAAAGAGCTCATCTGAAATGTGTTCATTTTAGTCGATATTGGAAGGAGGCGGTACCAGAAACTCTTCACTCATGAGGAAAGCACCAACAATGCCTAAACCCCAGTGGCACCCACCTTGGAAACTATCTCGGGTAACTGCTTAACAGTTATTTAATTTTTATTTTTATGTATATGATGAACCCATGGTAAAGTGTGAGTGTGTCCTGTGTTTGTTTTTACCAGAAGTTTTTGTTTTTTCTGACAGGTCATCAGTGGTCACCTTGGCTGGGTGAGATCCATCGCTGTAGAACCTGGGAATCAGTGGTTTGTCACAGGGTCTGCTGATAGAACCATAAAGGTGAGGAAAAACTGGAAATGTTAATTTTTAAGAGTTAATTATTCTGTTTATTGAATGTCAAAAATATTCTTCAAAAAGGTAGGTGGTTGTCCATATTTTAAGCAGTAAAAGTAAAAGCAAGGTAGTTTTTGCGTGTTCATTCTGTAGCCACCATTGTTTTTATTTAGTCATCACAAATACATTAAACCTATGAGCATAAAAGCTCCTTTTGACCATTGGATAGACTATTCCCAATCCGGTGTACTTTCCCTCTCCACTGCTCTTAGCTGCATCTGCACCTTTCATGATGCTGTGCCCCCTTTCACCTTTGGGTGTCAGTGTTGAGTCACCATTACAGCAAACATTCTACAATGATCCCAAAATATGACTGGAATTCTGTTTGTTGTGACAGATTTGGGACCTGTCTTCTGGCAAGCTGAAACTCTCTCTGACCGGACACATTAGCACAGTGCGAGGTGTGGCCGTCAGCAGCCGCAGCCCCTACCTGTTCTCCTGTGGTGAAGACAAGCAAGTCAAATGTTGGGATCTGGAGTACAACAAAGTATGTGGTTTGGGAGGTGTGAGGTTATTCAGAGGGATTCACTTAAGTTTTTAAAAGGCCACGAAATGAGACCCTACACTCTATCATTTTTGCATTTGTGGTGTTGTTGAAGTCTACTTACTTTAATAATCTGTGTTTTAGGTCATCAGGCACTACCACGGTCACCTGAGTGCTGTGTATGACTTAGATCTACATCCGAACATTGATGTGCTGGTGACGTGCAGCCGCGATGCCACAGCACGGGTAAACTTCATTCTGATACTGATTACTCTGCTGCGAAACCAAGGCTTGTCAACAGATTTAATGGTTAATCAACATTTAAATTATTATGTAATGGGCCGTACTGACTGTAGAGGATTCAGTCCTTGTCAAATACCTGCAGCTCTGCTATTTGATTTGTAGTCATAATAGTTAGAATTTTTCCCCAAAAGTTTGGACACACTTTCGACTGGTAGTGTATAATGTGAATAATACAATTACCTAATAATGGATTATTGCAAAATATATTTAAAGCAAAATGTTGCATTGACAATCATTTTAAATGACTATAAAAATCATAGCTTGGAATCATGTCAGTAAAGGAATAGCAAGAAGTTGTAACTGAATCCTGAGCTCCCGGAGATTCACACCTGTAGTTCTTCCTCTCACACAGTCTGTGGATTGTCGTTGATCACTTTTGAGTCATTTTACACCCCTATACACCTTTTGTAGAACAATAGTACAGTACTTAAATAATGAACCAACAACCAAACTCTGGGGGGGATTACAGTTAGGTTACTTTGAGTTGTACCTTCTAGCTGTTGTCTTTCAGGTCATAGTACAAAGTGTCATAAATAGCAAACAGATATTTTGAGAAATTAAACTTCCATCTGAATATTGTTATGTATATATATTTTTAAATGATGTCAGAGCCTTTGCAGTATTAATTACTTGGACTTATTGGATTTTTCCTGTCTGTGGATGCAGGTGTGGGACATCAGGACAAAGGCTAACGTGCACACACTAACTGGCCACACTAACACTGTGGCCACAGTGAGATGCCAAGAAGCAGAGCCACAGGTCATCACTGGTAAACAAGTCTTACAACTCCAAACCTAGAATATCAGTATATCATTCATTGTCATCATTTATTAACTGTTTTAAACTGTTAACAGGTTTATTATTATTATTATTATTTTGCAGGCAGCCATGATTCAACAATCAGACTGTGGGATTTGATTGCTGGGAAAACCAGAACAACCCTAACCAATCACAAAAAGTCTGTCCGAACTATTGTGCTCCACCCCAAACTGTAAGTTAAGGCTGGCCACATTCAAATATGACTGTGTGTTAAGAAATACTCTAGAACTGACTGTCAGGTCTCATAAGAGCTGCCCAGACCATTATCAGTCTGTGCTCAAGACCAATTTATCTATTTTGGCTTTTAATCCCATTTCAGCTTGACATTTATTTGTTTTTATTTAAATTTGAATGCATGTAACATTGTTTATTTATGCTTTGTTTTTGCTGTGCTTTGTCCATTTTTACTTAAGTTTTACCTCACTGTATTATTTATTTTAACAATGTCAACATTTATACCACATTCAAGCCAGATATTATATCCATCCTGACCCTATCACATGCAGCTTGCGTTAAGTACAACAAGTTTAAAAGCACCTAATGTGTCCTGACCTTGTCCTCGGACCCGATCACAAAAACTACATTCACATTTGGTTTCGAGGACATGTGGCCATAGAATCCGCTTCCACAACTGATGTTCTCAGACCAGCTGCAGTTTCACAGTATTTTTACACTAAACACTGGCACCCATACATTGATATATTTGTAATATGAACACTGATCAGCACATGTATGTTTTTTTCTGTCTCTGTCTCTCACACACACACATACTCCAGCAGAGAAACAGTTTTTAAAAATACAGTTTTAAAAGAAAATCACATTTGTATGAATTGAACTACATACTGCAGGTCATGCAAGTGCAATGTTTAGTGTAGTGCTGTGATACAGTATATAATTAATTGTATTAAATCATTTGTCAAGTTAATGTTTACTGGTCTGCATTTTTCAGATTTATTATAATAATGAATATGACTTACTGAAGACAGTTTAAGTCTTCAAATGTATATTTTAAAGTTTTTGTATATACATTTATATATAAAATGAGGAAAATTAATAATATACTGTGTATATAGTTCTTTAATGCTTCTTGAATGACATGGTTTTGAGTCCCAGATCCTAATTTTTATCATCATCATCATCATCAACAATGTCTTAAAGGAAACAAGTTAAATGCCTTTGTTTTTATTTTTTTACAGATACACATTCGCATCAGGTTCTGCTGACAACATCAAGCAATGGAAGTTCCCTGATGGCAACTTTATCCAGAACCTGTCCGGCCACAGCGCCATCATCAACACTCTGGCTGTTAACTCGGACGGCGTTTTGGTGTCAGGAGGTATTGATTACCCAATTTCTTGTTGCTTTAATAAGAAATAATCTGTATTTGCGTTGGTCTCATTATTTGACACAAATTTGTCTTCAGCCGACAATGGAACCATCCACATGTGGGACTGGAGGACGGGCTACAACTTCCAGAGGATTCATGCCGCTGTGCAGCCCGGATCTCTGGACAGCGAGTCGGGCATCTTTGCCTGCTTGTTTGATAAAACGGAGAGCAGACTCATCACTGCAGAGGCTGACAAGACCATAAAAGTGTACAAAGAGGATGACACAGCTGTAAGTTTTATGATCAAATTCAAGGTCAGTCTCCAATTTTGTGCTAGCTCCCACATATTCTGACAAATGAGTTTTCTTCCTTACAGACAGAAGAAAGTCATCCAGTCAACTGGAAACCGGAAATCCTCAAGAGAAAAAGATTCTAATATTTCGTGTGTTTTATTTTATTTTTATTTTTTTTTATTATTATTTCACAGTAACAATTGTACATTTTATTTTTACCAAACCTCCATCACATTTTGCTTATTAGTGTTTTGTCATGCAGCAGTTTTCTTCTTCAACAAATGTCTTTGACAGAGGCAACCACATCTTATTAAAAAAGATTCATAAGGTTTGACTGCTTTATTCTAAAAACCACTTGCAGTCTTCGTTGTAAGACAACAGTCCAGTGAAGTGGCCATTTTGAACTGCCAGGAACCTCCCTGTGTGTTTGTTTTTGATGACGACGGCTCTCTTATGGCTCTGGTCCATCTGGTCCACCAGAAGTAGCCACTCTTCAGAGACAGACGGACCGGCCACAGAGTGGATCTGGTTTCTGCTCAAGTCAAACCCTGCAGATGGTATTTTTTTTGTATTGACTCAAAAGAGCTTTAAAAAAAACATGGCATTGTCCCTTTTTCCAGATAGCAATGTGATGTTTATTTTTGCTCCATTTAATAAAGACAGTTATTGTTTATTCAGTGAATGTGTATTTTTCTTCTTACCGAGAAACCTGTTCGTCACAACATTCCTGTAGTATTTACAGCCGTTGCCCTTTATCTCCTCCCAGTAACACTGGTCTCCACGTGTCTCACTGAGCTCCACTGAGTTTCTGCTGTCACTAGCTGGGTGGATTATCTGCTCATCTGTGAAAACAAAGGCCATTGTTAAATCAGTTAAAGTTTATGTAGACTGGGATTACATCCCCCATTAAGGTTCTTATACATGGTGAGAATTATTAGTTTTTTGGTGCCTCTACATAAAGATGCAAATTTTCTACCAAAAAGGAAAAGTGAAATGTTTACATTTTCCAGTAGTGTTTTTTTTTTTTTTTAAAGGAATTGGCTTGAAGTCTTTGATCCATTAAATGGGTTTTCTCAAATACATGTGTTGTTTAAAATAAGTAGCTTTTACATGTTTATCTTGCTCTACCTGACTCATGGATGTAGAGTTGTGAGAGGGCATGACGAAAACTTCGGCCCGGTTTCTTTTTCAGACAGGGTTTAAAGGGTTCTTGACAGGGTTCTGCCTGGTCCACCTCTTCTGTGGGAGGCTCATCCACCATTAGGAGGTGACTGGCGTTGAACATGATCTCCTCCTCCAAAGATTTGACACACATCTTAAAGATTTCCTCATCCCGCTCTGCATTTCTGGAAGGTAACAAGATTTTTGTTTTTGTGACAATGCATTCACCACTGGCTTAAATGAGCACTTTCAAAAAACATAACCCTCCAACTCAGGTCTCAAACCCACATCCAGTCATGTGACCCAACACTTAAAATTGAGAATTATAGTTATATAGTTGAATTATTTGTGTTTTTAGTAGTTGATTTTCTGACCATTGTATACATATTTGTTATTGTGAACTATATATTGTTCAACACAGACACTTATTTTGAAATTCTATGAAATGCCTATCACTGCAATATCATGATGGAAACTGGTGATATAATTTTAAGCTACTGAAAAAAGTTTTGCCCTCTGCTGGCTGGACGAGATGTTCAAGGTCATTTGAGTATTAGACCACTGCTCCAACTGTATAGAAGACATTTGCAGACCTATTTTACATCCTGGTCACATGGCGGTTGTGGACATCTTTTCTAACAGCGTGTTTCCCGTGTTTAGTGAAGGGTTTATATCAGATTTAGGATTCATGGATTGTATCTGATTTTACTTTTGGTCTATTTCCGACATCAGATACACTGCTTTTGTCCAGTAACGAGCCAATTCCAATGTTCAGTATCATTCCAGCTTGTCCCTATTCGTGAAAGTGTTGTCAAATTGTCTTCCTGTCTCTGTCAGGAGGCTGCTCACCTGAAGTCCACCCACAGCAGGCCTGCGGTGATCAGACCCAGCCACTCACTGGCCTCCCAGTTCTTAGTCAACATCACTGGTACAATGATGACTTCCCTGCTTTCAGCATAGTTTAGCTCCTTCTTACAGCTGCGGGAAGCCTGGTACTCTGGAGTCATGAACGGACAAATCACTACGGCATCCTCCACACCTGCAGCCATCCTGAAAACAGAAACGGACAAACAGACAGAAACACACCTTTTGCTTGAAGAAACTGAACATATCCTAATGTATTTATTTTAAGACCTAACCAGAGTTTGTTTAGAGCTCCACAGATATAAACCACACTCCTCTGTCCTTACGCATCATTGATGTTTCCTGTTACCCCTCCTTTTATGTCCATCCACACAGGCAGCCCATCGTCTTTGAGGCGGTTGTAGACCTTTGTCACCAGAGCCTGGTCATCCCACTGGTAAGAGAGCATAATATGGGATGGCATTTTAATTTCTCTAACTCAGATGTCTCTGAAATCCAAACTAATCTGAACAGTTTGAAGCTCCCGAGGCAAAGATTTCAGTCCACTGAACAAACCAAACCTTGGACAAAAGGAGAGGAGCTTGTTTACTGCTCAGGTTACAGCTGTTGCTTGGTTACCTGGTGCGTGCTTGCACAGTGGGAGAACTCTTGATAGCTGTTATTATGACCTACAGGAGCAATAACAGCTTCACCAATGAATGGATATACTGAAGAGTTTTTAATATATTGAAAAGTGTACCACTGATATAGAAATCAATATTTGCCCATGTTTGGTGTTGTTTAGAGCTCAATATATGAAATAAATGACTACTTATTAATTCAGAAAATAATCTTTCAAGACAAATATCTCCTCACAAATCTAAATCAACTGTTACAATAGATTACTGGACATAAAATAGATAGAAACTGTGTTACCGTGACGTTTACTCTCTGTGACCCTCGTTGACTTTCCATTCATCTTGGAACTCATTTATGCCGTTTTCACTCTGACTCTGAAATTCCTGAATTGTTTTCTTTGCTGTGATTTGCTTTTGAGGACAGAAGAGAACATTCAGACCACAATAGACGACTGTCGTTGAAAATCAGTTTTAGTGCTGACTTCAATTCTACACTAGTAGGATACAAATTCTAAAATTTTATAGCTTTCCTCCTTGTTAGTAAATTAAATGTTTACCTTTCACCTCACATCTTAAACCATATGATACCAGTCAAACAAATCCAGATCAAAAGCTCTGTTGTAAATGATATTTTGACCAATTTTCAGTTGGTCTTTCTGTATAAAGTGTCTTGTTGGGATAATGTATAATGTGATTTGACGCTGTACAACTAAAACTGGTTGGATAATTTACTGTATATTATATATATTACAGGTGGTAAAATATAAAACATTAACCTTTTTTTTTCGGTGTCAATCTTTGTATAAGCTAATAAAATTAGTAAACATTTTTCTTTAAAAAGCTGTTTTATATCTGTTTTTTGTGGGGGGTTTTTTCAGTTACAGGTTTTGGAATTATTTATGTGAGGTCGCAGTTTTCCTTTCAAACAGCAGGTTGAGCTACTATAACATTTTATTCGCGAGTATAACCTCTGTTTTCTTTCACATTTACGATCCTCTGTCATACCGTGCCAACTGACCGCACGTGGCACTCAAGGTAATCACTGCAAAACATCTTAAACAATCAGGGCCACAGATGGAGCGGATCAGATTGTGACGCGCCGCCCGCAGGGGGGGAGTGTTCAGTGCGCACAGTTGGAACTCAGTGCTGCAGTGATGTGTGAGGAAGCCAAGGGGATTTGCACTCTACATGTGTGGATTGTGAAGTCTCAAAAATCACGCAATGAGTCGGTACAATTTCATTTTTGGAGAATGACTGCTGGCTGCTTTTCTGCGCGTCAAGATGCCCCGCGCGTTGAAGTGGTTTCGTTTGGGAAAAGTCCTTTAAAACGCGCGCGCGTGTGTGAGAGAGTGACACATGAACATGTTGTCGGATTTTGACTCACAAACCTAAAGGTCTGTAAGTCATGGGTAAAGGAGGAAATGGTCGCAGGAATGCCGCAGCGTCGCTCCTCCACACGCTCTTCCTGTCGCTACTTTGCGCGCAGTCACTCGGGCAGGTGTTCGACCTGACGCTCTCTGTGAAGGAGGGTTTGCCCGCTAAAACCATCATTGGGGATCTTGGAGCGGGGCTGAGCAGACCAAGCACTGGATTCTTCATCTCAGAGAGTAGGGACTCGTACGTGTTCAGAGACTTGGACATAGACGCGGACACGGGGATCATCTCCACAGCTGTGGTTCTGGACAGAGAGAGCAGGGACAAGTATGAGTTTGTTGCAGCCACCCTCACGGGTGAGATGATAAAAGTGAAAATACAGGTGAAAGATGTGAACGACCATTCACCTGTGTTTCCCTCAGAGGAGGTTTATTTGGAAATATCAGAACTGAGTCCACCAGGGAGTCGCTTTCAACTTGAAGGAGCTACAGATAAGGATGAGGGTGAGTTTGGCACCAGGGGTTACAGGATTACACAGAGTCCGATGGGGGAGTTGTTCCACCTGGATTATCGCAGTGGATCTGTGACACACACGAGTCTGGATCTCGTCCTGAACGGCGAACTTGACAGAGAAACACAGAGCTTCTACTCGTTGACTATTGAGGCCTTCGATGGTGGCTACCCAGCCAGGACTGGAACCCTTCAAGTGAACATCCATGTCCAGGATGAGAACGACAACCCACCTGTGTTCAGCAGGACTGAAAACCATGTCTCGGTGCGTGAAGATGCTGCGGTCATGTCCTCTGTCTTTCAGGTGCATGCCACGGACCTGGACCTGGGTGACAATGGCAAGATCACTTATGAGATCAACAGGCGCCAGAGCGACCCACATGAAGTCTTCTCCATCAATGAAACCACAGGGGTGGTTTACCTCAACAAGCCGCTCGATTTCGAGACTCAAGCTTTTCACGAGTTGATCATCAGTGCGACAGACCACGGCGCTCAGCCTGAGTACAGCAGCGCTTTTGTGGGTGTAAAAGTGCTCAACATCAACGACAACAGTCCCACCATCAGCATCTTGTTCCTCAGTGAGACAGGAGATGCTGTGGTGTCAGAGGCGGCAGCGACTGGGGACTATGTTGCCCGAATTTCAGTGTCAGACCCTGACCTAGAGAAAGACGGGGTCACTGTCACCCTTGAGGGAGGTGATGGAAAGTTCAACCTGAAGCAGACGGATTATCTTCTGTATGCTTTGTGTGTTAACACAGAGTTAGACAGGGAAGAAAACGATATGTATGAGCTCAAAGTAAAAGCAACAGATTTTGGAAGCCCACCCCTGAGCAGTAAAATGGTCTTTCTCCTAAAGGTGGCCGACACCAATGACTGCCACCCAGTGTTTGAGAAAGATGTATACATCGTCAGCATCTCGGAGGATGCTCCTCCAGGGAGTTCCCTGGTCCAGATGCAGGCCCAAGATGCAGATGAAGGTGTCAACTCAGACATCAGATACTCCATCCTCAAGTCCAACCAGGACAGTCTGATCAGCATTGACCCAGAGTCGGGCCTTGTCACCACAGCGGTGCCCCTGGACAGGGAGACACAGGAGGAGGTGTGGTTTCTGGTGGTGGCGGTGGACGGAGGGGAACCCGCTCTGTCGTCTACGGCCACGGTCACTGTGCTGGTGGAGGATGTCAATGACAACGAACCAGTGTTCCAGCAACAGCTGTACAGCGTGTCCATCCCAGAGCACACAGACATCAGAAGCTGCTTTTTACAAGTATGTTGTGGTTGAGTTTAAAGCCTAAAAAAAAAACCACATTTTCCTCACAAACTCATTCATAAAGTGTCATATACTGTATATATAGTATTGATTTCTATGTCCAGGGT
This sequence comes from Brachirus orientalis, assembly GCA_016785285.1. Lineage (NCBI taxonomy): Eukaryota > Metazoa > Chordata > Actinopteri > Pleuronectiformes > Soleidae > Brachirus > Brachirus orientalis. Next base: position 6,448,915 of record JAFBJR010000175.1, read on the forward strand.
TTGAGAAATCTGTGTAAGACATTTCTTTATTTTGAGGGTTTTTAATTTATCTGTGGCTGCAGGTGACATAAGTGTCATCAAATACAAGACACAAGCAATTTCATTTATGAAGGATCAGCGACCGGAAAGAAATAAAAAAAAAAAAACTCATATTGTATATTAATTTATCATAGAATTGAATCAGAGTGTTTAAATACTGCAGGTCTCCACTGTTGATGTCGCACATCATATCGCCTCTGCCTTATCTTCTCTTTTCTTACACCGCATAACACAAAAGTAGCCTTCAGTATTTATGACAAAAGCCGTCACTGTTGCTCCTAAACACGCACACCCTCACCAGTTCGGCTCCGTGGCTACAAATGTGATTACTGGCCCCACACTGCTACTGCCTGGCACTGAGCTGCAGCCCTGTTACAATAGAAGCTGTGTTTATCTGATGACAGACATAAGTAAAAACTGAATAACATAATCTATTCATAAGCTGACAAGCCAGGACGTCACGGGCACATGTTTAAATGAAGGAACCAGGTATAGCCAGTACACTGGGATCAACGGGCTCAAATATTGACAGCAGAAAAAGTTGGGTGTGTTGTTCATCTTGTTGGACTTTGGTCGATTTCTTTACAACTCTATGAAGTCTGAGTGATACCATCTTTACGACGGGAAGGCGAGCACTTTATGTGTAAAGACAGTGAAGTGCATCTCTTGTCAAAGGCTCACTGAGACATAAAAACGCCAGAGGTGTGACTTCACACACCACTGCAGCTCATGTGCCATGTTTGTCATGTTTTTGATGAATCAATGATTAAGTTATGAGCATTGATATACTGTAGTATTACAGAAATATATGCACCAAACACTAACTTAGACAAAGCAATATAAGCAAAAATCCATTCATCAAATCCTACATTTGACGACACCTGTCCTATTTGGTTGACTTGGTGTTAATTAAAATTTGGGCTGAACAATATGGCCAAAATGTTATTATTCAAAAATATAAAATCTGTCTGCATTATTTAAAATATGTTATTCTTTTCTCTCTTCTGGCATAATCAGAAAGGAGAATTGGCCTTTCCCACAGCTCTTTGTTATTTTATGCAATTAAAATAAAAAGTTAGAAAATGTGAGACACAATCAACACGCTTCACTTGTTTCTCATTATGACTTCTCAGTTTTGATTGTTTTAAATCTCTAACTGTTCTTTTTTTTTTTATTCATTTCTTTTCATTTTAGGTTGTTGCCACAGATGCAGACGGTCCTGACTTCGGCACGTTGCTCTACTCTTTGTCCGACGGTTTTGACAAACAGGACCAACACCCTCTCTTCCAAATCCACCCACAGACTGGGGAGCTGTGTGTCGCTGAGGATATTGATCGCGATACAGGACAGACCATCCATGATATTCTAATCAAAGCTGAAGATCCAGTGAGTAACTTCATAATTTATTACTTCATATTTTCTTTCTTTTTAAAACTGTGAATTTAATTTTTTTTTTTCTGTTCCATCAAGTTTATTATAAATTTTGATTCTTATGTCACTTTTCCATCGTCAGGGAGGCCTGAGTGCTCAAACCTATGTGCACATCGAGATAGAAGACTTGAATGACAACGCTCCAGTGTTCAACCCTGACGAGTACACCGTGAGCGTCAGCAGCCACACACAGCCCGGCACGGAAGTCCTCAATGTCATCGCTACTGACCGAGATTGTGGAACGTTTGGACACGTCACCTATGATATCGTCCCTAGTGACGTGTCCAGTTTATTTACTGTGGATAAACAAGCAGGTCAGTGGGAGGAACACAGAATCATCAGTGACTATTGCTTTGAAAACAACCAGTAGCTTTTTGGAAACGGTATAAAACTTCATCTTGGTTGAAAACACACGGTGATGTCAAAATTAAAATTTGGTATAATGATCCTAGAGTTAAAGCGTTTGTCAGTGACACCAACTTTTGGCCAAGTCTTGGTCAACTTCATGTCTGATGGGGCATTTATTCACAGACTAACAGCCTAATCAGAGGTGCAACTGGCTGACCCAGATTTATTCGGAATAAGGTAATCAGCCTCCTCTTCCTAACATATACTGTATTTCAGACACTGCTATAGTGACATTTGAGTAAGATGGAGCAAGAGATGAAGTGGCTCTAATTATTATTAGAATTTATTTAAATAATAATTATTCTGGTCAAAGTTTCTCAGCCCCATTCTGATCACAAACCCTGGTATATACAGTAGAACAGTATTTCTGATTTTCCTGAAAGTACCACCAGAGGAAGCTCCACAGTTTGAGAACTGCCGTATTAGACTATGTGATATATTTTGGTACTCTTGCACCAGTCAGAATAAACAAGTCTGTTTCCTGTTTCATGATTTATCCCTCTGTCTATGAAATGCCAGAAATGATTTACTAGTTCGTATAATTTTCCATCCAAGGTGACTTATTGAAATGCCTTGCTCTGTTCAACCAACAGCCTGATATTTACATAATTTATAGTAATATGATACACAGATAGCAACCTCTTCAATGCTCACATTTAAGAGGCCGGAAACATCTTGTATTGCTCTTTTATCTAATAAATGGTAAAAGGAAAAGCTGAAAATGTATTCACGTTTCTCACTGGTAGATGTTATAAATAAAAGTAAAGCAGAAAATTCCTAATAAGAAATCATAATATGACTTGATTCCTGAGACTTAATGAATAAATCGTAACTCTGGCTTATTTCTAACTCAGGAACACTCTTCCTGACCTCCACGCTGACCCATCTTGGTGCAGCCAGTGTGAAGCTCCTAATAACAGCACGGGACGGGGAGGGACTGACGTCAGTCAGACCTGCTGAAGTCACCATCGACATCCTACACAGCGCTCGCGCTCCAGCTGTGTTCCAGAGGTCACGCTACACCTTCACTGTACCTGAGGACGCACCACCGGGGACGCCTGTGGGGACAGTAGTGGCCACACACCCAGCTTGTGAGTGTGTTTCTGGTGAGGTAGAGGTTGGTGGTCACGGAAGGTAAAATATTATCAGGCTGGAAAGCACACTTTTTTTGTGATCAAATATTGACAGCTTTAAAATATCTTAGGCCCCTTACCAAATTTAATCACATCTGATTCAATATTTACTAGATTTTACACATTGATTATTTTAAAATACTGCATCTGTGTTTTCCAAGTGAGTATAAATTGCCCATCAAAAGTAGGACTTTTGGTTAAAATGGTGGAGGGTAAATATTGTGCGCTACACAGTGAATAGGGAGGGATTTCAGATACGGCAAATGAAATGTTAAATTCTAGCAACATATTGTTATTGACCCTCTAGAACTGTAACCTCTTGTTACTGTACACAGAGCGATTGGAGTTGCACAGTCACACTCACATTGTATTTATATTCATGCAAAGCTGATTTTAAAAAGCACAAATGTAAAAGAAAGATTATTTGTCGTTGTTGGAAATGTCCTCAAATGACATCACGACCCTGTTAAAACGCTGTCACTTTGTTCTTTTTGTGAGTGTGCACCAGATTCCACTGTGGACAGGTCAGGTGATATTGGAACCTTTATCTCGCAGTGGGTGTAAAAATGTATATTTATTTGTGTAATACTATTGTCAACATATCATGTATATATATCACATGTTCCATAATCACTTACAACACTAACTTTCATATTCATTCTCTTAGAATTAATCCAAAATATAGAAATATAATTTTTAAGTAGGGTCTGTCTTGACAGATGATCTTGACAAAAGCAGTTGAGCGATAGTTGTCATTGCTCAAATCTTTAACCCTAACCCAGATTAGGGGAGGCAAAGAGGGCAGCTGTAGTTTAATCTTTAATCCCCCTTAACCACACAAGCAGATGACAGATAATAAAAGGGCAGAGACATTTGTACAGTATATTATATCAGTACCATATTCTAATAGGTCAAAGACAATCCTGTCATAAATGCAGAGGTGTAGGGTTTTTGTCAGTGTTATATATATATATATATATTATCAGTATTTAAAGGTGGGTTTAGTGGATGTAATTGTAGGTAAAAGTGAGCAACATTTTAAATGAAAGAAGTGAAAATATGACAATAAATGAAGGAGATGAAGCTTGTATCCAATTAAATATTTGAGTCAACTCTCCTTTTGATCATACCATCATTGTCCACTAACCATGTGCTGTACTTTTATCAGCTAAACCCCTCTACTTCACAAGTCATTTAAGGTTCACTAATCAATTAAGAGATTAACAGTAACAGTAGAATCAGGCCTGTTAAGCTCTCTGCTTGTTTCATTGGTTACTGTTGAAGTGCCACAAACATTTGGAGGGGATTAATGGGATCTTCGCATATGTGCGGTAATTAACTTAATGTTGCTTACTTGAGTGCATGAGGTGAGACTTTGTGTTGTTGTTTGTGTTCATGTAAGTATAACGGTATGTTCCTCTGGGATTTCAACCCCTCAAGGCAGTTTGTTCTGCAGTATATGACATAAATACAGTACATTTAAAAAGTCCAGATAAACCAACCAACAAACAATCTGCCTTCACAATGAATATATAGATTTTGATTTATTATTCATTTTTTGTTGTTTTCGCCTCTAAATTTAAGGTTGCTTCATTCAAACCGACCCTTTTATCCATCACTTAAGAAATTTTTGTCTTCACAGACTCAAAGGAGTCTGTGTCCTACAGAATCTCCTCTGGTGATCCTCTGGGTTTGTTCTCCGTTCATCCCAAATCTGGCCTGATCAGCAACGTCAAACCTCTGGACCACGAGTTGCATTCGTACGCTCTGCTGGTTCTTCAGTCCTACACGGACACGTCTCCTGTGTACAGCACCACCCAAGTCAACATCACCATCGCCGATGTCAATGACAACGCGCCTGTCTTCCCCAAACTCAACGACACCATCACTGTGTCCCAGAACACTCTCCCCGGAACTGTGCTTTTCATCGCTCATGCCCACGACTATGACAGTGATGCCAATGGACGGGTACAGTATTACCTAAAAAGCAGCACACGTGGCTTGTTTGTTGTGGACTCCAACCATGGGACAGTGACTTTAAACCAGAGTTTACAAGTGGATCATCAGGAGAGGTATATCCTCGAAATTGTGGCTAAAGATGAAGGAGAGCTGCCCCTGAGCACCACGCTGACTCTCACTGTCAATGTGGACCGCACAACGGCTGAGGACAGCCTGGCTTTTGAGACGTTAGTTTACCAGGTGGAGATAGGCGAGGGATACCGCAAAGATTTAAGGGTCATCCAAGTGAGGGCACACCGCACACGGGGAGCTCATATGTCCAACTCAGGTCTCACCTACTCCCTGGAGGCAGAAGCTGGTTTCCCTCCCGCTCCATTTCGAGTTCATCCAAAGACAGGATGGCTGTATCTCTCCCACAACCTGGACTACGAGACAGAATCCATGTATCGCTTCCGTGTGTCAGCCGCAGCCAGTGAGCCCACACTGGCTAAGGCAACAGTGACGGCCACAGTGACTGTGCTGGTGCTGGACATCAATGACAACGCTCCAGTGTTCAGCACTGACGTCTACTACTTCACTGTATCAGAGGGGTCGTCACCTCAAGGCCTGGTGGGAACAGTCAAAGCCATGGATAAGGATTCTGGGAAAAATGCCCAGCTGTCCTACATCCTGCTGTCAGACGGAAAGTTCTTCCGCATCAATGCTAAAACAGGTACAACGTTTCACATTAGTGACGCCACCCTGAGGTCATCTTGTTTTTTTGTGCGTCTTCACCCCAGTCTTTTTTTTTTCTCAGGTGAAATTATCAACTGGGTGGCACTGGACAGGGAGCAGCACAGCCAGCACAGCCTGAAGGTGATGGTTACAGATCAAGGTCACCCTCGTCTCAACGCCACTGCCACCGTTCACATCTTGGTCACTGACGTCAATGACAACGCTCCACAGTTTACACACCTGCCTGTCAGCAAAGAGATGAACGTGCAGGTACGAGTGATTCCCTTTATACGGTATATTCCTGAAGAGCAGTGTCACATAACAGTCATTCGTCGTGCATAAAATGAAATTATGATTAATTTATTCATTCATACATATATATTTTGGATATTGCTGGTGTACGTATTCGAAATAATATTAGGTGTTACCGAAATAGTAAAAATAGTTTGAAATGTTTTACGCTGATATACTTTTCATGATTTATATCATGGAATTGGGTCTTGGGTCTGAATCTTTCAAAAAGTGTGTCCCTACATAAAATGTTTGCAAAGCACTGTGAAAATCCTAAAATAACAAGAAACATAGCAGCAAAAAAATAAAAAAATATTACCACCTTTTATGAGCATGTTTTTAAAATACAACAACAAAAAAGCTGCAATTTCCTCGTAGTCAGTCCCTTGAATGGCCTGGAATAAGGGTGAAGCAATATACAGTATAACTGGTGACAATAATTTTCATTATTTAAAAAGAAATTATTATATTGCTACTATGTTAAGTATACAAATGTGACATATATAAATAATACCTCATTCATTTGTCACAATTCAGGTAAATATAATTTTAAGTGCATTTCCTTTGCCAAAAAGTGTCTATAGATTTCACAATATTATACAGTATTTATTTAACCTCTTCAATTGTACATCTGTGACATTTGTTGAGTGTTGATTTTTGTTTGTTTCTCATGCCATATTTGTTTGATATGACATAAAAGAACTAGTATTGACTTCATGGAGGCATGAATGACACCAGACCCAGTAAATAAATCCACAACTAGAAATCTTTGAAAAGTTCTTTGGTTATTTTGTGGCTGTGATCCGTGTCTTTACTATTAGTGTCTTTATTTCAGATTTGGGCTGGTCTTCCATCAGGATCTCTAGTGACAAACATGTTTGCCAAAGATTTGGATGCAGGAGAAAACGGGACAGTTACCTTCTCATTGGTCACAAGTGAGTCATTCTTCTTATTATTATATTATTTATTTATTGCAGAGCTGTGCAGCTTTCATATTCAGTGCCATATTCAACCACTAAATTCCTCCTCTTTTCAGCTGAGTTTGAGCTTGATGGTCGTGGTCACTTTGTGATTGATCGTAAAAGCGGTGAGATCAGAACAACAGAGCTTTTCACTCTGAACGCTGAACCATACTACACTTTTAAAATAACAGCTCAGGATGGCGGAGTCATTCCTCAGGAGGACACTGCAGTCATTCATGTACAGGTACAGTCTGTCCTCTCCTCCATACTGTGATGTATTTTTTTGATGTACTTTTTCAGTTAAAGTCCTGCCACATCAATGTTATTTTTTAAACAAACTCAGTTTTGAGTTGAGTCTTGAATTGGTGAATGATATATGAAATAGTTTGAACTTTCTATTAAAGGCTCTGTGATATTTGACTGATATAATTCTCTTCTTTACAAAACAAGCCCTGATGATGTTAGTATTTTTTTAATGTATTTAAATTTTTTTAGTTTTGTGGCTTTAATTGATGTGTAATTCTTACTTGTGAAGGGCTGAATGAAAATTAGTCAAAATATTTTTTGTATTCCAAACTCTTTCAAACTTTCAGCCATCAGTTTCAGTTTCAGCCATCAAAGGCTTCTAATGAAAAAAGAAAACAAAACGATGCTGTTAATCATTTTTGTATTTTAAAAATGCAGAGAAAGCAAAGACATGCACATCCTAGATGTCTGCCTCACTCTTGTAATGGAAGAATAAAAGAATAAGAGCAAATAGAACACATGACAAAATCACATTGGCAGGTTCAAATAAGCAGTTTAGTGGACTTCAGCATTGGAGACATGGTGGATAGAGATTTGTTTCATATATGAACCTAATTTTATTATTGATTTTGTTAATGTCCCTACCATTTCATCTTTCAAATTTTTGTTATGTAAATGCCCTTTTGTTGTCATTTTGCTGCAACAGTTAAATATTCTGTATGATTCTCTGCAGATAAATAATCAATATTTTAATGTGTGTATTTTATCTGCAGGTTCATAGATTAGAGGCTTTGCATGGCCACACTGACCATCAGATTGTGAAACACTTTACAGTCAGAGAGGACACAGACCCGGCGACTGTCATCGGCTCTGTTAGGGTTTCAGATAACGGAAGGTTCCACTATTCCATTTCGGAGGGTGACGGAAGCGTTCACTTTGGTATCGACAGCTTTTCTGGTGACATATACATCAACCGGCAGTTAGACTACGAGTCCACCGCACAGTACATTCTCACGGCTGAAGCTGAAGATACTGGCCTCGCTCCTGGAGTGAACATGTCAGTCGTGGTCAGTGTGATCGTGGAGGATGTGAATGACCACACGCCCTGGTTCCCCGATGAGCTGGTTACATTCAGTCTGAGAGAAGACACCGCAGTCGGATCGCTGGCATTTGCGTTTAATGCCAGAGACGCTGATGGGACGTTTTCTAACAGCGCCCTCGTCTACACTCTGACCTCTGACCCTGAGGTCAGTGGCTCAACCTCACACTTCCCCTTTCAGATCAACCCTCACACAGGGAGTCTGACTGTCGAAGCACCTTTAGACCGCGAGACCACGGCTAGCTTCGCCTTCACTGTTACAGCCACCGACCAGGCGGAGAGGACAGAAGAGCGAAAGCAGGCGTCAGTGACAGCTCAGCTCTTTCTGCTGGATGTGAACGACAACCGACCAGTGTTCATATCAGCAAACGCCGTTCAGGTGATGGAGGACGCAGAGGTCGGGAGTCTGCTGCATCACTTTGTGGCCATAGACAGAGATGAGGGTGAAAATGGACTCATCTCCTACGTCGTCATAGCTGGTAACAAGAATGGATTCTTCACATTAGAGGAGAGAACAGGTAGGGTTATTTATCATGACAACATTTTTAGTTAAAATTTATTAAATTGATTGTTAGGCCTGCATGATATATAAACAAATATCATTTTACTCAGTTTACAGTTTGTTTTTAATGTATGTGTCACCTAAAAAGAAAGAATAAATATAACTTTCTCCTGTTAAATTTCCTTTTTACTACATATTGGTGGTTAAATTTTAAAAAGAGAAACACAAAGATAGGTATTTGTGCTGTTTCTTAATGAAAAGCATTTGAATTATTAATTTCTGGGTATGCAATGGTTTCAATTTGATTGAATCTTTTTTGTCCACTGATATTAGAAAGTTATTATTTGTAGTGGTAGTCATACCCCTCTGACGAGAAAAAGGAAAAGAATTTATTACATATATACAAAAAGGAAATATATATACATATACAAATGTACATACACATCTACACATACGGTATAAACACTTACATATAGACTTGAGTTAAATTAACTTTTATCCCTTAAAAGCACTACAGAGCTTTTTTTTTTTTGAAAATCAAAAGTAAGGCACACTTTAGTATTTCATAAGGTAACTTATGAGGTAAGGTAACTAATTTGTAAACTATCTGGAAGTGACATTATTGACTTTATTTGCATTATTGTGAAGTAAACCAAATTTCAAAATGTTGGATTTGTGTTGTCATAATGATCAGCCTTTTAATGCAATCTATTTCAGTTGAGCAACAATCTAAACGTTATCAGCTCCACTTCGCACTCATCACTTTTGGTGTCCATCTTCTTTCACCTCCTTCAGGTCTTTTATTTCTCTCGGCCCCTCTGGACTACGAGAGGCAGCGTCTCCACCACCTGACCGTCCGTGCTTTGGACCATGGCCTTCCTTCACTTTCCTCCACCCAGACTCTGACAGTGGAAGTGGAGGATGTGAACGACCAGCCACCAGTCTTTAGTCAGAGCGTCTACAGTGCCGTTGTGGAGGAGAACAGAGACCCGGGAGAGCCAGTGATCAGAGTCTTGGCCACTGATGGGGATTCAGGTAACAGCTGTCATCTTTTCTTCTCGGTGTTTGGGTTTGAATATCTGTTGTTCATCACTACTGAGTGGCCACTACACATATTGTTTGAATTAATTGTCCTGTGGTAGTGGAGGTGGTAGTGTGCATCCAAGGAGCCTAGATGGCAGCACTAGCATGTGTCTGTAAAACCTCAACCTATTGACTCATATATTCATTTGCATCATTTCTGTTGCTCTTAAACATTTTAAACGTTAAACCAGATCCTAAAATGTATGATAATTCAAATAATAAAACGGAAACCCCTCCTTGTTTTTTCTGTTTAAGCAGCAGAGCCTTTTGTTTTTCTTCAACACAAAACAGTGTTGAGCACCTTGCTGTTTTTGTTAAAATTCGGTGATTCACTGACTCAAGGTTCTCATCTGTTTCGTTTCATTTCATTAGCACGTTGATTCAAACCAATCTCTGCCCGTTTTCCCCTCATCTGATTGCATTTTATTTTCCACAAGCCACTTTGACTGCACATCCCACCAAATCTCACTCCCCCCCCCCCCCCCCCCCCCCTCCCCCACAGGGCCCCCCCCCCCCCCAGCCACATTCACAAATGTGCACATCAGCTCAGTTTATTTTAACACGCTGTGTGTGGGGTGCCTCCCAAAACCCATTTCACCTTGTCGTGTTGACAGTGCGAGTCCATTTAAACTCGGGCATGTGGCAGCAGGATCAGTGCAGGAGGGGGTTTCAATGTGAGCAAACATTTGTGAGGGTGAGAATTGTCCAAAAACAGCAAGCACACGGCTCCTGTGGGAGAATCGAAAGGTCCCGTCTCATGATGATTTCTATAATCCAAGCCATCTGTGCCAATAGGTACCATGTTTTCATCTGTCTCCCCAAATCGCCTGGTCTGGCAGCTCAGCCCGTTCACCCACTGCTGTTTTATTTGAATATCATTCGGGCTGCTTTTTTCCCATCAGCACTCCCTGAAGATGACCATTGTTTTGTGCCTGTACTGGTTTTTGTATCCACTTTCCATATGTGCTCGGGTCAGTCAGAGGAGGTGTGCAGTATCAGCGATAGTGACAGCTAACCTTTGTATTACACCACATGCTGTGAATTTTACTGTGTGAGGCTAATGTTCATGTATTTAGAGAGATTTTTGTTTTTAAGGAAACCGAGGCAGCTTTGGTTCATACGCATAAAGTTTTATTTGTTTTTAACAGCAGATTAACTATGCGCACATTTGTGTTATGTGCTAGTTACAACAGGCACTATGACTAGAGTAGGACATGAAATCAGTTATTAAATAATAAATAACAGGGTAATTATGATGATGCACAACACAATATACAAACACCATTTCTTCATATGAACTGGAAATCAATATATTAGGCAAAGATTATTAGGCTGGTTGTTTCATCCAATTTTTTTTTTTCTCAGAAAAATATGTATAGCCACAGAAAAAAAACTCTTGTGATCTATGTTTAGTGCAGAAACTATTTCTCCCTTTTTTTTTTAAAGTATTTTTGAGATGATTTAGAACTCACTGATTGTTCTGCATCACAGTTTATGTTTAACTTCAAGGCTAACGCGAATTGATGTGTGGCTGCATGTGGGAGAACATTAGAGAAGCAGAGACCTGTGCAGGGCTCAGACAAAGGTCAGCTCTGTCATTTTTTAAAGGTGACACTTTACTGTGTGAGATTTCTCCCTTGTGGTTCTGTTTTCAATTTGGCAATCAGATAAGGCTCTTGTGAAGAGGGGGGAGGCGGGAAACATGAACCTCACTGATTAGCTGCTAAACTAAACCTTTGGACTGAAAATAATGCAATGCTTTCAAAGAGAGGAATGAAAACGGTTATTCTTTTGATTTAAAACTTTATTTGAAGCAATTGATTATGTTTTGGGTATAAAAGAGCTTTGTGTTGCTTACATTGTGTCGCACTGTGTGAGTGGAGGCAAAAGCAGGTTTATTAGAGAGTTCTACTAATATTGGTTGCATTTCTTATCCAAACAAGATCAAAGTTGGCACCGCACACACTGGTGCACTTGGTAAATTTGAATCCTGTCAAGCAAACCATTTTTACATTTTAGATAGATTGTGTTACAGTTCATTAGAGTCTTTGTTTAATTCTGTTTTTGTCATGTCAGGAGTAACAAACTCATGTTTTGTGTTTTTTCCTTTTTTTGAATTTATGGAAGTGCGGTGTCTGCTGTGTGGTCATCAAAAAAGAAAAGCTTTTATTAAGTCAAATTTTGGGTCCAGCAAAATTAAAGGGACGTCTTTTTTGTGGTGCTCTTAAAAATCCGTATTTGTTTTTTGTGGTGTTTTGATATTTACTGTCTTTGTCTGTTTCTCAGAGGAGAATGCTGTGTTGTGGTACAGTCTTCTGCCTTGCCCAGGCTACGATCTCTTCAGCATCAACCCTTACACTGGACTCATTACCACCACCGCCTACCTAGACCGAGAGCAGCAGCAGTTCTACACCCTCAGGGGTAAGAGCCAGAAACAGCATGTTATGTTCATAGACAGCAAAAAGGAAAAAACGTAGCCAATGACAATAGAACACGACAAAGAGGATACAATAGAAACATATCCATGAAAAATACTATGTACATTTAGGATCCATTTATGAATCAATAGTTTTCTCCACAGTATCTATCAATAGTCAGTAAATGTGAATAAATAAGCCACACATCATAATTCATAGTTAAGCTACGATTTGTTTAAAAACCATGCAGCACATTAATATGTTCCTCAGAAGTGTTGATATACAGTAGATACTTGGACTTGCTATAGTTTTGTTTTTTTTTTTTGAAGATGTTTTGTCACTCATTTAAGAGGCTTCTACACTTTTCCACATGATGTTCTACACACACACAAACTTATTTTTATATCTTAGTGAGGACACATCATAGACATACAGTAATGCATTCCCTATCCCTTCACCCTAACCCTAAAACCAGGGCTTAATCCCGAAAAAGCCCTTTAAAATTGTGGGGCCCAGACAAGATGTCCTCACAAATATAGTTTTTTTTTTTTGGACCTTACAAAAATATAAATACAAGTAAGCACACACACACACACACCAAGAGAGTAGTTAAATCATCTGAGGCCAATGAGAGACTCATAAATAATAAAATGGAACAGAAAGTAGCTGTAATGCTCTGAGGGGGGTAATAGACATCATGGCTGAATTGACAATGATTATCAAACAAACAGAAACATATGAAAGATACATTAATAATTGGGATCAAAGTGTCCTGAGGCATCTATTCCACTGCTTTCCTTTCTAATAACCTCTATCTTTCTAAATATAATTTTAGACTTACTCAGATTCAGTGGAAAAGAGCAACGTGCTTCAGTTTAATCAGCTACACACTAAAACTTTACGTTAAACTAAAACAAATGTTAGTTTGGTAAATACAAGTGCATTACAAACTAGCACTTGCATCTCAAATACTGTTGAGAGTTAAAAGTTTAAGTTTGTCATTTTCAGGATTCATATTTAAATATAATTTATATATATATACGTATATATATACGTATATATATATTATATATATACGTATATATATGTGTGTGTGTGTGCGTGTGTGTGTAAAATTTGATTGTCTCTCCTAATGTGCAGGTTGATGTTTAAACACATACTAACTTTTTTAAATTTGCATGTTTCCCCATGTGGTGGATTCCAGGTTCTCCGGTTTCCTCACACAGTCCAAAAACATGGTTAACAGGTTAACTGAACATTAAAGTCACCTTCGGTGTGAATGTGAATGTGAATGGTTGCTTGTTGCTCTGCATGTTGGCCCTGCGATGGACAGGCAACCTGTCCAGGCTCTACGCCTCCTTTCCCACCACACCACCTATACATTTCTTCCATGAGCCATTACCTACATCCCCATAATTCTAGAAATCTATCCAATGTTCTTATTATTATGTCATTCACAGACAGACTGACAAATGTGTACAACATCATCATCTCCTTGGCGGAGTTTAATTAAATTAACTGTAGCAATGAAATCACTTTGTGATGTGACACTTATATAGAAGCACAGGGATAAGTGGCCATTTGAAAGTAGGGCTGCAACAATTAACCTCTTTGTAATCAATTACTTAACAAAACCCCAACTATGCTGGTAATTGATTAATCAATTTATCCTGAGTGTTATAGGCTTCATAGGTGTGAATATTTTCTGGTTTCTTGGCTCCTAAATGATGGTAAACTGAATATCTTCATATCCAAAGATGTTATTTTGAGCTTCTGGAAACACTGATCACCATTTTCTGAGATTTTATGTACAAAACAAAACATCACTTAATCAAGAAAATAACTGCCTGATTAATCTATAAGAAAAATAATCTGCAGTTACAGCCAGTTAAAAGTCTTCAGTTCTGTTCTTTGCGCTATGCTCTTGGCAACACATTCAAGTCTATACTTGGCTCAACTTGTTCTACCGAAGGGCAATAAAATATCTAATATCGAAAGAAAATATAAAAAGAAGCTGAAATCAAATAAACTTGTCTTGTGCAGTCTCTGTCAAACACACATGTGTTTTCTTACTCTGTGCCCCTTGCTGTTTCTTTTTCTCCATCTCTGACTTCACAGCCAAAGGTATAATGGATTTAATGTCTGCCTCCTGTGCGAATGCAACATTACTGAGCAGACTGATTAATGTCATGCAAACTGTGGACTTCGGCACACTGTATCTAACCTCTGCTGAGTGCGCTGCTGCAGCCTGAACCTTCTGCTGTGTTTACCTTCACTCTCTCAGGGGCATGTGCAGTTATTGCTTTCAAGCTATTCCACGGTGTTTAGTGATAAACCGCTTTCAGATGTTGTATCATAATGTTTTTGCAGTCAGAAGTATGATGAACAATTAAGTTTAATAACAAAATACAATAACAGGAAAGCCTGCGTGTCCTACAGTCGTGCCAGAATCACACAAAGCTTGTTGGGAAATGTAGAAATATGTGGGGACAATTTTCTCTGGCTGCAGATGAATTTGGAAAGAAGTGAAATACCAAATATTTTTCAGTAACTATTAAAAGCTGTCACTGTATTTTTCATGCTCTTGTTTTTGTTTTTTTTTATTGTAGTGCATAACTTTTGTCAAATAGATTCACACAATGCTCATTAAGCTTATCAGCTCAACACTCTCTCTCTGTGTTTCCCCCGGCAACATTCCAACACTGCACCTGGGATGTGGTTCATTTTACATCAAGACAGACAGAGGCAACAGCAGCATTAAGCTAGTAAAGCAAGATGGCTGAGCATGAAAACGCTAAGAGGTGCCTGGAAAAATCTTCAGAACTGCATCCTACTGCTAAAAAAAAGACACGTTTATTCAGCAGTTTGACACGATAAATGCTTCTTGCCTCTGCTGACCCCTCTAATGCTGCTGTATACACACCAACCTGTCAACTCTGATAGTATTGCTTGACAGAGCCCATTTTTAACAGCAACAATTTTCATCAACGGCGAAAAATCCCACTGCAGCTTTGTCTTTCCAGCTATGCAAAGCCTGATCTGGCTTCAGTCTTTGGTCAGCAGAAATAGAATGACTCGGGCACTAAGGTTACACCCTGGACTAGTCTATCACAGAGCCAACATACAGAGACAAACCACTGAAGCTCACATGTCTTTGGTCTGTGGGAGGATGCCAGAGAAAACCCACATACATACGGGGATCAAACTCACAGGCCAACGAAGGTCAGAACAGGACAGAAACCAGCTGTGAGGCACTAGTGTTAACCACTGCACAATTCTGCTACCTGTGTTTTAGAACATGCTGACTAAAACTGAATTATTATTAAGTATAAACATCATAAACTTAATATGCATTTGGCCGGCTTATGTTTTCATCACATGTGGCACACTGTATGAATCTGCAGTGTTGTTAGTGTTAGTCAGCCATTTGGTGATCTCCTGACTTTTAGTCTCTCAGCAGGTTTATTTTCACAATATTTCTTATTTATGACTAAAGACAATATCATGATTTTCTGCTTTTCTTTGTACTTATATTAATTGGTGGACATGCCACGTTATTGTCTGAATCTTAGCATATTCTGATGTTGGCATTTAACTCAAAGCAATTCTGTGAAAGCTTCAAAAGTACATTTAAAGTACATTCATAGTAAGATGAAAAGCGGTCCATCCTCTAAACAGAAGGTTAGTTGTTCGATCCCCATCCCCTGTGCTGGCATCCTGTGAATTACTGTGGATGATGTGTGACTGGACATTTGCTGTATAAATCAGGAGGGAAATGGATGAGTGGAAAAGCATTATATAAATACACACCATATCAGTCCAGGAATTAAATAAGAATATACAGCATATTCACTTTAATGACCAAAGACATTTGTTTCATGTCACACTCTCTTTTTTAATCTTTTTGTTTGTATTTGTTTTTTGTGTCTCCATCTAATAACATGAAAATACCACAGTAATTGCTGTTAGTAGTTGGAAACCTGATATTTCTAAACAACCGTAGGATCCAAAAGACAAAAAAACAGTGACGCAACAGAGAGATACATATCAATCCTATTTAAGGATCTATTGTTTTATTTTTTCCTGGTATCAATAAAAAATTAGTCTGTTATCTAAAAACATATCAGTATTTCTGTGATACTTGGTCAAAAAACAGTGATCGTTTGCATGCATTCATTTTGATTCTTGTCCTCAGTCCAGGCTCGTGACAGCGGCGTAAGGCCTCTCACAGGCACCGCCACGGTGCAGTGCTCTGTGCTGGATGATAATGACAACACTCCAGAGTTCATGCATTCATCCTTCCAGATCAGCCTGCCAGAAAACCTGCCCCCTGGAGTCATCCACACTGCTCAGGCCTCAGATCCCGACCACGGGGAAAATGGAACTATACACTACTCAATACTGGGTAAGAAGCAAATAAACAGTACCTGCTCCTTATTTTATTTCTTTTCCAAGCAATTTAAGTTGTAATTTAGTTGTTTTGTCCATCATTATTACCAGTAAGTAAATATAGAGCATTTCACTCAATGATATAGCAACTTTTGGCACTGTCGTATTACTATCATGGAATAAGTACGATAGGCAAATTTAGTAGACAAATGCTTATATTGTGAAGAAATGTAATTATTTTAATCCACTGCTCACTTAATTTATCTTTATCTTTTTGTTGTTGCTCTGATCCTATTGATTTAGATCACATAGACTGTACAGTATGTTTTTTATTTATTAAATTATTTGATTATATTGTTTATAGTGGCGTATATATGAAGTGCATTTTTTCCCTGCGTGATTATTGAGCACCACTGCAAAAATTTCACCTAATCAATAAGATTAGTGCATCATAAATGAGTATCATGCATAACTTGGCCATGTAAGCACTAAAAGCTACAAATTAAAATACAAAAGACTAATGTTAATATTCTGTGATGATAAAAAAAAAACTAAAAAACATTTACATTAAAATGATTTTGACTTAAATTAATTTGAGTCGTGCTGTCGTGGTATGCTTACCAGTGGCATAACAGCAATGCTGATAAAATTATGTTTTTGGTATTGCTGGTATTTGCTGGCAAATGCATTTCCCCACTTAGGGATTAATAAAGTTTATCTAATCTGATCTCATTCAGGTGAAGACTACAGAGGTCGCTTTACCATCAACAGTCACACAGGTGCTATCAGCACCACACAGGTCCTCGACTGCGAGGAAAGGCAGAACTACACACTCAGAATACAGGCTCGTGACTATGGCCTCATCCCTCTCAACTCCTCCACCCAGATCCAGCTGGTGCTGCTGGACCAGAACGATAACAGCCCTACTTTCTCCAGCAAGAGCTACCACGCCTCCATTAGCGAGGGCCTACCTCCCGGAACTGAGGTCCTGCATGTCACCGCCTTTGATCCAGATTATGGTTCAAATGGCGACATAACTTATTCACTGACAGATGACAGCAGCCAGGGGGCATTTTCAGTCGATGTTTTCACAGGAGTGATCCGCACCACCAGGGCTCTGGACAGAGAGAGCCGGGCTCAGTTCACCCTCAGAGCTGTTGCTACTGATGGTTGCACCCAGGGACCCCAGAGTTCCACAGCATATGTGACCATACAGGTGGAGGACATGAATGACAATGTGCCAATCTGTGACCAGAATCCCATGAATGCATGGGTGTCCATGACAACTCCACCAAACCAAATAGTTACCACTGTGATGGCGGCAGATGGTGACCAGGGTGAGAACGGAACAATACATTACATCTTAACTGATGAAGAAAATCTGTTTGACATCAACGCTGAGTCCGGAGAGATTTCACTGAGGAGACGAGTGAGGGCAGGTTTCTCAGGGAGGAAGCTGCAGGTTGTGGTTTCAGACCAAGGGCGTCCTGCTCTAACCTCTACCTGCTTGGTTTTTGTCCACCTGAAAGGAGAACATGAAGGACTCCAGTTCACAAACCAAGTTTACAACACTACAGTCAGGGAGAACAGTAGAGCGGGTAGGCTTACCATTTCTGTTCCTATTTGTTTCACTTGACACAGATAAAAACCTCATCAACCTTTTCACTTTCTCTTCATCAAGGCACTTGGATTGCTAAAGTGGAGGCCAGTGACCAAACCAACAGCAGGCAGCGGATCACCTACACTATATTCAGCGGCAACGAGAATCACATTTTCTCCATTAATCATCACACAGGCAAGAAACATGAGAAATATTGCCAAACAACAAAATAAAAACATTGCTTGTCCTTTTTACTGTTTGCCTGGAACACATGCTTTGTTAATTTAAGTTATGCTAATAGCACAAAGTTACTTTCATACATTTGTTTCATTTTTCTGAAAGAGTATCCAGAAAATAACTTGATTTAAAAAAGCTCAACATTATTATGACTTTGAATCCAAACACTTTATACTTTCAATTTTTATCTCTCTTCAAATTGTACTTACTACTTTTCTACTATCTCTTTTTTCACATTATTAAGTCTTTCAGCTCCATACATATCTTTGTGTTTCTCAGTATAGTGGTGTTTAGATCTTCTTGTGTCACCCAGCACTATTCATGTGCTGCACACAGGAAGTGATTTGTTTTTGAGCCAACAGCAAGATTTTGCTAGTAAAGCAAGATGACTGCAAACAGGTTGGAATGTAACTGAAAACACAATGGTTGCCCATGAATGGTTTCAGAAGTGAATTCTACTGCTCAATTAATCCTCTCCTTAGGCAGATTGTTGTCCACACCCAGCTCTACACTGCTGCTGTATACACACAAATGCTCCCTCTGTCAGGTCTAACAGTTTTGCTTGATTGAGCTCATTTACAGATGAAGGACACAGCATACAAATAATATTACCTTGTTTTTGTTCATGAAGGCAAACATAGGCTAAATTTCATTGAAAATAATAGGCTTTATTTTAAAAGAAACTTTTCACTCCAAGTACAGTTTTCTGGAGTTTACCTTACGTTACGTTCCTCATATCCAGGTGAGATTCGGGTGCAGAAAGATAATTCCCTGGACTTTGAGGTGAATCCTCAGATCCAGCTGGTGGTGCTGGCTGACAGCGAGCTACAGACTGCTCACTGCAGAGTCTCCATCGTGCTGCTCGACATCAACGACAACATGCCGCTGTTTGAACACAGCAGTTACAGGACAGCTGTCTGGGAGGGGCAAGTGCATAACACCTACATTATGCAGGTATGTGCTCAGTGTCGGCACCCTCTTTGGCATTGCACTGATTGGTGGTTCTATTAGTGCTGAACTCTTAACATATTCTGTGCAGGTGTTTGCATCTGATGCAGACAGCGGGATCAATGGGCAGATTGAGTACTCCATTGTGTCCGGTAATCACAATGAAGCATTCATCTTGGACTCCGTGCGAGGGATCCTCGCTACCAATGTTTTACTGGACCGTGAGATCACCCCATCATACAAGTATGCTGAATTAACATTCACTTAATAAACTTTACACCTGCGATATCTTACATATGTTTTTTACGATACAGTATCTTCTGAATGTTTGCTGCTTAATCTCACAGTTAGCCTTTTCTGACTGAAAAAAGAAGTCTGTGTCACTTTGTAAACCACTGATTCCCTGCACCACAGTCCATTGAGAGAACCATCAGTTTTACATCGCAGGACACAGGAGTTATTCATCCACTGCTGCCTCCATCACTAAGGTCAAATGTTTTATTTCCTTACATTAGTGTTTGAAATCCTTTTATTAGATTGACCTGAGCGACACAAACTTACCAAATTAGGCAGCAGTAGACCAGCAGATCATGTGTCACACAAACTAAAAAAAATACCAATTTATTCATGGATTTTGGTGCAGGAGAATGAGCAGTTTACATTGTATAGTTTCTTGTGGGAAAACTTGCTCTACTGGGAAAAGCGAAGAACCTGGACCAAACCCATGCACACAATAAATCAATACACTTTAATTTGTGTGCTTTATTAGGCCCAATAATTTGTTTTCTCACTTTATGCTGTAGGCTGGTTTTGCAGGCAACTGACAAGGGGAACCCTCCACTCAGCAGCACCACCACCATCAGGGTTCAAGTGGTAGACGTCAATGACAACAGCCCCACCATACCTCCCATGGAGCCTGTGGTTGTAGCAGAGAGTAAGACCAAAGCCCATAGCCTTGCACTCCTGAGTGGTTTTAATGCTAGACAGTGATAAAAAAAAAAAAAGCTGACATTTTTGTTTCTGTCTAGATCTGCCAGCAGGTTACATGGTGACTCAGGTGACAGCGAACGATGTGGACTTGAGCTCCGCTATTATCTACAGTTTTTCAGACAACACTAGCACCAACAGCCCCTTCGCCATTGACAGATATACTGGTGTGGTCACGCTAATACGAGCACTGGACTATGAGGAGCAGACAGAGTATACACTGACAGTTTGGGCATCTGACTCCCTCCACCAGACTTCTGGGGAGGTCACAGTTCAAGTGCTTGACGTCAATGACAATTCTCCTGTCTTTAGCCAGTTCTCCTACCAGGTACAGATATAAATATGCACTACACACACACACAACAAGGTGTGCAGTAATCAAGATTGGGGTAGTATGGACAGCAGGCATATACAGATCAGTATTTATGTGTTTTTGAATGAAACCGTAGTAGTGTGAATGGAATCTAAGACTGCAAAACCTGTCACCCTATGTTGATAAGTTGCATTAACTGCCACTTATTCAAGAGTGAGAGTGTTATTTAGGAGTTAATCTGCTTCTCTATTAAGCTGAGGAGATCACAAAAAAACAATTTTAAAGAAAAGGGTGGAAGTTGGTGCAATGGGCAAAAAGACCTCATTTTTATTCCCTAGTATGGGTGAATCGTTTTCTACCAATCTTATCACTCCACATGAGGGGTTGCTGGGGCGCTGGTGCCTAATCCCAGTTTACATAGGGCAAGAGATGGGGTACGCCCTGGACAGGTCGCCAGTCCATCGCAGAGACAATCAACCATCCAGTCTCACATTCACATCTACCAGCAATTTAGAGTGTCCATTTGGCCTAATCCTCAAACTTGCATGTTTTTGGACTGTGGGAGGAAGCCAGAGAACCCGGAGAATACCACATTACAACTTCAGGGTTATTGTTTATCGAAGCACAGAAGACATACTGTTTATACGTTTATACTGTTTATGCTCAATACGCATAACAAACAAACTGAAAATGTATAAAGTGCCCCTTTAATAATGGGTCAGAAGTGTCTCTTTTTGTAAGCAGCCAGATTTGTAGTTATAATTAGAAGTAATTAATTGATGAAGGGGTTTTCTATGACGACAATCCAGCAAAAACTATAGCTTTACATGTTTTTTCATTTATGTATTTGTGGGTTGTGTTTCAGATTCTTTACAGCTCCTTGTCTGAAGCAAATACAAGCTGGATGTTGTTATTTACAAACACTATGATAACCCTGAAATACTGTAAATCGTAATGCTGCTGCACATGTTTCAGTTATTCCCTTTTGTTTAAGGTGGAGTTGTCAGAGCTGGTCTCAGCTGACACATTGGTTGTGTCAGTGTCTGCCATGGACAGAGACTCTGGACTCAATGGCAAGATCACCTACAGACTGTTTTCATCTCCTTTACAAGGCTTTTACATCCTGGCAGACAATGGTAAGAGATAAGAATATTTCTATGTGGATCTTTGGTGAAATGTTTTCATTGTTTTATGGAATTAAATCAAAATGTATATTTTATTAAAACGCAAATGCTTAGTTAAACCAGAGAACAGGAAAACTGATTCAGGTGTTGCTTCCACTTCTAGCCACTTGCTTCATGGAGCTCCACTGGGCAAAATCATCAATGTGTAATCTGGCTTAGCCAGGCTACCTAAGGAAGGGGCACAAAGAAAGTCCTTGCTTCGTAGCTCAGGGAACAATATCAGAGTTTACTGAGAGTTTCCATTCTGCTAGTAGCAGTATCTTCATTGTTTGTATTTGGAATTTTGGATGAAGTGTTTAAAATGTTTCATATTAAATACTGTTAAATATTCTTAAAGCCAAGAAAAGAAGATAATTCCTCCAGGACTGAACCCAAACCCAAAATGAATGCTGTCAAAAGCTCTGTAACTAGAATCCAAAATGTTCATGCTGCTTTTTTGCATTGCAGTGTGTTACCATTACCGCACCAACAATAGCTGCTAGTGTAGAGCAAAGCCTCAGAATGAATAAAGTCCTAGAGGAATGTTTAGGTGGCAATAGTGGAGCTTGATAAAGTGTTTGTCCATCCACTTTATTATTCTGCTTCATTTCTCTTGTCATGTTATGTTGTGGTGTCAAATTCAGAAACAGTAATATTATTTGTTAGTTTTACAAATATGAGACCAGTCTTTCCTCAAGTGCCACGTAAATGGCATCCAATGTAAGACTAATGAGATTAGTAAGGCACTGAATGGTAGCTGCAATATAGTATTCAACTAGACGAGGCCAATATTTAGTCGGTAAGACACATTTTTGTTCATAAGGTGATGTAATAATATAACCATGTAAAATTATTATTGCAAACTTGTTTGCAACTATGACCTGTTTTCAAATCCAGCAGACACAGGAGTTTAGCATTCAGTATGTGTTTTCGACCACTGATACATCTGAAACTATCAGTCCTTTTAGTTGTTTTTATATACTGTCTGTCAGCCTGGCTTTTGAGCTGACTAATACTCATCTGTGTTCATCAGTTAGTCGATAAATTGGACTGTCTCCTGTTTAGTGAAGTGCTGTTGCTCATACACTTAAGTTTCAAAGTATGTTGAGAGCTTAGATGCTGTAACAACAAGTTAAAAGTGCTTAAGAAAAAAATCTGGGTCTGGGTACATTTGTCTTACATCAACAACATTTGAAACATGTTGGGGCTATGGTGTCATAAATTTGCCACATTTATCACCTTAAACTCCAGTACATACAAGGGAAAAAAATGCTCTGTGGCAATAATATCCATGGGGGCATGAGGCTCAGTAGAGTCGCATGTGTTTTTTTACTAAATGGTTTGTATGTTAAATGGTCTTTATAGAGAGATTTCTCATCTTGATGACTATTCACATTCACACACAGTCATTTCACAGCATATCTACATGCAGCACCAGGATCAGTTTGAGCTTAAGTGTCTTCCAGATGGGAGATGACCAGCTTTAGCACCATACAGCCACCCCTGTGAACCACTCTTTCCATTATTGAGCCATCGCCAATATAAAAATGATGAATGCAAGACTAGACACATAATTATAAACACTTTTTTTTGTCTTGTAGGATCAGTGTTCACCAACAAGCCCCTGAAGGCCATCACAAACGGCAACCTAATCCATCTTCTGGTTGAAGCAAGAGATGGAGGCAATCCTGTGCACTCCACGGTCACCTCCATAGACATACTGATTCTTGACACCAACGACCATCCACCACTGTTCCACCAGGACATCTACACCTTCACCATCTCAGAGGACACCCCCACAGACACCACCCTCTTGACTCTGTCTGCAGAGGACCAAGACTGGAGCCCTGAAAACACCCATATGGACTACGCCATCATCAAAGGAAATGAGGAAAAACGATTCTGTTTGGAGGTAAAAATGATTCAAGTTGAGAATCAGTTGAAGAATGTAGGAAAACTTGTTCTGTGTAACCCTTTAGATCATGAGACCACAGACAGCTACACATTAACAGTGACTGTATCTGATAGAGGAACACCTTCACTGAACAGTTCTGCTGTTGTTACGGTGACTGTGACAGACTGCAATGATAATGCACCTGTCTTTTCTAGCGCAGAATATCATGCGCATGTGAGTGAAAGCAGCCTAGTAGGTACCAGGCTGGTTCAGGTTAGTGCTCAAGATCTCGACCTGGGAATTAATGGCCTGGTGCGGTATGACATTGTATCTGGGAACGCCAAAGGCCACCTCAAACTTGACCCTCAGTCTGGGCTTTTGGTTGTTAACCACTCACTTGACTATGAGGAAGACTCAAAATACACCCTTACTATTAGAGCATCTGATGGCGGAGAATTACCAGAAAAACGTAATGTTGCTTTTGCAGTTGTCTTCATCACAGTGTTGGATGAAAATGACAATACTCCATACTTCATGTTCCCTGCTGTTAACTGCTCTGTGATGGAGAATCTGCCAGCATTTACTCACACGTGTTCAGTTGTTGCTGTTGACAGTGACTCAGGCCATTACGGCCAGCTCGCTTACTCAATTATATCCTCCTGCTTCATGGACTATGGCAGTGGCAGCCCTGAGAGGAGGGACGCCTTCGGCATTGACCCCCTCACAGGCAATATTCACACCAGACAGACCTTTGACTTTGAACGGGAGAATGAGTACTGCTTCATGGTGGAGGCCAGGGACAAAGGCAACAAAGCAGCCACAGTCAGAGTCCAGGTGACGATCAAGGGAGTGGATGAGTTCAGTCCTGTCTTCACCCAGAAGCAGTACCACTTCCTACTGCCAGAAAATGTCAGGCCTGGAGAGACAGTCGGTTACGTGATGGCAATGGACCATGATGGAGGGGTGGATGGGGTGGTGGAGTACTCCTTAGTGCACCCGTCACCATTTTTCTCGATAAACAAAACAATTGGTGCCATCTTTGTATCAGGCCCCGTATTTCGCCGAAGAGGCCATACCAGTGGGGACATGGTTGAGCTGGTTGTTTCTGCAGGTAGTCCCAGATTGGGTTCTAAATCTACCACCTGTCTGGTTTTTGTCAACATCTCCAGTTCAGCAGAAGCACTTACCGGGCTTCCCCTTGATACACACATGCTCAGTCTAACTGTCTCACTTATAACATTCCTCATTGTTCTTGTCATTTTTGTGGGCTTGGTTCTTAGGTACAAGCTTAAACAAGCTGCAATAAAAAAAGCCATCAGTATTGCAACAAACTTGAACTGTGGTACAGACTCGTTGGATAGATCCACTAACCATATGCAAAGTTGTAATTCTCTTCAAGGGATTAAACGGCCCAGTATTGTGGTGACTAAAAGGGACATATCAAACCCATACAGCCAGTCAGACTCGAGTGGCCGTGGATCAGCAGAAGGTGAAACAGCTGAGGACCAGGAAATCAAGTGGATTAATAAATTCCCCTGCCATAAAGTAGATGAATATATCAACAACAACCAAATTATGGAGATCCCAGATTCTGCTTTACCTACAGATAATATCTCCTGTAACTCCATCGAAGTAGAGTCGGACTATATTTTATCAGTTAATAAATGTTTAGGCTCAGGAATGGCCAGCATAGAAAGCCTCCACCACTTCAAAGAGGAGGGAGGAGGTGAGGGACTACTCCCTGCAATATTTAGGGTGAAGGATTTGGAGGAGAGCATGGGGACCAAAGGGTATGCTCCCCTCTCTGAAGCTCATGGCCCTACAGATTCTCTCTCATCACTGTTGAGTTCAGTGGAACAGCTGCAGGGCAGCTACAACTGGGACTACCTACTAGACTGGGAACCACGTTTCCAGACTCTGGCCTCCGTGTTTACAGATATCGGGATGCTCCCTGATGAGGAGCTACAAGGTAGATGTGAAGACTTAGCAGCAGAATCAAGCTGTCTCATGTACCCGCCACCTCTAATAACAGGAGTGGCTCAGCCTGGCATCAGGACTGTCCCACCACGAAAGGTGGGGCGTGCACCAAGTCTTAGCAGGAAGCCTTCTCAATGCAAATATGCATATTCACCTTTAGCCAGGAACACAGGTCTTACACCTTCAGCCATGACACCAACATTTACCCCATCACTGTCTTCACTTACCATGAGGACCCCCAGTGCTTCACCAGTTGTCTCTGAGACCGGGGTAGGGGGGATCAGACTTGACACAGGACCGCTCACTGCAAGCCTATTAGAGGCAGAAATACAGGTATAGACAAGGATAATTGTCATGATCAGAAGGTAGTTTCTAATGGGAATTCAAGGGACGATGAATAGATTGGTTGTAATTCAGGTATCAAAAACATCAGCCATGGTTGGAGTAAAACAACAAAGTAGGAAAATAGTGATGCTATTGATCACTGAAAACTAACAATTCAACAATCCATATTCATATTCATTATGATAGATTTATATTTTCTCTTCTCTTCTCTTCTCTTCTCTTCTCTTCTCTTCTCTTCTCTTCTCTTCTCTTCTCTACATCACTATTGTTCCTATGTGTGCTGACTGAAAACTGTGGACACTGGGAATTGTAAGAGTTTGAATTTGAATAAAATTACAAATTTCAGTAAATTAAACTTGGTCTGTATTTTCTCAGGCTCGAAACTTTAGATGTTTTTCATTGTGGATGAGACAGGATAACTTACCTTCTATGAAAAAAATAAATAAATATAGGATTTTATACAGTTCAGACAAAAACAAAAGTGCAAAAATTGGGGGAAAAGTATGATTTTTTTTTATGGACCACACAGTACTAAGACCTCACTACACCACTATTTCAGTTTAATATAATGAATGAAGCGGCTCTTTATATATCATGATAAAATGGGTATTTGGGTTCCAATGGGATATCTTTCCTAAACGTATTTTTTTGTATGACCACCCTCAGTATTCTTAAGACGGCTTTTAATTAGATGCTGCATTCATTGTAAAAAAAAAATAAATGTTTGAGTGAGTCACAGTTAAAAGCCCCTAACCTTTTGAATTTTGATTTTTTTTTTCCCTCAAAAATCTTACTATTTAGCTTTAAATTTAGAAAAAAAAATTGAGTTACTGTGCAACACTATCACATATGAACTTGTCAGATTTACTAAAAGGTGTCAATTATTTAGCAAATTGGTCATGACTACATTTTTATTCATATTCATTATTTTATTGTATTTCCCTGTGTGTTTATAGCTGCTAAACATAGACACATTTTATACCTTTTTGTCATCCTCCACTGTGTGGTTTTGGATTGGTTTTAGGAAGAAATATGTTAACATGTAAGCATATTTGAGCTTTATAAGGCAGATAGTTAAAATGCCTCAACATGGTTGGATAAACATGATGTGATGTCACTGGATATTTTGCCTTTATCAGGCCATTCTGTGTATACTCTAGAGATGGTTGTGCATGAAAATCTCAGTCGATCAGTAGTGTCAGATATAGTTAAATAAGGCGGTCTGATAAACCATATTTGTGAACCATCAGGTTATCTTGACCACATCTAAATGCCTGAATGCAATGAGTTGCTGACATGTTGGCTAATTAGACATTTAATTTAACAAGCAGCTGAACAGGTGTACCAAATAAATTGGCTGGTGAATGCAGAATAGCACCCAGTAGAAAGAATTCTCTGCCAGATTCTAATAATACACATGTCTGTGTAGCTCTTGTCGTAGGAATATGGAAGAATAAAGGATGTGATTTGAAGAGGCCAAGTTCACACAACTTCAGAGTCGTAGCATTACTTTGCAGTGCACACTCCAAGATCTGGAATCCTGCTGTCATGAGTCTAGGGTAGATGAGTGTTCAAACACAAAAACAAAATATTTTGCCAGGACGGCTACATGTATGCCCTCCAACTAGTATGTTTAGTATCTAAGTCATGTTGTATTTAACTGGAAATGATGTGCTGGGTTTAATTTTGCCCCCAAACAATTGAAGATATAATTTTTCTGATCAGATAAATCAACATTGCCACTTTGATCAAAGGTTAAGGTTAAGGTTGAGCTCACAGTGTTCCCGTCTCTAAAAGTCAGAAGAAAAATAAACGATTGTCATCTGATAGACCCATCTGATAGTCACTTGGAAGAGGAGCTATTGTGAAAAATAAAACACAGCTGTGTTCTCATCCCGGCTTAGGTTTCATACATACCCAGTTTTCCTTCTCTTGATGTACTGGCCTCTGAACAAGTTCTGCATTGTGATTTCATTGACCCACTTGGTCACTTGATAGAGAAAACATGGTTTTGGAGTTGGAATGAGTTGGAATCGATTATCGATCGATTGCTTAATTTTCCCTTGCCTCAAATCATTATGAGGTGTCTTGAAAGCTGTAGTGCATAAATTTCAATATTCAAACTATTGTCAACTTCCCTTCTGAAGTTCTGCAACATGAAAGATGGTGCAGATTATTGACAGACTGGAAAATGAAAACAGCACGATTAGGTTATTCCATTGGCTTTCTATCTTCAAAGTATATATCACTTGTAACCTAAATAAGGGACAGCACCGCAGGCTCACGAGTCAACCCTGGGTATTGATGATCACTGTGTGTCTGCTAACAATCAAAATAGCCAAAGCACAAAATACTGTGTCAAATACTGAACCCTGGCTTCACTTTAGCCATAATGATGTATCTTTATTCTTTGACTTGTTTGATTTGATTAGTTTCCTGATTTCAATTTTAGTTTTATGCAGACAAACTCTGACTCATGGCTGACTGAGCTCGGAAAACATTTGGTCATTTTTGTTTCATTTGTAGAATGAAAACAGGCAGCGTTTGTATTATGCCATCAGCTTTGCCCGGCATAGCTTGAGCTAAATGCTAACATGCTCACAGTGAAAATTATGACCTAGAGTAGACATTTTTAACATGTATGAAGTTGGCCTCATTAAGAATCTTTAGTTTGGTTGGTCTTTAGTAATTTTTGTGCCGTAATATCTGCTCATATCTGTTGCCATTTGCCAACTCTTCCAGAGTGTTTAGTTGTTGTTTTAAGGAACATTTTTCACAGATTATACCATTTTCACTTCTTTTTACCAGTAAAAATACCTGTATGCAACAATTACTACCAACGTAATGCAGATGTTCACTTGGTAAAAATAGTTTCTCATGACTGAAAAAGATTATAGCGCTGATCTTGTCACATTCTGCCTCAAAATTAATATTTGATAAATAAATATAAATAATACATCCCATACATGTTATAATATCTACTGTATCTAAAAAATAACTAAATTCAATAGATGTCAATACATTTTGGACCAGTGGACCATTCATATTAGTTATTCATATTATTCCATTCATAATATTATTTAATAGACTTTTGTGGAGACAATTGTGCTGTAAACATGACTTTATGAGACTAATGAAAGCAGCTTTGTAATACTAATAAAAAAAGATCTTATTGATGGGTTTCACATTAAAAGGAACCAGAGTATTTGTCATGTGCCACTTTTGACTCCAGACAATCAAGTTTATTTACCGTGTGTGGCTGAAAGATTATGTCATCATTGTCATGCAGAAAGCATGCTTTGTGCTTTATTTGCAGACTGGAAACAATGCAAGTGTTTTATGTTTTCCCTCTCCTCTACAAAACAAAAGTTGGCACACTGAACAGCAGAAGGACAAGTCAGTCATCACAATTTACTAATTATGAGCACCAGTGATAGCATTTATTTATTTGTAATCTTAACAAAGAGATAACAATGCAAAACAGCAACAAGTAAAATGTTCGGTGACCACTACCTCTGTTTCTATAAGGACCATGTGGAACCATCCTTCTATGCTTTGCAGATGTTTGACAACTGTGTGGGGCGATACATGCCAGAGTGCACTGCTGTGCCTGTTTCTGATGGAAATTAATATAGACATGATGTGGGATAGCTGAGAGCTGAAAACTAGAGTTTGAAAAACTGCTGGTCAGATCACAGCTCTTGAGGCTTCACAATTTTTTTTTGCAACTGTGAGACTGTTTTCATATGGTTTAGTGTGGTTTAGCCGTGCTTCTTTTACTGCAGTGTCAAGGACATCGAGAATAATCTACACTACTGGAAGCAGAGGAGAGAGGATTTTGGCTCATTTTAATTCATGCATCCATTAACAGTTAACGCTCTTGATAGATTACAGCATGTTATCAAACTTATAACATATGGTTATGTCAGTATATTACACATTTTTTTTACTTATTGAAACCTGGGTGTGTTGAAGGGGAGAAATGGCAGTGTATTTGTCTATTGTTTAAAATTTAAACAATAATAATTTTGATTGTCATTCATGGTGTACCTATCAGAAACATGGTGGCACAGTCTAATCAGACTCTTCATGTTGCTGTCACTGTCCAATGTCCAACTGCCATTGTAGCAATAGTGACTTTTCTTGATGGTGGAACAAAAATAGATTGTTAGATTCATCTATAGACTCAGCTGGCTGCCTAATAAATAGAAAAAAAGAAAGATCATTCCTACACACACACACACACATAGGCCTTGAATGAGACCAGAGGGGAGAGGGAAAAGGGAATTTGTCTGTGTAGGGCAGGAGAAGGAGGGTCAAACAGGCTTTGTATGTATGACGGAGCCTCAAGCATCACATTTGGCTCCAATCAAATCAGTGATGTTTTTTGGCCACAATATATATAAAACAGATGGAGGAGTATGATTCTTTTGTATAAACGTTGTTTGCATTGAAATGTGTTTTTTCTTTTTTTTCTTTTTTTTTTCTTTTAGGGTGATTAATCTTTGCTCAGTTGCCTTTCTTTGTGCTTCCTGAAATATGGTGTATTCTTCCACATTTTAGACTGAATGTGTTTTCTCTCTTTTGTCTTTTTTCATTATGATTTGTTGCCTTCTGTTACTGATAATGTCTCCACTTTTGACCTGACTGTAACATGAGGCCTAATAGACTTGACCGCAAACTTGAGTGTGAATGTCACCTTAACAAAAGTGTCTGTGGAAGTGCAAAGCTGTCTCACACCCGCAAATGACATCTGACCTCTCAGGCAAGCAGCAGGGGATGAAGTGTGCTCAAGGGATTGGGTGCTGTTTCAGCCACAAGGTGAACAGATGAGGTCAGGTGTTCCTCACAGAGTCCCCTGCTTCCATTATAAGAGGCCTGGTTCCTTTGTGATGGATGGGCCTAGCTGAGATGCCAGGCCCCTTTGGGGCAGAGTCCACAGCAGGGGAGACACCATCTGGGAACAGAATGTCAAGGCTGGCCCCAAGGGTGAAGATTTATATCCCAACCTCAGGTTCAAATGACTGTGTCTGTCACAGCATAGATGAAGTGACAATGACAGCTTTCCTCCCTTCTAGTTCAAAAAGAGTCCATCCATTTTTGTCCATGGAGACACGAGAGGGATAGAGGGGATCAAACCACCTGAGGGCGAAGTTTTTCCAACCTATGCGTGTTCCTCAGTATGTACTGAGTTAAGAAACTTAACAATGCAACTGACACAGTTACAAGTGTAAGTCTTTACTTTGGTGCCATTGGGTTCTTTTTTTTTAACTGAACAGAATTAATTCAATGCCCGACTGAGAAATGTTTTTCCCAACATGAACGTTTATAAATTAAGGACAGAATGATACAAAAATTTTTTTCCAGATTTTCCTCCACCCCTGAAGAAGCCACAGTCCTTTACAATATTAATAGTTATTTATTCTTTAAAACAATTGTATCCTCCTCTACACACACCCCACCACAACAACCTTGCCGAAAAAGAACACAGGTGATGTGTAGCACAAGGTCATTGACTGACCAGTGAATTCGCCATCACTTTGTGCAGACCTGGCACTTTGTCCCATTATGGAAATTAGTCCTCCTTTTAACAACATAAAGCAAATACCTATAATTCAAATCCTTAATTTTAGGTTAACAATATTTTAAGTTTAAGCTTAGGGGTTCACAAGACATACAGTAGCTTTGTTTAAGTGCAGGGTGAGTAAAATAATGTAAGTTAAGGGAGTTTCCTGTGTGCGTGTGTCATATGGAGCTCATTTTATCCCTTCACTTTGACAATAATAGTGTAGAAGCATAAAGCATGTGTGCATTTAAGCAATTAAGTTGAGTGGAGGACAGGAGGAATGTGACTGTATTGTGTAACGTACATATTCAGTGTAAAATATAAGAACACAGATCTGGTATACTGTAGCTTTTATATACTGAGCAAATCAGTATGGCAGTAGGCAGTGTACACTGGGAAAGTCTGTATATACTTTATATAGTACTTACAGTATATACCGTACTGTGCAATAGTTTTAGGTAGGTGTGAAACTTGTATAAAGTTCTGATTGTTTATTGTTTATCACAAAATTGGAAGTGAACTAACAAAAGAAAAATCTAAATGAAATCTATAAATGGTGTGATTCCACCCTTTGCCTTCAAAACAGTATCGGTTCTTATGGGTACACTTGAGTTTTTTGTAGGATTATAGTCAGGTATATGATAAACTAATGATCCCAAAAAAAGTATTAATGATCACCATTTTCACATGTAAGTTGAAAACGTTGAAAAGGTTTTTCTTTTTGTTTATTTTTTTGCCATCTTCCTCTCGAGGGCTCACCACTGCGGTTTATCTGCGCCGGATGCTCCTCCAGACACTGTCCTCCCGTATATCTGGGCTTGGGACCGGCACAAGGAGTGCACTGGATGTGGCTGCAGTGAATTTAAAGTGTCAAAGTGCCATCCCTTGACCTGGCAGTGATTCAAACCGGGTCAGAAGCCAAACTTTTGTCAGAAGCCAAGTTCCCTTTCCGCTTGACTATGGGCTGCCCCATAAGTTGAGAAACAGTCATTGCTGTCATTATAAGAAACAGCTGTGTACTAGGCTCAAAACTGGCTGACTCTGCTACCAAGGTTAGGCTGTGGAAGACCATCGGCAAGGTCTCTCCCAGGCAGAGTTTTTGAAGCAAACTGGGGTTTCAAGATGTGCTGTATGAGCTCTTTAGAAGAAACACAAAGAAATTGAAAAAAAAAAACACTGAAAACGTAGAGACACATCATACTTACTTCCCTTCAAAATCAGAAGATGTAGAGCAGTGCCATCAGCTCAGAACTGGCAGAAACCTGTGGGGCCTAGGTACATCCATCTACTGTCTGGAGAAGTCTGGCCAGAAGTGATCTTCATGGAAGAGTTGTGACCAAAAAGTCATACCTCATGGGCATGGAAACAAGGCCAATCGACACAACACAACTATGCATAAAAATAGGGCTGCAGAAACATGGCAGTAGGCACTCTGAACTGATGAGTCAAAATTTGAAATATTTGGCTGTAGCAGGAACTGGAACGCGGTACAATAATAACAGTGAAGCATTATGGAGGTTCCTTGGAAGTTTGGGGCTGCATTTCTGCAAATAGAGTTGGGGATTTGATTAAGATTATTGGTGTCCTTAATACTGTGAAATACAAGCAGATACTTATCTATCATGCAGTACCATCAAAGAGGCTTCTGATTGGCCCCAAATGTATTCTGTGGCGGAAAGAAGGCCCCCAAACGTAGCTGATGTCATTACGAACTATCTCAGAGAAGAACAAGGATTTCTGAAGTGATGGTATGGCCCGCACATCTGATAAGACATACGTAACATCTGGCAGTATGACGCAGAGCCAGGGAGATTTTGGTTGGAAGCTGTGCCATTGCCATAATTGCTAAGCATAGATTTGGAGAAAATGTAATGAAGTGCCATGGAGAGAGATAAGCATGGCTTACTCCCAGCGTGTTTACTCACTGCTAATGTGCAGAAGTTCTTGGTGGTGATGTGATGTTTTATCCCACTGAGACAAATACAACTAGAATGTTAAACAATTAGAGCAGGAGCTCACTGGAGGTTGTCATTTTGCTGGATGTTTAAGGTTACAAAAGTCCTCGGCATAAAAGTGAAACCATGTTTTTTTATGTAAGGCCAGTTTATGTGTGCAGTGATATGTCTCCTCAAAGAGTTTAGGATACCTCTGGTGGTTTTCTGCCCCCTCTCAGCAGGACACTGTAGCTTTAATGTGCACAGCCTCAAGCTTGTTCCATGTGCATACACACCGTGCTGAACTGAAAACACATGCATATACAGTATACACAATGTAATGATGCCAAAGGGAGTCAGTGCTAGGGCACTCTCTTCTGGAAGTGTATTTAGAGGCTAATAAAGGGCTGGTGATTCCCTCGTACTGCATTTATGCTGCTTTCCTCTGTTACCATGGTACCAGGGTAGGAGACTTGGGGTTTTAATATTGCCCTCTTCATATGAAAACAACAGGAAAGGGTCTGCGAGGCTACTTAGGGCTGCAAGCTGGCATGTTTACACAAACAATTACTTCTATGGAAGAAACATGTCTAATCTTGGAAACTAGCAACAAAATAACCTTTGCAGCCTAAAATTATCACCACTTGCACCACTTTGCTGGCAAAATTAATAAGCAGGTCAAGAAATAGAGCTCAGCTAAATTGTTTATTTTTTTTCTTATTTGAGCTACTCTTTTAACAAATGATTCAATTAAAGTAAAAATATTTTGTGTTTGTTTAATTATCTTCATATTTTTGTTTTGCTTTTAGAGGAAAATGTTGGTGGAGGAGATGACCTTGCAAAATGTACCTTTCATTCATTGCTGCTTTGTTTATCTGTTCATATTTTTGTTCACATGCCAACTGTGCTAGTGATAAATGGAGGTCTTTAACCACATATTATTGCTAAAGACAATGTGAAACAGAGAGTTGATTGTGCTGCAGCAGAGAAATTGCATGGGCATTTTTCACCATTTAATTGTGCTGCAACTGGAATCAATTAAAGGTGATTGAATAAAATGTCTACCTTTTAATGAACGAATACTGAAGTGGGCTCCACTTCAGTATTCGTTCATCCATTCATTGTCTATCGTTTTATCCTCCATAAATATTGCTGAAGCCAGTCCCAAGCAGCAGTGGGCAAAGAGGTTGGGGTGCACTCTGGACAGGTCACCAGTCCATCGCTAGGCAAACATACAGAGATAAACAACCATTCACTCTCACATTCACGCCTGCGGTCACTTGAGAGTGTCCAATTAACTTCTACTGTGGACTGTGAGAGGGAACCAGAGTTCCCACACAGGGGAGAACATGCAAACTCAATATAGAAAGGCCCTTGGTCAGACCAAGTCATGAACAAAGGTAACAGTGCTAGTCACTACACCACAGTGTAGCCTCACATGCATATATGATATGCATATGAAAGACTTTTGGTTATCCGTTCTATCCAGACTCTCTGGAAAGAGAAAATATCACAAAAGTTACAGCTTCACAGACTGAAGGTATCTCCAGCAGCTCATGATGCTCAAGCCCAGTGTTCTTGGCCAATATAAAAAAATTAGTTAATTTCTGATTTCCTTAGATTCTTATCTTAAACTGCACTTTCAAATTTCCTAGAAACCAATAAGTGCATAACCAGCATGTTGATGCATGTGTGTAGTTTTTGGCAGGACTGGGGAATCTGGATATAATTACCCCGAATTACATTTGCTCAGGTTGAATGGGGTTATCATTCTTACTTGTAGTGGAAAATTAAACTACTTTGTAATGTCAGAATTAAAAAAAAAATACATCTGGAAAATGACAAATGATAGTGTTGATCTGTTATGTACCATGGAAGTTGTTAGAGTAATTATATTTTGATGGTTTTGGCTTTGAGTCAAATCATGTTTTATGGTGCAGAGCGGACTTTGGGTTGAACTTGGTGTAAAGTATGTTTCTGTTCTCTCACACACACACTTCTCAGCTATACCTCGAAATAATAAGTGTCCCTGTTGTGGTGTCACAACTGTGAATGAATGCCAAACTTTTGTTTACACTTGAGCCCATGTCTGGTATTTAAGAGGTCAATGTGGGTCATTTGCTAGCCTGCTTCCACCATTGCTAAAATTTAGAGGGGTGGGGTTTCTTTTTACTTTTCTGTAACCCCCCAGATTCCTGGGATAAAGGTGTTTATATTTTTCACAGTGTAAACTGCAAAAAGTCACTGATCCATGATTTCTTCCACAGTGGTTTTCTCTTTGTAGGAACCAATAAAAGAAACATTATAGCACATCATAGTTCAAAATCACTAGCCCCATTTATCTGTTTTATAAACTATTTTTAATTTCAAAGTAAAATAACTAATCCAATACTGAATGAATGTCTTTTAAAAATATAGTTTCAAACGTATTTCAATAAGATAGGGTTAGGTTAAATTTAACAACAACTCAATAAATAAAGTATTTTAATACATAAACAAAGATGATTACTGTTGGAAATGGCTTGTACCACATTAGCAGGAGCAGACAGAACAGTAACTGCAAACAAAATTAGTGTCAGCCTTTTTTCTTTTGCATTTGTGATTGTGTAGGAAGATGGTTTCTAATCCTAACTTGCCAGTAAGTGGAAGATGTTTTGCTTCTCCTGAAATTCAAAATATCAGTTTTATCAGGAGGCTAAATGTGGGCCATGCAGTTACTTTTTTTATTCTCTTTTTTTCTGATTGCTGTGCATAAATTATTTAGTAAATGTCCATTTACTCGATATAAACTCAAGCTAGCAACATACCTTCTCTGAGGAATGTGTGAAGGTGGCAAAGGGGCACCACTGTAGAATGCCCTTCTCCACATGGGGTGGAGATCAGGTACGGGTCAGTCAGAAAACTCCTCCGACTCAAGCTGCTTGTACTTTGGTCTAAGTTGTAAAGTCTTTCACAGTGTGAGTCTTCCAGCTTCAGTATCGGTCATGGGTCAAAGAGCAGGGCCCTATAGGAGGATCTGCTTGTCACACTAACCCATGGACATCCTGTGAGCATAAAGCTGCCTGTCTCTGTTGCACAAATCTGGACGGGCTTTAGACTTGACTTGAGAAACTGAGGAGAGTCATGATTGTTCCTGCACTAATTACTGTGTGTAACCGACCATTGCAAGATATCAAAGAAAAGACTTGTCAAGATACAGTCACTCAGCAGTTACCTTAGCACAAAGACAGTAATTAGAGAAACGACTATCTACTCAGTTTGGTATCCTTTTCCATTACTATAGTATTTATACATACTAGAGAGCAGCAAAGCTGTTCTTTTCGGTGTGCTGAATCATTAGAATCAGTTCATATAAAGATTAGTTAAATACTTCCTGCATTACCCGAGCACAGATTCCGTGTTCCACAGTTTCTGAACTAAAATACGTCGGAAGGGGTTACGATGCGGCTCACGTCTTTCAGCTTGTGGCAGTGCTGTCGCTAAATACACCAGACTCCTCTGTTAAACACTGAGATTTTAGAAATGTTCTCGTTAAATGTTGGCAATTAATGCATGTTTTCAGGATTTTCAAATCTTTATAACCAATCTACACTTCGGCATTGTTCGGTTTGATTCCTGTGTCGGATGTTGCACTAAAGACTCTTCCAGTAACGTCACTCACTGCCAATAATGTATCAGCTCCGCTTCCTTGGAACCGCGACAGAGCAGGTACTAAAAAGTACCAGGTATCAGGCATTATTGCTAGTGGAAAAGCAAAAAAAAAAAAAAAAAGAAAGAAAGAAAATGAGTAGAGTTGAGCCGTGCCCTGCCAAGTTGTGCTAGAACTGTGTAGTGGAATAGCACCAGAGCCATAGGTAACAATATGCATATCTTTAATCTTGAAGGAACAGTTTAGAGTGCTGCTACATGTCTCTCAATCAAACCAATAACAAAAGACCTAGTTTAATGTCCTCATGAAGTATCATGAGAATCAAAATAAAGCACCCCATTACCTTGAATAGAAACACATACACTACCAGTCAAAAGTTTGGACACACCTTTGGACCACATTAAATGAGAAGGTGTGTCCAAACTTTTGACTGGTAGTGTAATACTATGGATTTAAAGTATGTTGTGAATGTTTCATTGTTAGATACTTTAATGCCAAAATATTACATACTATATCTTCTTCATACTTTTCAGGGTCTGTCTTTGCTGTGATCTGTGTACATGTTCCACTCACTGGGTTCCATTTGGACCAAAATGGGGGCCTGCATCAGGCTGGCATGCCACACAGTCGCACCAGATCCCACATTACACTCTAGTATGCACAATTTACATTGAAGACATGCAGAGGGACAGTAGCAGACCTCAGTGGGCGGGTGCAAGCAAAAACAAAGAACTGGACTTTAGACTCGATTAATGTAGTGGAAAAAGCCAAGAAAGTCCAGTACAGAAGTATTATTTCAAGTTTTTTTTAAAAAAAATAAGTAATAAAATATACTACGTTTCAATATATAGTCATTAAGTTTTATTCCTCACATAGTTGTCAACTGCTACACAATTCTAATACACATCTGGTTAAACCAGAGCCTGGGTGAGATGTCTATGTATCCCACAGTTGCTCTGAAACAACATACTGAGCCAATTAGTCCTGTACAATGGGCCCATCAGTTACCCTAAGCATGGACAATCTATAGGACGCTTGATCTATAATGAGATTAATTCCTCTTGGATGGGATAAATTCCTTACCAAATGTCAATGTAGTAGGAGTGATTGAAGTTAACAAGCTCATTAGTGAACTTCAGGGCAATTTTAAGACTAATATGGTTGAATCTCAGTTAACAGTCAGGTCGGACAAAACTCAGACATTCAAAAGTGCCAGTGGTTTCAGACCAGTGAGCTTTAGTGGACAAGGCTGACATTATGCCACATTTCAGTAGCTGTCATCAAATCCAATTTAAAGGCTGGAATTATTGCACATTAGTCCATCTCTAACTGCTTTCAGAAATATTTTTGTGGAACAAAATGCAAGAAAATAAATGTTTTTTAACCGAAGCTTTCCTATGAGTCATATTTCCAGAACATGTCTGAGTGAGCACATGTGAGAACATGGCTGGAAAATCTCCAGTAACATCATGGCAAACAAATGGCTAAGACGGTTAAATGCCTAAACCCCATTTTGTCCAGCATGTGCCAAGAATTTTTGCTCATTATTCATTTGCTCCTGACATGTACTTAAAAAACAAATACATTGAAAAACTGGCAGAATTTGTACATATATATATATATATATATATATTTTTTTTTTTTTTTTTTTTTTTTTTTTTTTTTTTTTTTGTCTTGGGATGAATACACATAAACCTAAATATTCTTAACAAAAAGTATGGCATCTGCTGATAAAGTGGACCAGCGGACATTCATGGCACAGCTTAATCAGGCTTGGCCTACACACACAGAGTATTAAGATCAATGTGTTGTTGGTGTTGACCATCTAATGGGATTAGCTGCTAGTAATGTTAATATAAGGAACATCACAGCACCTGATCAGATGCCATTTCCCTAAATTCTTAAATGAACTGTAGCTGATAAGGCTGTCTGCACAGAAATGTGGCAAAAGGAAATCTGTCAGGAAAGAGGATTTGATACTGGTTTACTGTGTAACAGGCTAATGGTTTTGATGCTCCTCATACCATCATAGATCCCTTCAACGTCTCAACTGAAGTTTGGCTTAGTCCTATATATTCTGTGATTGATTTTGAGAGTAGTCCAGGCCTCAAAAAAGAGGATGAAGTATTAGGTGGAGGGAAAAAGAGCAAACAACAGATGGACCACAAGGTCCAGACAAGCTGTGTCTCATTTCCACAGAGTTGTAATCAGAACCTGCTGGGGTGACCTAAGGCACAGGCCTAGGATCGGTTTACCTCAGCCTTTTGACTTTAACTGTCTGTGAAACCAAATTGTTAATAGAGGCTGCATTTTATCTGGAGAAATAAAGCCTTATGCTTGGTAAGACTTCGTCCATTCCTAACATGTATCTAATCTTAGGTTCCTTCATTTATACCCTTTAATTCTCAAAGTTGAAATGAGGCATGTGGGATGTATCAAGTGGACTAGTTTACAATATGTTTTGTATATATACAGTACATATATGATGTGCATCAAAAGTCTGTTTACAACTGATCACAGTGAGTCAACCAAATAAAGATTATCATGTGACCAACCATGCCTGAAAGGAGTCCAGTTGCAGGTTAATGGGGGCTCAAGCTCTTAAATGTTGTTTAAGTGTTTTCCACAGAGATCTGAATAGAATTAACACTCTTTGAAGGAAAGGGGATAAACAGGAGGATAGTTGCCCTGTAAAAGCAAGTTAAACTTTTGACACTGATTGGAGGAAAAATGTAGGTCCTTAGTATTTCATGTTATTAGACTTTTTCTCTCTTTTATGTGTTCATTCGTCCAAATTACTGGTCTCACTGTCAACTTTTTATTGTTTAAATGATACAGTATTCATGTGGCAAGCATTTAAAACATGCTCTTTAAATAACCCAGATTAACAACAACACTGTTACTGGAAATGATGTATATATTGTTCTTTTAAAGGGATCAAAAGTGCCTTACATAGCAAAAATGAAAGATGGTTTATGTTTTATTCTCTGGCCTTTTGTTGATCAGTGCAATTGCTTTTCAATCACTTCATCAACTTCATAACTTAATATATACTGTATATATAGTGTAAATGTTATTTCTGTGAAACAGGGCTGCAATATGGGAAACACTTACTGTATCTTCAACAGTGAAATAATCTAACACCAACTTAAAAGTGGATCACTTTGTTCATTTTACCCCATTTTTATATGCTGGGTTTATATTTGTAGGTTCTGTTTAATTTCCATATGTAAAGAAAATTAAATGAAGTGGGACCACTTGCCAAAATCCCATGTGTCTTCATTTTAGCTACAAAAAATAAAAAAAAGTCAAATAGAAAATCTAGGCCCATGTAGTGCAATAAAATTTAATGACAGGTTTAATTCGTAGCAAATACATTTCAGCTGTGATTTCAATGTAAATAGTTTTCACTGTATTTAAAACAAGTGACTGGAGCTGCTGGATGGAAACGGTAGTTCAGAGACTGAGCAGTGAGCACACTGATCCCCAGCAGGTCGTTACTTATATGAAAAGAAGCATTCAGATGTGAAAATTGAGTTCCTCGAGTTTTGTGGGTTTTTTACATTTAAGATCGGAGTGCTGGCTTATTTCACTGGAAGGTGAAGCCTGAGAAGAACCACAACACCACTGTCTGAAGACCAGACTGTAGCCGAAGGGGGTCTGAGAGCGGATGAGAGCCAGAGCAGCAGAGCAGGAGGAGGCAGATTCGGTTTCACCCCTGGGTGTGTTGAGTGGAGGTCTCCTTCTCACACTGGTGCGATGAGCAATATTTCATCGTGTGGTATGAACCTGCAGCCATGCCCAGAGGATTTCACCACTGCGCTCCTAATGATGGAAAATTAACGCTCCAGTGAACAGAGCTAAAAGCCCCCAACTGACAACATTTCTAAACTATTTACAGCGCAAGTCTGAGAGCAGTGTAAGGAAAGGGATCGCTCCGGACATGTTTCTGTTGATTTGCCTGTAATGGGGAAAACCTGTCAGACACAGTTTGTTATCATTTCCAAGAAGGGCAAACAAAGAAACAGAGAAGGGAACCGTTAAGAGGATGATAAAATACAGTGTGCTACAATTAGAAAATTGAAATTAAAAAAAAAAGCCGCAACTCAGAGTTTTTTGGTTTGTTTGTTTTTTCAGCTGATAAACCAAACATGCTGAGTACTGGTGAAGTGGTCTTTAAGCACGATGGACAGACTCCACCCAGCATGCGTGGAAGAAAACCTCTCGTTACACTTGGGGGCTGGCCACAGACAGAAGCTCCATCCACGCAGACTGATGCTCCACAGAGTCTGATTAAGCGCGTAGGTTGATATTTCTGCAACTTTTACGCGCACACAAAATGAACGCCTTTACTTCAAACGTGGCATTGCTGTGGGTGATAACAATACCCTGCCTGGAAGCCATTCACGGATTATACAATTTTGGCCAGCATGATTTATTCTACAAAAAGAATAACTGCAAACCAATCCCTGCAAACCTTCTCCTGTGTCACGACATTGAGTACACGGAGATGCGCCTCCCGAACCTGCTCGGACACGAAACCATGAATGAAGTTCTGCAGCAAGCTTCGTCGTGGATCCCGCTGATCCAGAAACAATGTCACCCCGACACAAGAAAGTTCCTCTGCTCCCTCTTTGCTCCAGTGTGTCTGGACGACTTGGATGAGCCCATCCAGCCGTGCAGGTCTCTGTGCGAGAGCGTCAAACACGGCTGCGCGCCTGTCATGTCCGCGTTTGGCTTTCCCTGGCCCAAGATGTTGGACTGCGACCGCTTCCCGTTGGACAACGACCTTTGTATACCACCTGTCGGCATCGACAACTTTGTGCCAACCACGAAAGAAGGTAAAGCACAAGAGTGCATCACTCTAGCTGCAAAAACACTTAAGGAAAGAAACTATTTAGAAATTCTGTTCTGAAATGTTACCATCCATACAGCCACATGCTTGATATTAGATCATACATTCATTAGATCATTGTTTCAAAAAAAAAAATTGTTTTATTCAACATGTTTTATTCATGGTGTGTCCAAATATTGCGCATGTGGCTGTGAATCCTACTTATACCTCATATTTTGTGTCAGAGTATTACAGGCTGCCTAATATCTGCTTGTACATTTCTCTTTTATTCTTATAAGATGAATTGTGTTGTGAGTTGAGTCACAGATGAGTTGTGTCCACTGTTTTTTTTTCCAGTGCCCAGAGTATGTGATGCTTGTAAGGAAACGGATGAAAATGACAACGAAATTGTTGACAACCTGTGTAAGAATGACTTTGGTAAGTCAGTCGACTCATCTGGTTTATTACAGCAGTAGTTTTTGAGGTACAATGCTTAATTCCCATGAAAATGTGTAGGACATATGTGATCAGGATTTATTTTCACATTTCAGCTGCAAACCATGTTAATACAGGTGGCTCCCATTACGTGAAAAAAATAAGATGATCTGAAGTGTTTGTGCCATTCTCCCAGTCCTCATTCTGTCTGCTTTACGGTTTAAGCTCTGAAGATCAAAGTCAAGGAGATCTCCTACATCAACGGGGACACCAAGATAGTGCCAGAGACCAAGAGCAAGACCATCTACAAGCTAAAAGGTGTGACAGAGCATGACCTGAGGAAGACAGTGCTGTGGCTGAAGGACGGCCTGCAGTGCATCTGTGAGGAGATGAACGACATCAACGCCGCCTACCTGGTCATGGGCCGGAAGATGGACGGCCATCTGGTCATCACCTCACTGAAGCGCTGGCAGAGGGGACAGCGCGAATTTAAGAGGATTTCTCGCAGCATCCGCAAGCTCCAGTGTTAGGAAGGAAATGAAAAAAAAAACAAAAAAAAACTGCATGTGTTACTGTTGAAGATAACATTTGGTTGAGCTTTTTCCCCATCCCCACACTTTCATTGAAGATTAATCTGGAGAGCCCAAAAAAAAAGATGCTTCCCTGACCTTTGAAAACACATCACTTAAGGTGTCTTCCATTACTTTATACTACAAAATGCTAGGTTTAAAAAGTAGGTATTATGAGGCATATATTAGGCTAGGGGACCATAATAATTTTATTTGAGCCCACACCTGTAAATCTTGTGGATTTTCAGTTGTTAGAAGGTTTTATGTAACGTTTTATTAATCAGCAAAGGCCAAAATATTTATATAACGCCAACTCTTTGTTGCTCAATAATGTCATTATATATCTGGTACAGACATAGACTACATTTACTAAGACAGCAAAATTCCAATATTAATCTGATTTAGGCAGTTTCTCTGCAGGAAAACAGCATTTTCTGATTTCCTAAACCCAAATAAGGTCATAATGAGAATCAGCAATAACTGGTATGAGATGTGTAATTTTCAGATTTTACTATTATACTGTACTGTGCAAAAGTCACAGGCTACCATTAGTTTAGAGTCAGTCTGTCTATTTTCTGAAACATGTACAGTACACAGGAATATAAATGGAATATTGTGTTGAAAACTCTCGACTCATCATGACTGCGATCATGTTCTTTTAAGAATAAGGTCAAGGGGGAAAAATTCACCAG
Organism: Brachirus orientalis; assembly: GCA_016785285.1. Taxonomy (NCBI): domain Eukaryota; kingdom Metazoa; phylum Chordata; class Actinopteri; order Pleuronectiformes; family Soleidae; genus Brachirus; species Brachirus orientalis. The sequence goes on from JAFBJR010000175.1 coordinate 6,492,731, forward strand.
CATTTTCATGAGTTCCTAACTGTTATCCAAAGACAAACATTTCATTTTGCAAAGAAACCACTCACCGCTAGCACCCCATGGTCACTTGTCAAGTGTCGTCGTTGCCCGCCAGCCCATCCATCTTTGTTGTCACCTCATTAATTGCAGTTAATTGCACTCAGCTGGTGCAGATGAATCACCAATTGCAAAGTTAGCATTAAAGTGATGATCATTGGCAGATGTGGTTTTCGGTTACATATAAATCCCACACACCTACATATATTTCTATTATTGCAGAGTTAGAAAAAAATGTTTTTTCCCCCTAACCTTTATTTAAGAAGGCTGCATGTTTCTGCAGTTTTAACCCCCTTTCAAAACATCCATAAGAAAACTAAACAAGAAAGACATGACTCCACAATTAAAATTGTTTAAGAAAGAGCTCCAGTGACAAAATTTAGGGGAATTAAAAACCCTCCTAAATTAGGTATAAGGATCATTTATAAACACTAGATTCTGCGCTTGTTGTAGTTTATGTAGTTGAATCTGAATCCATGTCACTCATGTCAGTGCTGTGATGATCACAAAATGTTTTGTTCTCGTGTCCCCACCTTTTCCTCATCCAATAGAAATGAGAGATAGCTGGCTATATTCTCCTTCGCATAAACCCTTTGTGATTCTGCCACTGCGTACTTTTCTACCACAGTATGATAAAAGCAATATTTTTCCACTCCTGACTGTCATGTCATTTAAACTTATGTAAAATTTAAACTTATGTGTTTGAGTGTCACAGCTTTTTGTTTTCATGATGAATATCTTGAGTTTTGATTGGTGTTGGTTTGAGCAGTAATTTGATAAGTGGGATAACCATGCAGTGGTGGTGTGTGTGTGTGTGTGTGTGTGTGTGTGTGTGTGTGTGTGTGTGTGTGTGTGTGTGTGTGTGAGTGCAATGTAAAGGTTTTTTTTAAGTATTACTGTGTAAATATCTAATACTATCATTTTTATTCGCGTATGTGTATTTCCAGCAAGCAAAAGCTGCCATGTTTTAAAATCGTTCATGAATGGAGTGTTTTGAAAATAACTGTATTAAAATACAATACAATCGTGATTCTCTTCAATAGTCCCAATAGCCACAGTCGAAAAACACATTGATTCAACACTGTCCTCTTGTGGTAGAATTTTGTGTGCATTTCGTGCCGTTTAACATAAGATATGTACTTATAAAATGAACTTAATTTAAAAAAATGTACATAATAATGCTTAACTTGGATCACTGTAGGAAATTCTGCTCTCAAAGTCTTCATCTGTGTAAGACCAAGTGCCATATATAGGTAGGTAGATAAATAAAACTTTATTTATCTTCCTGTAATCTGGCACTTTAAATTCCTTGTATTGATAGATTTCCAAAAAATCTGTGTTTATCGACCTTCATAACTTTCTTGGCAGTGGGAACAGAGCAGAGAGAACACCAAAATTAGTTACATGTAGTATTAAAACTGAATTTTCTGTTTCTACTAATAACACTAGTAACATTTTCACCTCATGAGCTGCTGAGTTATTTTATTAACAGAAAATGTTTTCTTAAATAATGCTTTTTCCAAGGTAATAGGAGAAGGGGAAGCTGAAGATCTGGTTTAAACCATCATGAAGGGGTGAAAGAGGGAGAGAGCAGTCAGAGCAGGAAGAGACAGGGACGATGGGCAGACGAGGATCTCGGGAGCAAAAAAACAAAAATAATGCAAACCAGGTTTGATCCAAACAATACTCTGTGTGTCAGGGCGAACTACACAATTGTTTTCCTTTTTTTATGACCAAATTACATATTAACTCTTGAAAACGAGCCAAACAGGTTTGATATTTATGACAATAGAGACATGTATATGAATAAAGTGTCTTTCTCAAACTTCCTGGCAACTCACAAGAGCCTCAAGTCCAACAAATACTGTCCAACAAATACTTATACTTTGAATATAGATTGCAGTGCTTGTTTTGGAATGCTAATGGCAGTTGTTTTAAATATTTCCATGAAGATTTGGGGGATCATGGGGAAATCTAGAGCCAGGCCTGGCTGACAGTGACACTTGTAGAGAGACAACTGAAGGACAAGAAGATGACAATGTATACAGCAAACACAAAAAAGCTGTGGAGAGTTCAAAGGAGGCATCTGTCGTCTTCCTGACATGTATCCTATACACACACTGATATTATTAGTAATGAGTGGTCAGCTGATTAACCTCTCAAAGAGCTACTGGCTATGACAAATGGGCACATAAGCTACTTCACATTATTTGTTGTTTATGTGTGTGTGTGTGTGTGTGTGTGTTTACTTGTATATTTACCTCTCTTGGACCTTTTCTGGCGTAAACACTGACCTTGTCAGTCAAGACTAGTCAAACTGTGTCTATTTAATTTCTTGCTTTTCACTGGTTGATGTGAACATCTTGCATTTTGTGGTGTAGTGCTGCCATCTGCTGGACATGCAAACCTAAAAAGACTGTAGATAGATATGCATGACTAAAACAGGCACATAGACACATACAGTATCTAATTGGCATAATGTGGGAGTGGGATGACAGGTTGACAGTTGCTTGGGTCCCTTTTGTCACTTCATCACCAGGCCGCAAGACATAAGTGACAACCCCCCCTCCCCCATTCTCTCTGCCTCAAACTGACTCTCCTCCCCCTTTTAATCCCATCACCCTCGCCCATTACAGTCACTTTGTACACTGCTTATTGTATTTGTTTATTCAGTAATCTTAAATTTGCTGTTTACTGATTTATTCATTTGTAATATTGACCTATGTGAATGTATTTATTTCATTATTACTATAAATTATTATTTGATTTTTGATTTGATTATTTGAAGTGATGTTTTTTGTTTGTCAGTACTTGTGGACCGTTGCAAATAAAGTATGAAAACAAAGCAAAAAAAAAAAAAATCCACCTCATAAACCAGTACAGGTAGATGTGGAGAATGGGTTTTCTCCATAAAAGACCCAAACTTTTAAAACACCAAAGTTTACAATTAACAGATTATGAATATTTTTTGTATTAAATTATTTATACTCATTGAAGTATTAAGAATGGCAAATAAAAATAACGTCTTCAAATCAAAATATTAAGACACTTCAAATGACTTTTCTACAGTGAAATGATACACAATTCAGCTGTGACCAAAGCAAACCACATCGAGAAAATCAACTATAACCTAAATATTCAGCTGTTATCTGCCACTGTATATGATTTCAAGTTATAAGAGTGTGTTTTGGATTCATCAGGCGTCAATAATAAAGTCCTGCTTTCACACCCCTACTTTCTGATTGGTTGACCATTCGCGCCAATGTTCAACTTCCTTACAAAAGCTACTTCCGGTTTCACTCGCGCCAGTGCAGCAGATGAGATAGGGACGGAGAGGCTAGTGACAACGTAAGTGCTGCTTTAATTTTCTTCTACTTTACGTTCGTATCTACTTTCGCTGTTTTACCACAGACAATAGCTGTCTTCAAATCACTGCTCTTTTAAACGAAACGCTCACATTTGCTGGTTTACGACTCATTCTCGCTTAATCTGTTTGCGGCAACAGGTGTCCCTATCTTGAAACCTGCAGCAAAAACGGACGTGGACTTTGTGGGAAGACTGGACTGGATTCGGTTTGGTGGCGTGAGTACAACAGAAACTCAGTTTCTGGTTAAACAAAAGCACCAAGCACACTTAACACTTACTAATATTTAAACTGGGGTGAGGCTATTCGTTTGGAATGAATGTTAAGTAAAAAGTAAAAAGTGGAGTTAACAAGTTTGACTGTACTGGTACTACTAAACATGATGAAAGAGTGACTCCAAGACAAACTGTGACATATAAATGTTGTACTCCAGGGACCTGACTCAAGGGGAAAAACTAACTAATCAGAATAAAATAAATGTCAGTGTTTTGCAACCAAGAAAAACAAAATGAAAAATTAGTGCTTGAGTGAACACTCAATGTTGAGGTTGGTGATTGTGGTGTTTTGTAACATTTGGTGTGGTGGTGTCTTATGAGAGATTTTTTACACTGGCATCAAGACCCAACGTGGTTTTTACCTCTATACAATGCTTGACAAAATTCAGGAAGGGGAAAAAAAAGTCGGTATGTGGGAACCAAGCAGTGATACGAGACAGATTTTGCTGTTCACCCATTCAAACCCATTTATACCCATGGTGTAGCCTTTAGGAGCAACTTGGGGTTCAGTGTCTTGCCCAGGGACAGAGTGGCATGTAGACTAGTGGACCCAGAAAAACAAAATGGCTGGTAAAAAGTCTTATCATTTGACAACAGGTTTGACTGTCAAGCTGCTTACTGTGGTGTTTCTTAATATTTGGTATGGTGATGTGATGTGCCTCCCCCCAAAAAGCCCCAGGCTTTATTTAAAACTTACAATTTTTAAATAAAACTTAAATTAAAGCTGATACTGGTGTTTGGTTTTTGTGCATTGGGTATGATGGGCTGTGGGATTTTGCTTCTAGTGTCAAAATGCACCATGGTTAAAAGTGGAAAAACAAAACCACAAAATAATGGTACACCAAGAGTGCAATGTTACTGGTAATTGTAAAAATACTAATGGTTGGTGAATCATCATGGGTCCGGTGACTGATGTTGGATTGTGTGCTCCAAGCATTGCTTGTCAAACATTTGATAACATCTGATGGTTTGCTGCGAGATATGCCTGAAACTTAAGTCCTTGATTTAAATGGTTGAACTCATGAGGCTTGGGTTTGGGTCAGGTGACTGATGGGTTTGTGGAAAATTGTGAAAAAGTTACCAAATAAAATGACCTTCAGTATTTCTGGAAGGAGGAAAAACTAAATGGCTGAAAACACCAGAGTCCTTAAATAAAATTTGACCTGTAGTTTTCTGGGTGGTTGTGATGTGCTGTGGAATAGTATACCTGAAATGAATCTGTCAGTATGTTGGGAACCAATGAGAACAAAATGGCCACACACATGCTTGGGTTTCAAGTTGCTAACTGGTGTTTCATCATAACATTTGATATGGTGGTGTGCTGGGGGATTCTTTTTTTCTATTTACATATTGACTGGGGGCTTAAAAAAAAACAAACAAACAAAAGAACTTAGTTTCAGTGTCAATGTGCAATGGTTAAACTCATTTACTCAATTTTTTTGTTTCTTATATGGTGTGCTATTGTATATTTTCAGTACCATATGTGCTTGTTAAAACATTCCATGTTAAGACCCATCATGGTTTTGACATCTGAGCAGTGGTTGACAAACTTCTCTTAAACTTCATTTGCAGAATGGATGATTCATCCAAACAGGCTTGGGTTTCAAGTTATAAACTGGTGTCATTTTGTATGGTGTAGCCAAGAGGGATATGTGGCTAGTACCTATATTTATATATAAAAAAAAAAAAAAAAAACAGGCAGGTGACTGGTGTCTTTCTGGAACATTTGTTGTTCTGGTGTGCTGAAAAATATCAATGACAAAAACGGAACAGGTTAAATATGACAGGCAGGTGACTGGTGTCTTTCTGGAACATTTGTTATTCTGGTGTGCTGAAAAACATCAATAAAAAACTGAACAGGTTTGTTTTTTTGTTAAATATGACAGGCAGGTGACTGGTGTCTTTCTGGAACATTTGTTATTCTGGTATGTTGAAAAAATATCTGACAAAAACTGAACAGGTTTGTTTGTGTTTTTGTTTGGTTTTTTTTTTTTTTTTTTGTTAAATATGACAGGCAGGTGACTGGTGTCTTTCTGGAACATTTGTTTTTTTTTTTTTTTTTTTTTTTTTTTTTTTTTTTGTGTGTGTGTGTGTGTGTGTGTGTTTTAAAACATGAATCTTCCTGAAACACAAGACCAACATATCCTTGATCCCCAACTAGTAACTTCCAAAAAACAAACCAACTTATCTTTAAGTGACTTTGAAATTAAAATAAAATTCCTTACAGATTTGTCTTAAATGCCAGAATGGAGATATGGCTGTTACACCCTCGAGGTTTCATTTTGTAACATTTGGGACATTGTTGTGTTGGCCCAGAAAATACCACTGTGGGGAAAATAAATCAAACCTCATGTCAATACTTTTTGGAACCATGGAAAGCTCTGGGTCCTCAACTTAAGTAGCTAAATGATGACTGGCAATTGTTTCCTCCCTTTTCTTTTACCAAATGTCATGCTGCAGCACAAAATGTTGAAACAAAGATTTTTTTTTTCCCAAATCAACCTCAAAGGAGTGGTTGACAAACTTCTGAAAACAGACTTATCTTAATTGCGAGGAGGGAGAAGTGGCTGATTCTTGTCATTTTGTAAAATTTGATGCTGCTGTGCTGGTCCAGATGGGACAAACTGAAGAAAAATACTGCTGTAACACAAGACCATGTCCATATTTTTGGAAACATGGAAAGAAAAATTGCTGCAAATTCTGGGTCATCAACTTCAGAAGATAATCTAAAATGCTTTGGCAGTTCCCTTTCATAAAATGTAATGTTTTCAGGTAGGTAATTGTATGTATATTAAACATTGGGGATGGTGATGTGTGGCCCATATGGGACCACAGAAGTTAAAATGCTTATCTACTGGGAGACCTGTCTGGTATCCATAAAACAAGTACTGCTGCTAATGATAAAAAGGCCAACTTAAAGTTGTATCCCTGATGGGATCAAACTGGAAAAACTTAACTTTACCAGTAGATGTGTTGGATGAACTCACGCATATGATTTTTTTTTCTTTTTTTTTTATCAAAACAGGACCTCTGAGAAGACGCATTCAAAACATTGAGGATATGGAAGTGGAAAATACGGTGCTATTGCTCCATATGGAGGATTGTTGTTCTTTGACAAGGAGCTGAAATCTTTAACAGATAAGTGCAATGCTGCACCGCTGCTAGTTTGAGAAGCTTTGTTGCAGGTAATTTGTTCACCCACCAGTGTGGATGGATAAAGAAGGATGATCTTTGTAAACAAAGATGCTTATTCACAATTCTATATGAGATGCTGAGAACTGTTGACAAATAACTGCCTTACCTCAACTCCTACATGGATATCATCCTTGAGCTATTCCATTCTGGTTTAAGGTAAGTGACTAATATTTCATTTAACAATTGCGATCTGATTTTTGTTTTGTTTTTCTAATCTATTTCAGAATCGAGACCCAACATAATTTTGACCTCAAGGCAGTGCTTGATGGACTTCCAGGACAACTCCTAAAGAACTGTGATGCACAGGCTTTCCTCATATTGGTATTTACCAACCTCAACATCATTGTCTTTATCTGATGTGTTGAAATGTTTTTTCTTCATTGTAAATACTGTGGTCTTAATGTTTTCTCTTCATTGTAAATACTGGGCTTTTTTTGTCTTCCAATGTTGGAAATGTGCTCTAACACTAATCTATTCCAGAGTCACTAAACCTTATGGTTTGTCCACAATGATGCATGAGATACTTCTTGGACAATTTCAGAAAACACTTGACAGTCAAAATGCCTACTCACAACTCTGAGAATATGGAAGTGGAGCATACGGTGCTAGTGGTCTATATGGACGTCTATTATCCTGTGAGGATGACAAACACAACACTTGTCTTGGAGACTTTTTGGAGTCAAATGTTCACAGTGGACTTATTCTACTATTGGCTAATCTGAATTGATCAAGATACATGGACCTTTTGAAAGGATGCCTTTTTTTATAACTCTGAGGAGATGCGAATGGAGGATTCAATACATGAACTTACTAAACATGCATATGTGATGCCTAAACGCAAATCTGCTCACGAGGACAGACAATTGGCTCAATAGTCTTTCTGCCAACATCTGGAAACGTCAGATCTCAAGATGACTGCACTCCTCAAAATAATGCTACCTTTTAGATGCTTACAATTCTATGTGGAGATGGAAGCAGAACAGGTGTAATTGATTCATATAGAGGTCTGGTTAACCACTGAGAACTTGCTGGTCTATGTGGAGGAAACTTAACACATGAAATTGCGATGACCCCTCCCTTTCATTATGAGTGTTCACTTGCTGACCTTCTTTTTCAGGCTTAGAGAGATGAGGTCATTATTTGAGGTGAGGAGCTACACCTAGGCTCAGCTGGCCTAAATGCATTCTCCTTCGTGTGTGCGTGTGTGTGTGTGTGCGTGCGCGAGAGAGAGAGAGAGAGAGAGAGAGTTCAACAGTCTAGTGCAGTACTGCAAGTTGCTGCTGTTTTGGTCCCTGATAGGCTGAGATGCGAACTCCTTTTGGTGTTCGTATGGGGGTTGTGGTGTGAAAGTGGTTGGAGCTATATGCTCGGGAGCACGGCCGATTCTGCGGGCAAAGTCGCCAGATACTGGTTGCTTTGCCGGGTCTGCGGTAGTTACGTGCATAAATACCCGCCGCAACTAGCACTTGAAGACTAGGAGGGAGTTTAGTTAGTCTTCGGTCAGGCAGTTTAGAGGGACAGAGCTGCGGTGATGTCAAAACTGCAGGGGGCTGAATGAGCTTTTTTTTTGTATGGGTTGTGTTGAGTGGCTGTTGAACAATGGTGAGAGAGAGCATCTGGAGGAAGGAGAGGGTTTTTAAACCACCTGGGCTCATCTGTAGCTCATCACTTCAAATGATGACCCAACCTCCCCTGAGCCTGAAAAAAGGAGGCCAGCAAGAGAGCACTCCTAATGAAAGGGAGGGGCCGTCACAATGTGCAACGATGGGCAGCTACTTGTCTTGGAGAAAAGTTGTTGAACTCATAAAATTTCACAGCAAATGGAGGAATTCATTCACACCAGTGGACACGTTCTACTCTTGGCTAATTTGGATGGATGGAGATGCATGATGATCTTTTGAGTAATTTTGTAACCACTGGGTGGTGGTCTGCTTTTTGTGTTGTTGGTTGTTGGGAGTGGTGCATACAGGAGCTAAAAACTTCCTTGACAGAAAATGGGTGCAGTGATGCACAGCAGCTTGTCTTAGAGACTTGTGTGTGTCAGCGTTCACAGGAAATGGAGTTCACAGTGGACTACTCCTTGGGAAATGTGGAGTGATGGAGACATATGGACCTTCTGAGGATGAGAGAAGAGTATTTAATACCTGAATGGACTGAACACTCAAATGTGACGGTGAAACAAATCTACTCACAAGCATGGACAAAATGGATATGTGGCTCAAAGGTCTATTTGTGGAAACATCTGGAAATGTTGGTTCTCATGATAATCCCAGTCACCAAAAAAGGCAATTGAGACTTAAAATGAAAAAATACTGAAAACAGTTAGTGAACTCTGTGTACCCTGCAAGAGGTATCTTATTACACAAAGATGATATCCCTTTGTAGGCCCAGGTTTCAAGGTAGGTGACTATGGTGTATCATTTTGTAATCAGTGTTTTTTTTTTTTTTTGTCATCTTCAAATGTGCTACAACACACACAACGGTTTAAACCCATGTACAACTTCAACACATTCTCGACAACAAAAATGGTGGTAGTATAATTGTCCAACGCAAAGCTTAGTCACACCAACTACATTTGCGCAACTGTGCAAATGGTCGCGTCACAAGTGTTTGTGCAACTGTGCAAATACAAAAAGTCACACTATGAAGTTGCTGCCATGGCAACACAAAACAAGTGAAGAATACTTCCACAGCACAAAACAAATCAGCTCCCAGAATACACCTAATCACACACACAAACTGATGTATTATCCATAGTTGCATCATGAGTGTGTGTGCATAAACACATAGTAAGAGTAAAGTTAACATTCCCAACTGCATTTCTGAAGAAATGCTCATTTTTGTTTCAGTGTTTATTGTTTGTAAGTACTGTCTGTGTCATTAATGTTGTACATGTCTTCCTTTTGTCTGTGTCCTCTTTCTCTCTTCCCCAAACCCCGCCCCCCTTCCGGTCGGTGGCCTCCCATTTTTAAAAAAAAAAAAACTTGCAGTGATGAGATATACTAGACTCATGCTGTGCAGAGCAAATCTGTCTGACACAATGAGACATACAGTCACTCCAACTGTTTGCCCAAGTTGCTGGACAGGACAAATTTATGTAACCGATCCTTGATTCACACTTCATTCATGTTTGTGTGACGAGGAGAGGAAAGGTCTGTCGGTGGAGCTGCATCGGTCTCTGCAGGATGGGAACAATAAAGTAAGTTTATTAATTGATTTTCAGTTTGCTTCAATGACGGTCTGTTTCTGATCTGATCTGTTCACAGCCAGTGTTTATGTTCACAAGCCAGCACCAAAACAGACGGACTGGATTTGACTGACTGGAATGGATTTAATTAACCTGTGTGAGTAGATGGTCTTCCTTCTTTTTCTTTATTTTTTCTGTGTCTTCCTTTTCAGTTCACTCTCTTCTTTCATCCCCTTTTTTTGTCCTTTCCATCTTTTATTGCTTTCATTGCTTTCTTTCCTCACAGTCCTTTCACTGTCCTTTATTGCTTTCCTCCTTATAGTCTTATAGTCCCTTTTCGTCACTTCTTTCCATCCCTTCTCTCTTTCAGTCCCTTCTTTCCCTTCTTTTACTTTTTCATCCTTTTTTCTTTCACTGCTCTTTTTTCTTTCCTCAATCCCTTCTTTCCTTTCTGTCCTTTCAGTCCCCTCTTTGTTTGTTCAACTTCTTTCATCTCCTTTTTCTTTCCATCCTTTTTTGCTTTCCTTATAATCCCTTTTTCTATCCCATCTTTCCTCCCTCCGTTCTTTCATTTAATTTGTTTTTAATTCATTCCTTTTTCATCCCCTTTGTTTTGTCTTTTAAGTCCTCTCTTTGTCGTCTTTCCTTCTCTTCCATCCTCTCATTGCAGTCTTTCCTTCTCCAAGAACTGGGAGATGTTTGTGTAACAGCAGCACAGTTTCACAGACACTTTATCCATCTCTCTCTTTCAAGAGATGTAAAACAGATGTTATAAATGCAAAAAAAAACATTGTTTATTTGGTTTTATTCCAATAGTTTAGTCCTTCTGCCCTCTATAACTGCAAACAAAATCAACACTATAAATATGTAGTGCAATTATGTACTTTTCAGAAGAAACAAAAGAATCTGAATCAATTCACTTGATTAAAGTTTCTTTCTTTCATTAACTTGTGTCAAAATTGTATGATTTTCCTCACACTGAAGTATTAGTGTTTTAATGCAGCCAGCAGGTGGCGTCGCAGTGTGTTTGATGTTTGATGTAGAATTGTGTGACACTTAAAAACTAAATAATTTGTAGGTTTCATTTATATTTCACACTTATAATTTTCTCATTGGGTGACATTCCTTCTTTAGGACCAGTGTTAAGATTTTTACATCCCCTCTCTCGCTCTCTTGCTCTCTTACTCTCTTGCTCTACCTTATGTTTTTAGGACAAATACCATTGGGTGTCTGGTGAAATGGAAAATTAAAGAATCACTCCACAAACTGTTTTGAAACATGAATGTTGTGTAAACACAATACAATAATTTAAATGAAGAATAGGTTAAATTTTAAGTCTTTTTACTTTTATGACCCTTTTACCTCGCTTAACACTTGTCCTTTTTAAATTTCTTTCATGCTTTAGTTTTTTCTAATTTGAGGATTTTATTTTTCTGTTTTGAATTGATTTACTTTCAATTCTGGCTCCACACTGAGTTGAAACACATTGAATATTCCTTTGTGTGTTTGTAAGATTTATTAAGCAATGAAAAAAACAACTTTATATTTACCTGGTCACTGCAATTTATATTAGGTCAGTCACACACTCACACTTTTTTTTTTTTTTGCATCTTTTTATAAAATATATATATATATATACATATAATTTATATTTTCTACTGCCTTCTACTGTCTATGTGTAGTAATTTACAAATGAACTGAGAATATTAAATTGTAAATGTTTAGTTTGTGGCAGAAGTGTTTTATTGCTACAACATGTAAATATTTCAAATGACACACAGCGGCAAACCCTGAGCACACATCCACCCAAAGCAAATCGATGTCTTTCACACCCTGTCTGACAAACGGTCATCTGCAGCCACACTTACAGATTCAGTGATCTCTATCGTAGATGGTGTACAGCCATAAATGTGTGATATGTTTGGCCAGGTTTTGGAGAACGGTTAAAAAGGCCCTGGAGTCTGTTATGAGATAAGTTGAAGGAATTCATTTGAAAATACTTGGCAAAGGAGAACAGAGCCAACATTAAGACAGGCATGTACACGGCCTGACGCGGTTCTGAAGATCAGTCCTCAAGATGACGCATCTGATGATCTGAAACATATTTCATTAGAAGCAGGAAGAAACAAACTCATTTTGGAAATCTGCTCTCAGCTCAAATGTTTGTTTTGGTTTACATCAGGCTTCTTACTGGCAATGAATAAACACAAAAGCTGGACTTTCAGTTATAGCAATGGCTTTGTTTAGCGTTATTCAATATAATTTATTATAAAGATTGACCAAGAGTGACACATTTCTTCATACATTTGGTAAAACTGAACAGCTAAGTATTTAATATCTGAAAAATGTGGAGGCTCTAAGCAGATGAAATAAAAAATATCAAAGCACTACACGTACTGATGCGCTTAGCAAGTCACCTGCCAAGTAAGAAATCTGTCAGCAAACAGACAGATTAACAGACAGACATAAAAACTTTTCCAAAATCTTTGTGTTTTAATTGTTCTGGATCTCCTCCCTGAGGGAAGGGGAGGAGTCCAACAGTCCAAAGTGGGTGGAGTCACTGTGTGTGTGTGTCTTTTTCAGAACCAAAAAACAAACTTCAGGAAGTGATGACATTTTAGCTCAGATGTCCAAAACATGTGGCCCACCACTTACTATAAAGTTATTTGTGTTTGTTTTTGCTATTTATAAATCTATGATATTGTAATTATATTCCAAAGTCGGGTTTGTCAAATTATGGATCATAGTTTCATACTTATGAAGTACTAGTTATTGCATATTTACAATGTGTAAAGTCAAAAATGTATGCCAAGTCAAAAATGTGGGCTACTATTTCATAATTGTGAAATACTAATGGTATGACATGTATGACATGACCTTTTTAAAACTTAAAATTATGATACCAAGTCAGAAAATTGGAATATTGTTTCAACATTTCGAGATACAAAGTCAGAATTACTTGAATTAATTGTATTTAGCATTTTACATAATTTTTTTATTTTATTTAACACTTTTTTAACTGGAAATTCTTTGAACTATCGTTATGACTATAGTATGATATCATGATGGAATATCATGATCTAATTTTAACATGAACAGTTTTTTTTTGGGGGGGGGGGGGGGTTTTATTCCGTTAAAGTTTAAACTTGACTTGGCCCTCCTGACCAGACTCAATGCTCATTGGCTCCCGGGTCATGTGAGTTATCTGAGCCTGGTTGTACATAAGCTATCTCAAGGTATAAAGATTCAAACTATCCCTCACCTCTTTACACCTTGCTCCATGTGACTCTTGTCAACAGTCACATGACTACCATGTGACAATAATGAGTCATTATGACATGTGTAAATGACCCAGAAATATTTGGGACTCTCCATCAGCCAGTAGGACTGAAACCTCTTGAATGACTGCTTTTTAAGTGTCTTTTAAACTCTCCACACAGTCTAGACAGGGGGTTTCATTTTGACCTGATAAAGCTCAGGAGTAAAATAATGGACCTGCAAATGCTGCAGCTTAAATCCCAGCAGTGCCTGTACACTTTCTTCAAAATTATTTTATTCATTTAAATTTTGGACATTTTCTGGTATAAATGGCATTAGTGCCATATTGTGGTAAAGGATACCGTATCTTAATACTTCCACCACTGTCTTTATCTATATCAACTATATCATGGAGAGTGATTAAATGTCGCTTTTTTTTTTTTAATTGAAAACAGTGAAACAATGTCATTTTCTGGTCCCAGGTTCTCAGCAGGCAGGAATTGTGGGGTTTTTGTCTTATGTCATTATAGTGGATTATGTGGGAGTTTTGGACTGTTGGTTAAACAATAAATTACCCCTGACACGTTTACATATACACTACTCAAAAGTTTGGTTGTGTGTATATATATATATATATATATATATATATGTGTGTGTGTGTGTGTGTATGTATATGTGTGTATATATATGTATGTATATATATATGTATGTTATAATAATTTAGAGAAATAAATAGATGATCGTGTATCATGATATAGAAGTGGCAAAGTAGTAGATGTAGAAATGGCAAAATAGTCGTATGAATATATTAAGTGTGTCACGATAAAGGACATTTCCAAATTTAAGAAAGAAAAAAATCTCCCCATTGGATCATGAAGATCCATACAATGGCCAGTCATCTGCTGTATATGACTCATGTAATTGTTTGTAGATCCTCATGTCGGGGGGACGTGATGTGCGCATTTCATGAAACAATAAAATGACATCACAGTGAAGCGCTGGAGAGAAAATGACAACTTTTGGGCCAAGTCGAACAGCTTTAAAGAATGACTGGCGTGAATGGGGAATTTGCGGTGACAGGCGAAATGCCCTGATGTGACGTTCAGGGGGCGTGATGCGTGGAAGTGGAAATCCTGCAAACTGCCTTTGGGGAATTTAATCTATCAATTCTAATATAAATATAATTGTACTTTGTCATTTTAACAATATATTGGCTACTAGATTAAAGGGAACTTCGCTGTAAATGTTTTATAAATGGTTTTTATTTCTGTGTGAACATAAAGTTACTTCATTGATCCCCACGTTCAGGTGTAACATTACCATATTACAAATTAAGAACGAGTAAACGGTTTTCTAATGAATAGGATATGAACTATGAGACTAATAGTGTACCAACTAATATCACTAATACAGTACACACACAGTATGTCAACTACAGTATACTAATTCCCCACTTTTTCGGGATTAGTAAAGGACAGTTATCTATAATGCAAGAATATAAATAACACACTAATAATACTATGCCTACAATGTAAAACAGATTACAAATTGCATAATTATAATGTACTACTTTTGATGTAGATAGTATAAGAGAGGTGTGCAGTATTTATTAGTACAATGTTAGTATTTTTCTTAATAGCAAGAAACTTTTAGGAAGCAAACATGACATTTGTTGGAAGGATAATACATACATTGTAGGAATAATGCTATTATTTTTTTTTAGATGTATACAGTATATATATATATATGTCTATGTGTGTATAAATTGTTAATCACGTCTCTTCATTGAGAAATTTAGTTTCCGACGGTCATGAACACAACACTGGAGTGACATATTCTGATCGTGGAAAAACACCTAGCTTAAAAATGTTAGCCTTTAAGTTAATTATATTTTGTACTCTCTGTCATTTATGTCAACAAACAATTACATTAACCTTTGCCTCTCTATTTTAGGTGGAAACTCGCTTGAGATCTTATGACGTACTTCTGTGAGTAGCCCACAGTGAACATTTTGAGGTAAGAATTTTTTTTCTTCATCAAGGCTAATTTTTGAAATTTTAACAATAACATACATGTAAATATTGCTGTTGCTAATAAGCACACTCATTTGTCTAATCTCTTCTTGAGAGTTCACGTTTACAACTACCGTGAATGCAACACCACTCTTGTGTTTATCGATAGTGAAAGACATCTTAAGGTTCAGTTTGGCTTAATTTTTGATTCAACTCCTAGGCCAATTTACGGAACTAAAAAAAATACTCAATAATTGAACGTTATTACGTCCACCGTATGCTAGAAGCACGTGTGTTAATTGTGTCTCTCGCTTGAAGAGTTTGATTTTGCGACGGTCGTGAAGGCAGCACCAGAGTGTCAAGTCGAGGAGGTTGTGGAAACCGGGCTTAAACGTGTTTAACCAGCAGTTAAAGTTTCCGTATTTTTTTACCATTTTTAGTGCCAACATAGTATAAAAACCACTTCGTCCCCCCAATGAAGGGCGCAGATGAGTCTTTTGAGAGCAGGCAGACTTTGGTTTGACAACGCTCAAAAAAAGTACGCGGGGAAGTTCCCTAGGAAATCCCCCCCCGACTGTACGTGTAGGGATAGTACATACGACTCACATGAGCCAGTTCTTCAACAAAGCCAACATACTCGGTCGGACCGGGAACAAGGACCAGAAGAATATTCTAATGTTGTATTATTGAAGGCAAACCTTTTCTTAAATAGAACACAACCGAGCCTGCGATGGATAACGTCAGTGTGAACGCGGACAGCAACGACGCGCTGAGGGACAAAACGCGGAGTTACAGCACGCTGAACACTCTGTATCACGAGACGCAGCAGGAAATCGAGCTCCTCAACAAGCAGATCTACGTGAAGGACAACATCATCGCAGATCTGAAAGCCAGACTCGGGAGGTACGAGAGCATCTACATGACGGTGGGAGACAAGGAGTCGGTGGTGATCGGGCCCTCCAAGTCTCTGCTGGAGAGTCTGTGTAAGGAGATTTGTAAGCTGAAGCAGAAGAGGAACGACCTGGAGTTCAAGGCGTCAAGACAGGAGGAGGTAACGTGTGTCCAAATGTAACGGCTGTTTCACGCACGAATGTTTGTACTAAAACGGACTGCTGGAATCGGTATATAATCGCTAGGGATGGGATGATATACGGTATTATCGTGCATCGCGATATAAATTGTGGTGATTTTTTTTGTTATTGGGATAATTGTCCATGTAGAAAAGTGCTAAATTAAAATAGTAGCTACCTGAAAATGCCATCCAGCTTGCCAGTATACAGGCATAGTGATTTAATTTTCAGTCATACAAAGACTTGGTGATGTATGAATTTATTTAGGATTCCTGTTTCCACTTTAAACGCTAATTTAACAATATGTATCAACGGTAACCTACAGTTTTGTTATATTAAAAAAAAAAAAGCCATTATTTTGTAAAAATCTTTTGCTGCCACAATTTCATGTGACAGTTCATATATGTCCTTTGTTGTGAGGTTTCAGAAAGTGGGTGGATAGGACCAAGTGAAGGAAAGAGTACAGACAAATGGCACCACCCCTTTCAAGTTAAAAAGCAGAGGGGGGGAAGATAAGCACATTTTACAATTTTCTTTTTTACAAGTGTAACAGTGGCACAGGTCTGTCCAGTATTTATCAGACGTCCTCAGCATGTCCTGCAGCATTTTAAGCCAGCAAATCTGTATATACTTTAATTTCCCTGTCACGCTCTTGGGCTTACTGTCTTTAACTGTAGGCTGTTGTATTGTTCCATGTTCCAATCCATTCCGTTGTTCCATGCATTTACTGACACACATGGGCATAATTTTAGGGAAAGAATGCAAATAGAGGGAATATTTCGAATAGAGCTGCAAAGCATCTGACATGGACAGAATGCACCAAAAAAAGGCTTTAGCACATTGCAAAACACACTGATGAAGTTTATCTCCCCGTCTTCCCTCCAGGAGATCCAGAAGTTGAATGTGCAGCTCAGAGAGAAGGAGCTGGAACTGGATAGCGTCAGGTGTCAGCCAGACCATGAGAAGGACCAGGAGATTCAAAGGCTGCGGTCGGCCTTGGAGGAGAGGGAGCGCTCCGAGGCCACCAGAGCCGTGCTCTGCAGCTCTCTGGCAGAAGAGGCTGACCAGCTGCGTGGCCAGCTCGGCGCAACTGTGAAAGTGTGCCAGGAGCTGCTGGCAAGACTGGAGAAAGAGAAGAAGGGGGGAGGAGAAGTGGAGATAGACGAGCAGCGAAAGGCTAAAGAGGTGTGTGGGATACTTTGGCCTCGTTTAGATTTTGTAGCGTGATAAATTGTGTTGTGCTTCAAGAACTCCACTATTTTCCCCACATGGAACTTCTGTTTAATAATTTGTACAGACGGCAGAGTCATCGGACACAAGTGGTGTTCATGCTCAAATCCTTCAACTTGAGGAGGAGAATAAACAGCTGAAGCAGCGAGTGGCATATGTGAGTCTTAAAAGTTGTGCTCAATATGAATGTATTCAGCATCAGAGTAATATCAAAATAGAACGTCATTCATTTAAAAATGTCCTCTTTTAAGGTACAAGGTTTGAATTCCCAGTGGCAAAAGTATGACTCGAGCAGGGAGGACTACATAAGAGGTTTATGTCAGAGGCTGAAGGAGAGCACTGGGCATGGCCTGATGCCTGGACTGAGCACTGTCGGCACTGGGTTGCTTCATCAGGAGATTTCCAGGCTCAATGGCTTACTGGAGCAGAAGATGAGTGAGTGTGCGAGGCTGGGGAGAGAAGTGGAGGAGATAAGGAGGGAAGACCAAGAACGAATCCAGACACTGCAACAGCAGGTTGGTGCTTTGGTATAGTTAGTGTTGTTTTGTTTAAGTGGAACCAAGTCTGCATGTATTTACACTTTTTTTAAATATTTTATTCTTCAGGTTCTCATTTACACAGAAGATTTTAAGTCGGAGCGCACTGACAGAGAGCGAGCACAGAGCCAGATCCAAGACCTGAAAGAGCAAATGTACCAGTTAAAACAGCAGCTACACAAACAGGTGAGACAAAAGGCCTTCAGTGGCGTGGGCAACGGTGTCCACAGAAGTGTTCAGGTTCTCTTACGTGTTGCTGCTGCATTTCTGACCATGTACACGTTGCATGATTTTCAGCAGGGAGCTACCAGAGAGAACAGAGACGCGGTTCCGATGTGTCGTGTGCACATAGGCCACAGGATGTCCTCAAGGCGACACAAGGACAATGCAGAGCATCTATTGAGGACCACTGCTGAGACGCAGCAGCAGCAGCACGTACCTGCAACAGCAGCGGCGGCGGCAGCAAACACCATCTGGAGCGAATGTCCAGGTCTGTCAGAGTTACAGTGCCCACGTTGCCAGGCCAAGTTCAGTGACACAGACACTGCAGAGTACCTGAAACATTGGGAAGAATGTGCCAAACTATAAACGAACACTTATTCTTATCTAAAAGAAAAAGACAGATATCTTTTGCTGACAGTAAATGAACACTGATGAGCAGCACTACACCGCAGAAAATAACCTGAGTCAAGTTTCCAGGTTCAGAGAAGCGTGAATACAGTTTAAATAACTGACTCAAAATGTTTGTACATAGGGAAGCAAAACTGTACAACCCTGTAAGAAAAGAGTCCATCAAGCTTTTAGTTTAAAAAGATTGTTAGGTTCTGAGTCCTGCGGCAATGTAGGAGGTTAACGTGGAGGGAAAGAGGATGTTAATGCAATATATCAAATATCATATACCTCAATATGTCAAATTACAATCTTATTGCACTTTCTTGACATTTAGCCAAAAACTAATTGTAGGATTGTACGATTTTAAAGATTTGTGCTGCATAAGCTTATTTTAGAACTAGACACCTAGTTGGTAATGTGGTGCTATAATATTAAAATATTAATTTTTTTTTGATTAAACTGTACACATTTATTTTCAGTAAATTATACAGTATATTAAAACAAATTTATTACTATTTATTCTTTCTGCATATATACAAAAATGGAATCCTTTTGATTGATGCCATTATTTTTCTACCAAAGTCACATGATATTGCTGTTATGGGAAGTTTGGGATGAAATGTTTAACAGTTTACCACACAGAATATTTTGAGATCCACTTTTTGAAACTGTGTATGCAAAGATTGCATACCAACAGAGAGTTTGCTTATTTTTGGATATCATGCAATCTTCTAAAGCTGGCATATTATTTTTGTAATAAAAAATGTTTACCCACTCTGATTATATACGCTCATTTCAATTTTTATTATTGCATGGTGTATTTCAATTCTCGTGACAGCCTGCAGCCTCGAGCACTAACCACCGATTGCAGCCTAACCACGAAAATGTTGGCACTACTTTAACTGAGTCTGTGTGTAGGTTCTCCTTGTGTGTCCATCTATGTCACGTGTGTGTGTGTGTGTGTGTGTGTGTGAGCGCGCTGTGGAAAACCCCTTCCCAGTGTTGCCTGAATGGGCATGCTGCAGTGTGACAGCCAGATTCCCAGCTGCTGTGAGGCTAAAGCAAACACTGCAGGAGTGCAGTAGTTCAGGTTACGTCCAGCATATGCACACGCACACACGTACGTGTACATGTACACACACGAGTGCCTGCAGACAAGTTTGTGATTAAAACACTTCTGCAGTCGGTGGCTGTGCAGTATCACTTTGACAAACACGGTGCTGTTTGGGGAATCGGATGTCATGGGTTTGGTGTAAGCACAGGAAGCTGGACATCCCCTGTTCAAAAAGGAAGTAGGTAGTTGCAGTGCATAGAAAAGGCACAGCCAAACAGTGGCACATTGTGTGTATGTGTGAATGAACACATACGCATTCTGCTGCATTGTTTCCTGATAAGATAACGGAATATGTAAAAGTAAAATGATGCAGAAAAAAGAGTTGACCTTTTCATCAACAATTAATTTCGACCCATAAATGGTACAGCAAAAGGTTGCAAAATCAAATTTCTTATAGTAGTCTATTCAAGTAGAAAGAAAGCAAACATTAAGTTAGATTTCTTTGCACTAGGGATGGAAAGATGTTTATTGCACGTCCTACTATAAAGCACTCAAGTTTGTATTGGGGGAGCCTGCTCTTTTTTGTTAATCCAGGACATAATGATCTTGTGATGAGCTTGTTTATGATTCTTGTTTTTCCACACTAAAGGCTTAGTGCATAAGAATTAGTGATATCTATCATGGGGGCTGCACATATTGATTATTCACTTTGTAAAACTTAAGGTCAAACCTTTATTCTTTGTATGCAAAGTTGCCTTCCATTTCAAAATGCGGAACACATACTTTAGCTGGTTGGTCTACTGTAGAAAAATAAATTTTACTTGTAAAGCAAGTAAAATAAAAGGTTAATTCTCAGGTTGGAAAAACCAAATGATTTTTATTGTGTTTATACACTTAGAAAATACTAAAAATACTAATGCAATGTCATGACAGTGATAGTCTCTTGACCATGTTTACATGGACACCAATAATCTGATTACTGGCATTGTTCTAAATAAAATAATACCGTATTTTGATTGATATCAAAGTGACTTGTTGCATTCATAGACATTTTCCCGTTTATATGTTACAGAGCATAGTAGGATATGCTGGCTCATGTTCATTGCTGAGTTTATAATCTGATTACAGTGTGGAACTACAATCAGAATACTCCACGTTTTAATCAGATTGATGTTCATTCTGAATATAAACTAATTCAAGTTAAGGTCTGTTTTACAAGGCAGTGTCTTATTCAGATTTTTGTCGGCTTATAAATGTAATGCTGTCATTTTCCCGAACACGTGTGAAATTTAGTTTTTCAGTATTGAGCCTCATTTAAAAATAATAAACACTACTTCTGAAAGTGGAATAAAATAAAACGCATGCAGGGAACGATACCTTTTGTGAGTGATTTAGTTTCTGAAGAATGTCACTTACATAAACACACCAGTTTTACTCTAATTCATGTGCCCACAAAGGAGTGGGTCAGATTTGGGCTTTTAAGGGCAATACGAATGTCTCGTCTATAAGTCAACCACATACTCTGACAGGAGCGTTCACAAAGGCAGTGAGGTGTGTGCTGGGGATTCTCCCCCAGCACACACCTACTTATGAAAGGGTCTATAAATGACTGAACTTCCACAGACGCTCTACCCACCGATCTGAGAGTGGAAAAAAAAAATAGGTCACAAGTTCCCACCTGAGTGTCTGGGAACTTTTTTTTTTTTCTTGTAAGAAATAAAGAATGAATAAGAAAAGTCAAGTGACAGTGGTAGAGCAGTTCCTGTTAGAAACAGGTTTCAAAGCAGTCCTATATACTTCAACAGAGGGAAAACTTCTGCCCAACACTTATCCAAATACAGAATGGATAAATAGGGCCTTTTAATCTTCTGTGTATCCTACAAGAATGGGAATTTCCCGCCATCGCGAGGGAATTCCCAAAAGAAGCCAACGAGCTTATATGAAAACTGGGGTGCTGTCGACTTGAGTGGATCATCCTGTGCTGGTTGAGGTAGTTGGTATTAATGTTGACATTTATTAAAAAAAAAAAATACAACAACAAAAACAAACAAAAAAAAAACAACCTTTTGATGAGGAAGTCCAAGGTTTCAGCGATCAAAAATGGCAACGAGGCAGAAAGCGGTGGTGGGGGGGAGATTCCATGTTTTGAAGATGCATGCGATCCTGAAGTGCTCCAGGCAGCCAACGATGAAAAGATCAGCAGTCTGATTACAAGCTGCAAGGCAGCTCGGATCCCTTTTAATAACCCTACTGGCGCTCTCTCCCTGTCATTGTCGGGCAGCCGAGTGCACCCATTGTCTTCTCCTCCATTCACATCAATCAGGACAATCCACTTTCACACACACAAATTAGTTTTTCTAAGGCAACTTTGACCCCCCCAAAAAAAAAGTACGAGTATCTGACAGGAGAAAGGCGTTCTCGACTCTTATCACCTCGCATATCAAAAAAAAAAAAAAAAAACAAATCTGTGCCATGCTAACGTTTTATTCAGATCACGGCCTACAGTCACCTCTTGAAAAATTTTACCCGGTGATTTTGACGTGTCCTCATTTGCTTAAATGCGGTCAATCCAATCTTACATCACAGGCAACTGAGAGTGAGCACGCTTCTACATTCATTCATTCGTACCTGACATTAATTATGAGTCACATCTGCCCCGGTGGCCGCAACAACCCATAACCTTTTGTCTTCCATGAAGTACATGTACCTAGAGTTGTCATCAAATTTGTAAAACTGGTAAAAAAAAAAATTTTTTTAATGTGAAATCCCTCCCTTGATTAGCACAGCCTTGGAAAAGTCTAGAGGAACTTTACTGTAAAAACTTCCTCCTCCTCTTTATCCATTCAGCAGTGATTCAAATATAAATAAACGCTGCTATAAAAAGGGGATATTGTGAAATGTTTGTTACCTCTTGGGAAACACATTTAAGTGATTAATAACAACTTTGAAATCAGGGCTTTCCTCTTTGTTCTTCCCCCCCTCAGAAGTTGAACACGTACACACTAACATGAACATATTTCAGCTGATTATTTGCTCATATAAAAGTGTCATTTTGCTCCGTAATGTAAAACATCCCGGCAGAAAAACGCCAAAATAAAGTACCACAACTTGTGTGCTAAGGTATGTATCAGCTCGCTGACATTTAGATCAGCCAAAGCATGTCCTCATTTCACACTTACTTCACCAGAACGGGAATGTACTTGATTTCATAACTGCCGCAATTGAATTTTTCCCAAGAGGCGCGTGTTCACAAAATATGCAACATGTAAATGCCCGCTGTCGTTCAGTGGCAGATGCTTTTTAGACATTATTTGACATAACACCGAGACAGAACCTCAGGATCTACGGCATTTGTCTTTCTGGCTGAAGATGAGCATTCATTGGTCGATTTCCCAAAAGGACAACTTTCAGAAAGCTGCAGCATTAGCTGCAAAAATAGGCGAAGTTCTTGCCTCGGTTCAGTCTGACTGAAGTGCCTTACACTTGATTTAATTAGAGCCTCAGTCAACATGATGACTCATGTGCACTGTATCTAGAGCCGTGGCTCTCAAACTGTGGTATGTGCATCATTCATGGTACGTCAGCTTCCCCGGTTGGTACTTGGAGGACAATGAGAAATAATGTTCTACTGTATATGCCAGGGTTTGTTATTGTTATTGGAGTAGAGCTGAGACATTTTGACCGGGAGTGCATAGAAAAAGAAACAAATAAACAAACAAAAAAAAAAAAATTCAACAATTTGTAAACCTTATGTCTCGCTCCATCTTAATCTAATTTCAGTATTCCAGTGTCTGAAGTCGGCCTATTTACACCACTGTATTTTAACATTCGTGACAATAATGTTACTTCAAGAGATCAGTATTTTCTCAGATGGTACTTGGTATAAAAAAGTTTTGAGAACCACTGCACTAGATGTAAAGACTTACACCAACCAACAGCCAGTTAACTTTGGAAAAGCAGGTAGTCTGGCTCAATCCAACTGTCCAAAAAAAGAAAGGTGTAAGCTCATCA
The DNA here is from genome assembly GCA_016785285.1 of Brachirus orientalis. NCBI lineage: Eukaryota > Metazoa > Chordata > Actinopteri > Pleuronectiformes > Soleidae > Brachirus > Brachirus orientalis. The sequence goes on from JAFBJR010000175.1 coordinate 6,516,589, forward strand.
TTTACGTCTCTCATTACACATAAAAAAAAAAAAAGTAAATGTATTAAACACTTCTTCTCTTGAGTTGTTTCCATATTTGAGTCAAGCTCAAGGCTCAATTACCAACTAGGCAAGTCCAGAAACCGCTTTAGAACCCTGGACGAGCCAAAAAAAAGCCCTGGGGATCAATTCATCTAATCTATTCAACATTTGATTAAAGATATGAAATTGGCAGTAAGCTATAAAGTAAAATCTGATTGGTTATCGATCCTGTAATAGGGATGCTGTGTCAAAACCTCTAGGCTTGAGACCTTTAATTTCATTTTAGCTAAATTGTTTATTTTGCCTCAGTGACAGTTGATTACCACTCATAAGGCAATGGGTTTTTTTTTTAAACAAGTAATGATAGGTCTCTCGATTTATCATAAAACTGTTAAAATAAATAATGCCAGTCATTATCACCTGAAGTCACAGATAACACTATCAAATCATTTTAGTTGTATGACCAACAATCACAAACTCAAAACGTGAATTTCCTATCATAGAAAATTTCAAAAGTGAACAAACTCCACAGCTTAAATGTGTCCGCTTTCTTGATCTGTGGTGAAAGAAATAAAATCCTCATGTATAGCAGGGTTCAAAAGGGGCGTCAGAAACAAATCATGGAAATTCACACACAGCTAATCAGCCGCTGATTGTATTCTCATATTCCATGGACGGATATTGCTTATCTTAAAAGCAAAGTTTCCCCAAAATGTCAAACTATTTCTGTAAAGGTGCGTTTTACAACTTCTACTGCATGTAGGAAATAAGTTTTGACACAAGACACATAATCCTGCCATACTACTGTATTCCATCTTTCAAAAAAGAAAGACAAGATTTAATATTACTTAACAATATGTTAAAAGTAGCCAGTTTGGCTTCAGTGTTAATACAATATACACTCTATAACAGATTGATAGTGTGAGTATTGTTCTTTTTCAATTTCATTCTGAAAGTACTCTGATACAAGCTGGCTACAGGTCAAAAATCAAGAAAACAAAAACTGTAACTGGTACACTTTTACTCAACAGTTTGTTAAACAGAACTTAAAAACCAAAAAAAAAGAACATTTGTCAAGTATAATGCCTTCCTCCTCTCTGTGAATTAAGGTGTTGGTGGATGGGATCAGGGAGTGGAGACCAGCTGACCAAGCCCAATCCCTTGTCAACCATGTGGATGCGATGCCGTGCTAAGAACGGGAAACAATGGTATAGTGAGCCACAATATCTCAAATACAGCTTTTAATTCATTACATTTCTCTTTTTTTGTAGTTTCCATTATCTCTTTTTCTGGGAAGGGAACCATCCAGACATATCATCTTTTGACTACAAGTAAGCCAATATAAGAAAATAATTTCAGACCATGGCTTTTTCAGTCACGAGAAATGTCCAACTCAGGCTAAAAGCACACAAGCACACAAGGAAAGTTAATCAAGTGTAAAGTAGCATTTTGTGATTCTTTTTGAGTAATTTCATTTCATTTTTGTTTCAGTTTTGCAGGTGAGTCAGTCCTAACGGGTCTGTGTTGGAACCACACAGTGACAAGAACAAAGCAAGGCAGCGTGGGTGTGATTTGGGCACAGCAGGAGTGAGCTTCTGGGAGAACAACAGCTGGGTGGAGGCAAAGGTAAAGGCAAAGGCGTGGGTGGGAAAGGTGAGGGTTGGGTGTAGCTGTTAGGGTACTGATTCCGTCCTCACAAACACCCTCAGTGTGCAGCAAAGGTGGCCTTCTTCAAACTGAAGTTTGACCAGTTGATGGAAAGTCGCTGACGGGTCTGCCGAGCAGAATCCAAGCAGAACCTGAGGACACACCAAAAAAAAATGGTTAACTCTCAAGAGATGCCATTTCAGTTTTGAAAATTAAAGCTTACATACTAAGTCTTTCAGTTAAATGTGCTACACCGGGACGTGTACAGACAAATGTTACTCTGTATTCCACCAGAGGTCAAACACTTTTAGGTTTATTTAAACTTGACAACATCCATTTACAAAAGCAAGGAACATCTGTGTCTCTCCCATAACTATCCAACATATCCCTTGACCAAATTTGGCAGGTGATATTCTAGGGGCAGCAGTGTGTGCAGTGCCAACGTTGGTGAGATTTAAATAAGAAATTTCGAAAGATATCAGTAGAAATGTAAGAGATACTGGATGTTGTTTAAAGACCTACTTCGGTGGATATTCCACTCATCTGTTTATCACACATCTGTCATAACAGTTCAGTTGACGGGACTGAAACATTGAAATATTCAAATATTGAATGGATACTGCACTAGAGAGTAAAAAAAAGTTGAGAAATGTTACATCACTATCTAGCAAAAGGTTACACTTAGTACACATACCTTTTGAAATATTCCACCTCCCTCTCCGTTTCATCCATCTCAGTGCTGTCCAGGTCAATGTCTTTGGGCAAGAATACATCATCTGAAGTAAAGAAAAGAAAAGCATGGCATAAACTTGTATTCAGAAAAGTGTATTGAATATTCTTCTTTGAAAAATATTATAGTATTTTTACATCAAATACCATGCCCTAGCATTTTATGTGTGGCCTCACAAGTTCCACTTTGTCAGTGGAAAATGCTGCAGAGCCACATCGTCAAACCACAGAGCCATAAGAGAAAGTGCACATCAAAACATGATCGCAAATCATAATAATACAAACCTATTGAGCTGTTCATTTTGTCCCCCTTCTTCTTCTTGTTCTTCTTGGTCTTGCCTTTGGGCTGTGGGGACTCTGCACTGGGAGGTTTGCCGTTTTGCTGGGTCTGCTCAGACTGGGAGGCTGGTGGGGGAGATGGAGAGGGGTTTGACACAGGTGGGCTTCTCCTGTCGTCCTTTATTTGGGTCAGGGGCTGTTGCTGTTGCTGCAGCCTCTTCCCATTCGCACTTCTGTTGTTACTCTTGTCCTCCCTCCTGAATTCAGTGGTTGGGAGAGGAGACAGAACCTCGACAGGTCTGATTTGTGTTGCTTTGGTGTATGTTGAAGTGGCGGGGCAGGTGCCGTTAGTTAACTTTGCCGTAACGCCTGAGCTCTTGGGTAACTCTGTGGCTTTCTTTACGGTGGCCTCACAAGAGGTCACCTTAGCAGACTGTTTGGCCTTAACTTTGTTGTTGATCTCAAGGTGAGATGTAGAAGTGCCATTGTGGAGAGTGGCTGGAGTGTTGGGGATGTTGGTCTCAGCAGTTAAGCCCTTATCAATGGTGCGTTTGGGGCTGTGCTGTGTATTGGATTGGGGTGCAGGGTTGAATCTAGGGTCCCTCTGGTCGGGGAGGCGAATGAGAGTTTGAAGCAGCTGTGCCTTTCCGTTCTGAAGATTATCTAGGACGTTCTGAGCTGTCTGTTTAAGGGGCTGTGGGTTGTTTTGAGGGGGTGCTGTGTTCTCCTTTGCTTTCTCTTTCTTTTTCTTCTTTGCAGCACGATGTTGCTGCAGCTCCTGCAGTCGGAGCAGTTCCATTTGAAGAGCTGCCTCTTCCTCTTCCTGCCGCTGTCGCCTTTGCTGCTCCTCTAACAGCAGCTGCTCTTCCCTCTCGCGGGCCTCTGCCTCCAGGCGAGCTTTCTCCTCCATCTGAAGCACATAGAGACGTATGTTTTCAGCAATATTACAACTTCAGGCTGAAAAATCTCGGTTGTGAGCAAAAACGAAACCTGTGTGACATCATAGTATTAATTCTTAATTTTTCTATTTTTTGTTTTTTTATTTTTATTTTTTTTATTTTAAATGGATAGATATCAACTGGAGAGCCTTATGACTTTCACCTTCTTCTGTTTATGCCTGGCCCGTTTCGCTGCCTTAGAACTGGAGGCTGGTTTATTGTCAGCACTATTGATGAACTGCAACAGGTCCTCTACCCGTCTGTGGTCCTCCACCCCTCCATCCCGTTCTATCACTGGTTGATGTTCCTCACGCTTTGGCTGCTCCTCTTTACGTTTTGTCAGGCGCAATCGTAACTTCTCCCGCATCTCTGCATAGTTTCGACTGGTGGGAGCAGCTGGGGGCTGGGTGAAGCAGGCAAAGACAACACTATCAGTAAAAATAGTCAAACCATGATGTAGCACAAGTCTCATTTAAAATCCATTTATTCAGTCTAAAATGAACTGAAACTTGATATCGCACAGAGAAACTCATGTATAAACTAAATTTGTCAGAAATAAACTTCCTCATTAGTTAAACGTGTGCCATACCCCGCCATGCCCGAAGAACTCGCAGTAGCAGCAGTCACAGTACTTTCCTTCCTTCTGGTTGGTGGAGGTGGAGGTGGAGGAGCTATGCTCAGAACAACTGTCCTCATCTTGACTCTCTTCTCCATCGTACGGCTGGTGCTCATACGCTCCATTCCCCTCACAGCGATGGCCCTCGCAGTCAGGGTCACTGAAAAGAAAAAGACACTATGAGACACAAGACAACAACATCTCCTTTCCAGATAATCAGCCTCTGCCACTCATATTAGGTTTCCTTGGTGTTTTACCTGCAGACACTGGGTGGGGCACTGACAGGACCATCTGTTGAAGAGTTTGGAGGCTCTGCAGGAGGGAGACACAAACCTTGATGGGCTTCTACAAAGTCTGGGGCTGGGGCGGCCATCTTTGGGAAGGGCTGTGATCCCATTGTGGGAAGGTGTGAGGGTGCTGGGGGCAGTGGAGGGAGGGGGGTCAAACCCGTGGAGCTGTTTCTAGGGGTGACGGGAGCTGGCTGCCTGTGGTCCTCTTTACCTAAATTGTGAAATACATCATCTAGAGGAGACAAAGATGCAGTGAGTGAAACTGGTGTTCAGGTCTCCAAAAACTTTGAAGTCAAATTTGAAACAACAAAGTCAGAAACAATGCTTTCATTAAAATAGACACCAATGAATATAACAAATAGGATTGATAAAAAAGATTTACTGTAGTGGGACTTTTATTTATTTTTTCCTGATTATACTGTATGGTTTATCCATGGAGTTTGTATTATGTGCTTAGTATGTGTACTAAGAAAAAAACTTTTCTTTTTCTTAAATAGTAGATTCAATTCATGTAGAAACTAGCATTTTAAGGAGCACTCAGTAGAAGCGATATTGTTTCATTTAGCTTGATATTGTGGAAACTCTATACTCCATATACTATACATTTTATCCATACTTCAACTAAAGGGTCTAGGTAGTAGCAAACATGCAAAGACAACAACTTGCAGCTCAAGTCCATGAGATGCTGTTCACCAATAACGAGCACAGTCATGTTTTCTTCCCAGGTTTCTATCTTATAACTCAAAAACAGTTCATGCCACAGCCCTAAACCCGCAGTTTTCTAAATCCTACATTAATCAAACATAAGACAATTTATCGATACAAACCTAAGCATTGCTCCAACCCCCCTATATTACCTAAAGAGTTGGGTCTTTTAGATGCTAGGTGGATGGGTGGGTTATTACTTGACTGGACAGTGGTGGCAGTACAGGACACAGAGGACATAGAAGCGGAGGTGGCCATCACTATTCGGTTGGTCTCCATGAAGGCATCCTGGAAATTGTAGAGACATTTCTTCTTGGCACCGCTCTTCTTCTGCTCTTTGGTTTCTGAAGAGGAGCACGATGATGACGATGACAGTGATGATGATGACAGTGATGAGGAAGAGGAAGCGGGCACAGCAGTGGGCAGCGGAGGGTGTTCCCCTTGGGGGCCAATGGATGACGTTGGAGGGAGAGGGACGTCAGCAAGGGGTGGTCCAAGCATGTCACCTGTTTCATTAGATTAATTAGAAATGTGAATAATAGTGTGATTTCAACTGGTTTGTAGAACTTGTTTTATAAATCACCCCCCCCCATTCATCCCATAATTTGTCCCATTCCCACTGGTGAAAAAAAATGTTTCATCGCCGGTTCAGATGGGAATGGGTTTAATTGGCATTCCCTTCTGGGTCAGATGATTCTGGCATCTGAATGAACACAAGACTAGGGTGAACGTGCTAATTTCTTCTTCATCTGCTCTGTTCTTGCCATTTCTGGGGCAATGGTATGACATGCATAGCTGTTAGCACTAATGTTTGTTTTGATCCTTACTTTTAAAAACTTGGGACAGTGCTACTATTTTATTGATTTAATCAATTGGATCATATAAATGATGATTTTAAAGAGAGACTTGAGTAAAAGATGCAAAATACATAACCTAACATATCACTAAGAGCTAGAGTTACTGATTGTTTTTCTTCCGATGACTCATTTTGTTTCCAGTGTGTCCATAATATCACTGTTCATGCACAGGTGATCACAGAACTAGGGCAAAAGAGTGGAAAAAAAACAAGACAAAAAAAAAACACACACACAGGGCAGAATATACACTAGGAATGGTGATGGTTTAAAAATTGTGGGCATATGTGAAAAGGGCTTTATTGAGCATGTCTGTTGCACCAGAGTTTCTCACCTGGCAGGGACTCAGGCAACAGCACAGATGGATTCCAGCTTTTCATCACAGCAGCATCCCACAAGTTCTCGAACTTGAGTGAGAGGCACTGCAGTGAGCTGTTCCAGTCTCCTGTTCCACCTGCACTGCTGAAGCAGTTCTGGTAGACGTGCTCTGGTAATGACGGGCTGAATGCTGGCTGCTTGGCTGCCGAGTGGCTTGTTGTTGAGGTTGGGGGCAGAGGCTTTAGGAAGAAACACAGACGTTGAAAAAGAAGAAGGTTTATGAGATGAACTGATTTGTGCTGTTATATAATTCAGTTTTGAAGTGCTTTTGACCATCTCAGTCAAGGTTCAGTCTGACCCCTTGTGGTAGAATTACAATAATAGTGAAACTAAGTGAAAGTAGATGCCATGCAGCTTAGTATTGTTCCTGGAACCTAAAAAAAATCCCCAGTGTGAAGAAAAATTTCCCTTAAAGTGAATATTATTAGTGATTTTACACATTGAAAAAGAAAGTAAAAAGAATTTAAGTGTGACCTTATGACTGAATGGCCATGGGAATTATCCTCACCTTGCTGTGTGTAAGAGGAGGACTGGGTGGGTAGAGTGTGGGGTGCAGTAGGGGCCGGGAGAAATTGTGTAGGGGCAGGTGACCATGGATGTGGGGGTAGAGGTGGAGGGCAGGATGTGCAGGGGGAGTCTTAGTATCTGTGAAGAACTGGTGTCCAACAGCAGGAGGTAGAGGAGCGTGGAGCCGATTCGGAGGCAGGCATGTGGCAAGGCCAAGCGTAGAAGAGCTGGGATCCTGGTTGCATACGTGGCACTCGCAGGCATGCTGAACCTGTTCGACCTGAGAGTGGTCACACAAATGGATATCATGTAGCCTGCTTTTAAAGAGATAGTTCAGGATTTCAAATGTAAAATGTGTGGGGAAAAGTTTGTATACCCTCCTTCTCCCACACCCAAAGCTCTATAGCAAAAATCAGTGTTTTTAATCACTAGAGACACAGGAGCTACTAGTCTACTGCTGCCTGAATTGGTAAGTTGTATCACTTAGGTAAATCTGAACAAAGGAGTTCAAACACAAAAGTCACAAGATAACACATTTGAATGTAACAGTGATGACTTTCTCTTTGAAACTGAGCTTCAACAAAAGGCCATTTAATGGTGAGAAAAAGTCATGCAGGTATAGTATACAGTATATTAAAAGTGTGTCTTAAGCTATTTATTTCCTTCTGTACTTGCTGGCAGCCATGTTATCAGTGACAACAACTGTCCAGGTCCCAGGCTGATTCATGAAATGATGGTGAATGTGGCAGTCAGTGTTGATAACGTGTCAATACCTCATACTACCACAATTCAAAAAAAAATTAACTACCCCTTTAATTTTACTTAGTGTCACAGCTTAGGCCTCAAAACAACCCTAAACACTATAGTACTATATATTCTAGTCCTTTGTGTGACACTGTAAAGCTGTCACTTAAATACACCAAAAAGTGTATGGGCTCTTAATAAAGGACAACTGTTGTATTGCATGTAAAAAATTAAGACTCTTTATTAAACTTGTAACTATAAAAAGTTTGTGGACACTTTATAGTCAGGGTCAGAGTCACGTACTGAGCCAAATGGGCTCTTGTATCACTTGTATGATGTAATAATTGTCTGTTTCTTTTAAGTACTAGCGGAGCACACACATGCACATATTAAAACATGGGGTACTTCCTGTTTAAGTGCCATGGATAAATATGACTGTGCAAATACCTGTTGGTGGTTGTACGTGGGTGGAGGACTGCTGTTCTTTCCTGAGGAAACCTCCTCCTGCTGCCCAAGAGGCTCACTGCTAACCTCACCATCAGCTTCCTCCTCATCACCTTCTGATGAACTGCTGCTGCTGGTAATGTGAGGAGACTGGGACAAAAATGAATAAAGCAAAGAGGGCTGAATTAAAAACACAACACAGAACAAAAAACATTTTCCCAAATTACCATCATCACGTTCATAATATGTTTCATTATGCAGAAACTCAGCAGGGGGGGAATTCACAACTAGACAAAACACAACAAATAGAACAAAAGAGGACACACCCCTGCCTTTAGGGCCATGTTTTCTCCTTCCCCGTTGATGTCATTGTGGAGACCATTCACAGCAGCTGTCACGACACTACTCTCCTCATAACCAGCCATAGGATAGATGTCCCCAAACTTGCTGGACAATGGAGGCACTTCGTCATCATCACTAATGCTAGAAGAGAAGAGACAAGAGTATTCGGGTTACAAGAAATGAACAAGCTATATGATTAGTGTTGTGTTTGGGACAGTATCTGGCTGACTAACAAAGTGTTGCTATCCCCTTCAGGCAGAAGGAGCCTTGTATGTTGCAGAATGGTAATGGGAGAACTGGAGTTGGAGCCAGATGCTGAACTGCCAGAGGAGAGGCTGGGAGGGTGAATCTCATTCATGTAATCCCGAGGTGGGTCTCCCTGTAGAGGCAGTTTGATGTGGAGGTCCTCAGCGATGGGGGAGTCCATGATGCCACATGTAAGGATGTGCGAGAGACTACAGTCATCACAAGTGCACCTGAAGGTAAAGACAAAAACTAATTCATCTGCAACAAATGACATTTCTTAAGTTTTTAGTATATTATTTTGTTTTAACGTTAATTCAAATTGCTCCTAAAAGTGTCTTACACTCGCACTTGTTTTTTAATCTTAACACCACTAACTCATTTGCTGAAACAAGAATGTATACTTTATCATACTTTCTTATAATTTATTTCCACATCCAGTCTTCAGAAAACATCTGGCTCCAGAAAATCAATTCTTACTTCCTGTGAGTAACTTGACAGAATGAGGTCACAACATATGAACACAGGATCAAATTTTCTACAGAATCCTGATGCAATTGTATCATTGAGTCAGATTCAACTAAATTTACTTGTGCCATGAATTCAGGCCATATGATGACATAAATCCTGTGAGAAGTCCTCAAAACTCACCTTCTCCGATAATTGCAGTTTGGACAATCGGGAATACTCAGACGAGACGAGAGCATTCTCATAGTGTCTGTGAAGTTGTTATCTCCACTGGGGGGCTTCTGACTGTTTGGTAACTGTAGAAAGAAAAACATTAAGAGCTGCTCTGAAGCAGAGGAATGTTCATTTAAATCTAACATCTAAAGGCTTCATGCTCTTGGACTGTACCTGTTCTTCGATAAATCTCCTCTGTTTAAAAAACTCCCAGTCCTCCTTCAACATTCGCTGCTTACTCTTCAATGTCTGGAATCGACAGAAGAAGAAGCATTCACATCCATGAATTAGAAACAGAGAAACACATTAAGGATATGTGTACACATAAAATAACGTCGCTTACGTTTTTGCTGACCAAAGACTTATGTGGCTCTGTTCTTTGGTTGGTGAGACTCTGCCCCTCCACCTTAAAAAGCAGCTGCAGAAGAGTCACAAACTTACATCTTGATCGAGAACTACCTTTTCATTTCTGCTATTGCTTTCTGTATCAAATGCATTTGCGCATCATCTTGAATGTGTATACCTGTTCGTCCACATAGTCGTCAATCCTCTTCTCACACTCCTGCCATTCAGCCGCCACTGACGCCATTTCCTGCTGCAACTGCTGGTAGCTCTCTAACAAGGTCCTATACATGTCTTCATTGTATGAATCATGGGAGGCTGTGCCATGTCTGTAAAAAAAAAAAAAGGTTAAAATAATCCAAAAGGCATATCAAAAATTTAGGTTTAATTTGTGTCAAAAATAGCAAAGAATCCTGTTGATGAATGGTAGAGTTACAAGTGTTAGCCTTTGCTTACTTCAGCTGTGCAACTAGCGTAGGTAAACTGCTGTGCAAGATGGGTTCAGAGAATACCAGATTCTCAAAAAGGTGCTTGTTGTGCAGCTCCCATGTCACCTGGAATTTCTTGAGGTGCTCATTCTCCTTAGGAAAACAAAAAGGTTCAGGTGACAAGTTGACAATGACAGTAACAAAGCGTGAAAGTAATAGATATTTCAAACACAGTAATGTAGTAACATGCCAAGCAAAATGTATTTTGCAACCAACACAAAATATCTGGTTCCACAAAAAAGACAAACTGACCAGGGTGAGTAAGAAGCTGCTGATGGTGCGTGCAGCTTGACAGAGGGCACTGTACTCCTCCAGCAGCAGCGAGATGAACTGGTGGGCCTGAGGAGGACCATGCACTGCAGCCACAGTTCCCAAATGTCCCACCATCTTGGAGCCTGCAGAAAGGTGTTTCAGTAGCCGCACCTTCATTTCCAAGACATATTCACGCGCCTGCTGCTCTAACCGCTGATACAGTTGGTAGGGGTCCTTCTCACAGAGTCTGCAGAAGCAAATGAAAGAAATTGAGCTTAAATGTTAAACACAGAAACAAACAGGTACACAAAAGCCTAGTGTCAACATACTCCCCTGTCTCACAAAGTTGTTTAAAAAGAAATCCTAAATCTGGATCTGGTTCACAACCAAAATCTTTTCATTTCTTCCTTGGGACATAACCTACATCACTAGAAATTTTAATCCAAAATCCATCCTTTACTTTTTGAGTTATGCTGCTCAAAACATTGCAGCCAAAAACAACCTTGGTGGAGGAAATAAAAGCAAAAATAAAAATAGTGGAAATGCCAGCCAGTAATGTTCCAACCTAACAAAACAGGTTCTCTCTCATTAATCTCCATCCATCCATCTTCTGCCTCTTATTTGCGGTTGGGTCACGGGCGCAGTGGCTTAAGCAGAGAAGTCCAGACTTCCCTCTCTTCAGCCATTTTATCTAGCTGTTTTGGGGGAATCCCAAGGCATTCCCAGGCCAGCCGGCCAAGCCCCCCAACACCCTGGGTGACATAACTTTTATGGACAGGATTTCTAGTGACAAAGGGCAGCCCTGGCAGAGTCCAACCCCAAATGGAAACGAATCAGACTTACAGACTTACAGCCAGCAATGCAGACCAAGCTCTGACACTGGTTGTACAGGGCCTTATCAAGGGGTCCAGTACCCCATAGTCCTGGAGCAAGTCAACAAGGCACGTGTAGACTGGTTGGGCGAACTGGTCTGTTTGTTTTTAATTAAACTTTGTCTGCAACATCCACTGAGGCCTCTAAAGTTCTGTAGCGCCCCCTAGTGGATGCATAACCTTAAAAAAAGTGGAATGCCATGTTGTTATACCTGTCCACCAGTTCCTTCATGCCCTCCTTGTCTCTCTCTAGAGGCTGGTCATGGTCATCTGCTAGTGGTGTTCCTGTCTGACGGTAGATGCAGCGGACCAGGTATCGAACCTCTGACCAGTGATTCTGCAGCTGCTGTGACTCTCTCTCCGACTCAGCGGAGATCTCCCTGTTATTCAGGACATACATTTATTTTTCATTCATTAAGTTTTTATGAAGAAGCAGACCAAAGCCTGATTTTTTTTTTTTTTTTTTTTACACAGTCACTCTGTGCTTTTGATAACTTGGAAAAACTTGAGTTGTGACACATTTCATTTTCAGTCATCTCCCTGTAACCACACACCTTGAGCTTGGATCTTTCAGTTGTCATTTTATGTTTGGTGATTTTTATCCAGATCTGTGTCATTTTTCATAGTTTTGACAATGGATAATTTCATTATGATGCTACTATAGTAGTTAGGGAGGAGGAGAGTTTGAAGTTACTTTTACTTTGAGCAGTCTTTCCCAATCCTGGTCCTCAGGGCACACTGTCCTGCATGTTTTAGATGTTGCCCTGCTCCAACACACCTGATTCAAATAGTCAGCTCATCATCAAGCTGTGGAAAAACCTGATAAAGACCCATTCATTTGAATCAGCAGGGCAACATCCAAAACATGCAGGATAGTGTGCCCTGAGGACCACAATTGGGAAATACTGACTTAAAGGATGGTAAAAATGCAAGAAACTAATTAAGGTAGGCAATGCTTCTGCTGAATCAAGAGACTGACAAAAGATGTTTCGATCAGACAAATGAAGATGAAGCATCTGAATCTACATGGTAACTATCAATCAAACTTGTTTAAGTGTTGGTTTGATAAATCGGGCTTAAAACTAAACTTACTTAAGTGAATAGGAAATTTAGTTAAATCAGAACTCACCGCCTCTCATTACATGCTTCACAGCTGCACACTGTATCAGTAGATATTGATGCGGTAAGGTCCGGGGCAGGGAGCATGGGTAGAGTTGGCGCAGCAGTGGTCAGTCTTTCCCCTGTGGCTGCCTCCTGGACCAGGTTTCCATTACCCACAGGCATGTGCAAAAGGAAGTCCTGGCTCTGTGTGGGAAATGTGAAAAACAGTGTAAGATATATTTAACAAATCTTTAAGGAAACAACCATGTTTTATGTCTAAACACTGCTCCACCAGTACATCAGTTGTCCTTAAAAAGGTCAGGATCTACACAAAAAACAGTTTTATTTATCAGTGACCAACTTTTCTAACCTCAGTGATTCAGAGACAGAATCCTGAGTGGTTTCTAATTATCATTACTCAGATACTGGGCCTATGCTATATATTTATGTGAAGATCACCTAATGTAAACTTTCTCCAGATGCCTCATGGTTAAAGCTTTCTAGTGGTTTTAGCCTTGTTGACAGCACTGCCACAGTATTGTGAGTCAGCATAGTACCCTCCCTGTTGAGGATGCAATGGAATAATACATTTAGGACGAAACCAAACCCAAGCCACACACACCCACAGCTAAGGAAATGTAACCTCTTAAAAACCCGACAAGCCTTAATAGAAGATAATATAAAGATCAATATGATATGGAGCAGCTCCAGAAAGTCACGTATTAGGATTTGCATTATTCTACTTGCACATTTATACAGTAGTGCACTATTTATCAATGACCTAATGCAAACACAATTTTAGTCTTGGCAGAATCACAGGGTAAGGGCTTTGAGGCAGTGCTTGAAAAATAATATTTGAATATGAAATCATTACTCACTGTCTATATCTCCGTTTATTACATTTCACTTGATCAAACCACACACTAAAAATAAATATTTGTAATAAATTAAAAAAAAACAGCAGTTTAACACTCTGAATTGTCAGACATATTAATTACAAGCAATAAAAACACCCTCAAAAGCCCAACCATGAGAAACAAAAGCAACTTTGTTTTCCAGCTAAAAAAACGAATCACATGATTTTTCCACAGCTAAATTTGCATTATCTTTACAAAGATACAAGCTGAGCACATACCATGTGCTGCTCCTTATGTGAGGATGCATTATACTTAGAAATCAAGGCATCTATATGGCATAGAGCTGAGTGGACAATACAGTCATGTATAAAGAAAATCTAATAAGTAATAAATCAAATGAAACAAAGTAAGGTATATACCTGAAGACACACCAAGAAGTTCCAATGTAATCTGAATGTATATAGTGTCTGGTCCACTGCAATGTTTCTGTTTCTAAGTGTGATGGATAGACATTTTTCTATCTCCATTTTGCATTTTATGCGTCCAGAGCTAAGGTACCACCACGTTGCTCAACTCGAGGTGGGGGAGACACTTCATACGATTAACAATTTAGTCCCAATTTAGACTTCATTGCTGTCTGCTTTTGAATACTACATCTTTTTTTTTATTTTCTAACTGTGCCAAATGCAGAAGACAAAACCCAGCTGTGAGAGTGAAACTGCAGATACTGTGGCATCAGTACATAAACGGTGAAATCACCCAGAAAACCAAAGTACTTGCAGTCTTTGTACTATAACCACTAACACATTTTCACTTCAGTGGCACTTTCAAATAAAGCGTTTTAAAAATTTACACCCAGGTGACTTACCCCCAACGACTGCTCCAGAGCAGTGTGTCGATCTTCCTTTTCAACTGTGCGTCTGCAGTTGGAGCAAACCCACAAAGGTAGCTGGAGAGCACTGGGTGTCTTGGTGGGCTGTGCCGTGCCATTCTGGCCTGAGATCCCTGCTTCTGAAGGCACAGCACTGTCTTTACGCTCACATCGACATAAGAGGCAGCGATCGCCAGCCGTGTAGGGCGCTCGCTGGTTCAAGCCAAACGTGAATGGGGTCTTTAGTGGGTAGTTCAGAAGAAGAGAGTAGAGAAATCTATGCATTACATTTTAAAGACAACAATGATATTCACAAATACAGTGGTTCAAATGTATTCATTTGTTGGAGAGAAAAATTATAAACATAACACTATTGTGTTAGTAAATATGCCAAGCTAATTTTTTTTAATAATGCAGATACCTTTACTTGGAAGTAAAAGATGAGTGGCACAAAAGTATAATTATCAGCCTTTTTACCATAAAAAGCAATATTTTAATTGAAAACATAAAGTAAACTCACTAAAAGTCACTAATTGATTTTAAAATAATACAATACAAGACACACAAAAGCACTTCTTATTAATAACATGTAAACAGAACTTTATGTACATGTTCATACTTTTGTATCAACTGTTTTCTAGTGATGATAATTCATAAGTATTACTTTTACAGGTAAAAAACAATTGTAGTTGTATTTAGTTTTGTTTAAGTCAAATCATCCTCTAAAGGAAATGTTTAATGGCAGTTAACTTAAAAATGGCTGAATATTAATACAAAGCTGTTTCTATGTGATCAACTCTGCAACAGTGTCACACTCTTTTGTAAGAAAAATAAAAGCACTGCCAAGTCTAAAATTAGTCATACAAGGCAACTAGTCTACTATATGATGAAACGGGCACTAATCTGTTTGTGTCGTCAAATGTTGGGGTTTCTCAGTGTTCTGCTGACTTGCAGGTGCATATATAAAAATTGTTCATCAGACAATGACTGTTTAAAATTCTGCAATAAATGCAGTAAAATAAATTCAAAGCAAATAATTATAATACACTTGTCCTTTTTGAATGTTTAAAGTTCTGGTGTTGAGACAGAACATGGCATCTTAATTAATAGTGGCCTTGTGTGACGTTCTAAAACATCCGATATACTGAAAATTTACCTGAAGGACTCCGGAGAAGTCAGCGTTCACTGGTCCTTCTGTAAACTGTGGTGTAACACTGTTGTTCACGTTGACCTGAGAGACAAAAGCAACTCCATGTCGACAAAGAAGTGACTACCGCATACACAAGTGACGATAACTATCAAGTTATATTTGAACATTTGTTAGAGTTAAAAATTCCTTGAAATCCATGGTTTATTTTTAGGATCAACTGCACAATGACTTTGTGAGTGAGCTAATTATTACTTTGTGTTTCAAATCCATGCTGGACGAGATCTGCGAGTTTTAGTACAGTGACAACTATAATGTAATTATGACTCATAATTGGACATTTACGAGTCACTGCCCCCAGATTATAACAAAACATTTTCCATATGCATCATGTCGACAGTTTTTTTTGTATTTGCTTTCATGATAATTTGCGTAAAATTGTGAGTGAATTCATGAAAGATTGTTCCATTCCAAAAGTTAAATACATACAAATTTAATACACTGTGTAGGACAACTGAGACAAACTATATATTAAAATATAATACATAATATTTGTGAGAAAATCCCATAGCTAGAATTCATGGAGCAAGTGAAAAGACCAAGCTTGGACCTCAACAGCAGCAGGAGGATGATTAAGAGGATGTTGACTTGATGATTTAGAAAGTCAAACACATGTACACGGTGCAATATTGTGAATACTAAATATTCTTGTAGCCAAACAAGACACTGTATATCTGTTATGATCAGAGAAATTGTACTGGGTGACGGAACAGGTCACCACAATGGAAGGTGAGGGGTGTAAGTTATTAATTTCTAATAATGATTTCTATGTGTCTTCTTCTGAGGGATGTGTATATATGTGGTATTTTAGGATTAAGTGCTCCATGTGTACATTTATTTATAAATTTCAGCGAATGGTTGACTTGTAGTCATGTATACCATTTCTTGTGCTATTAAATTCATATTTAAAATGTAATTGTTCTCAGGTGATGAAGAACATTTTTGTGTTGAGCAGTAGAATGTGTCTCAAGGCGGACATCAAAACGTTCCAGTTTTTCAGTAAAGCCAAGTTGGACTGGAAAAAAATGCATTTTAGGGTCTACACCGGTTATTCACAAGTATATCATCATATCAATATACAAGATCCAACGTTATCGTACATTGCAGTTTTTTATGCTATCATCCAGCCCTTGTATATACCGTATATGTATTGTTGTGTGCATTAGAGATGCATGATAACGGCAGACTATAGGCATCTACCTCCTTGACTTCTATGCTGACACCCTCTACAACTATTATTTTTTTTAATGTTTGTTTATTTTGCTCCATGAAGACGTTTATATCTACATCACATTCCACAATAATTAGACTGAATGATCTGCAGTTGGGGACAGGGAAAAAAGTATAAAAGTATATATAATATAGGTATCAGTTATCAGCCCAAGGAGTCCCAATAGCAGCATATCGGATTAGGGCTGACACAATTTGTTGGTTAATCAATTACTACATTAAATGTCAACTATTTAGATAATCAATTGGTTTGAGGGATTTTTTCAATTATTGGAACAGGTTTTCTGATTTCTTTGCTCCATATAACCAAGAATTCAAGAGCTAAGAACATCATCATTTCAAGTTTTGAGAAACAACGATCAACATTTTCAATATTTTCTGATTACTCAATTAAACGAGAAAATAATCAACAATTTAAATCATGAAAATAATCGTTATTTGCAGCACTATATTGGATATCAGCAAAAGATCCAAATCGTGCATCCCTAGTGTGCGTGGCACTCTTTAATATCTTGTGCCTTAAACGGCATAACATAAATTATGGTAGTATGAACTGTAACATGGACATGGAGCAATAATTAATGTATAACTAAGCTAACCTGGACATCTTATGTTTAATTTATGGTTAACCATATTTAAGGCAAATATAACATAACCGCGAACTACTTTAAAACATTTTAAACTATTTAAAAATTGTGTAAACTGCTTTGACATTTATAAACAGCAAAGGGTGGGTGATCAGCTTGTAGAAAATACACAGGCCCGACAGGGAAGCAGCAGTTGTTAGCATCAGTTAGCACCAATGTTTATCTGTGTAATAACAGTCTTCGGGCCACCTCAGTTAAACCTAATGATACTGGCGATTATTCTCAGCTTAGTTTAAGTCCTCACCACCAACATGGACTGTATTTACTGAAAATAATCGTCCGTGCTGTTCCACTTGTTGTCGATTTCGCTACGATATATATTCCCTGGTGCTAACGATGGTAGTCGCGGCCAAGGCAGATGTAGGCTAACGATTCCGTCTATGTGTAATTACATCTTAAGACTAGTTTAACTACACCGCTGACTTTATCGACCTGCTAACCGGGCAAGGTGATCCACTACGAGACATCGCAGGCAGCATTAGCGATAATTAAGCCGGTCTATTTCCACCTACGTTGCATATGTTAGTGGGCTAGCAGCCTTCCTCGCATCAGTATCGGGCCCACATCTGATGTGTGTCAGTGATAACGCTGCTCATCCCGGGTTTGACATGCACCGGTCCACACTGTGTGACTCTCTTACCTCTCCGTTTAAGCCCGTCATGGAGCCCATGTTCCCGCTGCCTGTACTCCCGGGCGTTAAGAAGCCGACAACAGAGGCAGGTGTTGATGTTCCCGCACAGCCCAGGGCCGAGGCAACCCCGGCCTTGCCACCGTTGGTGTTGCAGACAGCACTGCAGCTACTGCCACCGCCCCGCTTGTTCTTCCTGCGTTTAGCCCCTCGTTTAGCATCGGTTGGACTCATTTTTCCCACAAAAGGAACGAGACAACTTGCCGTCCAGACTTGGCAGGGTCTCACGTGGAATGCCTGGCGCAATCACTCGGCTATAACTCCGGGACAGCGGTTTAAAGACTCCTTAAACGACAGATACTCTATTCCACCAAAGTGCAGGCAGACTTCATAGATTTCAATATGGCCTCTGGCTGGACTGCTTCAACCAGGCTTCAGCTTTCATCTTCGCGTCACATCACCGGGGGCTTGTGGGAAATTGAGTTTGTTATAGTGCTGCAACTAACGATTATTTATATCATCGATTAATATGTCGATTATTTTTCTTGATTAATCGAGTAATCGTTTGGTCCATAAATTGTCAGAAAATGTTGATGTTCTCAATTATTCACTTTTAATGGTTTTTGTTACATGGAGCAACAAAACCAGAAAAATATTCACACTTAAGAAGCTGAAAAATCAGAGAACCTGTTTAAATTCTTTAACAAACGTAGTAATCAATTATGAAAAAGGTTGACGATTAGTTTAGTAATGGATTAATAATCAATTAATAATTGATTATGTGGAGGATAGAGTGGTAGAAGATGAGTGAGTGAGTGAGTGAGTGAATGAGTGAGTAATTGTTTCAGCCCTACTTACGTTTTTGTTTATTATCATAAACACAATGTACGGCAACATACAACGTTATCCTATATTGCAGTTCTTGTATATACAGTATATGTAATGATTCCATTTCTATTAGTATGCATAATGTTCTTTAATATCTTTACATTAAATAAAATAACATAAAATTAAGTAGTACAAACTGATATGGAGAATTGTTTGGTCGGCGTTACCTTGTTATGTCCACAAACCATTTTTTAATGATTTCTTTGTTACAGTACAAAAAAAGGACTATATTCACATTTCTGAAGCAGAAAAGTCAGTCAAACAATTGATTATCAAAATAGTTGATCATTAATTTAGTAAGTAATTGATGAATAATCAAATAATCGTTTCTTTCTATCTATCTATCCATCTTGTTCTATCTTGCCAGTATCTTAAAATGCATACAGGAAGTATCTAATTCCTAGATGCATCAACCAATGCTCTCCATATGGGCTGCCAATCTAACATGTTCATTTGAATTTAATCTGTCATCTATAATATATAATTTTAAAAATGTGAATAGTGTTGCAAAGTTCTAATTTGTATATTTCTACATAGAAAATTATCTTTTTCATCATTCTGGAGCGCTGTAGTCACTTCTCCCTCACATTAAATTCTTAGTCAAACAAATTTGTCATTTTAATATTTCAAAAGAAAGTACGGAAGCCCATTAATGGTGACAAAGTGCAATGAGCGCCATTTGACAGTAGGGGGAGAGCGCGTGCAGCAAATGACGTAGCCTGCTCCAGTTGACAGCCGGAGGCCGTGCTGCTGCGGCTGCTGCTGCACTGAGGAAGTATCACTCTTCCGGGGTTCAAACTACGACTCCGCTGAGCCAGTAAGGAGTCAAGGACCACTCTTGATAAGTTTGTAGTTCATATGTGCAACGTTTGCATCAACAAACAGACAGTTTAAAAAGAAAACTGTCCAGCACGGCAGGACGCTGAGGAAGACACCGGTGAACGACGGCCACGGCTAACAGTCCACAGTTGAATAGTTAGTCACGGCCACAGATAGGTAACGTTAACTTAACTTTTTAATCATCGCTATATTTTATTGGCCTTAGGTTTTGTATATGCATTAGAATAGGAAAACGCCAACTATTCAATACTTAGATTGTTTTTTTTTTTCAAGTTAAGTTTGTTTCTTTGTCATCCGTGTAATCAACTGTTAAGCTACGGCAAGTTAAGCTAACAACACGTCAACGGGTGTTGCGTTCACGTTAACTCAATATTTCGGAAACCTTTTGAGAACAGACTGTGAGGGGAAGTCACTGAATGGGTTGATAAAGAGGCTGCGCTTCAAACGCTAGACGAAACACATGTGCTATAATAGTGTGTCCAGCAATTGAAAAAAAGTATTGTTTGAGGTCTTTGGTCATGAGACTGTGTTGCAACAGGTAATTCAGCCATCGCCACTTCCGGTGCGTTTGTGTTTAACAAACAGTTGTTTTCCTCCAACAAATATTTATCTCTAAAACCCGACCCTTTAAACAAATGAATGGGTTTTATTCAACGTTCAGTTGAATGAACAACTGAACGTTACCTTATCTTATCCATGGGAGGGGCTACTGATGTTTACTTGATCTTTTATTTTAAGCCGGAGATCATCATATGAACTAATGGAGCAATATACTATTAAGGTATATAAGCACAACACAACCCCCCCAAAGAAAGCCTATCATGTGTTTTGTAAATCGTTAAAGTGTTCATCAGTTCGTATCCCAGACAGAGAGTAGAGTAACAGATTTGTAATTTCTTGTTAGTAGGGCTGCAACTAAGAAAATGATGATGTTCTCAAATGTCCACAAACTAAAACTATTCAGTTTTATTGATTTTTTTGTTATATGGAGCAAAGAAACGGCAATACAAACACTCACCGATGAATCTATTATTGAAATAGTTGAAGATTAATTTAGTACTTGATGAATTGTATAATCGTTACAGTCCTACTTAGTCAGTAGCTTAAAGCCTCTCTACTCTGTTTGTTAGAATTTTTAAGACACATAACTGCCTCACAGATTCAGGGTTTGTATACCTTTTGTTCTCTCTAACACTGTCATTAAATCAGAGTTGATGTGCTAAGTATATGCTTCTCTGAACTATTCCATGCATAAAACTAGAGGCCGAGCAACATGGGTGTTCTATGGCCAATGCTGTTCTTTAAAAAATAACGGTACCTCGAGGCTGATTCATTTTTATCTCCTTGTTTGGCAAATTTTCTATTTTTCCTACGTCTGATAAAATATAATGGTTAGGTAATAACAGTAGTGATACTCAGAACTGCTTCAACATTTATTTACCACTTAGTGTCTGTCGCTCTGATCTGTATTCTGTCTCTGTACTGCAGTTCACTTATATACAGTATATGTGATATATTTGAATAAATGGTTTGTTGCCCATCTGTTTTAATCATTTGCATCTATGTTGTGTATGCTACAGGTGTACAAATACATGTAATACATGAACATGTGTCTGCTTGTAAGTACTGTGCAGATGCATGCATCTATGCACACAGTGTCAAGACAAATACTCCACTTGCAGAAATATTTACCAAAAAGTTGTTTTTAATCGCAAGTGTTGCTAAGAATAATTCACCTTTTGTTCAAACACACTTTTTTCTTGTACAAGTTCAATATACCTGTATGTGATCCATTAGTTTTTTTTTGTTTTTTTTTGAGACTTTGAGACTTTTTTTGAGAAATT
This sequence comes from Brachirus orientalis, assembly GCA_016785285.1. Classification (NCBI taxonomy): domain Eukaryota; kingdom Metazoa; phylum Chordata; class Actinopteri; order Pleuronectiformes; family Soleidae; genus Brachirus; species Brachirus orientalis. The sequence goes on from JAFBJR010000175.1 coordinate 6,538,074, forward strand.
AATCCTTTAATTTATCCATCTTTAAGTAAACGGATGCTTGGTTCCTAAATACAGTATATTGATATATGGACTTGAATAGATTGGGGACCTGGGTGATAGTAGTGAACTAAAAGCAAGTCGTCCAACATGGTAGGACCAATTCATACTTTCCTATATTTTGTTTGTTTTCAGGTATGTCTGAAGTTAGTCTTGAACCTGAATCGGGGAGGACCTCAGCCGAGGACCCTCAGATGGATTGTGTGGAGGCTGACAAAACAGAGGAGAGTTTGAGTGATGATCTGAAAGAGGACAGTGTAGACAACACTAGGGAAAGTGATTGCACAAATGGGGTGCTGTATGACATTGATATCGACAGCGGTGAAGAAAAAACTGATAACAGCGACAAGGATTTTCAGGAGGAGGAGGAGGAGGAGGGGGACGTTCAGGGAGAGAGTGTGGTCAAATGCAGGGATGATGGTGATGCTGCACAAGAGTCTGGCAGTGTAGACAAAGAGGGGCATGAGAAAAATCATCATTTTGACACAACTCAAACACCAGAGGAAAGTGGAGATTCTCACACAGGAACAAAGGTGATATTAACCTTCGTTTTGGTAAAGCAACCCTCTACTTATTGCACTTCTCGCACTTTCATACTGTGCAAGTATTCATGTTGCTGTTTTGACTTGAATTTGCTGTGGTGGTGGCTGTCTCTTTTCTATATAATCTAATTATTATTGGTATCATATATTTCTATTATTTCAGCTTCTGTCCTGCTTTGTTGAGGTTTTACATAGGGAAAGCTGTTGTCGCTGTTGCTTAGGTGCTTTTGGTGGTTTTCTTGCTGATAATACTAATAATCCATTTTTTTCTGATTTGTGTTATACTGACTTATTTGTTACCATAAAATGTACCATCTAGGCACTTTATCGGGAACTAGCATAAAGTCTCCCTTTGCTCTCAGAAATTATTTCTGCCATGTATTCCACAGATAGTTGGAAACATTCCTTGGATATGACATGTCTATGTAACATAACTTCTGCTGTTTGTCTAAATTTGTCAGCTGCACATACTAACAATTAAAGTTGGCCTTAAGAGATGCACATGGGTAGATTCAGTATCAATATTCAGGCTTTGGCATTCAAATAACAATAGGTTGGTCTTAAGGAGCCCACTGTGTGCCAATTATTATGTCCCAACAGAGCCCCCAAGCCAAGACCGTTGGGTCACCTGCTTTGATGCCAAAGTCTGAACCTACCATCACAATGACCCAAGAGAAAACATGATTTATTGTCCCTTATAAAGTGCTCTGAAAGTGCTTATACAAGGTGTTTATTGGTGGTGTTTGAGACACTAACATTATTTCTGGTTTCATATTCAAATAACACCCCTAGATTTGGACTCCTGACTACACATTCTTGGGGCAGTTCTACAGTTCCTGTCTTTGGAATGTGTGAGGCACAGTGCCTGTACTGCACAGCCTTATGTTGGGATTTGTATATTTCCACATCCCAACATACATTATCTCAGACATTTTACGTAGGCAAGGCTAAGACAGTACAGTATGGAGAGAAGAGAAACAGTTGACACATTGAGTTAGCCCTTGGCATCTGAGGAGATGGAAAAATCTTAACAGGAAAAAAAATCTCTGACAGAGTTTGACTCAAACATGTGGAGCCATCTGCCTCAGTTGGTTTTTGAAAATGAAATGTTTCTTTTCTTTTTTTGTTAACCCCCCTTTATTTAGTGACTGAATACTGCACTGAAAATCTACTTGCAGCTTGAACTCAGCATTGTGTCGTACTTTGAGAGGAAAGATATGATTCTTTCCTCTTAGCTGATGCAGCTAGTTGCACAATTACCTCATTGTTGTTATCCATCCCTCCCTACTACCACGTCAGTTTAGTTTGTATCCAGGATACTGAGCTGCAGGCGATGGCAAACCATGACATGCCATACTTTGCCCCTACATATGCCTGATTAACTCACAGCCATTTAACTACCATCACTGCTGATACCATTAGTTGACGTTAATGTGGAATGTTTGCAGATGTTGGGTGGGATCATTTTGGCTCTGAGACCCCTGATCATTCATGTGCATGAATGGCTGAACTTATTCCGTTGTATTTTTTTTTTTTTTTTTTGTGCAAGAAGACAGTTAAATCCTCATTTTTGGACAGTTTTATTACAGCTGCTGCTAAATAGATAAAACCAAAGCAGTGCTCAGAAAATGTTTGCTACACTCTATATTTATTTATGCCATTGAAAAAAGTGCATGTAATCAGAGATGTCCTTTTTAAATTTGATGTCAAGGGACAATAAGGGAGGGAGGAGTCTGTCTTATCTGCAGGAGGTGGTAAAACAGGCCTAGGCTGTGCAGCCTGCATGCAGGCATCATGTAACCTTTAAGTATTCATGTCTGCCAGTGCCACATCACCATAGTCCTGGTCATGGATTCTGGATTCTGTCATTAAAGAAGGGTGTAGGCAAACATGCCAAACCACTGACCTTCCTTACACCCAACCATCTTGTCCACCCTTTCTTTATGTATTTAATAATGCCTCTGAATTTGATCTCCTTTTTACTTAACCATTTTAAGAGGTTGACACTGCCTGTTATTTTGGGGTTACATGCTCCTTTGAAGTTTTAAAGAAGAAATATTAATTTCCTCATATTTTATGTTTTGTGAGTACAGGATTGTACACTTTTAATTGTACTAGGGTTATTTTAATTACTCATTTACTAGAATTTAATATTTTCAGTTGTGTCATTAGCTTTACACTGCAAGTCCTCACAGTGCTCACATGCAGAGCTCCATACTTGTGAAGTGCCCTAATTTCCAGGTCCACAGTGATTAGGTTCAAAAACATGTACTAAAACCAGCATAGTTGTATTTACGGCCTGCAAGAACAGTCAGCCACTCCAGTGTAGCGAAAACAAGACTCTCAAACTGTTGTCTCTACCCTGTGGTCTTCAAGAAGCCGACATGTAAATGTGCCACTAAACAAGCCATTTTTATCTGTGTGTCATTTGAATCCACAAACAATGGTATTTACAACCATAGAGAGATTTGGCCCACAGCGTTTGATCCTGTAGCACAACAATTTTTGTAGTGGACTACAAAATGACTAACCATGACAAAAAGCGTTTCATGTGACAAAGTTATTGAATTAAAGATAAAGACGTGCATAGAAAAAACTGACATGAATATGGCAGTAGGAAAGCAGATATTCTCTCTGAAGCATTTCCATGGAGAAGAGCAAATGCTAGAAGTCAATGGTGGATTACACTGATTCATTTAACTGTAATAACCTTTAGTGCCGTCCACTGGCTTCTACTATGGCACTGTCCACAAGATGGCAGTCCACAGCTGTGCCCCACTAGTAGATCCTGAGTCCTGTTTTTCCCTCAGTGGACAGCTCCACTCAGGCCGTCGGGGAGGCTTTGAGCAATAACGGCTTCATTTTACCTTCCTCATTAGGAAAGCACAATGGCTGAGGATTCCCATAGAAGCTCAGCCGCTGAGATTCCAGTCACCAGCAATGGAGACCTGGATCAGAGCCCCGAGACAGTATTCCAGAGGGTAAGAACTTATTCACACTGGCTTCCCAAACCAAACCCTGTATTGGTCCTCAAGGTGAAAGATGATGTTTTTAAGAACAACACTACCTATTGTTATGGTACCCTGTATCCGAGGTATCTACTTTACACCTGGATGAAAATGAACAGTGCAAACAAATGTATACTTCACTGTTTGCAAAATACTATTGCTACACCTTTGCCCATTATTACAATAGAAAAATATTAAAGTGTCCTTGTGATTTCCCTTAATATCAGGAAATGTATTCAGATCACTTTCTCACTCTGAAAAAGAGTTTCAATTTAAGTGTAAACCAAAGCATTTCTCAAAAATGGCAATTAAGTCTAAATTATATAAAAACTATAATTTCAATGAATAATGAAGTAGGGCTGCAACTAATCATTATTTTCATAATCAATTAATCTTTTGTTTATTTTCTCGTTTAATCAAGTAATTGTTGGTCCATAAAATATCAGAAAATGCTGATCAGTTTCTCAGACTTGTAAATGATGGTGTTCAAATGTCTTGTTTTGTCCACAAACCAAAATGATTCAGGTTTAATAATTTCTTTGCATAGAAAGTGTAAAATATTCACATTTAAGTAGCAGTAAAATCAGAGAACTTGCTTAATTTTTTCAAAAAACACTCAAACTGATTCATTGATTAGCAAAATAGCTGATGATTAATTTAGTAATTGATTAAGCAAGTAATTGTTTCAGCCAAGTCAACATATGGCAGATTAAAAAGCTGAGACACCTTTCTAAATTAACCAGTAAAGAATGTTGAGAGATATTATGGATTTATTTATGAAGTACTTTCAGGAAGTATGGACCTTAACTGGTAAATCTTTTGTTAGTGATGTTTTAACTCCAGCTAGAAATTGATCAAAATCCATGTATTTTTTTGTTTGTTGGTAGAATTGCAGCATTAGTCAGACTTATAGGTGCCTGTATTGGTGGACTACTTACCTCTCCCACAAACACAGAAAGTACACCAGACATTTAACACATTCTTGCCATATGTCTACTTGGAAATACTGTAGCTGGTAATAAAAATCCGGATTCATTTTTTCCATAGGACTACCCCAGTGGTCTCGGCACGCTTAACCTCGAGTCTTGTGTCACCTCCAGCAACTTTTCCCCAACATCAGAGGGCAACATTGAACCGGGACCATACAAAGGTATACGCTCCACTATTTTCAATACTATTATCTGAGTTTGTGTGTGTGTCACTGTGATGCACTAGCCCTCAGGCCCTGGCTGCTTATGATATGGTTCATTGCTTACAAAACTGCCTTTCTCTACGTGTATTTTCAATGGCTCTACGATTGGTTTTTAATATTTCAAAATGAAATGGGTGACATTTCATTTTTAAAGATTAAAAACCAATCGTAGAGCCAAGGGTGACATTTGAGAAATGGGTGACATTTGAATTTGTAAAGGGGGACATCCAATTAAAATTAATGAGTTTCCTCTGATCTCCAGGTTGTAATGCTGTTTTCCTTTTCATCATCACGCCTTTATTACAAATGCAAATAAAAGTCTACCAATAGAGGAGCAAGCTGCTGTTGATCCTTTGTTACAGTGTTGCCATGGATATTTTCCATTGTATTTACACTGGATAAGGTCGGCTTTTGTTGATTTTAACATTCATCTTGTACAACCCCAATGCCAAAATAGTTGGATTGTAGTGTAAAATGTAAATAAAAAGAGAATGCAATGATTTTAAAATCTCACAAACCCATATTTTATTTCCAAAAGAACATACACAACATAGATGTTGAAACTGAGACATTTTACCATTTCATGAAAAATGTTATCTCATTTTGAATTTGATGGCAGCAACACATCTCAAAATTTGGAACAGACTGATATTAACCATTGTGGAGCATCCCCTCTTCTTTTAACAATTGTCTGTAAACGTCTGAGAAGTGAAGAGTTTCTGGAGTTTTAGGAAACCAATATTGTCCTATTCTGGTCTGATGCCGGATTCTAGCTGCTCAACAGTCCTGGGCCTTTGTTGATGGATTTTTTTGTTTCATGATGCACCAAATGTTTTATATAGGTGAAAGGTCTGGACTGCAGGCAGGCAAGTTCAGCATCTGGACTGTGAAGCCATGCTGTTGTGATGGATGCAGTATGTGGTTTAGCATTAAGTTTTGCTGAAATATGCAAGGCCTTCCCTGAAAGAGACGTTGTCTAGATGGAAGCATGTGTTGCTCTAAAACCTCTGTGTACTTTTCAGTGTTGCTGTTGCCTTTCCAGATATGTAAGCTGCCCACACTATAGGCACTAATGCAAACCCATACCATCAGAGATGCAGGCTTTTGAACTGCCCACTGATAACGATCTGGATGGTCCCTCTCCTCTTTAGGTCACAGGACATGTCATTCATGGTTTCCAACAAGAATTTCAGTTTGATTCATCTGACTACAGAAGAGTTTTCTATTTTGCCTTAGACCATTTTGAAGTCTTTGGCCCAGAGAAGACTGCAGCATTTCTGGATCGTGTTCACATACGGTTTCATCTTTGCATGATACAGCTTTAGCTTGCACTTCTGGATTGCACAGTGAACTGTGTTCACAGACAGTGAATTTCTGAGCCTGTGCAGTTATTTCCAGTAGAGAATCGTGCCTGTTTTTAATGCAGTGTCGCTTTGGACCCCAAAGACCACAAGCATCCAGGTTTGACCTTCGGCCTTGTCCCTTGTGCACAGAGATTCCTCCTGATTCTCTGAATCTTTTGATCATATTATACACTATAGATGCTGAGATCTTCAAAGTATTTGCAGTTTTACATTGAAGAATTCTGAAATTGTTCCACAATTTTTAGATGCAGTTTGTTGCAGATTGGTGAACCTCTGCCCATCGTTACAGAAATGCTCCTTTAATACTCATGAAATGTTACTGACTTGTTGCCAATTAATTAGTTGTCAAATGCTCCTTCAGTTTTTTTGATTTGTGCCATTCAGATTCAAAATCAGCTATTTTTCATGAAATGGTAAAATGTCTCAGTTTCAACATCTGATATGTTGTTTATGTTCTATTGGAAATAAAATGACGCACAGATAATGTACAGAAAATAAACATTAGTGACAAATTCCCCCTGATACTTGTGCAGGCAAGAAGACGACACACTAATGAATCATAATTCTGAATATCTCCCAGGGTCAGCCAGCCTGCCCACATCTCCTGTGGCACCTGTAGCTCCCAGCTCAGCTGTTGCTAGCCGCCTAGCACGCTCATCCAGCTGTAGTCAAGCTGATAAAGGTACTTGCAGCATTGGAGTTTGAAGAAGATGATAGTGGTCATACTAACATAATCTAAATCTGCTGTACCTTTCTCGGTTGTTCTTCTCCTGGTTCCCACAGGCTGTGCTTTGGTCATAATCATAACCCTTCTATGTTGCCTTTGGTTTAATTGCCTGTCTAAACTTTGCCTTTACAGAAGTTTGGGCTAAATGGATTAGTCCTCTGTTTCGCTATGCCTATAGGGTAATTTCCCTTAGATCTAAAGATCAAGATTTCTTGGAAAGAAAACAGCTTTTAATCTAAATGGATTTTCCTGCTTGCAGCCTTTGTCCTCGCAGAGGTTGTCATCCATAGTCATGCTCTGTGGAGCCCCAAAACTGATAAAACCTAAGACAAGAGACGTAAATAGGTGAATAAATGCTATTATTGTGTTTTAAAATAAATCTCATACTTTGCCTTTGCCCTGTATATCTCTTGCCAAGCCACACTGAATAGATTTTGGTTTAGTGGACTTGTAGCTTTAGTGAACAAGTAAGTACCAACATTAGTAAGCTTTTTAGCATATGCTTGTCAGCCTAAGGTATATAGCACTATTATACTTAACTCCATTATTTAGGGTATATTAATTGAAATAATTATTGAAGAAGGCGAGCAGATACATTAAGTTTTCCAGATAAGCCTTAAGTACATTTATCAGTTTCAGGGCTCCGTATCTTTCAGTTCTTCCTGTGTCTAAAACACAATGAAGCACTGTTCATTCCTTTCAGAGTGGTGCCTCATGACTAATTTTCACATTGATCTGAAATATCATGATTGTCATCATGACATGTCTTTAAATTATAATTTTTTTTTAATGTTAAATCTTCTGTCCACAACACAATCAATCTACATTGTTTGATAATTGCAGCACTTGAACTGTACCAGAGGTTTCTCCCTTCTTAATCCAATAACACCATTATCTACTAAGTGAATGAACTGTAATTGTCCAGGCGCAATGCAAGCACAGCCAGTGGGAGGAGCAATGGTCCTTTCTGATGACTTGAAGAACCCAGCCATGGAAAAACTGGATCTAGTGAGAAAGTGGAGCATCAACACATATAAAGTAAATCTCATTGTCCTTGATGTATTTTCATGTCCTTCCTTTATTTTGCTTCCCATCTTAGCCTTTGCCACACACTTAATCTTCATTTGCAGTTAATTAGGATCAGTAAACATGTAAAAAAAAAAGACAACCATCATAGCCGTCTTTCTTGTTTCAGGCTCTGTAGTTACATTCTTTCCCAATGATTTTCCTCATTCAAAATCCATCCCTTTTCCTCCACTGTCTTAAATACAAACTCTTCCACTGTCCTTAGTAGCATTTTAAAATGTTAGCCTCTCCGCTGCAGTGTACCAGGCAGATCCTGTCAGAGAAGATGGGTCGTGGTTCGAGGACTGTCGACCTGGAGCTGGAGGCTCAAATTGAAGTCCTGCGTGACAACAAGAGAAAATACCAGAATGTGATGAGGCTGGCTCAGACGCTGGCCAGTCAGCTGTCCCAGATGATAAAGACACAGAGGCAGCTCGGCGATGCCTTCGCTGACCTCAGCCTCAAGTCACCAGAACTCCATGTGAGCCCATGTAGTTTGATGCAGATCCCATAACATAATTGTTGCTGTTGTTTTCATTGATGTGTTTCATGGTGGTACATATATTTATATGAATGAATATTGTAAACACTAATAATATTCATGTGTTTGTGTTCTCCAGGAGGAGTTTGGTTACAATGCTGAAACCCAAAAGCTTTTGGCCAAAAATGGGGAAACACTACTGGGGGCCATCAATTTCTTCATCTCTAGTGTGAACACACTTGTTGACAAAACAATTGAAGACACCATGATTAACATCAAACAGTATGAATTAGCCAGGTAACGTGAACAAATGAACAATAAGAATTAAAAAAAGGAAACTTAAATCAGTACCAGTTAATAATTTCTTTAGCATCATGGGGTCAATGCGAAGAGCTTCCGGTACATCAGCAGATAAAGTATAGAAACAAATCAAAAATAATTTGCTTCTGCTGATAAAAACCAGTTTCACTATTTTTTTAGCTTTGTTTTTATCTCCGCCAGATAAAGAGCTGTGTTTTCTAGCAGCAGGATACAAAGTTGTATGTGAGAGTTCATTAAATATATGCAAATTGATGTTGGACAGGTGCCATACAGTGGGTTTATTTGTGATTTCTCGTCTGAAAATCTGATGAAAACAGCAGTTATGGGCCATAAAACCAAAACAATGAGCTGAAACATAAAATGTAGATAAGAAGTTATGTGACATATATAATATTAATTATAGCAACTTTAAATGTCTTTTAGTTATTAACAACTGGTGTACTGGATGTATCTTGCAGAGATTTGTCATGCTGGGTAATTGCTGGTAGCCTTACACTGGACACATAACAGTACTTTAGATATGTGTGTGTGTGTCCCAGCATGTTGCGATGTATATACAGACACAGCTCTCATGGTGTGTAAATGTCACATCTCTAGGGTTGAGTATGATGCATACCGCACAGATTTGGAGGAGTTGAATTTGGGGCCACGCGACGCCACCACCTTGCCCAAGATCGAGCAGGCCCAACAGCTGTTCCAGGTCCACCGCGAGAAGTACGAGAGGATGCGAAACGATGTTTCTGTCAAGCTCAAGTTCCTGGAAGAGAATAAGGTCAGCTTGCGGCTAGCTCTTCTCTACACACCTGCTCCAACATATCAGCTTAAAGTTCAATGCTCTCATAATCTTCCTTTTTCCAGGTGAAGGTATTGCATAACCAGCTCATCCTGTTCCACAATGCCATAGCTGCATACTATGCTGGAAACCAACAACAGCTGGAACAGACACTCAAGCAGTTCCACATCAAGTTGAAAATCCCAGGTGGGGACTGTCCATCTTGGTTGGAAGAGCACTAATCAAAGCCAGAGTGGCTCAGTTTGGGTAGTTTTGACAAGAAAATAAAAACAGAAACCCTCTTCTCCTTTCCACTCTAGACTTTACTTCTTTCAAAATCTTTGAATTGTAAATCTTTTAACAAAATACCAAAACAACAAAAAACCCACAATCTGTTTTACTCTTGATCTTGAACAGTTTTCTCATGTTTGCCTTCTTTGCAGGTCTTTCAAATCATAGGAAATGCACTTTTATACTGTGTTGACAGAAATGTTGAGAGGGAGTTGTTGCAGTTATGGCTTTTTTGTATTCCAGCTTATGAATGCTGTATCTCAGCATGGCAGACATGCTGGCTCTGTGAACGCAGCTACGACTGCCATTTTATTCACATCATTTCCTTTATGCTCACCAGCTAACTTTGATGAGGATGCATGCTTTGTCAAAAAAGACTCTATCTCAACATGTATATAAGATTTGACATGTGTTGTGATACCTGGGGCAGAATTACATTCATATGTCTGGATTATGCAAATGTACAAATGATCATTTTTACCGGCAAAGATAAATTAAACTTGTAGTTTGATATTTTGGTAAATAAGACTATTTGCTTTCTTGATTAAATGATTTTTGTCATTCAAGACTTAGAATAGCTTAGTACAGCTTTGCATTACAGTGGGAAATACGGGGACACAGTTAGTCTGAGTCTTTTCAGACGTAAATCCTCTTATTGTCAAAACCCCCAAAAAATAAATAAATCATGGTTTATGGGAGGTTTTGTAACTTGGGATTGACCCAGACAACTTGTTTCCCTCTGTTTATTCCCTTACACTAAGCTAACTGGCACTTGCTTTAACAGACTGATATGATGGATGGATAATCTTCTCCACTTCTAGTATTTCCTAAAATGTCAAACTGTTTCATTTTATACAAATTTAAAAATCGCAGTGCTGGTTGTTCACTGTAAATTCCAAATGTTACAAGGTGATTATTGCCTTCTTCATACTTTGGCATTAACTCTTTCTTCCACTTTAACAAGAGCAGTGTACCTGTAATGTGCATGTGCTGTGGGGAAGTGAGATGTGATTGTGAGTGGACACATGTTAATACCCGAAATGAAATGTTGTCCTGATGCTATTTTATAATCAATATTACCCCTATTTTTTTTAGCATCTGCCTATTTAACACATGACTGAGGAGGTGTGTTGATACCAGCCTTATGTGACTAAATGTGCCTTGTTGTCACAAAGTTGTTTTTCTCCTTCATATGAACTGGTGTTAAACAGCACCAAGTGTCAGGACCAACTCTTGATGGAAGAGACTGGACCAAATAAGCACAAATACATACTCTAAGGATATAGTTAAACGCTCAAAAATGCTTCTTTTTTTAAGTAAAAAAAGCTTCATTTACTACATAAAGTCTAAATCTACTTGCGATTATCATTATTAGTATTTATCCATATTCTCGTGTGCACATTAATGTATTTTAGATCATTTACAAAAACTTGTAAGAATTGTATGATATCTAAGGTGTAAACAAAAATGCAGTTAACCTGAGAAACTTTATCTTTTGTGAAAATGAAAAACCCAGCATCCTTTACCTGCGCTGCTCACAGTTTCTTTCATGAGCTTTACAGTATAAAGTATATTTTTCAGAGAGGACCCTTTTCACTCTGGTATAAATTACAGTATAACCAGTGGTAATGTCTTTGGTTTGCTAATTTGTACTTCAGCTATGGCTCACTGTAGACGTTTGAGTGTAAACCATGTACAACAATCTCTTGTTTCCTTGAAATACATATATATTTGTAATTTCCTGTTTCACCTTATGTATCTATGACCAATGCAGCCATTTAGCTTTGTTTTCCTGACGACCTATGGTATATTGTGCTAGTACTAGTGGGTCTCTGCATTTTGTAATAATGAAACATTAACAAATGTTGATTTGGAAAGGATTCCGAATGTGGTGGTACCTCTGTGGAAAAAATTAAAGTTTCTTTTCTTGAACTGCCTTTTGAGTTTTTCTTTTTATAAATAAAAACCAGTAGTTTATTGTACATGCGTATGTTGACACGCGGACCCAAATTGCTATCATTGACTGAGGAGTGGTTTACAGGTTCTTTGTATTTACCTTTAGCTCGTCATTACAACCCCACCACACCCACAGGTATACATCTGACAGGATCTGGTTAATCCCCAGAGAAGCCATAAGGTTGTAGTTTTCAGCTTCAGTCGTGCATTTTATCTATATGTACATAATCAAATATGGCTACTCAAAACTAGGGCAAAGTTTAGGATGACCACACTTAAAGTAACAGTTCATATATGCTCAAATCCCAATCTAGCCTAGGGCACCAAAATGCATAGTTATGGTCATTATAGCACTGCTAAAACAACAAATCGAGGCCCCCCCAAGCCACCAGGGGGCCTCAAAGCTGCATATTCAGCCTCCTCTGAGAAATAAAATTATCTGTCTTTATCTGTAGCTGTCTCATGTGTTTATTAAATCCCTTATGTGCTTAAAACAATAAATGTAGGAGATAAATAAAATAAGGTGAAAGGATAAGCTGTGGCATAATAAAGTCAAAATCGTTGGACTGCACTGTCAAGCAGACAAGTACGATGGGGATGACTTGACAGCCACCCTTCATTCCCATTAGTGACGATATTAATTTGTGTTGCTGTGAGAATGTGTTGCTTTTCAAAAACTAAAGTATTTACTAATGTACTGTATAGAGGATTCCTGTTTTCCTTGTATCATCGTTTTTTTTTAACAGTTTAACTTGCTCGAGTGGCTCAACTTAAGACATTTAATTTTAATATGAGAAGTTATCATGACTGTAGTCTGTTCTGCTTGCGAAGTGTAATAGGTTGTGACATCTTCGTGCATCATCCGAAGGGTTGAGACCATGGACGTGTCTAGGGGGTGGCCAGGGGTGGCTGCTTGCTGCACTGCCGGCATGATTTTCTATTTGCATGGGTACATTTTTAGTTGCACAAATAAAAGCTTTAGGCTTTATATTACATTTGTATGGTGCCACTGCATCATGATGACTTGGGTTATTTATTTTTAAGAATAAAATTGAATTAATTTCAAATGAAAAAAGCAGTAAATCGATCCCATGTTGATGAATATACACAAGTATACTTTAGGTTACTATGGTCGGGTGATTGATATATCACTAAATCCTGCCTGCCACTGCTGCATTACTCAGTGCCCCACTTTGGCCACCCCGGTAACAAAAATATCTGGACAAATCCCCCCCCCCCCCCCCCCCAATAGCTTGCATAGGGCCCCCACAAAGCTAGAAACGGCCCTGAATCTAATAGCGGCCACCGACTTCCTCATAGTCTTCATCACGGCCTTGTGACTTTGCACCACTGGTTACAACAAGCGCTGCTCGTGGCGCGCGCATGGAGGGAACACGTGGACGCGCCTGCTCCACCTGGACCAATCACGTCCCAGGAAGCTCACAACACTGCCACCGTCTGTTGCTGCTGCTGCTGCTGCTGCGTGTGTCTATGATTGTATGGGAGTGTGTGTGTGAGGTGCACCTCGGTCAGGACAGCAGGAGCAGTTCACCTGACCGACACGCGCACACGCGCGCGCACACGCAGCACAGCTTCCCTCCCTGGAAAAGTCAAGCGTCTTCTCACTAACTTCAACGGCGCCGGAGCGGATTACGTTTCCCGACGAGGCTCCTCATCCTCCCGGTAAGTGGAGCAGGACGGTGCCGCCGCCGCCGCATCATCATCATCATCATCATCATCATCATCATCATCATAATACAGCTGCGTGTGGTGAGTGATTTCAACTCTGCTGTGGAAAAGTCCCGCGTGTGTGTGTGTGACAGAGAGACACGGCTCTGTTTCAGTGCCGCTGTTTTTCCTCGTGTGAGGCGTTCAGGTGACTACGGCACTGCAGCTCACCTCACACTTTTCAGTGACATCATTATGAGCGTTTAGTACAGTTCAAGGCCTGAATGTGTTGTTTTGCTGCACAGTGACAGTTTGAACACAAGGCAGAAAAATCTGAATTTGATCTGTTTGCAGAAACTTGTGTAAAATCCAGTGAACATGGTTGTTGGTGACCTCTAAATAGGATTATCACATTTAACTGAAGGCTTTTTTAAGCTAAAGTGTACTTTTTCTTCAGAAATAATGTGACTATTCATAATATATTGTTGAACATAATTGAATCAAAGTGAGTTCGATTTGATAATAATGCACATATCACACTGAGTGCAGCATTAAAGTTTTGATTAACTGGCAGCTGTAACAATACTGTAAATGAGCTGGCTATGATTTTTTTTTTATTATAATGCAATCAAAGAATAGATTTTTGCTCCTCAGTGAGATTTGAATTAGCCGTTTACTTGTTGTTAAAACGTATTCGTTGGTAGAAAACAACAAAATGCAAAAACATACATGTCAAATCCGAGGCCAACCGTTTATATGTGTCATATTTAAATGTGTGTTTGTGCGTGCATCTATCTTGATTATGAACTATTTACATATATACTTACTGCTGTTATATCGGGCATGCTTGAAAAGGTGCTCAATAAAAATGGGTTTTCCTGCCAGATTCTTGTTTTATGCAACACAACACAAGTCACCGTAATTCATTGAGTATTACTGTTTGCACATTCAATAACTTTAGGACACAGTTTGAGTAAAGTTATAAACTGTTGATCAAAACTATAGTAAATCCATCTAGTTCCGGGGCTACATGTGGCTTGTGCAGTGTTTAAAAGTAAAGCACATGAGTGGGAAGCAGTGTTTAATGTTCTTGTGGATTCCTAACAGAACTCAAAGCACCAGCCCCTTTTTGCTCAGCATGTGTGGCTTTACAACTCTGCCCCTGTCGGTTTTGTTCTGCACCTCAGAGCCCAGCTTCCTTGGCTTTTGTACACTATTATCCATGCCGAGATGAATTGGAGGGCGATCCATTCAAGTGTTGGGAACAATGCCTCTGTGGAAAGAAGGAGTTTCTCCCTGGGTCAGGTCAGGGGGGGAGGGTGGTGTCACCCTCAGTTGCTGTGGAGGCTGAGAGTAACATGGAAAACTCAATTCTCTGACGTCATCACGAGGAGGAAGATATTTGGGGGGGCTTGATTTATTTGTGTGGGAGCAAGGAGGAGCTGAATAGTAGCTGGCAACTCGGGTCAACTCAAGTCTTCTTTATTGCTTTAAAATCTGTCCTTGTCTTATAAATTCAATCTTCATCTGTCTGCAATGAAAAATGTTTAAAAGTAAAAAAAAAACAAAAAAAAAACAATAACACAATTTACATGATGATGAAAGAAATAACAAAGAAAAACAATCAAGAAAACAATGGTAAAATACAAACATGGTTCATATAGGTGCTGGAAATCCTTGAAAAATCCTGAATTTTAATGTGTTTTTCAAGGATGGGAAGGCGCTGGATTTTTTTGGAAGTGTTTAAACCAGCTTGAAACTGCTTTCTCTCAACAAAGAGCTCTCTGTTCTCTTAATACATTATCAGGTGCTTATTAGATGAACATCATTCCTTAACACACTGATGGTGGACACCATATCTTTTGATTGGATTTTAAAAAGTACATATATGTAATTTACCAGTGATTATGTGCTGAAAAAGCTTGGAAATAGATATTGAAAATGCTTCTGAAGCCTATACGATAAGATAGGATAAGGCATTATTTTTACAAGTATAAAAAAAAAAGAAATCAATATATTGCCCCACACATTTTATCTTCTAAATATTGTTTTAGGTTGATGCTCAGTGGTTCAAGAGACAGAGGTTGAAATTGAAATTTGATCTGTGCATGTGAGTCTTGTTTCGCAGGTTTAAAAGTCTTCTCCAATGACCCTCTGTATCTTTGTGCCCTTGGGCAAACACTTTTTCCCACTGCCATGTAAACATGTTTGCATTCCCTCCATGTTTCCATGCTGGTGTCTCTATGGCGACCGGAGCACCTGCTTCATTTGTCACCTCAGCGTATCATCACCACCTGCAGTTCACCCAGGAGTGTGCGTTATGATGAGAGTTTCTCTGGTGAGTCTGGTCAGTCTAAAACTTTGCACCAGACTATTAGGAAAAGACGAGCAGCGGGATTTGCCTGAAGCTGATCTCAGCACCAGGCTCAGATGGCTGAGGCAGCGGTGGGAGCAGTGAGTGGCAGCCGTCTACAGGCTACAGGCCAGACACTGATCACAGGAACAAACGGACGATTCGAGGCTACCTTTTTGAAATGTAGCCTCTCAGACAAAGTATCCTGTCACATCTCATTCCTCCCTCTCATCATTACTGGGTGGTTTTTGTTTCACCTGGTTTTCTTTTCTCCTTTTATATTTTTTTTACTAGAAGACTCAGTTTTGCAGATGATGTGTCATGTGCGTCAGGAAAATACCTTTTGGCAGGATTTTCAAAGGTGCTGTGTCATTCTGTGGTCACTTCTATGTGGAGAGTTGAAATCCTTCATGACGTTGTTCATTATTCTTATGTACATACGGTGAATCCAATTTTGAGGCTAGTGGTGTAGACAGCTGATATATGGGCCGAGTTCAATCTTCTGTTCACTGTCACTCTGTCCAACATTTCTTTAGAAAAATAAATGTTGCGTTAGTCCGACTAAAACGGGACATATAGAATGCATATAAATTTGTTAGTTTGACTGAAACTGAACTATGTCAAATTTCTCAAAGTCAAATGAACACATCCAGATAAAGTGATTGGGAGTCAAATTTGTACTGCCTATACAGTATATAATCAGTTGGACTGGAACTGGCCTGTTTGCCCTGCACATGCCCCACAGAGACAAGGAAAACAAGGAAAGCAGCACAGAGATGTTGAGATATCCAAATGTTTGGCAGTTTTCCACGACACATTTCTAAAAGTACGTAAAAATCACTGATATTGGAATTTTTGTTATCTAATTATCTATTGAGCGATTGATTAATTCATATTTAAAAATATGTATTTGTGTGATGCTCATTTTGGCTACAACTGAGAACGTGAATAGAGATAAAAAAACGTTTTTGTCTGAATGAGTAAGGTGTCGGCCATCACATGTAAATCCATCACAGGTCAGCTGTTTGGCATGATATAACCTGTTACACCTCAGACAGACATTCATATTAGTCTTAGGCGAAGTCTTGTTAAACAGTCATTAACAGAGCAGGCTCGCATGTTCTGCAAACCGGCTGCTTTAATCTTTAAAATCTGAAAAACTTGTTTCGGACACGGGCTGTTATTAGCGGATTTAATGTAAGCTTGGCGTATATGTTGTGTTGTGGCTTACAGTATCTGCACATGGTCTTAAAAAATCCTTCTTCGCGGCCTCTGCAGGTGTTTGTGCAGCAAAATGAGGCCCAGTGAAGAGACAGCTGCGGCAAAACAGTTGTTTGTTGGCATTTTTTATTTTTAGTTGACTCGTTTTTTGTAAAAATAAATCATTAAATTACGGGAGCTATGATTTTGAGGTAAAATAACACAATTTTCCTCTTGCAACTAGAATTCATAATGAAAACAACTGAATATTCCTCAGCTCCGTCCGTATTCAGGTGTTTTAGTTGCTACGGCCGTGTTTAGTATGAGCAGTTGCAACTGCAAACCTTGGATGTTACTGAAATATTGACACTGAAATCAGTCAGAAACTATAGCTGGAGAAACATGTCACACACACGAGATAAAAACCTTCAACATGTTTCATTCATTACGTCAATATACTGTGTGGTAAACTAATAAGCCTTTATCTTTGTGAGGCTTTTCTGCATCACAGTAGTGTCCCATAATCAGCACTTACAGAGTTACTGCCAAACCCTGTGCTGTTTAGTCTTTAAACACTCTGTGCTGTTTAGTCCTCAAACAATAGTCAGGTTGCCCATATGGACCCAGCAGCAGTACTTTCAAGAACAAATGAAGCAGCAAAACCCGACGTCAAAATTATCTGACGTAGTCATCAATCAGAACCTTTACCGCCTAAAGTAACACTAAGTGTTGTGTAGTTTCTAGACACGACCCAGAAACCCACATTTGTGTCTGAATAATATGGGCCTTAACCAAACCGAAAAAGAAATTTCCCTGTACAATCTCCACAAAATCCCTTGTACGGGGGAAAAATGAGGAGGGATCCCTCTTCCAGGACGGACAGACGTAGGTGTCACATGTACGGAAAACAAGTTCAGCAAATTACAAACAAAACATCAAATTTACAGGGGACATATATAGACCAGGAGTGCTTAAAAAAAGTCAGTAACATTAATAACAATTAGCACTGCTACGCCAAATACACCAAAAACGGAGAAGACATTGAGCATTCACGTACAGCATGCAGACCTTTTTTCTTTTTTTTTTTTTTTTTTTAAATAAAGCTTTATTGTTTAAGTCTACATCACAATGTACAGAGACAGAATGAACCAAGCCAGGGCGACAAAGGAAAGAAAAATGTAAGTCATCATAAAGGAGTGACGAATCACAGTGACGAAGATCGTGACAGTGAATCCATCATTGTTTTCACAAAGTAGCACATTGGTTGTCCACACAAAAATGCTGTAAGGATGACATTTTTATTACTCTGGGACTCTTTTTTCCAAAAGTAGCACTTCAGAGCTACCAAAACGCTGATGCTGTGTGGATTAAAAGGCAATACAACTTAAAAAAAAAAAAAAAAAAAAAAAAGGTCTGCAAAGTGTTGGTTGCACCAAGTAACCACAAACCTGCTGTCCACATTCTTATATTTCTACAATAAAATAATGAATTCGGCAATTGACGGTACATTTTAAAATGTGACGTATTGTAATCAGTCTCTTCTCTGCTGCTTTATGTTATGAATTAAAAAAAAACAGGACTGTCACCTCCAGCTGACAGCTTTTCTCTCACTCTTTGCAGCGGGATGGAAGGCAGATAACAGTCTATTTATAGTAACGTTTGTGAATTGTGGGCTGATCTTGAATCAGTGCGGAGGCACATCATTGGCAGCTCTTATGCAGATTGAACTGCACTGACGAAGGAACAACAGGATGTCAATTATTAATTTAATCTCTTCATATTTTTCCTAGATTATATCTTGTGTTCCTGTGTGATTTGTATTTTGTCTCTAATTATTTGCCAAATATCAGTCATGAAAACATCATAGCTTTTTTTTTTTTTTACATGTTTTCTTTCTGTAAAGTGTTTTACCTTCCTGACTACTTATCCTGCACTCTGTTCCATTTAATCCAGCGATGGTCCTTTCCTGAACTTTAAACCCTAGCCCTTACTTTTATCTCCTCTGGTTACCTTCTGGTACTGAATGAATCTATGCCGTTTGATTCATCAGCGCAGATTAAAGGCAGATGAAAGGCAAACCTCTGTGCCTGTGGGTGGAGTGACGTGAGGTGTGACGCACATTTTTTATTCCTATCGGCGACTGTCAACGCCAGTAATTGTCTGCGACGTGACCAGACCATTCATTTTGACATTCATTCTTACTTTTAAAGGGGTATTCCCACAATTTTCCCATTCCTTAGTACAAACAAAGTCACAGTGGTGTACAGCGATGTATGTTTTTTACTCACTTCCAGCAGATAAACCAATACGATCACTGTCTGTCATTGGTGGTTAAGTTTACTTCCATGTGACACAAGGTTATGGTCATGTACCTTGACCTCCTTAGGGATTCATACCCTACTGTAGTCAAATAGCACCATGTTATAGTCTCTTTAAAACATATTTTGAAGATTTGAGTATGAACAAAACTATGAGTTCAGTTTGAGCCTCATTAATCCTCAGTACAAAGCCTCCTGCGTCACACGTGGCTGTTTGTTATGGAGGCTAATAATGTGGATGTCAAGTCATTTATTCCGCTGTCTCAAAGTTTGTCACCCATACTTCTGTTTTAATCATAGGTGTAGCCCTAAATAATGGCTTCTGGCTTTTATCGTGGATTCAATTACAAAAGGGACATAATAAAAAAAGGTGGCGGAGTAGCATGAAGAAAAACTACCTTAATTGAAACAAAGAAATAAATAGAATGTTTGGAATGCGTTAAGGAAAAACTCCTCATGATGAAAATTATGCGATTTGACAGCAAGTGAAGTGAATTACATGAAGAGCAAATTTAGAACAAATTTTAATTGTTTTGTCCACACGGTGGAACATGTGTCTGCATGAAGATTTTGAGGTTGAAAAAAAACGATCCAAACGTTATTTTCATTTTTCTAGTCTCGTACGTGTTGGCCCTTGTTAATATGTCACTAAATTGGGAGTCTTCATGTTGTCGGGGAGCTGGCAGCTCTGGTCAGCAGCAGTGTGGTTTGAAAAAGGATTCTTATTCAGGCAGATATGAATAATTAAGTTTCTGCCAGGGCTCATTAGGAAAATAACAGAAAGGTACCAAGTGTTTATTATTAAATTATTTGATGAATCCAGGACTTCCTGAATAATAATTTCTCTTGTCCACTGCATTTCCAGAGTAAAGTCTGCTTTTTCTATCCTGTTTTGCTCACGCTTTGTTCATTGCACAGCCAGTGACACGAGGTGATAAATGGCCTGCAGTTCCCCACATATTTGACCTTTAGTTTGATGCTCAAGCACATTTTATCATGATAATACAAACTGTGAGGGGAGCCATTTACATAAAGGCGTGAATAAAACATTGTCTGCACAGTTTTACATAGGTTTTTTGACATACACTCTCTTCTATTACATTTCAATGTAATAGAAAACAGTATATGGCTTGAATATTATAGTGCTTGTGCTGTAGTCCAAATGATGAACTACAGTCCCTGCAAAGGTGTGTGCCTCATAAGTGTTATTTCATTTCTTGTTGGTGTGAAAAAGAAGGTTTTTGGCAGCACAGCTCTTTTGTCTTTGGTTTCTCAGCAGCAGTCGTCCAGGCAGTGTGTATCCTACAGCTGCCGTGGTCTGCTGCTCCTCCGGTTTGCAGCAATTTACAGGCGCACATCATTCAAATGGAAAAACACAAATGGTGTTTGTTCATAATTCTTGCATTTACTGCTGGAATTGTAAACAGGGCGATGGTGTGCGTGGAAGACTGCGCTGACAGTAAAGAGACCAGCCATCAGCTTCAGTGCGAAGGACCCGTTAGATGACAAAATTAGGCTCCTGCTCAAACTTCGGCAGCTATATCAACCATATTCACCATCTTATGTCCATTATGTTAGCATGGTAGAAAGGTTGGCACAATATATGATTTTATCATCCATTGTAATAAAAGGCAATTTTTGTCAAATTTCTCCTAATATTTCATTTGACTGGCTTGTTAATGCCGTCTAACGCACCAGCGATGGTAGCTCAGTGGTGGAGCGAGTCCTTTTTCAACGGTAGGGCCGTGAGTACCTGCTGACGTGTCCATGAGCAAGACACAACCCCATGTAGCTCCTGAGGCCTGTGCTGGCAACATATGAATGAGTATGGCAGATGAGTGATCGAAAAAATGTGCTTCACATATGTGCGCTGTATGAAAGCGTGAGTGAATGGGCGTGAATGTGGGAATATCTAAACTGTTGTGTAAAGGAGGTTTAAGTAGTCATCAAGACTAGAAAAGCACCATATACATTAAATACACACTATTTACGTACATACAGTCTTAATGACTTCTTGAAGTAAGTGCTACAATCGTCTTTAAGATACTTGTCTTGACTTAAAATGTTGGTTAAAATATGTCACAGCTATAATCTTGACATGAAATTGAAATGAAGATCAGCTGAAGCACTCAATAGATGTTATGCTTCTACAGTGACGTACAAAAGGCAAACTGTACATATGCAAAAGATTAAAAAAAATAAAAAATAAGAAAACAAAAATGAAGGATAGTATTTTTTGTACATGGACAAAAGAGAAGAGATGCTAAGAGAGGCTAAATTTACCATTTTTGTTTTAGATCAAATTGGTGTTACACTTTAATGCAATACTATAAAACAATCTTTAAATGAGACAAATTGATTTACTTGCACTATTGAAGTATTACAGGTCAAGAGTGAAAAAATCTGAGTGCCTCTAAAATCCCATCACTTCCTGTCCCCCTCACTCTTATTTGGACAAGTTGGGATCAAGGTAATCAGGGGGATCAAAAACAAAATGATCTGACAGCGACATCCCACTAAGCTCTAGGTGAAGCTTCTCTGTGCTAATGAGCATTCCCATGGTAATGATGACGGAGCTGTTTTGGCCAAATCCAATGTGAAGTCGCCTCTTCGCCCCTGTGGTGTAAGTGAAAGACCTCCACTCTGCAGGTTCTTCACTGACCTTAACAAATTGAACTGGAAGTTTGGAACAGGAGATTATTATAATAGTCAGTGGCGCCTTGACCTTCAGAATGACATGAATTAGAGGGGATTTTGTTTGTGTTGGAACTAATGTCTCCCTGTAAATATGTTGACTGTTGTCTCCGGTTAAAAATCTTAGGCATAGTTTTACACAATGTTTTTGACCAAAAGGTGTTTCCTTCATTTGGTCCTCTTTGACCTTTGGGTCCAAAATTTCTTACACTTTCTGTTTGGTTGCGTCCGTTTTCTTGTTTAACCACTCAAAACCTTTCATGCTGTGAACATGAACTTCATTGCCTTAATGGGCCCTTTGCACAGCAGCCTTTTTGTCATGTCTTAGCAGTAAAAAACTAAAATGCTTAATGGTTTACTCCCTGAGTGTGACAGTGAACCAGCATGCAGCCTGAACCTGAGGACCATACTTTGCCTGCTGGGACCTGTCAAAATGGCTGTTGTGCAAAGAGCCTATTTGTCTTTAACTTAAGTAAAGATTTATGAGGAAGGGCCCCACGCCCACTGCTGTCGAAGCCATTTCTTTCTTCATGTTAACTTTGACTTTTGTTAAATTTGGCTGTGTTAGGGTGGGGTACTCCCTGTCAGTAATAAAGACTGATAGGAGTGGGACAGCCTCAGGGTTAAAAGCAGGTGGACCTTGATATGAAGCCCCTCATCTGTCTGTGTTCATTGACGGCAGCAGGTGGATGTGGGGAATCTGCTTTCTTTCCCCTCAGGGCATCTCTGTATAGTGTTACTGAAAGGTGTGTTTTCTTCCTCTGTAAATCATGTGAGTTACAGCCTTATTGGTTGGTTTTGTAACTTCATCCAGCTTGGAAATAAAAAAAAAAGACTTGCAATGCATCACTGTCAAGGAGCAACACCTGAAGCCCAGGTACATATGACACCATGCTGAGAGAAATCTGTGAAATATGTGATCTGTGACTTGTAATATTTCAACTTGAGCAAAACATTTTCTGACTTTTACTTTCAGTGTCATAACATTAGATCAAAGAACTATTATTACTCACGTGAGTATCAAGAGTAAACACCAGTGATCCCAAACTTGAGTAACATTAAATACTGTTTCAGCAGATAAACAGTCCAATCGATCTCCTCTGGTTCTTATGAGTTAGATAAAAGTGACACTGTCCAAAACATTGATTTTTAAGGTTCCTGATTTGAAAAAGCGATATACATTCATAGTTATATACTTCCTTTTTTTTCCCTCCATAGTCACTGTATCCACATTTTCAGCAGAGCAGGAGGACACGACTCAGTGTGAGGTCAGATGTTCCCACAGTCTCATGAATTAGACATGAACGATGGTGGGGTCCAGCTCTGAGGACGGCACAGCTGAGTGTGCAGGCTGATGTTGGCAACATGAGGACACCTGTGACGTCTTTCTCTTTATCAATTAGTAATATATTCTCTGTCTTGTGTAGAAAAGGCAGCTGTGGCTCACTAACGGGAGATTACCTCTTAGAAGATACAAAGTCATATAAGAGGTGGTGTATTTATTCAGGAAATCACATGTAGTGTTTGATACAACTTATTTCCTTTATCAGAACAAACCCTAAAAATAGGTATTCTTGGTTCTGAATAATTATTTTCCACTGAAACCAAATTCTTTTCCGCCCAGCGTATCTGAAAAATACTACTATCACCACCAGGCCTTTGATTTATTTTAAGTTTTTTTTTGTCTGACATCTATTCATCTCTTTGTTTAAGCAGAGAGACATATCAGATCACTGTAGCCACGCCAACTGTGGCAGCGAGTGGTGCGTTGTCCTGAAACACAACTGGTGAGTGCGACAGTGCAGCCGTTGATTTGGCAAAGAGAGTAAAGGGGCAACTCGAGCACTTCCTTTCCTCCTGGTGAGTGAGGATTAAGAATGTTTGGGTTTTCCCGTACTCATTGATCACATCGTCACTAAGCACTTCTGTTCTTAATAAATTATCCTCTGGACTGTTGTTTCAATTTGGCGCAGTGTGGACGAGATTGTTCATTGAGTCCATGCTTCTCTTCAGGTTTGCAGTAAATCGAGAAGGTTGAAATATCCCTTTGTTTTTGAACACGTGCTCCACAAGTTTGACAATTGTAGCTCCATGAAAATAAATAAATGAATAAATGAATAAACTCCGGTGGAGTGACAATAGAGTGACACTTTTTCTATCAATTTCTGTCTCTCAACACATTGTAAACATGTCGTACAATGGAGTATAAATCAGGCTTTACCGTATGTTGTGATTTAAGCGAAATCTAAATTTAATGGTATTACTACAGCATATTATTGTGTCTTATGGATGTGTTGGCAGTAATATGTCTACATTCAGTCTACTACATATAGTTCTTCATTTAGATTTGTCACTCACTGGAAATGATAAGCACGTTTGTTATCTGCCAATTAACTGTACATTTTGTAATTTCTCTGCGTCTCGTGTAACATGGGAATTACGTTGTCATACCCATCAAGGACACGCCTGCTGCCATTTTCACAACATTCATAATGTGTGTTGGTGGTTCCTCCTCTTCCACTTTATAGCCAAGATGACAAGTGGTCAGAAGTGTTCAGCATTATACAGTCATGTTTTTGACATTTCTGAGTTTTCTTGTTATACTTGTCAGTTTGAATTTACTTATACACTTATGAGTATGGAGGTTGAGAAAGTGCATTTCAGACTTTGGGTTAGTTACTGTTCACCTTGAATTCAGTACCAGTACTAAAAGGGTAAGATTTTCTATATATATATATATATATATTATTTGCTTACTTACTTAGACCCTCTCTTTTACCCGAGCTGCACTGTAGCTCACAGTTAGAGGTGGAGCACTGAATCTCTTTGGTGCATGAAACTGGAAAACACTTGGACTTCACATTATTATCTTTAATCTTTATCTTAAAGGGTCAAGATTCCAGATAGGAGAATTTGGCAACAGTTGATTAAAGTAAATCACTACTCCGCTCTGCAGTACCATCCTAATTCAGTTGAAAGCACTGAGCTTGGTACCCAACCCTAATGACACTAGATAGTCTTGCTCCCCAAAGCTATTCTTCTAAACCTATACCTAATCCACTGTTGTGTGTCATTTCTCAATTTCCTTGGCTAAATGCTAAACATTTCTATATATGGTTACACCAAATCTTAAATATAGCAGTTTTAATCTACAGATAGTTCCACTTCAGTGCTCTTTCTAAACAGTCTGCTACATGGGGACTGTTCAAGTTACTAAACTGTGGAACATAAGTTGTATGTGTAATGCCTCTGACCATTATCCAGCTCAGAAACTGACTTCAAAGCCCTTCAAAAATAGAAAACAATTATTGTGAGCCCCTTTGACTGGCTACCCCTTCTCTTTTGATCTGTCACACCCCTTAATTTACCCCTAATTTCAGATTGTGTGCATGACTGCCCCTGTATAATCCTGTCCTATGTTGTTCTTGTTGCTCTTGTAGCTCCATGGCGGTCGTCGCCCTCCCCCCCTCTGGTTGGTAACCTCCACAGCAGATCACTCAGCACCATGGACGACCAGCAGAGTGATGGAGATGGACAGACTCAAAGGACATGCTCCCATCATTGCGATTAGATGAAGGAATACGTAAACGTCCCTTCCCTCAGCAGTAGGGGACAGCACTGAAACATTTTTGTTCTTCACGCTGAACGAATGCTGGACCAGGGTCTCTCTTCATAGAGCTCATGTGATAAAAACCTTATGTCAGACTGTGACGCTTGTTATGAGTTGTCCATCTACAACCAATGAGCCAGAGAGCGGCAGCAGCGAGGGGAGTAGCTGCACCACTTCCTCAGTCACCACCTCAGACCTGTCCTCTATGTCCGAACTCACTCACTCCTCACTCCCTTCCCAAAGTGACACTCCTGACGCCTTCAAGCATGAAGCCCCGCCTCCTCCTCCACTGCCACCACCACCACCTCCGGGGGCGCCCCCTCCTCCTCCGCCCCCAGCGACCACGTCCACTAACCACAATGGGAGAAAAAAACGCCGTGTGCGCAGCTTCTTCTGGAAGCCGATCCCGGAGGAGAAGGTACGCGGGAAGCCCAACATCTGGACGCTGGCAGTGCGGCAGCAGCAGTACCAGATTGATGTTCGGTCTGTGGAGGAGCTGTTTGGGCAACAGGAGGAGGCGGTGACAGGGATCCGAGGGGTGACGCCATCCACTGGAACCTCGACTCGTGTGTCCCGATCCCGCTCATTCAAAGAGAGCAGCAAGGATGAGGTGAGTCATTGTCATGACCTTTACTACTTGATGGTGAATTACAGAGTGATTACTCTCCCTCCTGTGTTTGAAAAGGCCCCTTTTCTTGGATGTGTCTATATTTAACTCACACAGTATCATCATTTCCCTTCGAGCTTCAGAAATATAGCAATACAAGTGCTGTTTAAAACCATACAGTTTATAATCTGCTGTTGGTGATTAGATGATATAATGTACTAACATCATACTTAAGATGATTCTAAGATCCAGAAGTTTTTGTTTCTAAACCAGATGAAAATGTGTTATTTTATTTATTATACAAGAACCTTCACACATAGTCCTACATCACAGTAACTCCATAGACACTGTGGGACATTTCCCTCCAGCAAAATAAACAAGTGTGTTTAAAATCTTTAAATTATTATTATTATTATTGTAAAATCCAAACTAAATTGAAGGGTTTTCAAAAAAATCCCCCAATTTATAATATCAAAATTATATGCATTTAAATGCAAAACCATGAATCTCACACACTGTCATGTTTAAGGTTGAACTGTAAATCTTCATTTATGTTGTACAAAATAAAAAAGCCCAGGTTCAGTTGTTTGTGACACCAACAAAATAGTTTTTTCCTGCGCTGCCAGTGTTTCTGCAAACATGTGGAAGAAACCTGCTGGTTACTGCAGACCCTGAACACACTAGTGACGGGACTCGAAATCCCAGATTCATAACTATCCTGAGCTAACTCTATAGTGTTCCTGCTATTATCTGATATCCCTGCAGGGACATGTTAGGTAATGGTGCTTAGTTACAGCTTTTCTTTAAGTGTAAAACATTATTTGTGTCAGTGAGGAGCAGAAAATCATGTTTGCATCATTGTGTGCTTCTGAAAAGTAATACATGAACAGTAAAGCACAATCTGCCTAAAGCATAAGCCCCGTTTATGTCATGTGCCACAATTTAGTTTGGTAAGTTTTGCAGATATTTTGCTGTAAAATGGTAACAAACTATCTGATTAATAGTGTACCACTTTTGGCATGCGTCTGTTGGGGTTCCTAGTACAGTCGTCTGACAGATAAGAGGTGGAGTTGGACACACTGCAGTCTGCTGATTGGTCGACAGAGAAACATCACTTCTGGGCAACAGTTGAAAGGAAATGAGAAAAACACAAAATGCACCATTTTTAAATACACGGCATTTCAACAGAGAGAGGATTTAAGACCTTTTGTGCATCTTTTTTTTAACAAATAATGTCGACGCACAGAAGCGTGTACTAATGCAGCTATCGCCATTCAGCCAAGCAGATCAGAGTTTACCATTCCAAACTATACCATGGCGAGCTGAACTGTACTACAGCACTGTACCATTGTACCATGCAACACATAGGGACTGAATAACTGAATAACCTTGAGGTTTAATCCAGCTGCAGTCAGTTCTTTGTGGAGACAAAAGTGTGAGCACTCTCCAAGCAACAGTAGTAACAAAACACATTTGCCACTTTTAAATAAATCTGCTACCTATACACACTAAAACCTATGTCTAATACCATCTATTATCTTGTTTTTTAATATAATTTTAAGTTATAGTTTTAATATTACCATTAGAAATACAGCCTCAGTATTAGAGAGCAAAACAATTTGTAAATATTTTTCAGAGCCAAAGATCAGATTCACATTACATGTTATCAAAGTTGTGTTAAAGTAATTAACTCATTGGTTAAAAATATCAGTATATTAAACTGGGGCATGTAGTTCAGTATATGAATTTTTTTTTTTACTTGTTTTATTGCAACTCACAAGCACTGGCCATTTTAAGTGTCCAATTGTTGTTTTAAGAGCTATAATTATTTCCCGTGTACATGCTGTACAGTCCTCTGTCAAAGAAGAATAGAAAACACCATTGTTAATGAAGGTGGTGTGAACTGCACATGTGGCCTGGTTGGATTTCTATGTCCCATAGGGTTAGACTAAGTGGTGGTGTTGGTGATGCAACACAACAATACGCAGGGAAGGTTGTGTGTGTTTACTGTACGCGTGTTTATTCATGTTCCAGGGCTTCTGCTCAACAGAGCCACACCGTTTGATTCACGGTGTCTCTCATTTGTTTTCAGATCAGCATTCTTGACTCCAAGAGGGGGATGAATGTGGGCATTTTCCTGAAGCAGTTCAAAAAGTAAGTCCTGTATCAGTGGAATAAGTCATGTATGATACAGATGAGGTCAACAGTGAGGGCTGACTGGTTATGGCCAGGTGGTACATGCATCAGCTCAAATGTGTTGTTAACAGCATGGTGGTTTTAAAGGATTTAAAAACTGGTCTGCCAAAATGATATTAGTATTGGTTGCTACTCAAGGTGGGAATATTGGTATTGGACAAGAAAAAATGGATCAGCCTATGCCTACTTGCTCTTCTTACAGTAAGGGATTATCAGCCCTTCACACATTTGGCTGCTTTGCATACCTTTAGGTGTTGGTTAACAGCCATAACACATGGATCTGTCATTTGCTTATCCAGCCTTAAGAAGACTGGATGTGTGTGTTAGTTTTAGAAAATGGATGTCTGATGTCACCATCCTGTGTCCCATTTTAAGATATTATGTGTGACTTTGTATAAAAAAAACTATGGAAATGTGTCACATGTAGTTTTCAGTCCAAAGCTGCTTAGTTGGCTCTTTCTCTCCACTCATTCAGTCAGTTGTCCACATATACAGTACAGTACAGCACACAGTGGGGACAAATGTAATGAATCTCAATGTTGTTGTGTAACTGGTTTAGAGATGTTGAGGTATGAAAGTCCAGAGCCTGGAGCCAAGTATTAGGATTACTGGTACACAGTGGACAGGAGACAGAGAGGGAAAGCTTATTTTTGCCATTTTGAAAATCTTTCTGTACAACACTGTTGATCACTTGGAAAATGTAAATCACTTGGAAAATGTAAATCTAGTTAAAGGGAGAAAGAAAACATGATTTTTCCTTCAGAGTGCTGCATTTTGAGCTGTCCCATGAGGAATGAGTCCACACATCAATGGTGTCTTGAAAACATTCACCGTCTGCTGGCTGTGGAAAAATAGTCCATTAAAAACCTTCATAACAGGCAGATTAGGGTCAGAATCCCCGTCACTAATTCTTATACGCTTTCACAAGTGCTCCATTGTTTATTGTGAATTGGTTCAGGAAATCTTGAAGTGTGCTCAAACAGACTCAGCGCTGTGTTGCATAACTAGTCTGAAGCACAATACAAAAAGTGTGTTAGGTGTTTGTTTTCATGTCTATTTGCATGGCTTCCCACTGTATTTTAATGTCATTTGACTGTCCGTCATACTGCGTCCTGTCAGGACTGGGTATGAACTGTGACCTCAGCAGGGTTAGGGTTTAGTTTTCTTAGCAGCTTTCCCACTGATTAACCCATAGGCTCATATGATTTCTGATAGATGAGCCTGACAAAATAAAGCTGTAGTAGAAAAACTGCACACGGTTGAGTCTCATCTCCAGGTCATTAAAGGTACAGTATGTAAGAATCAGTGGCATTCAGTGGTGGAACTGTAGGACTTCTCCGCTCACCTCTCTCTTACTTATAACTACAGTGGCCTTTACATACCAGAAAGGATATCAATATTATTAGTGTTGTTTTGAAAGGCTATTTCACAATTATTGATCAATAGCTTATTAGACATGGGGGTTGGCTGATAAGAAATCTGCAGTCATATTGGTATATTTGTTTATGTTTTCAAATCTTCACAGTATAAATAAAGCAGAGAAACACTTAAACTGTCAGAAATCTGTAATTATTAGTTATTTTATATTTATTTAGATATTTACTAAGCTTAGTATAATGTTTAAAAATGGTTACTGGGCAGAAATGTTTTTTCTTTGTAAATCATGGTCATTATAGTTGATGTATTTAAAGTTGTTTATCATTGAGCTCACGGTTGCACTCGTTTCTTGGTTTTATTTCTTTGTCATATTTGTTCAAAACCACCCAAGTGTTTTTTTTAAATATACAGTTTAGTATATCTGACAAGGTGCCTTCTGCAAGGAGTTTGCATGTTCTCCCAGTGCGTGCGTGGGTTTTCATCGGGTTCTCCCGCTTCCTCCCACAGTCCAAAAACATGCAGATTTGGGGATTAGGTTAATTGGACCCTCTAAATTGCCTGTAGGTATGAATGTGAGAGTGAATGATTGTCTGTCTCTATGTGGCCCTGTGATGGACTGGCAACCTGTCCAGGGTGTACCCTGCCTCTTGCCCTGTGTTAGTTGGAGTTAGGCACCAGCGCCCCCTGTGACCCTTAGTGGATAAAGCGGTAGAAAGTGAGTGAGAGTGGGTGAGTATAATATATCTGCAAACATATCCGTTACCCTCAAACATCAGTTTATGCCTCAACCCCCTTTTTTTGGTCCCCATTGTTTCTCTCTAATATGTACTTTTAGAGTAAGAAGTTGACATATATTAACAGTAACCTGATTACAGATCTTTCTTTTACCTTTTTGGATTCTCATTTCACTCCATTTTATTCCTAAAGGAGCAATTTGGTTTTTAAAACACAGTGACACACCAAGAGTCGAAATACAGACAGGTTTGCAGCAGTAGCTGGGCCATAGTTGACCAATAGTGTCCACAAGGGCATCTATTATGTTTTGCTCTGTAAACACAGAGGAGCAAACATTAAAAGAGAACACCTGTGCTATTCATCGTCAAACTTAAGTGAAATGCTGTCTCACCTTCAGGTCCAACCGCTCTATTGTCGAAGACATTCGACAAGGAGATGGAAAGATTTATGGAGCAGAGCTGCTCAAAGACCTGCTGAAGCTCCTTCCTGATGCAGAGGAGGTCTGTGTTTTGTGTTTTTGTGCATGTCTGTGAAGCTTTAAACAAATTATGAATAGCATAAGGTTTTTGAATGACGATCACTGTTGAACAAAGAAAAAAGGACAGTTTATGTGGAGTGCAGAGACACTAGAGCCTGCTAAGCTTCACCTTTCTTTGTTTCTTTCTTTATTTCCTCTACAGATAAAGAAGCTGCAGATGTTTAGAGGAGACCCAGACAAGCTGACGCTGGTCGATTCCTTTATGTACCTCTTGATCCAGGTGCCACGGTGAGTTGATTTTCATGGTCTAGTTTCTGTCAAACGGAAATACAAAGTTACTTGTTTGACAGTCAATGAATCATGAAAGATATGCACAGACTTTTTGACTTTCCATTGAACTTGTACTTTACTCTTTATTCAAATGTGTTCATCGAAAGTGTTTTTTTTTTTTTTGCATAGGATTAAAATACTGTCTTCAGGCTCCAGAGTAAGATGAAACTGAAATCTCACCTAATGAGTGCTGAAATGACCCTGCCCAACCAGATTCAAGCTCCTTTTAAAATTCTTATTTTCCCCAATAATATGACATTAACACAGGAGGTGAGGGGAAAACAGCCAAAACAGGGGTTAACATAAATATGTCAATGTTTCTCTAAATGCAAGGAAACTTAAAATGTAGCCCAGAAGGGAAATATAAACAAAACAATTCCCCTAAATTAAAAATAGAATAGAATATCTTTATTGTCATTGTAACATATACAACAAAACGAGTGTGCAAAAGATATAAGGTAGTTAAAACATATAAAATATCGATTACATTGCTAAATATAGAATATAAAAATAGACTCTAAATGGAAAAGGAATAGAAATAAAACACAAAAGAGTATCAATCTATATTCAGCAGAATTGCACAATTCCATCAGACAGGTATCTCAACTATGTGTGAATTATGGTTCAATAAATCAGTGGCTGTGGGGTAAAAGTTTTTAGTCTCTTTGTCCTCGTTTTCAGAGATCTGTATCGACTGCCTGATGGCAGCAGTTCAGACAGATTATGGCCGAGGTGTGATGAGTCCTACAAAAGGTTTTTGGCTTCTCTGAGGAAGCAGGAACTGTGAAGTTCTTCCAGAGGGGGGACAGAGCAGCCAACTATTTTCTGGTCAACCTTGATATTTCCCCAGAGCACTCTCCTCTGTGCCAAACGCACAGACAGCAACCCTAACCTTATTAAATCTAGCAATTATATCAGGACAATCAAGCAATCACACTGAATAACCACTCCTAAAGGGGGCGTGCACGCAAATAGCTATAAGGTGAAATCCTGGGTGTTTTGAAGCTAAAATCCTAACAGCCATTGAAGTTGAATAGGTGGCGTGTGTCCTACTGACTATGACACTGTACTGTCATTTATCAGCCTTAAGGACCCTTGTATAATAATATTAATAGCTCCCTGTGGAACCGTTCCCATCCCATCCCATCCCATCCCTAAACTCTTAGTCCCAGATCCACCTCAGATCCCAGATTTAATCCTGCTGTGCTTTGACTCTCAACAGGTTTGAGGTTCGGATCGAGGCCATGGTCCTCCGTGAAGAGTTCTCTCCTTCCTGTGCCGTGATGAGCAACGAGATCGATGTTGTCCGTGTCGCCACTAAAGGTAACAACACCCGAACCCTAGTGTCTGCGTTCATACTCGCACAGGACAGGTGACCCAGATATTTGAGCTGATAGTTAACAGAATGTAAGTCACCTGAGAAACAGTAATGTGGGGACACAGAGCAAGGAGAAGGCTGTGTCATGTAAGTGCTACTTCCAGCTGACATGTAGTTTTTTTCTTAAAATTTAACTGGACACTTTACTATAGATAATTACATAAATTGCCATAATTTCTTTTGACTACAATAATTCAGTATGTTATACTGAATAACATACTGAATATAACGGACATTCGTTTTAAATATGGTGTAAACGAATGTCCGTTATATTCATCATCGTTACCAGTTGAGTTCACAGTGTTGACCAGGCCTATCAGCTGCACAAGACTCTCTCTGTGTTTCTTACCATAGCAGTATTTTGTTCTTGAGTTGTTACATTTTACGCCACAACTGAGTCAATGTGCATAGGTACATAGTGCTTGGATAACCACCAGGGGGCATCTGCAGGGGTTGCAAAAAGCATTCTGTTTGAATGGAATTCTGTATGAAACTCAGCCTACTTCTCGTTTTATTTTTAATGTCAGTCAACATTTTCCTGAGGAGGTAATGATCTTAATCAGTAGTTGCACATCTTTTACATAATGCCATTTTGTACAGTATGTTCCTGTTTAGAAGAAAATAAAAATATGACACACACATGAATGGACACCAGTGTGTCTGACAGATGGTCTCATCCAAAAGCTGCCTACTTGCAGCTGATGTCTGAGTATCCGGTTTGGTTGCAAATCCCAACGTGGTGCCACCCAAATCACGGATCTCAAGGTTTCAAAACATGACTTGAGATCCTTAATGGTGGAGTCATGATGGGTTGCCACTTTAGCATTAATAAACCTCGGCCTTCATTAGGACTGCACAATCATATATTAATCGCAATCATGATTGTAGCTGCTGACGATTAAATACACATGATAATGCAATATTGGAAAGCTGTGCTCCTCCAAAACACTGTCTTGACTACATGCCTGCATTTGACATTCACGTTCTAATTTTTAATTCTAATAAAATTCTAAATTCAAATAACAAAAAAACAGGGTTTCCATTCACATGGCATTGCATTCATAAACACAACATGGACCTCAGCATATGTCAAAGAAAGAAAGAGAGAAGATTTAAAGGTGTCAAGCATCTAAATGTTCTGAGCTCCATGAGACTCTTCTGTCATTCGATGCTGCTTTAAGTGAAATGGTACAGTGAAGAAACAGGAAAGGTTTGAATATGTTCTGCAGGTACGCGGGGCTGATACAGTTGTGCAGGACATCCTGAACTCAAAGCTTTCAAAACGTAGTGTCCAGTGTATGAACGTGATGCGGGAGTGATCACATGGGCTCTTCTCGTGAACACAGTAAACAGAAGCTGGACCGGGTTACCAAAACAGAGGCTCACGGAAAAGGAGTGTGACATCACTCTCTGCTCTTGACTGGACTTCAACACTATATACTGTATATAGTTAGGATTTGTTTCCGGATATTATGTAAAGCTGAATGTTGCATACTTATACTGTTGTAGGGTTGTTTTAGGCTTTAGGCCTTCATAAACTGACTGTACTACCTTTTTTATTTGACTTAATTTGACTCATTTAAGCTGAGTCACTCTGTGTTGCCTCTTTGTGCTTTATTGGATTTTACTTAAAATGTCTCCTCTTCAGTACAACAACTCTTGACTGCATTGCAGGGCCGTCACATAAACACTGCACTGGGTAAATTAAGTATAACTTTTATGATACCATTTAATTAAAATTGTCAGTTTGCACCAAAGAGACCGGTCATCAAAATTCAAAACAAACAATTTATTTAAACAGATATTTGAAATATAATTAAAAATATATATATATATAAAAACTATACGACACTATGATTTGCTCTGAAATCTCTAATTGTGTCTGTACCGTTCTCTTCCTGCAGAGTTGATGAACTGCGAGGAGCTTCATGCCATTTTGCATCTGGTGCTGCAGGCAGGAAACATCATGAATGCTGTAAGTCATCCTGCTGTCAAACATAAATGAGACAATTATCTGTTCAATTTTAAGAATAATTGACCCTGTTCCCATTCCACTGCATACTACACTTATTGCTAACAAAAGAAAATAAATGTCAATCCATTTTTTGATATTTTCTAATTTCTCTGACGTCTCGCTGTGTTTATATGGACATTAATAATCTGACCCTTGACCTTATTAGACAAGATATTATTTTAATTACATTTACTAATAATTTTTCATTCATATTCCAATTTGCATGTTATGAAGCCTGGAAACATGACAGGGAGTAATGATGGACATTTACACTACAGTATCGAGTGTGTATTCAAGATACTATTGTTATAAGAGTGTGGATAGTCAGTATATCAATATAAAATTAAAAGCAAGCATTGTGTTCCAATTATTTTTAATAATAATTAATCTGCCAATAGTTTTCCCATTTAGTTGATTGATCAGTTAAATATTTTTCATGAGCCTAAGGGGATGTAATTTACATTTATAAAATACGAGAAGTATTCAGACTTGAATTGACTGAATTCAGCTGAGGTCTACGGCACAAGCAATAGGCAAAATGCTAGACGTTGGAAACATGGAACATTTGCTTCAGCAAAATCACTACTTTACTGCGTTTGTAAATCTAATTGGTCGACAACAGGACAAATGTAGAATGTATACAGAGCAGACTTATCCTTTAATTTTCCTGCGGTGACATCTTTCCATTGTTCCTTTGTGATCCTCAGGGTGGTTACGCAGGAAACGCTGTGGGGTTTAAACTGTCTTCGCTCCTCTCATTGGCTGACACTAAGGCTAACAAGCCGGGGATGAACCTGCTGCACTTTGTTGCCATGGTTAGTGAGAGCTGCACATATACAGCATGATTCATACATTGCCATTCAGGCCTGTACTATCTAGTGTAATCCAATACAACACAGTGACATGGGGCAGATAATAACCATGGAGTTAAATCAACAATTATGGTGTCAACACTGAAGCTTTGCACATTTGCTGGATGGAAGAGGAATAAGGTTCTGTGGTGTTTTTGGTGGTATTCAGGTGTATGTGGGGCATTGTTACTTAAATGTGCATATTTAGAGCATAAATATGTACATTTATGGACATAAATGTCTGAAAAAGCTCACTATTTAAAGTAATTTATAGGGTTATGGTAACTTCTCATGACACATTTCCTATTAGAAAGTGTGAAACTGAGTTCCACCTTCAAAGCAGACAAAGCAACAATTTTGAAAGTAAAATAATGAATCAAAAGCACAACGTAGAGGGATAATATAGTTATTTGTCAGCTGCAGATAATTTGTGTTTTACCTGAATATTTCACAGCAGTGGTGCGTAAATAAATATTGACCTAACAGTGAGATTACAGACAGCAGGGGCACAACAGATGGTGACAGGAAACAGACAAGAGCCAAGAGTGCCTGGCCAGGCCCTTATAGAACCAAACAAATAGTAATCAGTCACACAGCAATTCTCCATTTTACTCTGTACAATAAAATACATGTGAATTTCAATACAGGAGGCGAAGAAGAAAGATGAGAAGCTGCTCAAGTTTCCAGAGAAACTTCAGGATGTTCAGAGTGCAGCCAGGTAAGCAAAGTTAATAATCAATGATTACTAAATAAACAGATAAACACCCTGTTTAACATTATATGGTGACTCTGATGTTAGTAAGAAGGAAGAAAAATATCATTCTATGTTTCTAATCAACAAATTGGGTTCTTTTCTTCCACCAGAGGTTGTTGAGTTTCACTAAACTTAAAAGGCTTCCTGGAAGTAAAAGGTTACTTCCTGGTTGCTAATATAGTAACATATATTCCATTCCCACTCATCAAATAATAATAATAATAATAATAATCATAATAATAATAATAATAATGCCCCCAGGTTCAAACAGGTTTTTGACCAGTTTTTACTGACTGTGGCTCAAATTGGCATTAGTGGTAAGGCATGAATATGCAATTTTCTTTATCTGCTTCATTTTTGGCCATAATTTAAAGATCCACATTCATCTCATGGCCATTAGTGACTTATTGAGCTTGAACAAGGGAACAATAATAAAACTCATCACTGATCTCCATTATGGTTGTGTTTTTATCATTGTTATTATTCTTCTGTCTCGTTTTGATTCCATAATATTTGTGAAATTACATTTCACACATGGGAGCACGTGTGAAAAAACCAACAGCCACTGGCAATGGAATGGTGTGAATCAACCTTTTTTTTGCAGATTCTTTTGTGTGAAAGAAACAAGTGAAAGCCGGGGTTAAAGCTGAAATAAAGCTTTCTGTGTTAAGGTCGTCTATTTCAGCTTTAACATAAGGTCAGTGTTCCAAAACTGGGATCGGCCAGGCCTTTTATTTATCACAGTCAAACTGTGGCAGTCTTGTTTAAAATTTAGCCTTTAACAAAACTATAACACCAGTATCTTCAAAAGTTATGTTTTACATAATAAATTGATATTTTTACACAAACCAGCCTCTGATAAACCAGTCATATCAATTATTTCTTTTTTTCTGGAACTAAGATTTTAGCATTTTTTATTTATTGCTGAATTAAGCCCTACTTTCAGCCTCAGTGGTCAAGTTGATGTCTATCTTAGCGTCCTATTCAGATGGCAGTGGAGCTCCGTCAGGCTCCATCAGGCTCTGTCAGCCTCCATCAGGCTCTGTCAGTTTCACAGGGTCTCATCTCTGTGTGACATCAGTACAGCTCTAGCAGCACAGAACCAAGATTACACCTTGCTTTCTTACTCCCTCAGGAAATGATTCTCACATTCTCACGCCAGTCGTGCTCTCACTGTAACAGTCTCACAGTAAATTTAGTGGAGTGTTTGCTGCAATTTGCAGCCTGTAATGTGATTATTATGAGTGCACCAACCATATTTGTCTACATGAAAAAATCAGTCTTCTCCTTTTACAATCTAGAATTTCAGTGGAGAATATAGAGGTGGAGTTTTCCTCTTTATATGTTCGGATTAAATCCCTGGAGGAAAAGGTTCAAGGAGATCAGGAGCTACTGCAGCAGCTGGAGCCATTTCTGCAGGTGAAGCAGCAAAACACAGACACACAGGAACCTGAATTTGACACTTTGCATCTCCGATGGAGTTGAACCAAGTCAACTTTAGATAACAGCATGCATGCAAGCTTATAAGAATATTCCTTTCTTTCTCAGAGTTCAGCTCAGACTCTTCAGGACCTGAAGAGACGCAGGCTGGAGCTGCGTAAAGAGGGAAACACTTTAATCGATTTCTTTTGTGAAGACAAGGACACGTTTAAACTGGACGAGTGCTTCCGCATCTTTCAAGACTTCTGCATTAAGTTCAGGAAAGCTGTAAAGGTCAGTTCAATTGTAGGTTGTTTTGGTGACATCTGGAAACATAGGAATATAACTAAAAGTAAGTATAAGGTGTAACCTGTGTCTTCAGCATAAATGCAAGGAGATGCAAGTTGTAAAATGGTTAATGTATTGGAACCTGTTAAATACCTGTTAGAAACCAGAAAGTGCTCTGACAACACCAACAATTAAAACGCCTTTTCTGGCAGAGGGGGAAGACATTCCCTGTCCATCTCTTTGTACCCAACCCCATAACAAGTTTCATTGAACCTGGTTTTGTAGTTATTTTGTAGTAAAACAGCAACAGACCAACACCACATGTCATTCATTTGTCTTCTTTTATGCCTAACTCTGTACATTATCCTCTGTGTTGGTATCAGGACAACTTGGATCGCGAGATGAAGGAGGCAGCCAGACAACGTCGCCTGAGGGAGCTGGAGGAGAAGCGTTTACTGTGGTCAGGTGCAGATCAGAGCGGTGGGTTCGGCCGTAGCAGCAGCGAGAACGATGTGGAGATGCTCACAAAGGACGGCCTCCTGGATTTTTTGCAGCAGAGGTCACAGAGTCCACACAGCCCGCTGGGACGCTCTGCCAGCGCCCGCCGCCACCGTCACACCATGACCCCCGTAGCAGACCGTGAGCTCCAAGGATATCTCGAGTTATTTGGAGACACTGGCACTGACTATTCCAAGTTTAATAGCCTACCTCGGTCAGGCCGCGCCATGCAGCGCAAAACGACCCCGTGGATCTTAGCTCAGGATGGCAACCGTGAGTTGGGCTGTGACCGACAAGTGACTTCTCCATGTGCACAAACTGAACCCATCAGCCCGCTGGCCCGATTCTCCTCTTCTGGGTTAAATGATAATGATGACCCATACAACAGCAACAACAATTACTCATCTGTATCAGAAGGGAGTGCTCTGCCTCGTTCCTTTTGTGTCTTTCAAAAACCCTCTCACCATCCCAACCCAACAATTACTGGCCACATGAATGTTAGTGTGGAGAAGCACACTTTAGTTCAAGGCCCTCAAGCTTTTGAACTCCCGAGTCCAAACAACAACAGCAATCATTTGCACCTTATCAACCAGGGGGACGTCATGGTGACAGATTTGGAAAAGGAGAGAGAATCGCCTCCCAAGAATTTGGACAACTTTCCAGGTGATAAACTTTTAGAAAGAAGAGCAAATCCCAAGGTGGCGTGGGAACATAAAGTAGACACTTCTACACCAACTGGTGCCTCTTCTGACAGAGAGAAAGAAGAAGAGGAAAACAGCACAGTTTCATCGACAACCTGTGACACACCTCTTCCGCTTGATACCTCTGCGTCCAATAAGAAGCCAATGTTTTTTATACTCGACTGCACAGAAACTGACTGCTCCGTCACCTTGGATTATTCAGAGGCCGAAAGCTCTTCTTTAACAAAAGAGGGGCTTCATCTTAGAACGACAGACTGCAGCAAACATCAGGAGAGCCCACAAGAACCAAGCTCTCTGTCCTCCAATTTAGGGACCCCCAACGACCAGTCTGTTTCAACGAATGAGCTTTCAGCGCCAAAATCTGTGGACGCAACATCGATGGCTGCATCTGCGATGACAGAGGAGTGGGACACGGAGAGCTGGGACACCGCTGAGGGAAAACAAGGTGCAGAAAAAGACGCACAGACAAGCGTCAGAAAACCAGTGCATGTAGCGAGTAAAGCAAACAAAGCAGTTCGTGGTGTGCGGACGCTTACCAGCAGCGAGAGTCAGGGCATGAGGAAAGTAGTTCCTATAAGCAAGGTCACAAGGACGGGTAGCGGCAAATGTGCAGAGAGAACTATGGTTCACGAGAGTGGGGAGTCACGCCCACGCCCCCTTCGAGATCAGAGCACTCCAGCGAGAGGAAGGAGCGAGAAGACGTCACGACCTCCCCGACACTCCAGTTTGCCTCCTGATGAGTCCAAAGCTCAGAGAGGAAGCAGCCTCACAGGTAGTATTTCAAGATGGGCGCGCGATTTGACTCCGAGGAAAGTTTCTATCAACAAGCCAAGTGCAAAACCTCTGAGAAACATCTCCAAACCTGCTCCTGAGGAGAAAATGTGCCGCTCCACAATGAGAGCCTTGGCCCAAGTGCACGCTCAGGCCCAGGGTGGAGCGTCTTCTGAAAACAGCGGCTCACACACAAAAAACACATCCGGTGTCCCCAGCTTCGCCCGCAACACAATTGCCTCGTCCTCCAGGACCAAGAAGGAGCTCCTTCTTGGTCCTCCTTCTGTCCCATCCACGCCATCTCGCAGCCCCTCACTCGTGGGTCGACAACCCTCGGTGAAGCACAACAGGTTATCGCCCACAGGTCAGACCAGGGAGGAGCGGTCACAAGGGACAAACCTGCGACGAGTTCAAAGTGTGAGGGCCACCAGACGAGGCACCTACCGCAGTGAGACTCCGCCTCCAACTCGTGAGGAGTCACGTAAGACTAGCAGCTTTTCTGAGAAGTCTTTGCTGGTGGCCAGCAAAAGTGCTAAACCGAGTTGGAAATGAAAATGAAATTTAAAAAAAAACTGACTGGAGAAAGACAAATGAGTTTCTTCATGACTTCTCTCTTCCTCTCCTCCATCCTCTTCTGTAACATAATCAGAAAAACAAATGAATCGGTCTCACCCTGCAGGTCTGAATCTGGATCAGGTTTACAAATTGCAAAGAACAAGATGCAATAACCTCCTTTTTTCTGCAGGGGAGGGGGGGGGATTATTAGTAACTAATCTGACAAATGGCAAATGGTGTTTTTCTACAGGAGCCTGCTTTGCCTGCTTAGCAGTCTGTGTACTGTATATGTGCTCGTGTCTGTGATGACGTTGATGTTGAACACTATATAATGCTGCTAATTAGCTCTGACAATTTGAAACTTCACTGAGTTTCAGTGTCCTTTTAATTCAGGGTTACATGATCTGTTGTACCTTACCTTGCTGCTCTCGTGGTGTCTTTCAGTTTTTGTTGTTTTCTCTAGCAGCACTCTGCTGCATTATTGCTCCCTTTTTTTGGGGTTTTTTTGCTTGATACCTCAGAATAATTGCAGTGGCCTTGAAACAGTAGGCAAAGTAGAATATATTTTTTGGTTCTGCATGAGAATGATGTAGACAAATGATCTGTTCTCTCTGCAATGCCATGTTTTACAATTCCCTGGTATATTAATATAAATATATATAAAGTCACAGATTATATGGCTAAAGTGTGCACCAACTGTTGTACTTCTCCTCGGTTGAGTATGTACATGTCTGTAATTTGTAGATCTTTTAGAACTCCTCCATAATATCATGGAGTAGACGTGCACGAAGGA
Organism: Brachirus orientalis; assembly: GCA_016785285.1. NCBI lineage: Eukaryota > Metazoa > Chordata > Actinopteri > Pleuronectiformes > Soleidae > Brachirus > Brachirus orientalis. Next base: position 6,579,417 of record JAFBJR010000175.1, read on the forward strand.
AATGTTTCCTGTATACTGTAGGATAGTACAAAACCAACGCTAATGCTTTGAAAGAAAAGCACTGAATGCATCAGACACAACACTGGAAACGTCATCAGTCATGTGATGTAATGTCTCTACTGTGAATGTAGTTCAGCAGCGTCATCAGCTCTAACTGGACGCAGGTCAGCTCAGCATCCGTTTGTGTCTCTCAGTCGTCCAAATCTCTAAAAACAAACTCACTGTTGCTGCTCTGAAGGTGTTTTGTACAATTTTCAAAGACTCTTCCAACCATGTGTAAGCAGATGTATTAAACCTGCTGCACAACAACAAAAAGAAAAACTTAAGTCCAGTTTCCATGATGAAGTGTGATTATGTTAAAAATTTAAATACAATTCAATCTAGTGCAAGCACATTCATCTTTTACGCAGCACTGTGTGTTACTATAATATAATGAAATTTTATATTTATATGGAAAACGCCACCTGATGAACTATAGTACAAGCTTCTGTGTTGGACGTATTGAGCTCGGGCATACACTTACATCTTACATACTTGTGTGTAATAATGTGATCGAGTAAACTATGCAGTCATTTTTTTTTTTTTTAAACCAATTTTTTCTTATCCAAAAACAATGATCACTGTAAATGAAATGTGTTGGGGCTGAATATGAACAAAGTGAAGCCAAATTTAAAACCTTGTCTGGACCAATCAGAGGAACCTAGTCACTTTTAGAGTGGATTGTGTATACAGATATTTCTCAAGAAATAATTCCAAGTTCATTATAAAAGAAATCAGGCATATGTAAAGTGCTAATATTCAGACCCAGACTATTTTGTGGTCTTTTAATGCATAGGAAATATGCTATCATGTTAAATATAAATATCCTTTGAAGGTTCTCCACACTCAACTAACAGGTGTCCGGTATCACCATCAGATACTAAGCAACCATAAGCACATCATCAGCCCTTTGTAAGTTTTATGTTACATCACATTATATTTTTATACATCTTTTATATTTTCCTTGTGCAAAAAGGGAATGATTAATGTTTCAAGCTATTTGGATAGAAAACACCGTTATAAAGTGAAAAATGCATGATGAGGTTTATTTTTTTCATGCAGACGGTTGGAAGAGCCTTTGAGAATTCTGGAGTAAAAAAAATAAATAAATATTATTTTCAGTAAAAATGTGATTTACTGAGACTGGATAGTGATATGTTAGAGGCACAAACCGGAGCTGACCTCAGTCCTGTTGACCATTTCACACCACTTGCCTTTCAACCTGCATTGTGCCATTGCCTTGATGGCAACAACATTCATTCACAACAGCACATTGCCTTAAAGCTTAATGTAGCAGATCCATCACCAGTAGAAATGCCTTGATTGTAAAAGGAGAGTAGAAATTTTTCCTTCACTCACATCACAATGAACTGAAAGTACGACTCCACTGGTTCGTGATTCACTTTGTAAAAAGACATAGTATTTTTCTGACTATCAATATGTTTACATAGCATTGGAAATGAAGGGTTTAAGGGTGAGGTATGTGAGAGTGCAGTTATTTTAACCATCAGAGTGTCCATATCTTTCACCAGATGTCGGAAAGTTCCTGTTCTGTCGTGTGCTGACATGCTGCAGGTCTTCCTCTTCAATCTTCCTTTTCCTCTTCCTTGTTCCCGTAACCGACGTGAATAAAGCAGTGACACAAAAGGCTCAGTGTGACTATTTCTGGTCAAAAATGTTATCACGATGCAAAATGTTCAAGTCAGTCATTGTCAATAATTGTCACGATGAGTTTAAAGTAAAGGTTGAAGCATAAAACCCGTTAACTGCGGTTGTAAACTTATTTATGGACAGAAAACAGCAAACCCTCGATAAAGAGAGAAACATCTGAGGTACAGCGTTGACAGAGTTAGCACTGTGATATAAATATTATATCTACAGTGTGTATGTGTGTGTAAAATAAAATTCTAAACTGCTATTGAAGAAAATGTATTCCGCTAAATATCAATTATTGTTCAGCTCTGTTTTAGACACATGTCCACTGACAATGCTTGATAGTTGAATTGATCTTTTCCTTAGTTGGATCATTGATTAGGTTGTTAAAAATAAAGAACATTAACTGTTATGAAACTTGAGCCACGAGTTTACACAACATGTCCCCCTCTTGTGCTCTTGTCTGTCCCCAGCCTCGTCCTTTGTGTCTCCTCGTCCTCCTAACAACAGTGAGGATTACAATGGCTGCCCTTTGCATTATCTCACACTGGCTTGCAGCAGTGGAGCCGCTGTGGAATTTAAATACTTTACTCGGCCTTTTCAACAGTGTCCTTGTTGCAGGATGGTTACCGCCGGTTACCGCAGCAACGGTACAAACAACAATCGCTGATACTCACTCGGGCTCTGTAAACCAAAAGGCCGGGGGTCATCCACAAACTTTTGTCATGTTAAACTGACATTGTTTCAAGTCACACAACCCACACCTGCTCACAACGTGTGACTTTGTGTTAATCAGAGGTAAATATTTGTAGAAAATCTTTACATTATTACCTCTGTGTATCCTTCACAAACATGTGTTCAAGTGTCTTGATTTGGCGTTAATTTGTTTGGGGTTTTTTTTCACTCTGGTGACACTGTTGACGTGTTTTATTTATATAAAAAATTAAATAATAATAATAATAATAAGCATCACCTTATCTCTCGCACCATATTAATCTAATTTGACTGTATCAAGTGTATGCGAGGAAGAGGTGGATTAGAAAGCCAATTATCTGATTGGGAATAAATCTGCCTCCTGTGAAAAGTCTGTAGCTGACTTTTCTCTATTTACACCACTGTATTTTAATGTTGGTGATAATGGAGTTAATTTGAAAGCACAATAGTTCCTCAGGTGGTGCTTGGTATAAAGAGCTTGAAACCACAGGACTGTAAATCCCACTGTTGACTATGTAAAAGTTTCTATATCTGATGAAAACAGAGAAATAAATAAATCATATATGTGGCTATGTAATCTGAACATTAGCTCTTGGGATTGTCTTGTTGGACATTCCTGTGTGCCTCTGAAAATAAATCTGTTACAAAGTCTCCCTCCAGGTTAACGTCCTCTGACACAGAATGCTGCTGCTCTTTTCACCTTATTACAGCACAGCCTCTTCGTCTTGTTTTATTTTATTTGTTTTGGTGTGTAATTGAAAAAACAAAAAGAGATTATCTTGCATTTTTCTTTTCCCCTTGTTTCATACTGTGTAATTATGTGCATTAAAATGTAATCAAGCATTTAAAATGCTTCTTGTTTGAGATGTGAAAACAGTTTCTAATTAATATCATTTCCATATCTGCATTGCTTTATTTATTTATTAATATTTTATTTTTGACAGATTCAGAGGCAATCAGTATATTGTTAGAGTTTTTAATTAAAAGCCTAAATAATCCATACTCTGAAACGGTTTCACATTGTACCTGAAACCACTAGGGTGCAGCAGAGCGTTGCAGAACCAGAATAAAGTAAACATTAGTAATACTAATTCTTATAATTTGTCATGTTTAAGCCTCTAAAATACAGTTTTAAGAACAGATGGGTCTTAAATAGCAAAATATTAATTAATTAATTAATGTATATAATGTCAGAGCATCACAAATGTTTAGGAAACAGGTTATATAAATAAAATGGAAAATATAATAGAAGATCAAAAATTTGTGTTCGCACTGGGATTATTTGTGTCAGCACTAATGAACCTGGTTATTGAATAATCAGATGCACATTATTGCTGACTTAGAATCTTGCAAAGGTAATTTTATCATCAACTTATAATATAAAATACAAACTGACATTGGTATATTTTAATATTACACCCCAAATATACAGAATCCATCAAGTATCATGTCAGGTACGACTTTCTACACACAGTCTTATCCTGATGCCAAACGGCTCGTGTCCGGCCGTGTTAATCTGTGGATCAAAATTTCTGTACCCATCCATGTGTGAGGGATTATGCTCTTCTCAATCCCTCCTTATCCTGCAACTCAACCCAACACCTGAAGAACAGGATCTCTGCTGCTGTGACAGCAGAACAATACCGCAGCCACAGAACTTTGTTGTTCTTATTCATTTTAGTATTTATTTATTTTCTTATTTTGGTGGATAAAGAGCAGCTTGGGAAAGTTCTCCTGCTCGCCAAACGCGTTATAAAGCAGATAAGTGGGATTAGAGAAGCAAGAACAGTTTTCCTGCACAGGAAGGAAGCAACGAAATCATGACAGAGAGTGAGTCAAAGAGTGTGTCTGTTGTTTTTATTTTTATTTATTTATTATTTTCTTGTGGGGATGTTGCCATAAAACAAAAACAACAAAAACAACAATTCCCTGTGTAAGAAATAGGCCATGTGCATTCATTTGTTTTACATTTCAATACCAGATAACAGTCTACACCAGTGATTCCCAAAGACTGCATACACAGTATGCGTTTAAGATAGATAGATAGATAGATAGATAGATAGATAGATAGATAGATAGATAGATAGATAGATAGATAGATAGATAGATAGATAGATAGATAGATAGTCTGGACTTCGCTTTACTACAATCTCTGGGATTATCAGCATGAGATCAACAGAGGAGCCATGATTACAGCAGCTTGTTTGTCTTGTGTACAAACCACGCTAAGGAAAATGTGAATTTGTGGATGAAAACAAAACTGTCAGTTTGTAGCAGATGGAAGCTTTTGATGTCGACGTTTCTCTCTGATTTCAGGTCTGACACGACACGAACAAACTTCTGATCTGATGAGCTGCAAACACACAGAGAGAACAACAACAGCGAAACAGAAATGAGGTGAGGACCACGTTTCACAAACTGCATTAATGACACAAGTTGCTTTTTTTCCCCCCTCTGCTTCTGGTATGTTGTGTTACAAAAACATATATATTAACATGTAGCTTTTGTAGTATTTACACGAGATTAAATATTTTGTCAATTATCTCATTTAATATTGTAAACAGAAAATATTCTGATATGTATAAAGAGTAAAATCAATCCAAAACTCAGGATCAGAATGATGATGCTATTTGGCTTTCAAACAAAAGGAACTGTCTTTTTTAATTGCATAAACGATATCATGAAGCAAATTAAGAAGCATGTCCTGCAGCAATACAGTTAAGTACATTAATACAAAAACAATAAAAAAAAACTATATAAAAATGGCAAAAACATCTTCCAATTAGACAAATGTGACAGATTTCTTTGGATTTTTATTGGATTATTGATACAACATTGAAAAAAAAAAGAAAAAAGAAGCTGGATACACCAATTAAAAGGAATTATCACATATTTAGTGCAATAATTGTCACTCTGTTGTTTCTGTTATAGAGTTGTACACTGACACAGTACAGTCTTCACAACAGCTGCTTAGAAACTAAGCAAGCCTGGCGTGTAAACATGTAGAAGTCCAAGAGAGGACTGTGTGTCCACAGTTGGTTTACATGAAAGGAACAAAGATGAAGAAGAAGAGAAGAGTCAAGGTTTGAAGGGTTGGAGGCAAAACTGTTTTTAATCTCATAAAACCATCTTTACACGTGTTTGTTCAAAGGCCAGTCTTTGCTTTGTCCAGTCTTTTTCTGTTACCTTTTTTTTGCAAGGAAGTCAGTTGTACATTATGTCCAAAAATGCTGAAAATGTCCGGCCCAGCTAAATTTGACAGTTTGAAAATGCAGGCCAACTGAGTTTGCAATCGAAAAGCCCTGCTGTAGTTTAAACTGCACATCAGTGAAGTGACTTAGATGAATATGTGCATGAATCAGGAACAACCTTGTTTCAAACTCATACAGTAATTACCCTCTCCTTATCAATTTTTTATTACAAATTTCTTCCTCAACATATGTTCAACTGAATGAGACAAAAAAAAAGGGTCCAGTCACCAGTCACTGATTTAATCCCATCATGCTCTGCTGAACTAACAACAGCAGCAGGTGCAGGCAGCGGTGATCGGGGGACGCTGGTGCCCAATCCCAGCTGACATACGGCGAAAGGTGGGGTACACCCTGGACAGTTTGCCTGTCCATCGCAGGGCCACACATAGAGACAAACACGAAATTATACCAGTGATTTTAGAGCTTGTATAACATCTTCTTAATTCATAAATGTGTCTATGTATCATTCCATTTGAACACTATCAACACTTTTATTTTGTAAATCATGTTACATCACTGTATTTTAACGTTGGTGATTATGGTGTTACTTTGTTATAGGTTTAACTATCAAGTGGAATAAAAAAAAAAAACATGTTTAAATCAACTGCTGCAAAATGTTGGTGAAAAATGACTACTATTTAAACTTCTTTAACACATTCTGCGGACTGTCATTCTTTTGCCTGGGCAGTACATTGAATGCGGGATTTTAAATGTAAGTGATTAATTATTCACCGTGCAATTGGTTCATTAGTTTTCATGAAAAGGTCTCATTAAGACTAACATCACTGGTTTCAAACTGTTATTGCAACAAAGCAACGGAGATCTTTGCATCCAGCCTCCGTGACTGTGCACTGCATGCTAAACAGGTGCTTTTCCACTCACACACACACGCACACACACGCACACACACACACACACACACACACACACACACATACCAGACAATAAACCTCACGCTGACAAAATCAGTAATGGAAAAGGAATGCAAAACCCTATTTCTGTCTCTCTTTTCTTTTCTTCAAATCTGAAAAGACTCATTCATGGGCTGCTGCATAATGTAGGGTTGTTATGGCAACAGAGTCCCTTATAAGAAGGGAGGGGCCCATCAGGAAAACAAGGTAGCAACTGATGCTGGGACGTCCCATCATGAGACTGGTGCTGTTTAAAAATGTAAAGCAAAAATTCATGCTATAGTAGATGTTTGTAATGTATGTGACATTTAACTTCATTAGTTGAGATGCATGAAGTATTTCAACTGTTTGCACTGACTGATTTTATGTTTTATTTTGTCTTAGAAAAGCATCCTCTGATCTTAGACTAATCAACAGACATAATGTTTTTGAGTTAATTTTGCACTGACTTTTCTTGTGGGAGAAACAAGACTTCACATCAGATGCTATGCAGGAGTTTGGGAGCATCTCAGCTCAGACGTGCGGTATCATAAGGATGTGTGGTTGTAAACTTTTCTCTGCTGATCATCGTCCCACAGCATCTCACTGGGTTTAAGTCTGGGCCGGTGTATACAGCTTACTCTTAGGTCATAGAGTTTATTTCTTTAAAACACGCTGTGAGAGGTGCGGATGTATTTATTTACTAATGTCATTATGTACTGACTGTTTCTTGACACTTAATGTACGGACAACTGCTCACATTTGATCTACCTAAAGCAACCATAATTTAAGCTTTTCCAATCAAATGAATGATTATTTAAAGTAAGATGGGGCCACTCCTGCAGAGAATGTAATTTGTGTCTGCACTGTTTTAGCACATTTGCATTTTTAACATATTCCACCTCTTTTTTTGGGGGGGGGGTTCTGTCTCAGTGTTCTCATGGCGTCATTTTTTGATACCGACATACATTTTGTTGCATTTCTTTTCCCTCTTTCATCTTATTTTATTTACTTATTTTTTTGGTCGCAGCAGCATGTACAGTACGAGCAGCTGCGTGGCAGAACAGCAAATGGGAGCGTCCGCTCTCTCTGAACTGACCTGTGATTGGTCAAAGGATCCTGTAAAGGGCCAGGTTTCCCAAAGCTTGAACCTCTTTTTTAAATCACTTTATTACCTCTGCAAAAGAGGTTATTTATTTTGGCCACTTCTGTCTGTCTGTCTGTCTGACTGTTTGTTTGTAGCATAACTCAGAAAGTAAAGGACAGATTTGGATGAAGGGTTTGGCCCATGGAAGAAAATGTTAGCATTGAGTGGACTGAATAAAGAGTGTAAAACAAAAAACTCTAATCATTAATGTTGCGAGATAGGGGAGTGGGTTTATATTGTGGGAAACTACTTCCCTTGGCAGAGGTTTCTGCTTCCTCTGGCATCACAAATTAATCCAAAAAAAAAAAAAAAAAAAATGATTGAACAGATTCTGTAGTAAAACAATTGTGGGGACATTTTCTACATTAATACTGTTCACTGTAATTTTATTTAAGAATTACAAGAAAAAACTTCACTTCAGACTCTCTTGTGGGAATATTACTGAGTTTTATTGTTTTATATATATTTTTTAGTATACATTAGAATTCAACACTTTTTTGTCTGAGTCACACAATCCCACAAACTGCTTGTATAATCACTTTAGAGAAAAGGCTGGAATAATTTATGGATGTTCTATTTTTTTTTATTTTTTTTTTACCCATAAATAAAATATTGATGAAGTGTTGTTTTTTTCCGGATTGGCATCTGCAGCTGCACTTGACTTTCCCTTTTCCTGTGGCCGCTGCTGGGATCCATCCCTTTAACAAATGGACTGGAAGTGAGCGAGAGGAGGCGGCGGCAGCTTGAGCTCAGCAGGAGCGAGTCCGTGAAAGGCTCCAGACACGACGGTGCCGTGGAAGAGGAGGAGAAAGAGCCGGGCCGAGCCGAGCCGAGCCATTTCCGTGTTGTAGCTTTCACACCGGCAGTAACCTTAAGGTGAGTCTGCATGTCCTTCCGTGGGAAACAATTGCAAGTGCTGGATAAATGTCCACACTGTCACACACACGTGACTTCATGTGATTTATTTATTTATTTTTCTCAGCTACAAGAAGCTTAAAAAAACATAGTGTTTCTCTATAAAAAAGTACTCACGTCGTCATGAATCTGTTCACTTGTTCTGTTTGTGTCAGCATCTAAAACCTGTCAGAAGTGAACCATGTGTGTCTGATGCACCTCCGTCTGGAGTCATGTGCAGGGGCGTTGCAAAACCGCAGACAGGAACTGGGGCCCCAGCTGTGAGGGGGGCCGAGAGCACTTAATCATGTTACGGTGTTTTTTTTTTTTTTTTTTTTTTTACAATACACTTCTAGCATGACTCACCTCAACTCTACTATTCTTTTTTTTTTTTTTTTGCTTTTTCATTTGGGATAGTACCTGTTACCTCGATTCCAAGCGAGCTAAAGCATGCTAGATGTGACATCAACAGACTTCCGGCCACTGATTGGTCAGAGTGTGTTGCCACTGGAAGAGTCATGAGTGCGATGTCTAAAACAAGAATAAAACCAAAAAAGTGACCAAGTGTAGATCAGTTTAAAAGACTTAAAAATCCTGAAAACATGTGTTAATTTCCATTTAGAAAGGACATTTCTAAAATCTCAACATTCTCACCACTTTATTAGGTACACATGAGTCAAGACACCTAATTAATGAGAGAGACCTGGTGTGTGGTCTGCTGCTGCTGTTGTTGCCCAAACTACTTCAAAATATGATTCTTTGTGCAATGAGCGAAAGGATTTTGCATATCCTGAGTTGCATATCCTGAGTTGTCTAATATTTGAGTTGTTTTGCATCAACATTGCATTATTGCCCAGAGAAGTGATGCTCTCTAAGTGCTTTTGCTTTTTTCTTTTCCATTTTGATGCTTGGTTTGAGCTACAGCAGGTCATCTTGACCATGTTTGTTATAAGTGGTTGAATGGGTGTACATAATCAAGTGGTTCAGGTCCCCGGTTTGTGCAAAAAGTTCTGAGTGCTTTTAAAGCTACTGCAATGATTTGTTGCTCTGTAAGAAGTGGTTTTTAGTTCATGGTAAGTGTTCACGTATTTGAAGTTGCTCTTGACCTGCACTATGTCTCAGTGTGTGTGCAGTTATATTTGATACTGGCTTTGAATAGGGTTTTTTACATTATAGAGTCTGGCTTCTACTATTTTACGACTACTTTATGTTTTGCAGTTTTGATAAATTCTGCCATTGTGGAGGCCATGAGGAAATGACAGAAACAATTTAAAACCTTACAAGCAGTTTGACATTTGCTGGGTGAGTTAGAAATGGTGAGTGGTGTCAGGTTTGTCATTTGGCTTTGCCTTAAAGGCATTTCAGTGTTTATGAAGTAAAATTGTGTGTATTATCAACACTTGTCAGGCATGCCGCAGATTCTGATTAACTAACTGTAGGGGAAAAAAATTACTGAAGTGATGCTGCTTGAGTCATTGGGTCTTGGTATATACAGGCATGTTGTGCCTGAATATCTGACTGAACATATCGATGGTCAAGTTGCATTTTGTCCACAGCAGGTTTTTAAAGGTGATGTTAGGTGTAGGATAAGCCATAGTCGGTTGTCTCGTTTTAAATTTGTGTTCTTAAGTCAAAGGAGCAGCAGTTAATATCAATGCTCCTTTGTGTTCTCACTTTTGGAGAGCTGTCTACAACTGATGCATATGGTCAGTAAACGCCTCCTAATTCTGCATTTCTGCCTGTGTATGGATAGCATTTCATTTACTATATTTAGAGCGACAAGTGGGTTTGTCAGCTTGACAGGAAGAGGCTTGCATTTTAATCAGGATCCTAGTCTTTAACACAAGGCACAGTAGGTATCTGCCTTCTCTTTTAACTCTTGGTAGGAACAAATATGTAAGTCCCCAAAATGCTGAACTGTTCCTTAACTGGACTTGACTTCAGTAAGTGATTGCATGTGTTTTGAATACGAAGTAGTGAGTGGTGCATTAAAGGCTGTGGATCTCTGCCACCACTGCAGTGCACTGACCCTGCTGCAGCAGCAACACTGCAATATACTGTATATATATATAGTATAGCCCTACAAATCAAAACATTAACTGGTCACCAAGGTGATTCAGATCAGTAAAGTCAAGTTAAGTGTACATTTAACATCACTGTCACATAAAGATGATGAGCACCACAACTCATTGCATTACACAACATGTGTTATTGCTGCTCAGTGTCATAAAGACTCACCATTGAATGATCTCAACATCATATGAGTCATCAGATTATTAGCTACGAATGTTTGATCCAGCATCATGGCTTTTCTCACATACTGTCAAAACAAAAACAAATGTTCATAAACATTATTTCTGCACTAGTGACAGCACTGAAGTTTTTCCTGGTACGGTGACGTGACTGTGATCCCCGAGGTTTTCTGTTCGGAGCAGTTGTACTGCGACATTGTTCCCTCTCAGGATCGATGAGCTTTACTTATGCCTGACTGGTCTGGTCTGTGTTAATTAATTAGCACTGGACATCAGCCAGCTCGACTCTTACCAGAGTGACAGATCTGACTGAGGAGGATTCTGAGAAATCACAATCCTCCTCTTTTACTGCAGAAAAACCTGTAACAAAAGGCAGCTGAAGGTCCAGTGTGTGAGAACTAGTGACATCTAATGGTGAGACTGTGCACTGTAACAAATGGAGAGCTCCTCTGCTCACCCAGCCGTTTCCCAAGCATTTCCAGGAACGATGAAGAAGAATGAGCATAACGGATGTCATTCTTCTTCATTGGCATAGTAAACTTCTGCTTCACATTGTGAAACACACCCTTTAGCTACAATCGGCCTAGGAACATGGCAGTGCAAGAAGGAAGCCTCTCTAAACAAGGTCCTTACATATAAAAAGGCTTATTCTAAACCAAGTGCTTTTATTTGAAAGTAAATTATAAAAACTGACTTATAGGTATTATATTGTGTCTTCCAATAAATGCCCTTGAATGTCCACATTGGATCTTCAAGTACTGAAGGTGTTCCGATAAATGAACTTTGCACTCTGGGAAGAAAACACATGGCTATTTTATTTAAAGAAACATTGAATAGTGCAGTATCACAAAAATGTTTAGTAAGCTCTGTCTTTCCATAGAGACGTGAAAATAGCGAAGTGATAAAATGTGTCCTCCATCTCTTCAGACAATAAATCTGTTGTACATTTCTTCAAACACAAACCCAATGAAAACGTAAAGACAGGACTGCATTCACCCCACTAAATGTTTGTGTCCATGGGTAATGATGTGAGCTCTCCTCTGAACACTTTTCACACTATTCATCTGTTACTATAGAACAGTGTAAGCAGGGGGCTTCGACACAGCACAAAAGGAGCATCACTCGTTTCAAGAATTAACAAAGGCAAAAAATAAAATGTACTGATTATGCTCAGTAAATGCACCAGGGAGTGAAACCTCTATAACTGTAGACCTGTGTAATGTGTAATCCATTTATTTTTCTTTTTTATGCCATCTTTCAGTTTAATGATTCATGTTAGAGTGATTCAAACTAAAAAAAAGCAGTCTTTGTTGATAGTGTATGTTTGTGTAGTGTTAGTTATTATTATTGTGGGGATCTAAATCTGTTTACACAGTTGCATTATATGGACTTGTCTTCCTTATGAGGACAAAAAGCAGATCCTCATAACATAGATCATTAAATTTTGATGTTCTACCTCCTCTGCTGCCATTGGAAACAAGATAACATCTCTGTGTGTGTTTGTGTGTGTGTCCGTCATACTGACTGCTTTTCCCTTCCTCAAAATAGTACAACCAATGTTGTATGTCATGTTATGCTTTTCTGGCTCTCCTTTTTCTGCCCAGTTTATTGTTGGATTTCCTTTTAATTATTCTTTTGATACGCCGTCAAACCAGTAATTAGGCAGCCATCACTGTGTCTGACCAACTCATTTGTAGCTCACAATGTCTTGTAATCCTTCTTACCGTATTTATGTGATCATTTTTTTGTCCACCGCCTGTTATGACAATTTACATCCTCTCAGGGATGAAAGTGGTGGGGCTTTAATTGGTTGATTCTTCTTTTTACACATTGCTGAATGCACATTATATAAGGGTAACATGAACTTGGATAAAGCAAACTCATATAAGTGTTCCTGTTTCTGTATAAAGCTAATTTTATCTCTCATGTGAGTAATTCAATTAAGTGGGATGTGGGCTGTACAGGGGGAAAACAAATGCATTTGGATAATTACTGCAGATGTTGTTTGTGACCTTTTGATAAGATTAAAGCTTTTAAGAGATGGGAAGCCCTCTGGAGATGTCTGTATACATTATATATATACATATA
>JAFBJR010000175.1:6592435-6751022 GCA_016785285.1 Brachirus orientalis
ATTGTATGCAAGTGTGTGCTGTGTATCCTCTGTGCAAGTGCAGGGAAGTATGTGCCAAAAGGACAGTGTGTGAGTTTTGTCGTCATTGAACAAACTTCTTTTCTCTCCAAAGTGGTATTGGCAGCAAGTGTCAGAACAGGATACATTCACTGGCCACTTATTAGGTACAACTCTTCAAATGCTTGGTACTGCAAATATCTAAACAGCCAATCACATGGCAGCAACTCAATACAATTCAAATTCCAACATCAGAATGGGATAGAGAGGTGATTTAGGTGATGTATTTCAGAACCTGCTTTCTAGAGAAATTCAAAATTAAGTTTTATTTTAAGATTGAAAAAAAAAAAAAAAAAAAAACTAGGATGTAGTTGTATTTTGATTGTACATGATTGGGTCTTATGTTTGGTAAGAGTCCAGATTTTTGTTGGACACAAAAAATTAAATGTTTCGTATTCATCTCTAGGGCCACATGGTGGAGTAGTGGCTAACACTGTTGCCTCACCGCAAGAAGGTCTGGGTTTTGCAACCTGATGTTCTGACGAAATGTGCTACTTTCTTGAAATGTCCTACCGAAGGCTAAGTTTATAGATTATCTGTTGATCTGTTGATCTGTGCTCATCAGAAAATAATATAGCGTTTTCATATATATTACAGTTTTTAAGGTCAATTACAGTGTTGTGAAATGATTACATTGTGTTCAGAATCATGTAGGTGGGATAATCTTATGAAGAAAACTACCTCATCAGAATGTACTTCCACATAGATTTATGCAGGTAGCTTTTCCAAGACACTTGGACTGAGAGTAGGATAAAATTATGGGCATGTCATCTAAGCCTCGCTAAGACGTCTCGATGGGTAGGATGTGTTGTTAGAACACCAGTGTTTGCATGTTCTCCCTGTCTCCCCTCTCACAGTCCATACATGCGAATGTGGGAGTGAATGGTGAATGTGTGTTTGCCCTATGATGGACTGGTGACCTGTCCAGGGTCAGGGTGCATCCTGCCTTTCGCCCCATGCCTGCTGGGATTGGTTCCAGCTTTTCTTGGTCCTCATGTGTAGGATGAAGTGGTAGACAATGAATGAATGAATTAATTTAGTAATTAATATCATCTCTGTTTTTATATTACGAATGTTGCGAGTACCTGATCATTGCTGCTTTATCTTTGATGAAGTTTGGAGTGGAGTTTATATTTAAAAAAACCTCTGTTTTTGGTTTTGTCCTGGTGTCATTTTTGTCATACCCGCACACTTTTTCTCCTGCTTCTCTTGAGTTGTAGTCCTTGACTGTGTTGCATCATCTCACTCACCAGCTTTGCTACGTTGCACCTATGCTGTACCCTGAGGGAAAACAGGTGACACAATTGTGTAGCTGGTGGATCACTGCAGCTTCACCCTTTGAACCACCTTGTATGATATGATCCTACACTGTGATGATAATTCAGAGGAATCTGGTGGTTATTGTGGCTTTCTTTCACCGTTTTGGATCTTTCTATCTTGTTTTAGTATTATTTAGTATTTTATTATTATTTAGTATTTAGTATTAGAACGTCAAGGATTCTCAAAATTCCAAGAGTAGGTAATCACACACATCTTCAGCTCTTAATGGAAATTACATTGGCATTTTTGGCATTTTGGACTGTTGACCTACAAAAATTACATAACTCTAGCTTGTTGTCACGTTCTCCATTGTGTCCTGTCTGTTTCTCATCCATGCTTGTCAAACCTCTGGGACTCTTGTCCTCACCGGAGTTAAAGAGTAGAACAAGCCTAAAGCCCAACTCCTCCCTGTCCTCTGATTGGTCCATCCTTTCCCCTCTTACACCACCAGACAAGCCCTCCGTCTCTATCTCTGTTCATCCATTGGCAGTCTGTCAGTCTGTTTGGATTAACGTAAGAGCAGCCCAGGCCTTTCATGCTTTTTTACTCTGTTCCCAGTTCTTGCATGACAGTATATCAGAGATGAGAATTTAGTTGATTGGGAGCAGTGCTTTTTTTTTTTGCCAGACGGGAGAGAGGACAGAAGAGAAACCATGGAGTTGAAGTAAGTGTAATTTTAAAATGCAGACCTGGGATGACAGCAGGAACAAAAACCTGGAAATATACTTGATAAAAGGGAGGTGGAAGTTGTACCAGTGTTGATGTTTGCAGATCACAGTCTTGAAAATCATAAAGATGTTGGTGTGTTTGGCTTCTCTAACAGGACAATATCATAATGACAAGATGCATCTGTAATTCCAGGTTATTATGCTGGAGGTCTTGAAATACAGGTTCTGGGTGCAGTTCCCATAGTCTCAGGTGTTCACAGTGTGCATATCATTGTTTACACTTTGCAAATGTGCTTCAAGTGACTTTTTTGTGCAGGTGCACACTGTATACTCTCAAGAGAATATTTTCTTGAGCTCTCATTTCCTTTTTCCTGTTTGTCATGGAAACTGGCCACAGCTTATCTGTTCTGAAAAGTAGCAGATGGAGCTCTGAGTATGTTCATATCCTCACGGTTGAAAGAAAATATCTAATGAAGTTTGTCTCCAGTGGGGTTAATAATCCATTTCTGCTAACTATTTCCATAAAAGGTACAAGCTACATTTGTTTTCTAGTGACTGGGTATTTTTGTCTGGTCAGTAAAGCACAATGTTCCAGCTGTAGCTGACTTCTGGCTGACAGGTGTGCAGCATGGACAGTTTTCAACTGCCTTACGCTGGCACATCTGAAGACCTTAATTTGAGGTCACTTGTTAACTTAAATGCACTGACACACAGACTCAAGCACAGTACTGTCTTATCTTTTTTCACCAGGCACATGTTTGGCTGATATTTAGTGAAGTGACGCATATACATGGGGCTTTCTTATTCCCACTGGGCGCAACCTTTTTCTTAGAAGCATGTCACTGTTAACGGACAAACACAGTTTAACGTGCAGTGTTTTAAAGCTCGAGTCTGTAATTAGTTCACATTTTTGACCTTGTTTGCTAAAATCCTCGTCATGTTCTGTTTGCCACCAATAAATTCAATACCCTCACAACAGACTCCTCTGTTAAAACGTAAGATTTAAGGAATGTCCTTGCGAAATGTTGGGGAGTAACTGGTGTTTTCAAGATTTTTACTTGTTTTCAACTGATCTATAGTTCGCCATTGTTCGGTTTGATTCTGGTGTCAGACAGCGGGCTTATGACTCTTACAGTGACAACACTCTCTGACCAATCAGTGGCTGGCAGTCTGTTGATGTCACATTTTAGTATCGCTCAGCTTCCTTGGAATCTCACCAGAGGAGGTACTAAAAAAAGCACCAGGTACTAACCCCAATGGAAAAGTAAAGTAAAAAAAAAAAGAATTGAGTTGAGCAGAGTAATGCCACAACTGTGCAATGGAAAAGTGGCATAATTAACCCAAATAATATATTTTAGTGGTGTTTTAATGGGGGGGAGGGTGGATTTTGAGTTGGAATAGCAGATGCTGAGATTCTTCTGCTCTGATGTAACGGCTTCATCATCCTGTAGATACTTTAGGTTAACTTAAAATTGGTCCTGTAAATCAGGGTTGGTGCTTGTGTCTTCCTCTGACACAATAAAAGCCTGTGAAATCACTGATTAACAGAAATCTCTAAAGGATAATTAAGGCTGTGATAATAAATGTTTAGCAGAACATCTGTTCTCCTTGTTCAGTTTCGATGCGGCTATCATTATCATCATGGACATAAGTCACATATAGACCGATCATATGGCTTTAGGCGCTGACAGGATTTGAAGTACAGAAAATACCAAAATCAAACAAAATGAATCCCAACCCCAACAACATTATGTTGATATAAACCACAATTACATGGAAGAACTGTTGCCTAGAAATTATTGATAGGGAACAGTCATTATTCCTGATATAATGACTGTGCTGATAAATGTATGATGTGATTCGTTTGAGTGTCGGGTCTATTTCATTTCATATGCAGGTTCAGGCTTGTGCAAATGACTCAAATGTCTTATCTTGAGTCCTCTGAACAGATGGTTTGCAGCCAGGTAACACAATTATGTAGTTTTCCCCCTTTTAGGAGTTCAGGCTTTGTCTCCAGAACATGAGAAATGTGAATTTATTCAAATTTTTTACAATAAACCAATTTAACAGTAACACTGTCTTTACGCTCTGCAGTCTGCCAAACATTCTTATTTTATTTGATACACAAATATTTGTGGGACTATATATGAGGGCACTTGAATGCAGAATAATGAATGTCTTCCAGGAGAGCCATCTGAAAATCTGCACAGTGTGTAAGAACGAAATAATTTAATGGTAAAACTGCAGACTGTAACAGAGGACTCCTCCTCTCACCCTTTTCCCAAGTGCATGCAGTACATGTGACTGCTTTTTGGGACTTTTGACACACTAAGTCTTGCGAAATAAAACCTTCCGTAGCATTCAGCGGTGTGCAGGTGCAGTGAGAGAAATCCGCTGGTCTGCAGCAGAAAAGTTTGTATGTCTCCCTGACTGTACATATTCACCTGTTTGTTTACATTGTGACCGGAGCAGTGTGATTATCGTGCACGTGGACGAGGCTTTTTTTTGATTTGATGGGTTCGGAAATGGAGAGAGTTGATTTAAAAACACCTGAGGCCAGTCATCTGGAAAGAGCAGCCACTGCTGCCACCATGTTAACCACAATCTACATTCAACCCATTTCCTCTTCATAATGATGAGTGTAAATGAGCTGGTGTAGCTTGGCCTAGAATTGGAGCACACAGCAGTTAAAGAGAGTCTTATTTTTATTTGTTTGTCGGCTGTTTTTCGTTGTTATTACAGCTCATGAGTTAGCTGTCAGTGCCACTGTGGAATGTTTCAGCTCTCTGCTGTTTTACAGCCTTTGAAGTGTCTCGAAGCATCGGCGTTGATGATGTGGTTGTGAACAGCGAAGCAGCTAAAACAGGTTAAGTGACATGTTTACTACTCAATGTGTGAACATGTGTTTCTGCCGCTGAGCTTTAAGTGTGTTCAATTTCCAGTGATGTCAGACCAGCGTCTTTGAAACTGAGGGACACTAAAGCCCCAACATGTAATTATTTCTACAATATTTTTGGTGGCCGTTCTTTTCGTGCCGTGTTTACAGACTGATCCATCAGTAGAGTCTGCACTTAAAACCTTTAGCAGCATCAAAGAAGTGAAATAACTATGATTAATGTTGGCACATCGGTCAGTTCCTGTCAGTGCTGATGTTCACACTGTGCATTTTACAAGAGAGAGAAACAAAGCAATGAAAAAGTGTCTTATATTGTTATAGAAACTGGTGACTGGACGGATGTGAGTCCGCGTTGTGCAGATTCACAGCAGCATCAATAGCCACTCTTTAAAGAGGATAGTTCAGATCAGCATGGCTGCGATTAGAGACAACAGAACCTCAAAATGTTTTAAAATCTATGACCATAAAATCTATGTTCACTGAATATGTTTGCTACTGAATCTCACCAAGAGACAGGATTTTTTTAATTGTTTTTTATATCCAAGAATCCATTGACAATAACAGAAAATTTAGCTTGCAGGTGATAGGAGTTCTAGAAAGGCGGTCTAAAAACCATTTGAAGTGAAGTGGCATTGAAAATCATTTCAATTCACACTAATTTACGTTTGCCTGGTATTGTGCTCGATCAGGAGATATTAAATTTTAATACTGGAATCAAATCAAATTATTTTGTACTTTATTTTCTATAGCTGCATAGATGTTCTAAAAATAATTCACCAATATGCCACAACATTAAAAATTTTTTTTTTAATGCAGTGGCTGATGAGTGTGTGTGTTTGAATATACAGATATAAGGGACATGTGTGTCCACAGTAAGTAGAGTATGTGAATGTTTGAATCCCAAAGCACATTTTTATACTCTTATCAATTTCCTTTCGGCTTCCTTCTCCCTTATTTTGCCTCTTGGGTTTTTCTGCCTTGTCTCTTCATGCAGAGTGAGTCGGCAGCATGCAGACTCCTGTAGACACACTGGGGAACATCCCTGTGACGTCCTACTCTCTTGGCTGCAAAGTAGAGGAATTTCATTGCTGCTGTGTTGTTTCATTTGTTATAGATAGTCACAATGGTGATGCACACACCCCTTTCACTGCAGTGAGCCAGCATTTACTTCTGTGAGAGACGTTTGAGTGGGGGGGGGGAGATGAATGGATGACATAGACCAAGAAAGGAGGGCGAGTGACGGGAAGAGAGAAAGTGGCATAAGAGAGAGTGAGTTCATGGAGGGAGGGAGGGAGGGAAAGAGATGATGTATAAACTGAAACACAGTCCAGCTCATTCGCCCCTCCTCAACTTTGCTCACGTGTGCGCACAGTCATAAACACAGAGAGGAGCTGTCTTGCTTGCACGCATCCTCTCATTTCCTGTTTTGGCTCATACTCCTGGGGATGGAAGCATCATTTCATGTAGGACCTGACATGACCTGAGGACAGGTTGAGAGGGATTGTACTGTGCCGCTGTGTACAGGAGTGGATGACGCCTGTTGATCTGTTCATAGACGCAGCACTGTAAGTCCCCTTCTTTCATTTCATCATCATGCAATGAGCTGTTTGTTGTGGTGTTAACCCCACGTTTTGC
This sequence comes from Brachirus orientalis, assembly GCA_016785285.1. NCBI lineage: Eukaryota > Metazoa > Chordata > Actinopteri > Pleuronectiformes > Soleidae > Brachirus > Brachirus orientalis. Next base: position 6,599,012 of record JAFBJR010000175.1, read on the forward strand.
ATGTGGGCAACTATATTCTTATGCAGCCACTGCGTGCAAAAAAGATTGCATGTATTCTCTTTTTTTCACATGCACCCATCACTGTGTGTTAACTCAATCCAGCAAGCATTATTCCTTAGCTGATGTAGATCAGATTACGTAAGAGTGGAGCATTGGGTGGCTGGTGCGACCTTGTCGACTGTCCTGTTGTGATTGTAGAGGGGATTAGAAGAAGGTTTTCTTTCACAATCACAAGAATCATATTTGAGGCTTGGTTCATCTGCTGCCAATGCAGTAAGGATCTCTGCAGGCATGTAGTTTACATGCTGTCATTCAAATGTCAGAGACAGAGACACTTTCTTCCCCTTATTTGTTGAGCCCTTTTTTTAAGCAAATAAGTGTTTTTCAGTGTCAAAATTGAAAGGTTACAAAGGGTGAAAATAAAGACACGTGCATTGAAACTGACTCTAACACAGTTGCAAGCACATACATACACACAAACTCATAAATAGTAAGAAGAATAAAGAACAAAAAATTGTTTTTTGAATTAGGTTTTAAAACAATTTTTTTTGTGTCAGCTGACCTGATATGGTTGTACACATTCATGTATATCAGTGATATTACAGTATGACCTTTTAAATCTTTTTGAAGCTTATGAAGTACAGTATTTGTGATAAGTAAAATATGTAAAACTTTATGAAACGTCCAGTAGCATTTTAAACAGGAACTGCGATTGAAATTCAAAATATTGGGTTTTGCCATTTCCTCCTCATATTAATTGTTTATTGTTGGTTACCATAAAAATGAACTACACTTATACCCAGTGTTACAATGTGTTTGTCCACATAGCCATACGCATACATACTTGAACTGGCCCACTTTCTGTTTTAATTTCATTAACACTTTTTTTTGTGTCAGCAACGGGGGGGGGGGACTTAAAGTGAAAGCGTGTCTGCTCCGAGCAGCAGCAGAATCTGGGTTTTGGTGTCTTTTCCTTCAGCACATCAGCATGGACATTAGAGGAGGTGGGGATCAAACCCCCAACCATCCACTGTACTAAGTGACTCGCAGCTGTCTAACATGGGCTTACCAAGTGTTAGACCAGCTTTGTAGACTGGGACACTCGACGTCTTCACTATCTGGCGACAGACAGTGAGCATAATGGAAATGTTTGGTAATAACCCACTGGCAGCATAATGCTTCATCATAACAGTCATTTTATCCTCCACTCTATATTTTCAAGCTCAGTGAATCACAGGATGCAGGTTCTCGTATCTGCTTTCAGGACATGAGGATAAAATGGAGGAGAGGAGAAAGAGAGCATGCATTAAAGTCCCTGAGGGTTTCCTGTAAGCAGCAGAGGTGGCCTCTTCCCATCTAGAATGTGAAGAGACAATAAAAAGCACTGACACACTTTCTAAGTTTACTGCCAGTTAATATTACAGAGAAGTCAGCCACACTTAAAAAGCTGAAGTTTATGTTGAACTTATGATGAATATATATGAAGAATCTATATAAATATGTTGGTTCTTTGAAGGCAGAAAGTTGTATTATGGTTGGTGTTCCGTTTCTCACAGATGTGCGCTGAACAGAGAGTGCTCTGCCTCCACTTTATAATCAAATATTCATCTTACAGTGGCTTTTATGACAAGCTCACGTACGGTATAAGGCCGGCTCTTCCCTCTTCTACTGCAGTGGTTCTTGACACTATAAATCCATAAAACATCAAGATGATGACATGATAAAATTATATACTTTGTTTATGTTTTTCAACTAATTTCTAATTATCTTTTTCACAGTTTCTTTTCAGTCTGTCTCTGAAGCTCAAGTGGATACTGATGTTTGTTTTATACAACAACTACATACATTTATGTTTTGTTGAATTTAGATATAAAAGGCAACTATAATTAAGGCAATTATAATTAATCCATTAATTATAATTTCTACTCAGGGTCATGGCCTTATTTGGAACTGCCCTAGTAATCATAAGCTTATGTTTAGAAACTTTCCATACCCTAATTTTTTTTTAGTATGAAATGACCCAAAAGCATTTTAACTACTTAATGGAACAAAAATGTGACTACTTGCATTTTACTGAAAAGTTTTGATTGAAAGCTCCAGAACTCTTAAAGTTTTAAAATGAAATAAAATTTCAAGGAGTCGAGCTAAAGGTTTGCAGTATGAACTTTATTAAATATTAAACATTATTAAATACTGTGGTTGTCAGTTTTGGAAATGTTTGATTATTGTTTGTAACACTGGCCTCTCACCTTCTTAACAACTCTGTATTGTTCCCAGACTTAAAGATGTAGTGATATGTAAATACATGAATCCCTCCAGTGAAGAGTCCTGGAATCTGATTGACAGTATGTTTATGTCACGTTTCTAATCTTTCAAACTTCACTCCTTCTGGGTTTCAGTTAAACCCTGGAGCCACAGGTGCTGATTGGCGCGCTTGTTATTTCCTCTCTCAGTGAGATGATGAAAGGAAACAGACATTTTTCCTTCACTTTCAAACTTTGACCTTTCCTCGTCACAGATTGCCACTCGCTCCCATGAAGTCATCACTGCATGTCTGACGTATGTCTTGTCATTTCGCTCTGTCCTCCTCCGTCACTGATCTTGTCCCCCGTCTGTGTCCCTCTGCAGGGTGCAGGGTCAGAGGAAGAGGGACTCCAGTGTCAGCGTTATAGGATGGCCAGTGAAGGCTCCACTCTTCCAAGCCCCGTGGTCCGCCAGATTGATAAGCAGTTCTTGATCTGTAGCATATGTCTGGACCGCTACGAGAACCCTAAAGTGCTGCCCTGCCTGCACTCCTTCTGTGAGAGGTGAGTCCTTGTTTATGTTGTTCTGGGAAATCTGTGTTTCTATCCTTCAGACTTTGTACGTTGTAGGGGAATATGGCCAAAAAGGTTCTGATTATTAAAAAAAGAAGGGTGAAAAAATGTGGGTAAAATATGTTTGTGAATTTACTGATTTTATGCATATATTTGGCATATAATTGTTACATTTTTTATGTCAAGCTTCAGTTCAGTATTTACTGTGCTATAGCTTTAAAATGACATAGAACATTATCACATGAAATACCATAAAAATAGTCACTTCTGGACTCTAATGGAAGGATGAAAATGTATGAATTACATATTTTTAATTTGCATGAAACCTGATTTAAAGGTAGCATTTTCAATGAGCTACTTGCATTGTTAGTGTCAGATATTTAAAGAGTTTATTTTGCTTCTTTGTGAAAGTTGAAGAAACCAGTCAACTAATTATTTGACAAATCTCAGATAAAACACTCAAACATTCTATAACTAATCATATTAGTTATACCTCAAACACAGTTGTGTTCATATTTTTCCCTCATACTGTAGTAATGTTTTATCACCCAGCCCGAGCACAATGGACCCGCCTGCATTTGTTCTGAATAAACCAGAGATGCTGCTGATGCAATGTTAAAACTTTTAAATCAACATTGTTTTTTGACTGAAAAGCATTCCCTTTTAGCTTGTTACATGAGAGATGTCAGCTTGCTGTATCTGTCCAGCTGACTCTGATGACTCTGTGCCATCGTCTCTGTAATAACCTTTGTTTCTGACACAAAAGATGATCTTTGTGCTCTGTCTCTGGGCTCTTTGCTCTGGTCACTTCTGGAGTCATTATCAATTAACAATATACACGACTTGTTTTTTGTCCCTGATGGATCTGTTTCACATAAATGCAGACGATATGTACAATTATGTTTACATTTCCCACAAAAAGTTGTTCACTTTTTTCATTCATGTTTGTTTCAGTTTTGTTTATGTTCATTTACAGCGAGGTTTTTTCTTATTTATATGGTTATCAGTTATTTTTTTTCTACCTAATATTGGTAACAACATCGATGGCCAAATTTATAATTTATTTATTTAAACATTTTTATTGTTTTATTGTCTTATCAGATCAACTTTATTGCAAAGTCAGTAGCAATGTGAGTTGGATTTTTATTATATTGCTCAATAGCACTTACTATCCACAATGTTTGACCACAGTTTGATGGTAAAAGACAACGGTTTCTTGGGGTGATAAACAGGAAACATCTCATGTTTCATACAGTATGTGCTGCTGATGTGTGTGTGTGTGTGTGTGTGTGTGTGTGTGTGTGTGTGTGTGTGTGTGTGTGTGTGTGTGTGTGTGTGTGTGTGTGTGTGTGTGTGTGTGCGTGTGTGTGTGCATGTTAACTCAGCATATTCAACATGATGTGAGGTGAGGTCAACGGAGTGACCACACTCATCAATGATGTAATGTCACTTTGCACTATGGCGCCTGCACATGTGCAATCTAGTGCAGTCTTACACATGAGCCCCGTATACATATAATGTATACATATCATATATATTTATATGTAGATATATACAGTATATAGCATGATCCAAAGTGAACGTGCGGCCCACGGGCCAGAACCGGCCGACCAGAGGGTCCACTCCGGCCCACAGAATGAATTTGTGAAGGTTTTACATAATGATTGGAATCTAATCAGTACGTGCGCTACTATATTTTTCAGTTCCAGAGACCTGTGACAAACTGTTTAGTGCCTTTGTAGATCCACTGTGATGTGTAAGTCGTAATGCATGTGTAAATGGTAAACTTAAATATAATATTACACTTGTTTTTCTAAAGAATATTTAAGTTGTTCATAATAGATCATAAAAGATATTTCATTAAATATAAAACAAAGGGAAACATTTGGAGTTCTTGTTGTTTATGGCTTATTATGCTATTATTTTACTTGTCACAAATGAAAGTGTATGAACAATGATTTGATTAAATTAAAAAAAACAAAAACAAACAAACAAAGAATCAGACTATCCATGATTTTATGACTGAACTATATCCTGGTAAAGGTTAACAAAACAAAGAGTCTGTAATTCAACAAAACTGAACATTATTAGCTTGACAGTTAAAAGGATTTATAGCTTTATGGAGCCACTGTTTTAATTAACTAAGCAGTGCTACTGATATTATGACTTAAAATAATAAACCATTACATGACATGAAAAATGAGATTTCCACCATCTGCTCCTGAGACTTAAAGGTCAGGAATAATACTAATGTTAGATAGTGTAACTCTGTATTTCAAGAGACTGTCAAGTCAAAGAAAAATCTTTTCTTTATACTCCTACATATTGCATCATCACCCATTAAGTATAACATCGCCCAGGCCATTTCTGAAACGGCTCTGTGCTCCCACTCATCAGTGTTTGTTTTTCAGGTGCCTGCAGAATTACATCCCAGCCCACAGCCTCACACTCTCGTGCCCCGTGTGCCGCCAGACCTCGATCCTACCGGAGAAGGGTGTGGCGGCATTGCAAAATAACTTCTTCATAACCAATCTGATGGATGTGCTGCAGAGGGAGCCGGGCAACTGCAGCCAAGAGGCCGCCACTCTCAACAACATCACTGCTGTGGCTTCAGGACAACTGCTGTCCTGCCCCAATCATGGAGGCAACGTAAGAGTCACCTTCACCATCACTCTGTTCTATGCATGCTACTTTCTACTGTAAGACAACTGTAATGGTGCTCCTCTTTATTCACCTGCTGAATTTTACACACTGCACCAGGAATATATATAATTTACAAATATATCCTTCTCATTGGTGTGGAGCCATCTCACTCAGAACCAAAAATGTAATTAAAATACTGGTAGTGCAGGAAGAAATGGACATTTGTGTGCAGCAGTTTATACAATAGTCATCAAAACAGTTTCTTTTTAAGTCAGTAGTCATCAAAGTCCCTGGGCTTAATTTTTCTGGAGATCATAAACAATATTTGATTGCAGACCTCTGATACCAGTAACATGGAGTGAAAACCATACTTTAGTCTGGTCTTTATTTCTCCGTGTTGCTCAGGTCATGGAGTTCTACTGTCCTCCCTGTGAGACAGCCATGTGTCAGGAGTGTACATGTGGTGAACATGGAGACCATCCCACTGTGCCTCTTAAAGACGTAGTGGAACAACACAAGGCCTCATTACAGAACCAGCTAGACGCCGTCAAGAAGAGGTACAGTGGCAGCGTGATATAGACCTTGCTATGTTGTCCTGATTTTCAGCATTTGTTAACAATTGACAACTGATGACTTGGAATCAAACTTGAGCAGTGATTGCATTTGGACTTGAAAGTTGAATATGGTGACTGATTTTTTTTTTTTTTTATTAGTATTCTATAATAGGCCATGTTTATGTGGCATAGGATAATAAAATATTGTGTCATTTGTGTTTGGGACTTTACTTGGACTCGATTTTGACTCTTTTGTTGACCAGGACTAAAACAGCACTGAACATGAGACTTGCCTTGAGACATAAGGTGACAATCACAACACTGGACTACAGTCATGAAGCATATATTCCTAAGATGAGATGGAATAAATAACGTATAACACTGTCCTACTTTTCTGCAAGTGCTGTGCAGTTATATGACTGCTGGTTGATTACACTGTATATATATATCCCAGGTTGCCAGAGATTGACTCCGCTCTGCACACGCTGTCTGAGATCCTGCAGCAGCTGACCAGTCAGAAGAGCTCAATCGAAGATGACATCCATATGACGTTTGATGAGCTGCAGAAGACACTCAACGTCCGAAAGAGTGTTTTGCTCATGGAGCTGGAGGTCAACTATGGCCTTAAGCAAAAGGTGAAGCAACAAACTCCCACACAAAGTACTCTGTGTTCAGCCTTGATGTTCTGTTGACACTTTGCTCCTTACTGGCTATAGTCAAAACAATGATGAGTATTGTTTGAATTTCATGAGGTAAATTGTTTGAATTTGATTTTAGATGGGGAATGAGCTACAAAGATGTCTACCACAGTCACAGTCAGATTTACTAAAAAATCTAAGCAACAAGATAGTTCTATCTGAATAGACAATGTCAGGATGTCCAAAATTCCCCAGAGCGGATGTCTTAGCCAGAACCCACAAATTATTATTGCACTCTCATTAAATACTGATTTGTGGCCACAATGTATTTATTTTTTGCAAGTCATGTCTGGGGCTCCACTGTATTCATATAGCACATGTTTCAGTTCAGTTCCTAAAATTGTGTCTGGAGGAGGGTAGCTCATTCCACAATTTAGGAACTACTTCTACAACCTTGGTTTTACCTTTGTCTGACTTGAGCAAACCAGGCCATGATGTCCTTTACTTTATACACTCTAACAGGTATCAAGGTATCAGTTGCTATTGTTTATTTTCAGGGGCAGTTACATGATATGTGATGCCATTTTAAAAAAAATAATCTGGGACGGTATAATGAAATGAGGATTAACTAAAAATGTAGATTTTTTTTTCTTATTGAGATTGTTGTATTGTTTAAATCAGGAAATAATAGAGAAAAATTAAACTTCTTTTTATTGTGGGTGGGCACAACCTGTCATAGGGTGATCTTTGTCACGCTGATCTTTGTTTCCGGGTCTCAGCTGGTCTGATATGTGGGAGGAGGTGGTGCAGCAACACTCCAATCCAGACAGCCAATCACCTGGTGTGGTTTAAAGGTCTAGGAGCTCTGTTACATGGGCTGCAAATGATTTACTGGCTGGTGTGCAGTCAAAACACTGGAGTCCAGAGGACAGTCAGATGTGAAGTTTGTAGCTGTTGTAGCTAGATGGAGCCAATGCACTGTGTAAATCGGGTTGATCTGGGTGTGTCAGGGAGCTCAGAGGAGCTTTGCTCAGCATGCTGCTAACACCAGTGGCTTGAAGTCTCTTCTTGTTCATGGGTGGAGTCTGATAGCTGTCAGAGCTTCAGTGTGTGTGATTAGACAGGGACAGAAGAAGGTCTGTAGAGGAAACTATTGACTGAAATCTGAGCGACTGATGTCTTAATGGCCTCTCTATATGAAGAAGAGGAGGAGTGTGATGACCAGATGCTGGTGAGTCTGTGTGTCTCTGTGCTGTAAAGAGTGTGTTGTGATCCCAGTCATAAGGAGACCGTGTGAGAAATGCCAACTTAAAGAGCACAAAGAACCTCTTTATAGACTGATGGCATGATCTAAATATGACATTGGCAAATTACTATAATACTTTATACTTAGGAGGAGATACTTACAGGAGATGTTCTTGAAAGTTTTGGAAAACCACCCTAAATAGACTGGTCTTTAAAAGTGCTTGAATTTTTGTGCAAGAAAAAGGTTAAGTTGATGTTTAGGTAAATGTCTCCTGCTCTAATGTGCCTGTTTGTTACAATGCCACCTACTGTTTCATGCCCTGCATTGCTTGATGTACAGAATGTAGACTAGGCCTATGCAGAATAAACATCAAGTTGTAATTACTGGTGGTGTTGTGAGCACTGTACACTGCATCTCTCTCTGACCTTGATGTGAGATTCCATGTAGAACAATGAGTGAGTAACGTTAAGCAAGAGAGATCAAATTATGTGATGCCTGGGAAATGAAAATTCCAAAGTCTCTGGCTCAACAAAGAAAATTACAGATTGGTTTGCCCAAGATCCCAATGACAATAGTCAGTCAATATAAGTGGACGCCATGGGCGAAGCAGCCCTTATAAGTTGCTCCCCCATCTTAAGCTGTGTCAGCATATTCGGTCATTGAATTTTACAGAATTGGTCCTGGAAAGTCCTTGAAAGGACCTTGAATTTGATGTCAACCAAGGTTTGGGAACCTTGGTAAATGTACAGCTACTGACAATTGGTTGAAAACTTTTAAGTCTATATGTTGTTGCATGACCCATGTGACTATTGTTTAAGTCTCATTTATGAAACCATGTAATGCTGAGAGGTCACATGGCCATATTTCAAAGACATTCACCTGTTTTGATGGGCCAACACAGTGAACCTGCAGCTGTGTTCTTCTGCAAGTGAGGACATTTATTGCTTTAAAAGATAATTCTACACAGACGTGTGATGTAACCGGCTGGGATGATTCACAGTGGCAATCAAAAAAGTAATGAACTTGATGAGACTTGGTTGTCCTCACTTGAATATATGAATTTTAACGCATACATTTTTAATTTATTGAAATACAGAGAAGATTCCTGGTACAGCTCACATGAAGACAGAATGAAACAAGAATATTTTGTGTTAATACCATGGGGGGAAGAGAAGATATGAGTCTGTTGTGTCTGGATCAGTGCAGAATCTCAAGGTCTGTTCTGACTCTAGAACATAACAAAACCTTGGTTAGGCATATTATACTTCACACACAATTGTGGATATTAAAACATGTCTATAGTTTATACTGTATGTGCACTAAGATAGTCTAATGTAATTTTAAACATTTATTTTTATTTTCATTTTTATATGTGGTCTTTGACTTATGAAAGGATTTTTTTTTGTATTTTTCAAGTATAGGGCCCCCTCTTTTTACAAGGTCACAACAATTGTACAGGAATGTGAGATGAATAAAAGGAAGGAAGGAAGATAAATATTCATAAATAAGTTTCGATTTTCTCCAGTTTGAAATACTGTGTAGCTCTACAAAATTGTTGGCCACAAAGTATTTTCTTACAATAAACAGTCTTTTTTTTACCACAGAGTAACCCTGATGCCCCCTGGTGTCTTATTTGTGTTAGGTGCTACAAGCCCAGCTGGACACTCTACTGCGGGGTCAGGAGAGCATCAACAGCTCCTGCAACTTCACAGAGCAGGCTCTGTGCCACGGCACTGAGGCTGAGGTGCTGCTGGTGAAGAAGCAGATGAGCGAGCGTCTCATGGAGCTGGCCAGCCAGGAGCTTCCTCTGCAGCCTGGAGAGAACGACCAGCTGGACTTCCTTGTAGAGACAGACGGACTGAAGAAGTCCATACATAATATGGGCACTATTGTAACCACCAATGCTGTGGCATCGGAGTCCGTGGCCACTGGTGAGGCGCTACGGCACTGTGTGGTGGGCGTTCCTACCTCCATTACCATCACCACTAAGGACAAGGACGGACAACTGTGCAAGATGGGTAACGCAGTGATTACTGCTGACATCTCCTCAACCGATGGCTACAGAAGTGAGGGAGAGATACTGGACAACAAGAACGGCACTTATGAATATTTATTCACAGCCCCTAAAGAGGGGACCTTTAACTTATCCCTGCGTTTATATGACCAACATATCAAAGGAAGCCCCTTCAGGATAAAGGCCATCAAGTGTATAGATGTATCACCAACTTCAGACGGCATGAAGAAAAGGCTGAAGTCTCCAGGTAGTGGGCACATAAAGCAGAAGGCCATCAAAAGGCCAGCCAGTATGTACAGCACAGGGAGGAGGAAAGAGAACCCCATCGAGGATGACCTCATCTTCAGAGTTGGTAAGAGAGCTACTGCTCTGGAGGAATCAGCCTCTAAAAGTGTAGGATGCATTTTGAAGTCAGTTCGTCCTAGAGAGAATCTGTGTTTTTGTCAAAGACTCATAATTTGGTGGGGTTTCCTATTTGATCAAGTTAACAGTGTAACACAAAGTCTCACAGAGAGAAAAGATTGGATGCCAGCTCCAGAATTAATCCATTGTAGCTACAATTCTGCTAACACCGTGAACGGTACCAGTAGTCAATAATTCAAGTCAGTTCCTGAGAACTAGCACTGTTCGTGTTTGTTTAATTTACATAAATTTGATTTTCATCTTCTTCATGCTGTATATATGATTACATATGTTACTATGTTGAATGTTTTTTTTTTTATATTTTAATAATCATTCTAGTTATGGATGCACAATATTATCGGCACAATATCGATATCAGCAGATGTTGGCCTTAAAATGTATTCTGCCAATATTTGCTAATATAGCCAATGACTACTACTATAACTAATGACTACAACAGTAGTAGGTAATTAGATAGTTGCATTGTATTTCATTGAAAAGAAAGAAAAAATACTAATTACCTACTGCATGTTCATGTTTTCTAGGCACTAAAGGCAGAAACAAAGGGGAATTCACTAATCTGCAGGGAGTAGCTGCCTCGTCTCTGGGGAAAGTGCTGATCGCTGACAGCAACAACCAGTGTGTCCAGGTATAAAAATAGCTTCCTGTGCTGATGACGCTGCTCAGGTGCAGAAAGAAGTGACTGAAAATGTCACTATCCCAAATCATTCCCTAGTGAACTGTGCACAATGCTGCCTGCGCACTTTGCCATCTCACTGTCTACTGTCTGTGTGCAGTGTTTGCAGGTAAAAGTACTGCGTTTAATATCCTGCTTTTAATTTTAGTTTGTATATCAATGTCTTTTTGATGTCTTTTAGGTTTTCTCTAATGATGGCCAGTTCAAAAGTCGCTTTGGTATCCGGGGAAGGACGCCAGGTCAACTCCAGCGGCCGACAGGCGTGGCCGTCCACCCAAACGGTGACATCATCATTGCTGACTATGACAACAAATGGGTCAGCATCTTTTCAAGTGAAGGGAAGTTTAGGGTGAGTCGGGATATTCAACACTTGAACTCCTTAATGTTGCATTACTGCCTCTTTGTTTTCTTTCCTTTTTACAACTTGGCTCATATTCGATACTTGGGAAGAAAAAGCAGCTAAAGTCACGTGTATGTTAACATTATCTCGTCGTCGTTTTATGTAAAATTTTACTAAGGTCGCTGCTAGAATCTTTTTTAATTTAATGTTGTGCTATTCTACCTATAAGACCTGGGTTCAGAGATATACACAAAGATTTTGTTATCTCTCTGTATCAGTCTGTACATGCTCTTCTGTTTGGAGGGGCTTAGGACAGAGATCCTCTGTCCTAAAACTTTTTAGTATTTAACCTGCTGAGGATGAGACTTAAGAGTTAAATACTTTTAGGCTGTCCTACTACAATTGTATGCCTTATACTAAATTGTATGCCCTATACTAATACTTCAATTAGTTTAAAGTCATTAAATAAATACAGTACTGTGAAAAAGTCCCAGGGCTCCACCAGCTTTGTTGTTTTTATGTCTGTCAAATTCTGTAATCACTGGCATTTGGATTGGAATGATGTGACAGAAATATCTGGTATATTAGCACACTGTCGATGAGTTTGACTCGTGCAACATGTGTATGTAATGCTCAAGCATTACTTGAATAAACCTGGTGTAATAGACCTTTGTCACAGTACATACCGTATATGTTGACATGAAATATTACAAGGGTGGGAAGCATTTTTTTCCACATGGCCACACTGACATAAATGAACAAGCAAAGGGACATTAATAAAATGCTTTAAATAAATAATAACCACTAATTTACTAAATGCATTTTTATATGCAATATACATAGCAATTGATTTTAAAGGTAAGGATCATCTGGAGGGGAAAAAAGTGTGCGTGTGTGTGTGTGTGTGTATATATGTTTATATATATATATATATATATATGTATGTATGTATTTTTTTTTTGTTTGTTTGTTTTTTTTTTTTTGTTTGCTGTGACATTACCTCACTTATGCATTTCCTTTCCCATGACTATTTTCAAAATAAAGGTCTGGCTGTATTTTACTATTTAAATGCTATTAATTTTTGGTCTATAATTGCCATAAGTTTGTAAAAAAAAACTTCCCAGATTGTGCATTTTCATCGCAATAATACTGAGACGTCCACTCTCACACATTCTGAGGAAACTTATTTTTCTTTTTCTGAGCCTGTATCTCAAGTCTGTCTTCAACTGTTAATATCACAACATTTATCTGTCCTTTTGAACTGAACTAGAGGCTGGATCTGGCCCCGGGGGCTTATGTTGCCCATGTGTGAAATATTAGAACAAACACAGGTTTCATCACCAACATTAATTAGGCTTCCACTCCAGGGTTAAAAGAGCCAGAGTCGTGCTGTTGTTCAAGTGTGTGGGTAGCTCAAGCTAAATATTTGACACTTTAACCTGTAAAGGCTGTTTTTGTTTCCAACAAATGTGTTATTTTAAAACTGCACACATTTCTCATATTTTCCCATTTTTATTAGAAATAACTGGTCATGATAGCATTGTTATAACAACAAATCTAATGGTGGTCAAATCACAGTACTGTATTTACAATTTAAAAAAACAACAAAACAAAACTCTCTGTCCTCATCTTGCAGGCTGCAGGATCCAGATCCAGTTTTGATGATATTATTATTATTATCAGTAACAATAATACTGCTGTCATTATTACTATGCTCTGATTAAAAGTTCATCAGTATAATTTCTTATCAATAATGTTTGCTGCTGCTTGTATAAATGACACTGTAGTTCTATAAACATGACATAACTGACTCTAAACTTGATACAACTGTTGTACAGTATATTTGCTCCTGGTCTCCCTCTTTTTCTTTCTCTCCCTCCTTTCTGTCCCCCACCTCTCCTCTGTCCCCCCCCAACCGGTCGAGGCAGATGACCGCACATCTTTGAGTCTGGTTCTGTCAGATATTTCTTCCTGTTAAAAGGGAGTTTTTTCTCTTCACTGATGCCTAGTGCTTGCTCATTGTGTGAACTGTTGGGTTTCTTTTCTCTCGCTAATATTGTAAAAGGTTTTGGCCTTATTATGTACAGTGCCTTGAGATAATGTACGTTGTGATTTGGTGCTATACAAATAAAATTGAAAAAAAATTGAAATTGAAAAACACTAAATGTAAAACAATTTCTCCCTCTGCAGAGCAAGATTGGCTCAGGGAAGCTGCTGGGCCCTAAAGGTGTGTCTGTGGACAGAAACGGCCACATCATCGTGGTTGACAACAAGGCCTGCTGCGTCTTCATCTTCCAGCTCAACGGCAAGCTGGTCACCAAGTTCGGTAACCGTGGCAACGGTGACAAGCAGTTTGCAGGTACACTCAATGGTAATATGTGCACTGCCCCCTACAGCCGCTCTCTGACCAGCTCACACCTGCATATGGAACGAAGACTCACATTCTCACCAAACCAGCAGCCATAACCATTCTCAAATCCTTTGACTTCTGAGTTTTCTAACATTAAAAATAAATGGATGTTCAATGAGAAGCAAGGATTAGTTCTTATACAGATTACTAATTTAAGAATCTTAAAAACAGCATGTGTGTGTGTGCATAGTTTTATAAATAATATTCATCCTCATTTATGTTCCGGTTTTTAATCATAAATGCATCAGCTACTAACAAACCTGCATGTTGAGTAAAGACATCTGCTCTGTTACACTTTGTTAAAATTAAGTTTAAAGGTTTCTATCATGTCTGTTCATATCAGATTTTGAGGACTGAAGAGTCCTGCTTTTGTTTTGGTTGTTCAGGCCCCCACTTTGCTGCTGTCAACAACAACAATGAAATCATTGTGACGGATTTCCACAACCACTCAGTCAAGGTAAGTGCAGTTAAAGGCGAGCGGAAATGTACTACACATGTGCAATGACTATTTGTACAGTTTTACCACTAAAAAATAATGAGCATCATTGGTAAAGCATTTGTTTCTTCTTATATTATAATGGTTTACATATTTTGTTAGTATCATGTAAGCTTCCCATCAACAATACCTTATTGTTTCTGTTTAAAAATGGAGGTTTTTAACGCGGAAGGAGAGTTCCTGCTGAAGTTTGGTTCTAACGGCGAAGGCAATGGCCAGTTCAATGCACCCACAGGAGTGGCAGTGGACGTTAATGGGAACATCATAGTTGCAGACTGGGGAAACAGCAGGATACAGGTCAGTACAGAGGTCAAGTACAAAACATTTCACCACAACAAGTCTAAAGAAAATACAGCTTCTTCTCTATTGCGGCCATGATCCTTTTTATCACAGGAAAACAACATGGTAGACACAATGTTATGAAGATTCACTCAGATTATTTTAATCTGGCCTGTCTTTCTTCTGGCCTGCTCTTCAACGGGCTTCTTCAGTTCAGTTGCTTTTCCTATTGTCATTTACTGCTGGATCACACATTCTACAAGTTAAATTTCTATTCTATTTTAGTAAATGCAAACCTTACATGACGTAAATATTTGTTTTCAATTTCAAAATAGGCATGTAGTGATGCTTATTGTGAATATCTATATTACATAACAACAATGAAACTGCTATAACAGGATGAAAAGATTTGTAATTTGACTTTATTTTTCTTCAAAGACAACCCTCTATGCTTGCATAATTTTTTTTTTTTTTAGCCCAAATCTAATTGTAGACAGGACAGTAAAGACCTTTGTCTCTGTCAGGTGTTTGATGGCAGCGGTTCGTTCCTCTCCTACATCAACACATCAGCAGATCCTCTGTACGGCCCTCAGGGACTGGCTCTCACTTCTGACGGACATGTTGTGGTCGCCGATTCCGGCAACCACTGTTTCAAAGTCTACCGGTATCTGCAGTAGCAGTAGAACCTCAGCAGGTAGTCGCAGCGCACTATTGTACAGTGTGCATAGACACGCGTTAGTATGGAGCAACGGGGCAGATTTTGCATTCCTCGTCGAACCGTGTGTCTTTGTGCCGCCTGTTTCGCTGTTCTCCACGTGTGACACCCTGTCTGAACACAGATGCCAAGGAAACAACGCAGAGAATGTTATGTGTGACGAGTCGTGAATGAAGCAAAAGAATTTATGGATCTGCAGCTGCTGTTATGGGTCACCATGTCCACCTTTTCACTTATTATTATTTTTTTTTAAATGAACCTTTAATATTGTACATACAGTATGGTAGACACAAAACTGGAAAATAAGGGTATTGCACTTGTACTGGTAGAGCACTGTGTTAGGTGAGACTGACTTTAAGTAACAATGGACATGGGGAAGAAATATACATCTCAAACTAAAGCCAGAAAAAGAAATATTGTTTATTTTTGTTTTTCGTATCACTGTAAACAAACTAGCAATGGTCATTATTGAGAGCAAAACACACTAGGTGAAAGCTCGACAAAAGAAAAAGCTCAATGATTATTATTTTTTAAATGTAACACATTTATTTTTCTTCAGTGCGAGGATGCCAGGGGTTACAAGAAGCAGTTGCAGTTAAGGCAACACACACCTTCAAATCCATCCATGGCAAAATTCAGTGGAAAATGAATGAGAAATCTAATTAAAGGTTCGGTAACTGCAACTTTCTGCTATACGCTCTTCACATTTGTCTGCACAGTTAAAAAATAATTTCCACCTACTGTAGGTAGCACTAGCAGGGTATTCTTAAGCATGAGTAGGCATCTCTCTGCATGATTATATTAGTAGTTTACACACCTTAAAAGATAATGTGCACAAAATTGCTTAAATGTCACCCAGAGACACATTAAATGGAGTCACTGTTTGGATGATATAATGTGGTGATAATTTCTGTTTAATAGGTTTTACAAAAACACGAGTGTTTGTGTGTGTGCGCAAGATGTGTGAAAGGTGGTTTGTGTGTTGTTAATTAAAGTACCAAACATCGGCGACTTAATAAGCTGCTGTGTACGTGTGTGAAGGATCTTGACATTATGACTTAGCAATCTGCTGTGATTAAACGCAAACACCTTAGAAGTAGCTGCAGTTTTTTTGCAATTTTGAGCTGAAAATAAGCTCGGTAGGGTGCTTCAGTCTTGGTTTAATCCAAGGACATCAGATGCAGATCTTATCACCTTCACTGCTTTTCATGTGCTCTTACATTTACTAACAGGTTTTAATTAAGTAAAATAATTTCTTATTTGTAGTTCAACAGTCAAACTGTGTTTTTAAATGCCTTGGTCAGAAATCATTTGTCTTTATGCACAGTTTTCATGAGGTACCTTGAATGTAGTTGTTCATTTTATACACAATCTTGTTATTAAATGATTTGTTTTCCATTGTCTTGTTTATATTCATAATGCCAAATGGAATAAAAGTGCCCATAGAAGCGAATAATATGTTTGTGTTGGTTTTTGTGTCACACATGTGTATTTGCTTCATCGGTATTGTGCCTTCATGGCTGGATTGCTAGGGTACAAAATCTCAGGTTCTCCAACCATCCATACTTCAGCTTACACAATCTGATTTATCATTAATTTATTAAAAATATCAATTTTGATCCTTCTTGTCAACATTAATTTGATTATTCATCTGTGATTTTCCTGCTGTTATCAGTCAAAATGGCTGGTTGTATTTATCCTCCTAAAGTACTGAGGTTCCTGAGTCCCTGGGAATATAAAGACACTGCTAAATGGAATATTGGCCACTTGGATCCTGAAAATTTCAATAAACTCAATGTTAAAAACCTCCAGGAATAATAAACTAAGCTGAGTTATATGTGAACAGTGCATTTGTTATACAGCAGGGGGCGCCAAAAAATGAGTTGAAACCCAACAACATCGCTCCGCCCCTTCAAGAAATGATGATGCATTCCCGGACAATTGTAAATTGCCTCAAAGAAGTTAAGAAGGCGTTAGATTTGACATGTCGAAGAAATATACATGGTGAACAAACCAGAAAAACAATCAGTCATCGGCATTGCATTTCTGTTCATTCTGTAACCCTTTAGCCGTGTTTATTCAAGCTTTTTATAATTTTTTTTTAACAGTGCTATGCAATTGTATATTGTTTTCGTTTTCTTTAGTACAGCGTACGGACACTAGAATTTACGAAGAGCAGTAAAGGTGACATGTCGTCATATCCTTCCGCGGGAAAATTCAGTAATACCGATGTGACAGTTTTCTATGGAACAATCACTTAAGTCGAAGAATAGCGCTGCTTTGCGTATCAACACACGCCTGTGGATGCTTTTTGTTCAACCGACGTAACAAAATGGTAAATACGTGGTCATCTTCTTGTATGATGTAACCAGAGACGACTGACGTTTATATTTGTCCGATATGGACTACAGTCTTAGAGTTGTCTCATAAATGTAGTCCCCGAGCTAAGAGAGAATGTTATTATTAATGTCTTTTGCGGTGTTAATTGAACCTCGTAGTACCAACTGTAGGAGCTACAAGAACTTTATTGGCTATAATTCAGAATTAAGCACCAGACTGTAATACTCCAATGGTGAGATTACAAATACAGAGCTGACAGTGAACTTGTTTGTAAATAATCGGTAGTAAAATCGTCATTTCCAATAAATCACGACAAAACAAGTTCTAAACTGTCATAAAGTATATAACTTGTATGTACGTATTAAAGATAACCAAGATGGCGTGTCGTTGTTTTCTTCCTCGACGGATGTCGTGGTGCTCGGTGCTGCAGCAAGTGGCCGGAAGTCATATTAGCAAAATACATGTGTGATGCAAATCTGTGGTACGATACTGTACATGGCAAACGTGTCTTATTCTTTGTCCCTTGTGAGGTAGTAAGTGTTAATTGCAGAAACTACTGTCATTATCATCAAACATAATTATCTCACTTAGGGACACTTTGATTGCAGCCAAGTAAAGGGAACATTATTATAAAAGACAAAGGACATAATTTAGACAGACTATAAGACTGATGTGTCCCAAAGTCGTAAGAATAAAACTATTAAATAGTGCAAAGGGCAAAGCTCAAATGTGCAAATCCAGGCTCCTATTGCTCTTCAGACAAAATACATTATCTTTCTTATACATTGGGAGAACAGGTCCCAGGGCTTCAGTTAACACTTTTACAGTGGCATGCACAAAACTTGGAAGGGCTAGTGCAAAATTTAAAAGGGCCCCTACTGTGTACCGGTGAGGCAGTTTTTTTTCCATTAGGGCACCAGGGGATTGCTAATATGTAGTTTTCATGTCCCTAAAAATGACATTTATTTGTGATTAAATAGTTGTGTGTAAATTTCCTTTTGCAGTCAAAGAAAAAAGGACTGAGTCTGGAGGAGAAGAGAACTCGCATGATGGAGATTTTCTTTGAATCAGTAAGTTTCACCTGCAGCACACCTTGTAACACTAGTAGCAGTTTGATGTAGGAACCACAGCAAACATTATCCACCCTTTCAGCATCTATATCCCCTTTTCCTGTCTTGATTGTATTTACTTCTTGATTTAATCATAACTGGTACAAGGGCATTGATTTGTTATTTCTCTTTAGGGAGCAATAACAAGCTAATGTGCAAATTAAATAAACTTGCAGAGATCACTCAATCTGTGTTGTATTGTAGGAAAATCCTTTACAATTAGGTAAGGCAGCCCTGACATCCCTCTCCCCAGTAGTGTTTTCAAGCTCCTCCAGCATGACTCTGGGGCATTCCCAGGCCAGATAAGATATACAGTATACGATGATAATAATATAATAAATTAAACGTCAAGATTTCATTGGTACACTTCAATAAAACTACACATGTGCAAGTAAAGAAATTTGACAGTTTTCTAGACTGCTTAACATCAGTGAAGATGAATACATTTACTTCAAAGAACTATAATGTCAATACATACACATTCATAATCAACAATCAACCCACAAAAATCCATAAATATATCAGTGGAATTAATTTCCAGGAAAGAGGAAAGTGTGGCTAAAACCCTTAGACACTTTTTAAAATGTTTTTTGATTTTGCCTTCTTTCTAGAAAGATGTGTTCCAGCTAAAAGACATTGAGAAGATCGCCCCCAAGACAAAGGGCATCGGTGAGTAATTGGCAACAGTTTCATGAGAAGAACATCATAAACAGTGACTTTCTTTTAATGGTCTGCCTGCGTGTGCATTGTTGGTCAAGTGCTCCAGGTTACTGCCTGCATAACAAACTACATAAAATATAGTCTGCTGGTTTCTGCCTAAATAAATGTGACTGCAAACAAAATGGAGCATTAGTGTTGCTGTTGTTTAAAACATTTACAGTCCCCTTCAAAAGTATTGGCGGAGTGAGGCCAATTCCTTTGTTTTTTCTGTACACTTAAAACACTTAATCAAAATTTGAATATAAGACAATATATCGGTATTTCAGCTTTTGTTGCCAAGTATTTGCATCAAGATTTGTCCAACAACTTAGACTTAAAGTAGATTTAAATGAATAATTCTTAATGTTAAGTGCCAAATCCTTTGCTATGTGTTGTGTTGGTTCTTTTGATGTTTTATCAAATGACTTGTGTTGGTGGAACTACTTTTCACCTCTCCTCTTGACAGTAGTCTTCATTGCATATCTTAAAGTATTTCCAAACTGCTGACATTGTAACACATCTGCTTATTCCCACTCACATCTACTTAAAGATACATAAAGTGGTATTTGGTGCGTGAGTATCAGAATAGTCTTATTAAGGCAAAATTGAGTACACAAGGGTGGAATCGGACCCAATACTGGTCATCCCTACTTGAGCGATAATCAACAGTTCACTTACCAAGTTTATATTTATCAGAGCTGTTTGTTGTTACATTTCAGAGACTGAGGGTGGATGACATGTCCTTGCTAGTTAGAATTTACAGAAGCTTATTAGAAAGCTCATATGGTTATAAAAGACTTGTTTACATGAATGTGTATTTGTGTTCCTTTTGGGGCTGTTCACATGTAAGAAGCCAGAGGTGTTTTTTTTTTTTTTTTTTTTTTATTTCCTTTTTCTTTTTCCGCAAGGCACTTAGAGAGTTGCACTCTGTTGTGACTGTTAGCAACCAAAACCTGGGAGCATCTGAGATGACTGTGAAATTACTGCAGCCTCATTGAATGAATTAATGAATCCATTCAACTAAGAAAACTAGAAGCACTCAGAGAGTGCAGACCTCCTTCCGTCTTACAAAAAAATTCCTGGATCCAGACCACGATCCAGATCACCATCAAAATCTGTTTCTTGTCCCATTATGAAAATTTCATCAATAATGCGAGTTATTTTGCTAACTGACAGAAAGTCAAAAACAAATGATGGCAAAAATATAACCTCCTTGGCAGAGGTGATGCAATGCCATTAAATTCCTTCAAGCTGGCAGGACATGCACATAAGTAAATGTAATGGTGCATGTGTGTGTCACGTGATCAGGCTTTGCAGCGAGTGCTTCGGCATATAACGAGAGAAACATTCCTGTATCCAGACAGCCTTTTTGGATCAGCACCAAAATCTAATAATCTGTTCCTTGTCCCATTACACTCCTTGAAAGTTTCATCAAAATCCATCCATAACCTTTTGAGTTATTTTGCAGACAGACGGACAGACAAACCAAAAATGGTGGAAAACCATAACCAAGTAAAAATCAAGCACAGCATTATCTGTACTTTGTGTGTGTGGGGGGGAAAAAAACATTTCAGGCTGCAGCCTAGCCTTAAAACCTGGAGAAAATATATGTGAATTTTACCAAGTGGAGCTTTAGCTGAATGATGAGAGGTTCAAAGCTTTTTTTCAAACCAGCTTGACCTACTTCTTTGGCCCGAATATCCAGAGATCAACTGTAAGTGCTTGCCACATTTGAAAACGTAGGTTTTTTGTTATCTCAGTGCACCATAGATGCAGACGCATCTGGAGATGGATTTGGAGATGTGAAATATAAACTAGTGACAGGTTTTAAACACACAGTGATCCTTGCTGCATTTACACTGTTATATAAAGTAATTTAATGTAAATATTTAAGGAACAGTTAAAGGTAAAATATAACTGTGGCATGACGTGACATGCTTAAAGAACTTATCATGGTAATGAGGACTAGCTGTTTTTGTCTTTACTGTGATCTGTTTGTATATGCAGAACCAGACCTATCAGTAATCTCGTGGGGTGGAGTGTAGCTAAAAGCTTTTGGTTTTAAACTAAATAAAACTCTCCGTGTCAACATGGAGTCTTAAGAGTATTAAGAGGGGAAATGTGTAAAAACACAAGGTATTAAAGTGCTGCAAGCTGGAACAGGAACACAACCATGTTGTATATCTGGAATAACTGAGGATGTTTTTGTGTTTAAGTGGACAAAACATTAATCTACTGAAACTGGATCTTGTTGCCATGATTGAAAGCACATGTTTCTGACCTCTGTACTTGGGCATAATGTAGTTACTGAGTGATGGGGGAAGGGGGCAAAAAAGAGAAGTGCATTGTGGGCACCTTTGCCTGTAGAACAGGAGAAAATGTGGGAAACAGGCCAAGTAAATTATCTCAGCAAATCTAAAAATACAAATGTGCGGGAAAATGGCAGTAGTAGAGTCAAGCGCACACAGGATGTGGTTAGTCCATCCACTAAGGTTTCTGCATTTTCAGTGTTTTACTTTCACTGTTCATTGCCCTCTCAAGTCTCGGCAAAGTTCAGCCTCTTAATGCTGCAGATAAGCTCTTTCAGTTTCACAGTGGACTGGCTGAACAAACGTGTAGGATTATCACGTTTCACCACCAACACTGTTGAAGATGTACAGTAACTCTGCTCCATTACATGCTCTCATGCATTGCTCTTGCTGATAAATATAAATCGGGCAGATAGGCTGCAGATGTGTGGGCTTTAGTTTCGGTTAATCCTTGCCAGAAGTAGATCAAAAGATGAGACCTGATGCTGACCTGTATTCTTTGTATTTGGTTAACACTGCATTCTCTTGTCATCATAAGCAGTTTTATTACCAAAAAGATCTCAAGTCCTCTCAGAGTGTGTACTGTCTCTAGTTCCCGACCCAGTCAGTCACAAATCAAATTGGTTATGAAAAATGAAATGGGCTTCGCTGGGAATGCAATTCAATGATGGAAAATCAGAGGAAGTGAAACAAAGCTCCAGAGCTTTTCATTTCAATTCAATATACTTTATGGCCCCTTTTCTTGGACATGGGTCATGAATAGGGCTGCAGCTATTGAATGTTTTAGTAATTGAGTAATCCATCAATTATTCTGATGATTAATTGAGTAATTGGATAAAAAAAACTGGGACATTCTGTACTGTTTGTTTCTCAGTTTAGTTTGTAGTGGGCCCATACTTTTGACATTTTTGTCATTACTTTCCCTTGCTCCTTGCCGCCTTCATCCTTCCACACTTCAGTTATGTAAGCAGCATAAGCTAACC
This sequence comes from Brachirus orientalis, assembly GCA_016785285.1. Lineage (NCBI taxonomy): Eukaryota > Metazoa > Chordata > Actinopteri > Pleuronectiformes > Soleidae > Brachirus > Brachirus orientalis. The sequence continues at coordinate 6,621,702 of JAFBJR010000175.1, forward strand.
TTATTGTAAATGATCACCTGACTTTAGTAGTGGATGTAGCCTGAGAAAGTCAGAGAGTCATGTGGAGCTGTTGGGATTAATCAGTGTTATGTAACTAATTTGACAATGTAATTTGTTCACATTTAAAAGCTATGCTTTACAGTTTTAAAATGTGAATGTGTCTTTTCCTTTCTCTCTGCTGCTTGAAGCCCCCATGACTGTGAAGGAAGTGCTGCAGAGCTTGGTGGATGACAACATGGTGGACTGTGAAAGAGTGGGTACATCCAACTACTACTGGGCCTTCCCCAGCAAGGCCTTAAACGCTCGCAAGCACAGACTGGAGGAGTTACGGAAACAGGTGAAGCCCCTCAGTTTTGGTCAAACCAAGATAATTTCATTTCTTAAAATCTGCTGCTGTTACTAACCTAAACAAAACATAAGAAAAACAGGAAACTGTGGTGTTTACAGCAAAGGGATTGTACTTAGAGCTCCAGATATAAGATGGTGATTTTACTGTGTTGTTTAATATACATCAGCACAGAGATGAGCTGAGGAGACTGATTAAAGAAATTAGCTGACATTAAAAATGTATATGCAATATATTACATTTCAGTACCTATTAAAGCTGATATAATGGTAATTATGATGTGAGGAAAAACATTTATATTAATTTAAATGAATTATTGTACATGGACAATATCTGTAGCCCCTGGCCTTATGCTCATTGAACTGCACATTTACATTTACCTTGCTAATTAAAAAAAGAAGGAGAAGCTTTATCTTAAAAAAGGGTTTTAAATCAAATTGGCAATCTGACACAGTTCTCACTATGTTATTGTCTTGGCTACCTTGGATAGGGTTTTTGCAGAAAAGTTCAACTTTAAAACTACATCATTCTGAAACCAAAAGGTACTGCTAGGGACATGAAAGCTGCCTATTGCCTCTTGAGGGAAAGAGGAATTGTGAGTGAATATACAGTATAAGTGGACGTGAAAATACTTGACACAAAAAACTCATGGAACTTTGACTATAAATAATGCATATAAATATCTTCTGTCTAAAATTACACATTTACATTATACCAGTGGTTATTTATGCTGTTGTTTCTCATGTGAATATCATGCCAATGTCAAACTTGACTTGTTTGCTTTTCAAGTGACATGCATATATGACTTTGAAAGAGAGAATAATACTGTTATTAACACATAAAAAAAATTGTTAAACATGCATGTTTTTACATTTACTTGTTTTGATAAATCAAAAGAGTAAGCACTGAACACAGACAGTCCTCTAATATGTATGTAAATCAGTGCATGATATTCATAATTTATGTAGTAAACTAAGCAAATTTATATTCTACCCTGAGATGTTGCATCGAAATAGTTGTCATTTATATTATTCTTCAACCTTCAGATAGCTTTCAGTCTCAAAAAGATTGGTGACTCCTGCACTAAAAGTGCACTGTTCATCAGTGAAAAATATTTGGCAACAGTTTGAAGTCAGAGGGTTACATGATATGGACTCAGTATTGCAGAAATGCTTTAGTATTCATACAAATAATGAGAAACAATTAAATGATAATCATACTATAAAATATAACATGAACTAAAATATTTGTAAATAATGTAGAAAAACTGCACAAAAATTTAATGTAGCATTGATATTATTATATAGTGATATTTAATAAAATGGTTTTGCGACATGTAAAAGACACTGATTCCCGTCTTCCGCTTCTTGTGTTTTATAGTAAGTTTGGCTGGTTTATGATAAGCACAGCTTGGAAAACACTTCTAGTAAAGTTAAGAGAGAAAATGGGAAGAAAATTCAAATGAGCTGCTGAGTACAGTCAGGTTCCCCTGAGTAAAAAGACAAGTGGTTAAGTTATAGACAGACATTTTAATTTGTCCTTTTTAAAATGTTTTGTTTTCACATTCTCTAACATCTGAAATAAATTATTGACAGCATGTCATGTTGGGTAGCTCTTGTGAGAGCTTTATTAAAGCAGAAAGTTTACACCACTCCATCTTTGACTTTGCCGTCATCGGTGATGACCCATTTGCTTCTCCTGTTTCATGGCAGACAGATGGTGTGAGGGTAGTGACTCCACAGAGAACAATGGCCACCATTAATGTCGGACATAAGTTAAATGTTGCAAAGCTGCAATCTGTCTTTATAATAACTTGGTTGTACCACAAGTAAAACAATGTACTGTGTCGCTGTTAGTGAGATACCACTCATTTAGCCATAAGAATAACTAATGTTTGAGTGAAACTCTGTGAAATCCATCATCTTTCTAAGAAATCAATAGAAATTCTAATTAATGCTTGATCACAGATTAATTACAAAATATGCTTTGACTTTTCCATAAATATGCATAAATTAAAGATCTTAATCTCTGTACTGTGGAAGTAGTCTGGTAATCTAAATATACAGTATACTGAAATTTAATCAATTATGTCCTCGCTTTTCTTCAGCAAATGTCATTATGATCGATTGCTTCATAAAAATATTGTATTTCTTTATGTAATGTCAAAGATTCACTGATCAGCTAATCACTATAAAATACACAATAAAATAATTGTTGGTCCTTATAATTTTTATGATCTACCTCGTTGTCTGTTTCTGTTTCTACCAAGGTATCTGATTCAAAACAGCGAAAAGTGAATCTAGAAAAAGTGGTTGAAAAGGCAAAAATAGGACGCCAGGACACGGTAAGAAGATTTTCAGATTTCTTCATCTCTCTCTTTTTATTTCAACATGTAAAATTAGTAGAATGAAGCATGTAAATGAAACACTCTGTGTCTGTGCAGAAGGAGAGAAGCTCCCTGTTGAAGGAGCTGCAGGCTCTGAGAGAAGAGCGAACTCAGCTGCAGGCCGAGTTGGAGAAGTACAGAGAGTGTGACCCAGAAGTTGTAGAGGAGATGAGTGAGTACATTGTGTTTTTCTTTAAATGTCACCTTCAGGTTTTAGTATTAATCCTTTTGATGGTAACCACTGACCAGACTTTATTGCACTTTATTTTTTACTTTATTTCAAGCTTCATTACAGTGATAAACCCCTTTTTTCTTTTGTTTATGATAAATGCTTTATAATTAAACTCATCTGCCTTAACTTGTTCCAACACATCAATCATTCTATGGAGAGACACTGATAAAGACAACGCCTTGCCATTGTTGCAAAGAACCTGGCCAACAGTCATAAGCCTACTCATAGTGCTAATAAACATATTTTACGTGCTTAAATTTCCTCTTCCCACATTTTATCAAACACTTCTCTGGATTTTCAGGCAGTTCACAATATTTTGTGAATGCTTCAAATTTCATAATAAGCCATGCCCATATGAGTGCTCAAAACAAACAAAAAACACAGGTGGAAATGAATCCCGCACTAGCGTGAGACTGAAGATTAAACCCCTCATCTCACATTGCGTCATACATCTGTTGTGTGACACATTTTAATGTCAGGTGTGAACAGTTGTACTTAGTGCAGTCCAAATCACAGAGGACAGATGTTAATACCAGGTCTGAATGGGGTCTTAATAAGTCAAACAGCTCAACAAGATTTGAGGTGCCATTAATGGCCACAGCAGACCTCTTCTTTGATTGTACTACAGCCAAGGCACATATTCTCACAGTAAAAATCAAATGTGAGCTGGGAGCTCATCACAGGTGGTCACTTGACAGCTGATATGATACAAACTGTTCATACAGCATGTTCATACAGTAAGACAGTCAGTGTGAAGTGTGTGAGCCTCCCGGGCTGACTCAATTATTATCTGTTCTCTTCTGAACACTTGCACACACTTTGTACACAGCTATTAGTGGTATTACAAAACTTCTCTGCTGCTTTGTGTTCATGCTACAGGTAACCTGCATTCAGGGATGTGTTACTTAATGTGCACACCAGTGGAGAATGTGTCATGAAAAAAAATCTGGTCCGTTTACCTGCACCTCCCAGTGTTGCATCAGACATTCATTCAGCCTGCAAAAAAGCTGGGCTGGTTTTTTCCACTGCAGCGTTGCAATATTGTCTCAAGCAAATAATTTCTTGTGGCACAAATGAAATCATTTCATATTCTCAGATCTCTGAAATTTCAGGAAGAAGTTGCAGTAAGTTTGTAGTAAAGGTATGTGAGCCAAGAGATAAAGCTACTATGCTTCTATAGTAAGGTCTAAATATTACTATATTTTGAACACCAAATAATAAAAATGCTTAATACACAGATTCTATTTTTCTCAGGAGTGAATAATTGGTTATTAACATTTTCTTTTTTAATTAAACAAAATGTAATTGTTCTGTAATATTTAAATATATCATTTGGCGTATGTGTTCAGAAAGTCCAAAATGAGGTAAAGACTGGGTATACTGCTGACTCTACACCCTCTGAAGAAATATGTGAAGCGTGCATAATTCTCTAATATTGCCAGTTGTGTTAAGAAAATGCACATGGATGGATGGATACTTGATTGTCTTCATTGAGAAATTTGTCTTGAGCTCAACAAGGCGAGAGCCATGAGAGGGTAACACCAGATACATGTGGCATAAACATAACAGAAGAGGAAAACATCATAAAACCAGAAGAATAAAAGCATTATACAAAACCAATAAAATAAAAGCAACAGTCCCATTGAGGGTAAATAAATACATAAATAAAGAGTCCTCGTGTGATTATTGCTGCTTATTTTAGGATACTGTTAAGAGCTGTGATAGACATTGGAACAAATTGAGTTCTTAAAACAATTCTGTTTATACTGTAGTGCTGAAGTCTGTATCATCTGGCTGATGGTAACAGCTTATTTTGTCAGTGCAAACATGGGAGGGGTCACAGAGGATTCTCTGTTTAAGTCCATGACTTATATTACTATAAACCAAACAGTAATTAATAATAAAAAAAGTGTCAACATATCAATAAACAAATGTCATTAGACATGTAGGTCACAGACTCTGTTAGTACAAGCCAGTGGTGTGGTTTATGATGAATGTCAAAAATGGCAAAGTTGCAGATTCACTGTTGGGGGTCAACATCAATCTGTTTACACCAGTAAACACCAGTACTGTAGCTTCACACTAATGTTTTCAGGCAGCTGCTGACATAGTGCACAGGCCAGACATTCTTTAGATAGTAGATAATACAATCATGTGTGATGTGGCTTAATTCCAAAATGTAGATTTTCCATCATATTATGTAATGGGTTTATCGTGCAATTCATGGCCACATTATGATTACCTCCACAAACTTTACCTCTGCTTCCTGTGATACACCCATCAGCCCATCAACAAACAGACGTTTAAGTCCCAACTCCTGGATTGTACATTGTATTGTCAGTATTGTAAATGGTGTTTTTACATGCAATCCAATGGGATGCAGGGTAGCAGATTGTGTTCCATAACTGTTTTGAAACCATTTGGAATTTCTTTCATGAAACTTGACTGAAAACTGTGTAGCCAAGTGGTGCTTTTACATCAACTCCTGATGACCCTTGTTTTTATAGCTATCCAAACAGAATCCTAAAATGTGAAATTACAAATGTTAACAAAATACAGTAAAGTATTTAATTTTAAATTGTAATGATTGTATAATCTTGTTTTAAATGAAAATATAATGGAATTATACAATTTTTAAATTATAAAATTTTAACCCAGGGGATGCAGTGTAAGCAATCCAGGGCCTCGGTGACTTTTACATGACATGTATGTGAACTAAATTTTTGTTCCAACTTCCCACTGTGGAGGAGCATTGTGATCTGTGGCAGTGGAGAGTTTTGACCTGTTGAAAGCTGATGCTCCAACTCTTTCCAGATCTGCCTCCTCTCACTAAAAGTTGAAACTATAGATACATTTAATTGCTCTGAACCTGATGCATGTTTTGTATTGTGGCCAAACAATAGTTCACTTAAATTAGATGGATAAGCCTAATAGTGTAATGAGACAATTTAATCTCATGTGCTTTTCACATTTATCACTGTCTCCACTTGCCTGCAGATCTTATTTTTGAACTACACCTAACACAGATACCACAGATACAGCAAAACTTGGATTTTATCACAAGAGCTTTGTGCAACTCAGCTGAGTGTGTATGACATTATGTCATGTCTATACTTGAAGGCATTTAGAATGAACTTGCACAATGGGCTGTCTCAAACCTGTTCATGTTCATTAGGGCTGCACTACGTATCGCAAGTCTATCGTCATTGCAATATCAACATGGGCGATACACATATCGCAGATGAAGGCTTGAACTGCAGTAAATGTTTCCTGCATATGCACACAGCTGACCGAACGTGATTATTCTTCACACTCGTACACCATCAAACTTCAGTCCTCCTACTAATCATCACTTCCTTTAATCCTGGACTTCAAAAGAGCCACTGGCCTTGGCTAAAACAACTTCCTGTTTAAATCTTTTGCACTTAAAATTCCTAAAAAACTGTTTTATCTTGTATATTTTTGTATATTTTTCATCCTCCACTTTATTGTTTAAAGTACTGTATATCAATACATAACAAGTCAAATACTTTTACTTTTCTCATTTTATCACAGGTGATATCGTGATCGCAATGTTCAGCAATGTTATTGCATATCACATGATTACCTATTATTGTGCAGCCCTGTTCAATTGGAAACCACACTTTTATATTGTTTAAATATTTTTTGCCTTTACACAAAGCTGTTCCTTTCAATACTAATTTGTCTTTCAGTGGTCAGAAGCAGGTCAACCCAAGCATGACATGCCTGCGTTGTCTTAACCTCTGCTCACCTGAAATCAGATCTACCCTAATTATTATATAGACATTTTTGCATGTTGGTCCTTATCCCTAAGCATGTTTAACAGTGGTTACCACACCCATAGATGCCAATATGCTATAGTTAGAGCAGGTAGGATTAAGAATTACCAAACATGTTTGTTAAATCCAGCTAAAACCTAAATTTAAATGGATTTACTGTGTGCAGTAAGAGCTCATTCCTCCACCAACATTTAAAACAAGCTCCCAATGTTCAATTAAGCCAAATAAAAAGGAAGAAAAGAAAACTGGATTAGCTCCAAAATGTAACTGGTCTTTGATTCATGCCCCACCTCTCTACAAAATGTAAACTTGTGCCAAGGACAAAGTAGACAAACAACATTCAATTGAGCTGGATTTTTTTCAAGTTTAAATCTTTGTTGTTAATTGTTGCCACACCCTTGGCTCCCAGAAAGCCACAGTGATCACAGAGCTGCAACAGGTGAGGTTTAAAACCACTAAAACAAGGAAGGCTAAACAATGCTTTTAAGAAATCAGAGCTATGTGCATGGCATTTATTTCATTACAAAAGTTATGTTTAAAATTATATTAAAGGAAAAACTTGAAATATTTTAAATGTACACCAATATATATTGATTGTCTCTTATTATTTACATTGGTGCGTCATGTGTACTATGTTATGTTGTACATGATATTTAGGGTTCAATATTTATGTGTGACAAACAGTGTCGAATGTGCCTTGTTGACATTTGGCTGGGGACCACAAAAATTATCAAGTTATTTAGTTTAACTCAATTAGTTTGTGTTTATCAGTGAACATTTTCTATCAATTAATCTTAAATACAAATTAAACGAGCAGGTTAGAAAATCAGAGGTCGTGTTTTTCTTGGCCTCCAAATTGTCGGCTATAAAATTAAATGGGGACCATGAGTTAATAATTATTCAGTGCAGTCCCCTTTGACTTTGTGCTGCTCTTTATATTTGTTATCAACTTGGGTCCTAACATTATTTTTTTATTACTCTTATTAAAAGAACAGAGGTTGCATAATTGTGGTGTGTCAACTGCACCAGGCATATTTGGCTGCATTTTGCCCAGACATAGATGAGTTCCACAAGATGAGTTATGATGAAGGACTGCTAAATTCCAGGTACACTGATACTTAATTGTTCAATTAAAAAAGTACATATATGGTCCCTGTTTTGTGGATGTTTTCTGTTTTCATCACAGAGGTATGAAGATGACTCAACAGTGACTACAAATGTTCCATGTACCTGATGGAATAAAAGTTATACATTGCAGTTATAATGCGTAACGCATGTTTTGATCACATTGGTGTATGTTTTTTAGGAAAGTCCAATGTCGTTGCTAAAGAAGCTGTTTCCAGGTGGACAGGTAAGTCATTACAAGTATAGTAAGTCTGGAATCAATCTCTAACAATTTAATATTAAATGAGTAATTAATGCTCCACTGTTTGTATTATCAAACAGTTATGTAATTAACTTTTCTGTTTGAGGTTTGCAGCTTCACAAATGTATGAATTGGTTAGATCTTGTTTAGTGTCAAAATAAATTTACTTTGTATTGTAGAAAATACAAGTGATTATTTGACTGATCAGAAGCACTGAAGTAGATTAACTGATTATTAAAAATTATAATTTGTAAGACTCTTGTAAGTAATTAAGTCCCAGTCCCAGACAGAATTGTTCAACAATTCAGGTTTTGCAGGTATTGGTACAAAAATACTTTTAAATGTCTGTGACACAGCATATTCCACATGATCACTCTTTAAAGCATTGAAATTTCCAGGCTGTAGGGTCACTTTGTGTTCAGCATTTCACTGGTAGACAGCACACAGGCACACTTTGTGTATTAGTTGACCTGAGTGGTATCCATGGAGACGGCTGACCTTTTGGGATCATGGTAACCAGTCCTGGCGTGTGGTGTTTTGACACTTAAGGTCAACAAAGTCATGTTGCCAGTTTTGCTGCCTTAGAAGTACACTCCTTTTAAGAAACACTGAGTCATACCGGAAAGATTTTCAATACTTTTTTTCTTTTGCACTGTAATACACCTTGTATATTGTGTTCACCAATTACACAAATGACTAAAAGCAATTGGTTATATTTCCCTTGGAAAGATTACTTTGGTTAGTAGGAAACGGCTGTATATAAACTTTGTGAAGCTTTTTTTAAAAAAATCAAAGTTGTGCATGCACTGCTACAGTTCTAGCTTGTGTTATCCCTGTAGGAAAGTAACCCTCTATCTGAACATGTTGCGTTGCCAGTGGCTTCAAACAAATTTCCTGTGTGTAGCCGTAACCTGTAGCCTCATCTCACTAAAACGCACCCACACAAAGACAGGCACACTCAGACAAGCCCTGACACAATAACTCGCTTGTACCGAACTACATATTGTCAAATCAGAATTGCTGTTCCGTGATCTGTATGCTGGTTGTCCACTGCGCAGGTGTCAGTGTAAAAGAAACATGGTGGTGTCTTAGGTTGCTGCACCTCCTTTTTACTTTTAATTTTAAAATCTACAGAGGGCTATATCATTTACCCTCTATCAGTCGATTTGTGAATACAGTGCAGTCAGATTATTGTGCATTTCTGGGTTGTGTTGAAGTAGATTTGTTGCTCTGAATATCCTGTATACATTCATCATAAAAGGTATTTAAAAGAATTTGAGGCTGGACTTCAGGAAAGGAATCTGTTTGTTTTGCACACAGATGCCTATGTATTACAATCCATGGGCCAAAAATAAAGAATATCTGAAGGGAAAAAGAAAGATACTGAGATTTGTGTAAAACAACAGGGTCACAATCAGAAATGTTTGTTCTTGGATTCCAAAGAATATTTTGATAATCCCTAAATGGCTTTGCCACAGTTCTTTATACACTGACTGCAGGTGCATCATTGTATTACAACTCATACTTTTATTTCTGTTTTCAGATAATGTTTTTGCCATTAAGTCGTGGACAAAGAAGAAGTTTGCCTTTGATGACAGCCACATTAATAAAGCCTTTGGGATCCCTGAAGACTTTGATTACATGGACTAATTGCTTTCTGCCATTGTCATCGACGCAGTGAGGAAAATATAAGACTTTAAGCTTCAGTGTGTTTGCACTTGGACTTTCAGGCATTAAAATCTAAAAAAGACACCAGGAGCTAACTCAAAGGCTTCGAATAAGGATGGATGTCCGTGATTTTGCTGCACCAGATGGACTTAATCAGCAGATATGTTTCTTTGGTGCAACCAGAGAAGAGACTGAAGTGGCCCTTAGTGGCTGTGAGAGGTTTCTGTGATGAACACAACTCAGCAGCTGGACTTTTTGGACACCTGTTTGTGTGAAAACTGAGAAGTCCACACTGATGATGGAAAAGAATCAACACTTAAACTTGTATCTTTTGCAAGAGATCTAATTTATATGGTTTAGGCAGATGGCTTAGTATCATATGCTGGTGTGCCTTTTCCTCTGCATTTTTTTTTGTATTTCTTTATAGGGGCAAAAAGGGAAAACTAAATTTAAACATAGTTCTGTTGATTTTATAAGAAAATTTTGTGGTACTGGGAGAATTAAATTACAGAGTATATGTTTTGTCTGAAAGTGCTGCAAATGCAATCACTTTTTGCCAAATGACCTGTTTCTAATAAAACAGCCCCTTTTGAGTTTTCCAAACCAGTGTTTGCAGCTGCTTACATTCATTCAAAAACTTGTTAAGCAGTAAACAAATGCATTTCTGCCAGGCCCACATCTTTTGTGTTTTCAGTTCTTTATAAGTTGCTGCTGGAATGTTGCAAAATCGGTCACAGAAGCTTTTTTTTTTTTTTCAGCACTCACTTTCTGCTTGAACAGAAAAGGAACATTGTTGTCCTGACACATCCAGAATGACTCGGCCCCTGCCTTATTTTTTCCCCTCCCTTATTTCTGTCAAACCAGATGAAAAACAGGTAGTTTTGTGTTCTGTTTCTTCAGTGACCCTGTTGGCCAGTTTGTGTTTTAAATTTCATATGTGCTTTTCTTGATTTACTCTCTAGATTTCTCACATGCAGAGTGATGAAATGCAAAAATGTTAGTTTTTACTTATTTATGAGTTGTTTTGTTTGTAAGCCATTAAAAGTATAATAGGAATATTTCTATTCTATGTCTATTCTTAATGTTATTAATGCACAAGTTCAATAATTTAAACTGATGAAAATAATATTTTATACAATGACACAGATGCAATTGCTTGTATTCTTGCATGTATATTTATTGTGGCAACCCTAATGTCCTTAGAAGTTAGAAGTGCACTGCTGACTTGCAACACTGATCCAGCAACGGAAAAAAAACTAAATACCTAGCAATAGTTTGCTTAGTGGAGCTGACACACCTGCAAAAGAGTAACTCGAGTGTATGTTCATGTGTGTACCTGCCCAACTTGTCCTAACTATAGTTAATGAGTCAGAGTTGCTGCATGTTGAAGCTTTCCAAGCAGCCTGTGCATAGTTTTACCTATAATACCAGACTAATAAGTATGTGCTTGCCAGTGTACTGTCTATCAATTGGGTTTGTTCTAGACCAAGTAGGTTGCTCTGTTTATTTCTCTTTCTAGTGTACATTATACATGTATATCTTTGTAAGATTATTTTTTCCCTGGTGTTGTAGTACTAGATACAGAGACTCAAGACAGCTTTTTGAAAGTTTCAATTACATATAGGACTCAGACATGTTTTACTAAGTATTGTCTCACTCCCAGTCAGAGGCAATTTTGAATCAAGACAGGAACACAAAGCCTTTTCAGCAAGAAGACCTGGGTTCTCATCTAGGTCAAAATGTGGCCCTTTCTGCTTTGCATTTGCATGTTCTCCCTATGTGCGTGTGGATTTTCTCCAGGTTCTCCTGTTTTCTCCCACAGTCTAAAAACATGCAGAGTTTAATTGGACACTCTAAGATGACCTTAGGTGTGAGTGGCCCTGTGATGGACTAGTGACCTGGCCAGGGTGTATGTACCCCAAGTAATCAGGCTATGAATCGCATTATCCAGGTATGTTAGTCTAACTAAGACCAACTCAGTTTTAGCCGGACTAACCTATTTACACTATTGCCATTGAGAAAACTGAATAACCATCTTAGTCTGACAAAAATTGGACTTTTGAGATGCATGTAAACACTGACTAATTGTTACACACTGGGCCTTTAAGATATCTTTGAGCTCTGAAACTGTGAATTTGATACATGCAGGTTTGTGCAGCATGAGTGTGGATAGTTGTGCTTCTTGTGTTTCCACCATTTTAGGGCGCATCATCCATGTAAATAACGTTTTATGATGCTTTATTTCCTCATGATTCTTTGAGTTGCCTTCAGCCACAGACACGTAAACAGACTTGTTGCAAGTGACACTGGAGAGTCTGCTTTGAGTGTGCGGTGTGGTTGAGCAGTAGGGGAGGGACACAGGGAGGGAGCTGCTGCTGCTCGGCGAGAGAAGAAAGACCAACGCAGGGGCGAAACAGACTGTAGGCTGCTAGCAGTGAGGGCAGCATGGCGGGGCTACAGGACTTCCAACAAGGCAGCCACTGTCACAGGAAAACGTGGATCAATATACTACTAGGAATACTACAGTTACTTATGCCCTGCGTCCAGCACGGAGGGGCTCAGCTGCAAGGTTTGCTGTTCACCTTCATTTTCCATTACGGCGGAGTAACATAAAATTACCAGTACAACAAAAATGTAGGCAAAGTTAGCTTGGCTGACTTGACAGCAAACCTTCAACTGGAGAAGGGTAAACTCAAAATTGTGTTATTTTTTCCCAGAATACGTTTTTACAAATTGACTGGTGCATCATGTATGTTTTTACCAGCTTGTAACAAGGTTGGGGGTATTTTTGTCAGCCTGCTAGTCGATGCTAGCTGCCAGTTCCTTGTGCGAAACTGTAAACTTTTCCCTGACACGGGGACTAAATGAATGTATTTGGGAGACTTAAATTGACAGTGAACAATTTCTATTGTTGCTGCATTAAAGCTACACAGCACAATGCTCTAAGTGGACACGCTGCAGTGGCAGTGGAGATGTGTTTTCCAAGTTCGTTAGCCAGCGAGCTAACCTTTCTCTCCTCATCAAGCAGCTAGCAAAGCAGCCTTTGTCAGGCTCGCGAGGCGAAGTCATTTCCTCACATGTCCGTGTCATTGTCATCTGCTGTGTCTCCGTTTACCCGTTTGTAGTCACCCTTTATGATACTGTCATTAACAGCGATAGGTATGAGCAGTTTGCATCCATCCTCGTCATGTTTACTTGTTTGAATTATCCATGTTTATTGAGTGTACATCACAGCACCTCACGCTGTTCGTATCTTTCGCTCCCACGAAGCTCTGAGTCAGATGTCCACCAGCGTGGTCGAGGTCTGGCAGCCTGAGGATGCAGAACCATTAGTCCCAATTCAGGTAATCCTAATTTCACTCTGTGTTGTTTGTATTACATACTCGGTGAACAACAGCTCTTCAGACTCGGGTCTTGAAGTAAAATATTTCTTATTTAATGTATTATAGGGCTACACACAGTGAAAAATGTACAAAGGTTTTTTTTTGTCAGTGTTGGACTTTCCTCAGTGTAGAATGAAAACATGCATGATTAGACAATGGATATGTTTCCTCTGTAAACCACAGAGATAGTTGTTCATGAAAATCCCATTAGATCAACATTCTGTGAACTTATCAGAGCAGCCCCTCTGGCATCCACAAAACTCACTCTCTCGCTCATTTTCTCCTGCTTTATCCACTGGACAATCGAACTCACTTAAATCACCTTTTTCCTATATTGCTATATGGCTTCCTGTATGCTTGGTTTGAACTTCAGCAGGCTATCTTAACTATGTTTATATGCCAAAATGCACATGCTGCCATGTGATTGGCTAATTAGATATTTGTGTTGTTAAGCAGTTCAGTTGGTGTCCCTAATAAAGGTCATGTGGTTATTGCATCTCCTTTGTGTTTCTAGCTGAGATGTACATATGAACTCACCTATGTATGGTAGTATCAATATCCGTGTGTTATTTTTGCAGTCATAGTTTGTGTAAATATTGTAATATCCACAGCACTACACAACTCTGAAATGAGAGTGGAGTGGGAGGCCACCTGCCATATTGCTCCTCCTCATTTTCTTTTGTACATAATGTCCAGAGTGGGGTTCAGTCACCAGCACACAGTGAGAGCATGATTGCTCTGCTTTTCTTCACACTACTTTGCAGTTGTTTTTCTGCTCCTCGTTTTGTTTCTGTGCAGTTTCTTTGTTTTCAGTACCTTAGTTCTTGATCTTAGTTCTTGTTTCCTAAATGTTAACCTGCAGTTGGGTATGATAATTATTGCCTACGGTGCAAGAACAGCACAAACAGCTGGAGCTTAGTGTTTACTGATTACCTGTCATGAGGTCACCAGCTGACTGTCATGTTACCTGTAGGGGGTGTGGTGTTTTTCTGCAGGCCTTTGTAAACCAACAGCAGTTTCCCATCTACTGAATACACATGCACATGCATGGTTAAACATTAATGATTACTGTTGGAGTATAAGGACTCTTACGTCAGTGTGTGGTGGACATGTTTTTCCCCTTTTCTCTACCATGCAGACCAATTGGCAGATGGAAGGATTGTTGACATTGTTCGCTGTCATGTTTAGATAGGCAGCAGTGAATAGAGTGACTTTCTCAGTTACATGGGCTATGTGAAATAGAGCGTGACCTGGATGTCTTCCTTTTATACCACAGTGCTGTTGGTGGTCAGTTATTAAAGTATTGTATGTTTAAGTATTGTAAATTAAATATCAAATTTGGGCAGAAGATATTGTGAACCTATCTGTCTAGAGCTCTTAAATAATGCCATCTTCATCCCATACCTTTTATTTTCCCAACCTTAACCTTAACATGTATCTGCTTTTTTATGCACACCTTTAGCCTCAATAATTAAATCCCTGCTTTCATCTTAAAATCCTCACATCTAGAAATTAAATCATTTATACATGCTGCAGATCTGCCTTTAAACATTCCTCTTGTTTTAATGGCTCACCGGCTGCAGCAAACAGCAACAAAGTTTGTCATACTTTATCACCAGGGAAATTAGTTTTCTCTCATACACTAAATTCATTAATGTGCCAAGCTTCAGAAGTGCCAAGACATTGTTGAATATGCAATAAGAAACAATAGAACAACAATAGAAACCGGTGCTGCTAGTTGAAATCTTTAGTAATGCACAATATTGGTGTATTTAATTATGATGTTCTTCCAAGTTTCCCTTGAAATGCAAAAACCGTATAAAGTAAGCTATTTGCTTTGAAGCATTGCATAAAATGACCAAATATACTGTACTATTGCTGTAGATATTAAAGGGGTTTGTACTTTTGTAAAAACTGCAAGGCTTATTTTTTTATCTCACAGACAGTGTATGTTGCTATTTTTAAGATATTGTTAATTTTAAATCATACCTCCTTTACTATTTACCTGAACTTGCTCTATGTTTGGACTTGGTGAGGTGGTGGAAAGATGGGAAAGGGGCAATAAAATGCCTGAGAGGTGATGCTCCATGGAAGCGTTGCTCAGACAACAAATCTACTGACACTCAATCACATTCTCTCCCACTGGTGTTGTTTTGTGGTGCAGTCATAAAGGCAAAATGTATCCATAAAGTTTTTTTTCCCCCATACTTGGCTGGCAGGCAGTACTCAGCATAACATCAGTAGTTTCCACTTTAGCTGTGAGTGTTCCCATGACAGACATACACAGGCAAAACTAGGCATTACCTCAACCTTTTTTATGTACTTCTCCTTAGGGGTGTGCATAAGAGTGTACGAATGTGTCAGGACAAGGCATACAATAATCAGACTTCACCTACTGGTCAGATTTGTGAAGGAAATGGTACATTGCATATATAACCTTGCAGTTAACAATGTTTGCTGTTGTTTCTGCTGTGATGATGATTTCAGTTACCCACACAGCAAGTCTCATTCGGTGGAATTAGGAAACATTAAAATGAAACTAAATCTAGTCAAATATTTTTCATTAGCTTCTGTCCCTTGGCATGAGATTGGTGTGTTGTTTACAGGGTTTGCTTCAAGTCATATCATTGCAGCATTGACAAGTTAGTTGTCAGTTTACCATTAAGTGCACTGCTGGCCAAATGCTCTTCAATTTGACCATAGTACAAGCAGTATGGTGACATGCACAGTGTGATTGGGGAATGGTTGGAGGTGTGCACATAGTTTAGAATAATTAGATTTAATTCCAGTAAATTGAAGTTGGCCTGATTTCATGTGATAACAGTGTCTGGAAGGATGCTTTGTATTCTATACGGTTGGGAAATTAGTCTCAATGTCTTGGACCCCACTATGTATTGTAAGTGAATAATGTCAAAAATATATTTTAAAAATATTAAAATAAATAAATAATATAAAATATATTAAAACAAACCTTTTCCAGTCTCTGATCATTACTTCCAACATTTGTTAATCTCCGATCTCTGAAGTGCCCTTTTCATTCAGTAATGCTCTAGGCACAGTGTGAGAACATGAATGAACATGATGTTCATTGTTTTATTTTTTGCACTAATGAATACTCTGCCAAATTCCAGCTGGTTGTATATACTTTTTTCTTAAAACCTCTGAAACCAGTATCATTTAACTAAATTTGCACATCATTGTTTTCTGCTCATTACCTGACTTTAAACCAAACCCATTGCCCAGAATTTGAATTGCACTGATATTTTCTTTACCTTCTCCAAGCAGCACGGGCTGTACTGTTGATGAAACCTGTGGTGAACCTTCAGCCCTGTTTTTAACCAGAAATTCCATTATATTGACATTTACACCCCTCATTTTGCCATGGTTGTTTGCTATGGTTGTTTACACTGAATCAGAGTTTCTATAATGCTTCCCCATTTTGTAATTTCGAAATAAGGTTCTCCTAGCTTTCACAATCAGAGGCATTATGTATAAAGAAAATAGTGATGTCCTGCCAAACCGACTGTCCCACTGTTACCAAGTTTATGACAATACAATTATTTGTGTTTGTACCATTTATACATAACAGTGAAGAAGAACATGGGCACATTGCTGTATAAGCTGCTGTCTTCTTTTTATAACAGGCAAGGTTGTATGTGCATATCTGCCTCCCTTTGGTGGAGGTGCATCATTGCCTATTTTGGTTTGTAGGCTATACCAGACAGCATGATATACGTGTTGTCTCTCAGGCAAATTCTTACCCTGTATCTTCCATAATTATCAGAATGTCAACATTCTTCAAACATCATGTTTATGAAAATCATCCAAGTAGCAAAACCTTATATGGTTTGTTTTAGTGCCACAGGTTTGTTATAACACTATAATTATGTTAACTACATTGAGTAAAGATTTCTTTATTTATTTTCAGGTGGAGAGGGAGCGGAAAAAAGATGGTCTTCCACTGAAAGACAGGTAAGCTTTGTTTGACTTTATTATGTGTTGAAACAACATAAAACAGAAACTCTTCCTCTATGGTTTCCATCACACATTTATTTTCTATCACACATTTCCTGGCAGGCAGCAACAACATATGAAGCAGGTATAAAAAAAAATTTGAAAGCCATCTAACTTTGCTAGTTCAAATATTGGTCAGAGACGGCCACACAAACATGATACATTCTTAAAGTGAGAGAGCTGATGAAATGTTTCCACCTGTTCACGAGTGCCACTTTGAGTAGGTAGAGAGCTTCCCCCAAGCCACATAATTATGATCAAACCCCAAAGCTAATATACAGATTGCATCATACTTGAACCCTCTGGTGTAATGATGAAAATTATACTGTAGGACACAGAGTGAAATCAGAGCTGTGATGTAGATTTGGTTTGTGAACAGCAGCACAAAGTGGAAAAACAAGCTTACTTTTGCATCGCCATAGAATAACTGTGCATAAGTACCAACATGAAGTTGCTCTGGATTGGAAAAAATGCTCTGAGGTACTATAAACATGTCTAACGAACTGCAAATCATCAAATCATAGGACAACCCTGTTTACTCTGCAGCTGTAAGGTAACATGTTTTGCATCAAAAAAAATTATTTGGTGTAATTTAAGGATGACTGAAGGTTTCTCTAAAGCCTTTTAAAAGTCTTCTCTTGTAAGCAGTATGTTGTTTATGTTGGTAAATGAGGGGTGTGTGATGGAGAGAGTTTGGGGGCGTGAGTTTGTGAGGCGCAGAACCAAATTCCTGGCTAATTTTAGAACTCCTTAAAAGAAAAAAGAGGGGAGGTCCGTCTTTCCCAGCTGCATTTGTTCCCGCAGAACATTTTTTGGGAAAATGATGTTCACAGCAAAATATTGCTAGGACCAGGCAGATTTGGTAATAACTTGGTGGTGCCAGTGCTTGCTCACAAGTAATCTTAAGGCTTGTGTTGTCAATGTGGTTTGTAAGATACATACACATTCTAGCTTTCGTGTTTGCATATGCTCCTTGTTTATCTGTCTATAGAAGTAATTGGCACTTTTC
Source organism: Brachirus orientalis (assembly GCA_016785285.1). Lineage (NCBI taxonomy): Eukaryota > Metazoa > Chordata > Actinopteri > Pleuronectiformes > Soleidae > Brachirus > Brachirus orientalis. Next base: position 6,639,906 of record JAFBJR010000175.1, read on the forward strand.
CACTTCACAGTTCCAGCACGGCACGGCACAACTCGACACTACTCGGATTGGTCGGCTGTACGAAAGTGCTGTGACGCTGTTTTATACACAACACACAACTAGTGACGAGCAAAGCAGTTCTTTTCAGTGTACTGAATCATTAGAATCAGTTCATTAAAGAGAGTAGTTAAAATAGTTCCTGCATGACCGGAGCAGAGACTAAACATGGTGGGTTTTGATGCTGCTCATGGTCGCCGGCTTTTACCAGAATTCTCTGTTAATTATTAAGGTTTTAAAAATTTTCCTGTTGAATGTTGGAAATTAACACGTTTTCAGGTTTCTTGCCCAGGGGTTTGTTGTTCACCATATTAGGTATTTGTTGAACTTGTCACAAGATGCAAGATGTAATTTTACTAGTATATCTTGATTCAAAATCAAAACATTATAGAGAAAGTTACACTATGAATTTGATTTAAAAATGTGTTTATTTCACAACACAATGTCTTCTTCAGAAATGTTAATGCATCATTTCCACTTTGTGGGAGTTCTACACCCTCTTTTCTGCAGTGCAGAGAGAGAGAGCACCTTCAACAATCTTCATGCTTTGAAACAATGCATGCATTCTTAAACACTTTAAGGAATGGCCTAAATTTATTACACTTAATGTGATTAAGTGACAGCCCTAACAGCAAGCAATATTTAGTATTAAAATGTATATGCTTCTGTAGCAATAGTACGTTAAAGATACATTATAACTAGTTATAAAGAGTACTTTTCAGCCTGTAAAACATTTCAAATGGATTCACTTCATTGTTGGTGCTTTGCTTATAAAACTCAACCTTTGGCTGTTGTATTGCTAAATCTCTATAGCACTCCTGACAATAAGACAAGCCCTCAGTTTTTATATAAAATTCTTTCACTTGCAGCCAACATTAGCTGCAGTGTGTTGGAATATGGCTATTTTTAAATCCAGGGAGCTGAGAGCTAAAGGAAGCTTTGTAGTGCTGGTTGACCTCAAGACCTCCTGAGCTGTGGGCTGCAACGCCTCTCGTGCCCGGGTTATCAGGTACTTGGCAGGCATGCCATCACTATCTCCCAGCCTAAAGAGCAAAGCAGGCTGCAGATGTAAAGGTTAATGATATCTCTTTCTCTTGATATGATAACTCTTGTGTCAAAAAGTCATGACTCTTAACATTTTTTAAACTTAATTCTTCACACAAGTCATTTTTTAAAAACATTTTAACATCTTCCCATCACAAATCGAGTCTGTCACTTTACTCTTAGCCTTATTGTGTCCTTGCTGCTTATAAAAGTGTGTGAACATAAATTGACCTGGAGCAATGCTGAGGTCACTGACTTTGAGTTTAGATCCAAGGGATCAAATGGCGCCAAACATAACTTGCTATTTTTGAACTGTGACAGTGGACAGAACCCTTGGACTACAGCTTAGTGGTGCTCTTGTTGAAAGACTTCTCACAGAGAGTTTTTCTTCAGGGCAGCAGCTGTTGAATTCACAGGAAATGTGGTTTTACTACAACATGTGACAAGGTAAATGAACCCCTTCACCTTTAAAAAAGGTTCATAGAAACTTGAGACTACATGAGAACCTGACACCAGTAACCATTGGCCTTTTTCAAAGCTGACATTTGAACGGGCAATGAAGGCTCTGGTGTTCCTGATTAAAATTAACAATGGTTATGTCCTATCAGAGTACCAGTGATTAATTCCATGCCTTTTCTATTGGATCATGTCCAAATTATTTCTTTGAAAAAGACCTTGTAACAAGAGTATTGTTTTCAACTTTGCATTTCTAGTTTGAATTTGGCTAATGCATATTTAAACTGATCCATTTTGCATGTACACCATTGCACACCATTTATCACCAAGTGATTTTAAAGCCCACGTACAGGTCATTGACTGCAGGATGGGTAAGGCCCAACCAGTAAAGTAATTCTAGGGACCCCTACTTTGCTCAAAGGTCTATATAATAGATTTTCTTGCAAAATGTGCATCACAATATACTCTACACATGCAGCTAAATTCAATTTCTTCCTTCTCATTTCTATCTTTCCTCTTCCCCAAAATTTCTCACGGAATATTTTCTCCTTTTAATTAATTTGATTTGATTTCTCCACTCTTTAACACTGTCACAGACAACTACAGTATGCTTTCAGCAGCTAATTGACGAGTACTGGTTATGTGGTTTTGACACAGAAACTGGGTTATAGTGCGTCTCATGTCCCATGTCCTATTTTCACAGCTTTTATTTTACGCTTCCAATTTTGTAAAAAACACAATTTTCACAATATGGGAACTTATACATTTATTATAATTCAGAAATTTGTTTTTCAATGCTCTACAATTCTTTAATTCACTATTTAATATTTTTAAATCAGATAAATGGCCATGTGATGTTAAAAGTACTGACTTAAGATTTCAGACAGCAATGCTAGATCCACCATTACACAGGGTTCCTCTGCAAAGGCAGATGACCTTATTTTCCCATCACGTTTGACTCCTCATATGCTCACCCACATGCGTTAAGGAGTTAACCAACAAACAGACCTACAAATAGCTAGGGGAAGAGAGAGACATTGGTTTTATAGTACAGAAGATGGTGTCTCTCACTGAGCATTGGAAACATTTAAGCTATAAATGTAAGGATGCTACTTAAAATTTTCTCCTCATATTTTTATTTAAAGGAGCTTTTGTAGTGATTTGTGTCTCGGTCATCGTAAAAGTATGAAATATCCAGTTTACATCAATTAAATGAGATGCATGTCTGCTCATGTTACTTTTAAAAAAAAAAACTGTACTGTAATTCACCCTTTGAATTCATTTTGCTGTTTTCATCATTTGCTGTAGCTCCTTGCTGCTGCAGAACTATCACCACCACTGTAACTGTCTTGAAGTTGTAATTATGTATCTCTTTAAAGTACAGAGACAGGAAGTAAAGTCATGTGTCAACCATAGAGGCAAGACACTGCCAATGCGTGAGAAGAAGAAGAAGAAAATAACACGAGTGGAAGGAAAAAATTTAACTAGCTACCAAATAAATGAGATTTGTTTTATGACCTTTTGATGTGAGTAGAAACAACTGACCAAATACTGTTGGGCTGCATCGTCAGTCGGCCGCTGCCAAAAAAAGATTACTCACTGTGCCATTCTCTCTACAGGTTCACTCAGGGGTGTGCATGCATAAATTATAAAAATGTTTTACAACTTCTGCAAAGTCTTACATTAACACTAAATGACTGTGTCTTCGACCTGCAGCTTGGTCTGAAAACCAGCCACTGCATCAACTATGACTTTCACTTCTGCACAAATAACTTTCAGTCATTTCTAGATAACAGACCCAATGATGCTATGTGTCAGTGGCAGATAGCCATGGTGGCTGGTTTGAGGAAATGACATCTTTAGCCTTTTTTTAGATCACTGAATATGATTTTAAAAGAATACCACTTAAACAGGCACATTACTTAAACCAGACAAAATACTCTGACAGAATTCATAGCCTCTAACAACTGGATCTGGCACTGAATGTATGACTGAGATAGAGTTGACCTTTCTCTCTTGAAGTATTCATGCTCTTTTTTGATACAACACTGGGTTTTCTTCAATACCAGTTTCAATTTTTTAAAATTTTATTTTATTTTTTTATTATTGTGCTGTGCTCAGCAGTGTGTAAGGATGTTGCCGGTTGCTATGCCTGTCTTGATTTTAATGCATCTTCTCAAAACTGGCAGCAAATTAGTAGTTTAACAGATAGATAAATAGGTACTTTATTCATCAACATGGGGAAATTCAAGAATCCCGCAGGTCACAAAACAACCACACATAATAATAAATGGTTTTAATTGGTTTTAATTGTGATCTCCCCCAACCCTTTCGCCGCCCCCCTCAACCTCACCTCACCTCACCTCACCTCACCTTACCTTACCTCACCTCACCTCATCTCATCCCAACCGGTCAATGCAGATGGCTGCACATCTCTGAGTCTGGTTCTGAGATTTCTGAGTTGTTTTCTCTCCACTGATGCCTAGTGTTTGCTCATTGTCTGAACTTTTGGGTTTCTCCTCATTCTCTCTGTAATATACTATAGCAAGGTTTCTATGCAAAGGGCCTTGAGATAATGTATGTGATTTGGTGCTATAGAAATAAAATTTAATTGAGTAGTAAAGCTCAATAGGCTGCACCTGCTGTGATGGCAGCGGTGAGCAGTGTTGCTGTTTGTCTTCTGTCTTTTGATATAAATTAATTCTGAGATAATTCTAGTTTTGGTTTCTGTTTCAGAATTGTTACTAATGATCTTGTATACGAGTCGTTCAAACTGTAGTGTTTCCACTTGCTTGCTCTCCTTGGTCAACAGTTGTGCAAGTCCTCTGTCAGCAGGTTTTTCAGCCCGTCTATCACACACATACAAATATAGTTACACACACAACCACAAATCAGGTGCTTTTTTTAACTGCACATATTCCCCAAGCACATTAAGAATGTCTTGGTGTCGTCAGTACAAGCAGAGCACAGCACATCACCAAAAGGAGCTTTTTATACAGCAAAAGATTTTTGTCATATTTTTAGTTGTTGCTTTTTTTTTGTTTTGTTTTTTTAGATATGGAATGTAGTACATTTCAAAGTTTTAAAGGTATGGAAAGTAATCTTTTTCAGAAGCATTTTTGTTATATCTCATGTAGCCCTCATCCAAATAGCATTAAATAAATGAAAACCCAAGAAAATCATTAATTTATGGAAGCTGTTAGAAGCTCCTCCCATCATTTTTGTTGGTTTTCTACAATACTAGAGAAGAATGATTCAGCTCACACTAACTAGCCAGTTGCAGATTTGTCTTTGTCACTGTTTTTAATGCTCTTGCATCCATGCTAATTTTGCTTTGTTGTTTTTTTTGACCTAGCAATTATCTCTGTAATAAAAGCTAATACATGTCAACAGGAAAATACTATCCTATTCTAATTTAGGGTAACAATTTTGAGATATTTTAGTTATGTCTAGCTTTTAAGTAATAAAACCATGATTTCAGTGTAAGAATAAGATAATATCTCAAATCAAGTATTATGGAACATGATTGAAGCTTATTGTTTCTCTTGTTTATTTAATATGCGAACAGTGAATCTCCTCTGTGCTCACTTCAACAATTTGTGTGATAGTTCACAAATTTTAGGATCTCTGATTCTTTCAGGCAGGGAGGTGGATGGTTTGTGAAGCAGCCCGAGGCTTAACTCATCCATGTAACTATCACATGCTCAGTAGTTAGGGGGACACAGTGTTCTTGTCCTAAGTTGTCTACAGATGAACCAAGCATAGATACGTTTATCTCTTGTTTTATGTTAAATGTGTGGCTTTTTGTACTAATGTTTGTTTCTGTTGTGATTTGCTTCTCTCCACCAGTTCCTCTCCATTTACACATGAGAATGGGAGGCCCTTACATTTTCAGCCCCCAGCCTTGGAGTTTGGGACCCAGTAAGTACTGCTCTGTTCATTATGACATGTTTTAACAATCAGAGTCATAAATTGCTTTAACTGTGAAATCATTTTAATGTATATCAAACAGAAGTTATTTTAGGACACTTTCTATATCAAGCAGTTCTGGACTACCTTGATAAATTATTTACAGAGACCCAACATTCTCTCTTTTGTGAGGGAGGAAGAGGGAAGAGAACATATCACAAGTCCCATATAAAGAGATGGAGTTTTAGGAATGGTAGTGGTTACAACTGAACAAACCATTGTAAGTTTTGATCTAAATGTTTCTGCATTTGTCTGAAGAGAAATAATTCTGCATTATAAACTATTATTTCCCTAGAAAGAAACACCAGAGTATTCTAGTATTTCCACACTTCCTATGCAGATAGAGGCATTCATGTACATTGAGGCAACCACTGACCAACACACATATTACATTATTAAATCAGCGTTCCCCTCACCCAAATTCCATGTGCTTTTCTTTATGTGTATGGTTGCCTCCTGCTCTGTTTTACTGACTGTTAACATATTAACCTTTCTGCATTGACCTGCTGGACAAGACTGTGTCAACATTCTGTATGTCTTGTGATAGGTTCACAAGACATACAGTACTGTATCAAATATCTTAGGATCGAGGACTTTTTGTTTCATTTTCAGGTTCCATTTTCCTGTGTGCTTACCTAATATTTGATCAAAAATTTACAGACAATAAATATTTACACATTTACAAGTAACAGTGTGTCTCCATATTGCCTTTTAAAGGTTAGGTGTGCAGAAAAACAACACAACTAAATGCTATCATGTAATACAATAATTAAACATACCACAAAAATTAACCAGCATCTCTTTGGAACAGACTCAACTAACACCTTACCATAAAAATTTCAGTGTGTTAATATTAATTGCACGCCTGTTCAATGGATAGCATTATATTGTACATAGGTTCTTGGTAATGTTGCTGCTCTCCCCTGCATATCCAAGGGAATAAAACTGTAATTAAATTAAGTAATACACACACTTTGCATTATGGGAGATTAACTGTAAGACCCAGTTAGTTTGTAATTTGCCCACATGAAAGTATTAAATACCCTACCTTAGTCAAGCTTCTTATAATGGCTTTGTTATTATATTCCCGTGTGTGAGAACACACAGGAAATAAGATCGTAAACAAATGTACCATTTTAATTAAATTTAAAAATGCAGTTAAATTACAATTCACTTGAGTTTCTTTTAAACGGGTAAAATGAACAAGGTGGTGGCAATAATTTCACTTTCATCAGGCAAAACTATCGAATAGCAATATAATAAAGATTCTCACAGAATTGGATAAACACTTAGCTATTGAAACCCAAAGATTATTATAGCCCTTCTCAGTCCTTTTGTGTATGTGATTCTATGTCTGACATCAGGGATTATCTTATGTTAAATCAATAACAAACTCATACTTTCATTGAATTTAAAATCCAAATCAAAACATGTGATAAACTTTGCTTATTTAAATGTCACCCAAGACACTTAGCTGTCAGGTAATTCACTGTGTTACACAGGTCATGGAGCAATTCACTAATCTTGCCATTTTTATATGCAGCTTGAAAATTATGTTTATGTATAAAATGAAAGAGTTTTATTCCTCAAGTGGCATCTTGTAAAATGGAAAAAAGCATTGCAGGGGTGATGGAATCTTTGTACAGTATATTGTTAAAAAAGCATGTCATAATGACATTATCATGCCAACGATACTCTACTTCTGCCTACCATTGTGGGTAGTACCATTAGGTAGTTAACACTGAGACCAGAAGGCTCTGTGTGTGCTTTCACAGAATAAAGCTAAGCATTTTGCAAGAGTCATGAATATAGTAACTCAAACTATGTAATGAGCAACTATGTAGTGAACAATTTAGCACAGTTTATATTCTGGTATGTACCTTTTTAGCTGGTCGTCACAGTGCTCCTCGAGTAAAAGCTCAGTGTAGACAAGTTATTTACAACTCTGTTCTATCTGTCTTCACAGACCGCTGGGGCTGCCAAGAGCTGAAACCATATATATACACAACCCCAGCCAGGAAGTTCCTGTGACACTGCTGTCAATGTTTACATCCAGCAGGCATTTTTACATACCGTCCTTTCACAGAAGAGTAAGTGTCCATGTGTGTATACAATAGTTGCGTTAGACGTTCACAAGTAAAAAATCTTTAGATGTTATGTTGTATAAACTTATGCTTTCATGTTAAATCTCCTCCCTAGGTTATCCCACCCAGAGGGAAAGCATCTTTTAAACTAATTTTCCTCCCGTCTGAGGAGGGCAATGTAGAAAACACATTATTTATAAACACATCGTCCCATGGGCTGCTGTCATACCAGGTCAGTTCCAATAATGCACCTCCTGCTGTATAGTCTCAGACATTGTACTTTTTCTTTTACCACTGTTTTTCAAATTCTTCTGCTTTTCCTGCACCTCTTCTGTTTATACACCACTTTTTTGTAGTAATGCCATAAACTGCTGTATCCTCTGGAGGTACTTGCACTGCAGTCCTGTTTGTCTTGTTCCACTCAACTGGTTTAGACTTAAATTACGTAGTTACTATTGTTTTCCTTTGTTTTAATTTTTCTTGCGCTCTGTGTCTTGATTATTTTTTGAATCGAGAATTATAAAGAGTTTCAATGTCAGTTCCTTCAGAAAAATGTATTACGTACAGGGGTTTGCCTAAGTTGACTATAAGGACAGTAACACACTTCTATCATATGTATTTTTCACACTTTCTGGCTTACTAGTTCATTATTGCCTGTTCACTCATTCCATTCCACATTCCACAATGTGTGGAATGGAACAACTGAAGTCATGTCACCTTAAGCTTGTTATGTTGTATTGCTGAAACCTGCATTTTGTGTTCAGCACATTAGTGGGACACATGGCCAGAACTATGTTTAGTAGCTTTGTTTATTTTTTTGAAAATGCCAAACTTCGTCCTGTCTTTATAGGAAAATTATCTAAAAATACTAGGTTCAAATCTACGTTAGCCTTTTACCTTGTGCTCCATTTTTATGTCCAAAAACAATACTAATCATGTTATAAACTTATCCATGAGTCCAGACCAGGCCTACCAAATTACACATTTTTTCCCCCTTGGCTTCCTGAACGCAATATAATGCACATTGCGTAGAGGATCCTCTAAAAAATATTGTATATAATGCACATAGCCCCCCCCCTTTTCTTTTCTATGTATAATGTTGTTTGTTGGTCTGTTTTTTTTTTTGCACAAGTACTATTGTCCATTGCTGGTCTACCTATTTGTCTGCTACTGTAACAAGTGAATTTCCCCGATGTGGGATTAATAAAGTCTGTCTTGTCTTGTCTTGTCTTGTCTTATCTTATCTTAAACATTATCTGTTCTCTTCTTCAGCTTTTTGGTGTGGGAGTTCACCGGGGTTCATTAAAGTCTGTCCAAAGAAAGGATAGTCTGCTAATATTCCCTCATATCCAGAGCATTAAGCTGACCCAAACTCAGGTATGCTGTCAGATGTAGGTGTTTTGTTTCTTGTGCACCATACAGATAAGTAAATAACAGCTCGTCATTGGGAACAGCTGATTTACCTTTTCCCGTCTGCCCAACAACCTGATCAACAGAAGGCGTGTTAAAAAATGTCATTGCATATCATAAACATTCAATTTAAAGTACCATATGAGTTGCACAATCTTTACACTGTTTTAAAAAAACCATGTTTAAAAAAGGGAAAAGAAAATCAATGACAAATTAATGGCTAGTTTTATAAAAAATCTTAAGAGAGTGAAAGTATTCAAGAGGCTATCTGAAAGAGACTGCTGCCTCCACAACAGGAAGTAATGTGGCAGTTGCAAAATGTCATCATGACCAACTGCAAAGAAGCTGTAACTCAAAAAAAAAATCACTCAAGGCCTCTACTGCCTTATGCTGAATTTAGGTGCAAGCCATGTTTTAGCCTATAATTAATATGGTTGTTGTCTTCTATGTACATGCCCAACCGAATTGTAATTAATAAAATGATGCAAAAAATGGTGCAACAGAAATAAAACCCAGGATGATTTCATTATTTTTGGTGTGTCCCATTTCATGTGCTGTAAGTTTAACATGTTTTTTTAGTTACTTGCCTCATCTGGTGTATTGCATTATGTATTGTATCTGTCAGGCTGTTACATTCAGGTTTTAATGTCTATCCTATATAGACCACTTTGAAAACATGTTTCCCAGGAGAAGAGTTATTTATTCTTCAGTCTCTGTTTGTGAAGACAGCCCCTATACTGCACCCCTTTAATTTGCTCAGTAAGCAATCAAAGCTGCTCTGTTGAAAGTATTGAACTGCCATAATCTTTGGTGCAGTGTACTTCCACTGGTTCAATAAACCATCAGTCCCTGATTGCTTGTCATGTTGTTTCTCTTACAGGAAGATGCCTCTAACATCACTATACTGGGTCTACTCCTGGAGTGCAGCTTACCGAAGAGTTTGTTCAACAGTCCTCAAGTACATAAGTTTTCTTTATGTTGTCAAGTGCTTGAAAGGCTCATGATAAACAAATATGCTTGAATCTGAGGCATTGACAGACATGATGGAGACTGAGACAGTTAAAGAGCAGCAATTCACCATGTACATTATCTTTTTTATAATACACTGTTTTGTATTAAAGAAAAGGAAGTAGATCTTCTTACTGCTCTTGTTTTGCTTGAGCAGAGTCCCAGCAGAAGTTAGTATAATATTTGAACTCAACCCAACTTCCCTTTTTTCAGAACCTCTGAGGGGAGTCAGGTCTCTTGCTAGACCTTTAACTGCTTTCTCAAAAGACGAATAGATAATTGACACAGCTGCAAGTACTAATGCAATAGTGCAAAACAGTGCAATACTCCATGATGCAAGAGATAGCTGCATATACACTACCCGTCAAACATTTTGACACACTATCTCATTTAATGATTTTTCTTTATTTACATTGTAGATTCTCACTGAAGGCATCAAAACTATGAATGAACACATATGGAATTATGTAGTAAACAAAAAAAAGTGTGAAATAACTCTTAGATTCCTTAAAGTAGCCACCATTTGCTTTGTTGAAAGTGCCTTCTCTTTGGCCTTCCTTGGCCTTCTCTCAATGAGCTTCATGATGTAGTCACCTGAAATGGTTTCCACTTCACAGGTGTGCCTTGTCATGGTTCATTTGTGGAATTTCTTGCCTTATTAATGGGATTGGCACCATCAGTTGTGTTGGTAAGTCAGGTTGGTACACAGATGATTGCCCTATTTTTCAACTGTTAGAATTCATGGCAAGAACCAATCAGCTAAGTAAAGCGAAACAACAGTCCATCATTACTTTAAGAACTGAAGGTCAGTCAGCCCGGAAAAGCAAAAACCTTAAATGTGTCCCCAAGTGCAGTCTGAAAAATCATCAGGTGCTACAATGAAACTGGCTCACATGAGGACCGCCCCAAGAAAGGAAGACCAAGAGTCACCTCTGCTGCTGAGGATAAGTTCATCTGAGTCACCAACCTCAGAAATCCCAAGTTAACAGCACCTCAGATTAGAGCCCAGATAAATACTACTACTACTGAGGAAAAGCAACAAGAAGATGAAATTTGTTTGGGCCAAGAAACACAAGGAATGGACATTAGACCAGTGGAAACTGTGCTTTGGTCTGATGAGTCAAAATTTGAAATCTTTAGTTCTACTTGCCGTGTTTCTGTGCGAAGCAAAGAAGGTGAACGGATGGTTTGTAAATGCACGTTTCCCACCATAAAGCGTGGAGGAGGAAGTGTGATGGTATGTCGTTGCTTTGCTGGTGACACTGTTGGGGATTTATTCAAAATTGAAGGCACACTGAACCAGCATGGCTACAGCATCCTGCAGCTACATGCCATCCCATACGGTTTGCGTTTAGTTGGACCATCATTTATTTTTCAATAGGACAATGACCCCAAACACACCTCCAGGGCTATGTGTAAGGGGCTATTTGACCAAGAAGGAGAGTAATGGAGTGCTGTGCCAGATGACCTAAACCCAATCGAGATGGTTTGGGATGTGATGGACCGCAGAGTGAAGGCAAAATGGCCAACAAGTGCTCAGCATCTCTGGGAACTCCTTCAAGACTGTTGGAAAACCATTTCAGGTGACTACCCCATGAAGCTCATCGAGAGAATGCCAAGAGTGTGCAAAGCAGTAATCAAAACAAAGGGTGGCTATTTTGAGGAATCTAAAATATAAAATGTGTTTTGAGTTATTTCACACTTTTTTGTTTACTACATAATTTCATATGTCATCTTGTAATTGTTTTTTTTATAATGATTTGTACCATTTGTGTTTATTCATTTTACCAATGTATTGTCATGTGAGTGTGTGTTTGTCTCTTGTTGTTGGCTGCCTCTTGGCCAGGTCACTCTTGGAAAAGAGATTTTTAATCTCAATGAGGTTTTCCTGGTTAAATAAAGATTAAATAAAAGTAAAATAAATTATTAATTCATAGTTTTGATGCCTTCAGTGAGAACCCACAATGTAAACAGTCATGAAAATAAAGAAAAAACATTAAATGAGAAGGTGTGTCCAAACTTTTGACTGGTAGTGTAACTGAACCATATTTTCAGGAATAAACTAAGATCCTATATACATTCAGTTATATTTGGGTGTTCCAGCTCATACCCAAGATCTCAATATCTCAATTTTAGTTGTTTTTCCAGACTTCCCTGACAAAACCGTAAAATGGCCTTCAGTCAGTGTTGATTCTACTCAGAGATTAAATTAGTCGTGATGAAATATTAGCTGCAGCTTTGGATAAAAGGGGGCCCTGTGATGGACTGGTGACCTGTCCAGGGTGTACCCTGCCTCTCACCCTATGTCAGCTGGAGTTAGGCACCAGCGACCCCTGCGACCCCCAGTAGATAAAGTGGTAGAAAATAAGTGAGAGTGAGTGGTTAGAAGGGGTTAGGTTTGCTTTTGCAGGCCCCGAGCCCTTGTGGCAGCAAGCCAGGGTGACTGTCTACAGGTCAGGGTGTCAAGTGGTGATTCAGCCACAAAGGCAAGCCAATTGTTCTTCCACTGATCTGTCAGCCTCAGATGGTGTTAGTCACAGAGGAGGTGCCACTACTGTGTTCCTGCCTTCTTCTTTTTGTCTGTTGATGGACAGTAACAGCTGGTCAGCAGCAATGAATCTAATTGAAACTTTATTCACCACTTATTTCACAAAAATAATATTGTTTCTCTCTTGAACATTTACTAGACTCTTTAGTTTCTCAGAGCTCTCATGTTTGTCTCTCTTTTGTCTCATCCCAATCTGTTTGTGACTGATATGCCTTCCCTGTTCCATCCCAGGGGTCCTGCCTCCAGAGTGAGGACAGCCTCAGTCTGCAGATTAATCTGTCAGTGCATGGTGACCGGCCTGCTGACCTGGACAAGCTCAAGCCTTACGTCATTGAGCACATTCTGGTGCTGCTGGTGGACCCCAGTGCTGGGCAGGCATCAGTAGGTAGGTGTCTATGACCTGTCTAACCCACACAGGACAAAAGAAAGCTGCAATATGATTGATCCACTTATACTACATGGATATTAGTCTTAGACCTATGCATTTCCTGTGGCTGTCCATTCCTTACATTTGACTTATGTTCATAATGCTGTTGCTGTTTAGAAAAATCTGTCAGAGAAGACACATCATTATTTTCACATTTTTGTTACCTCAGCTTACAATGTGGAGGGACCGGTTTGTACATCTGTCCATCTATAGTCATTTTGTTTCCCAAGCAGAAACTGTTCCAATTTTTTTCATGAAGCCTTTTTGTTAATCAGGAAGTGAAGCGGTGGTTCTGATATTTTGTGCTTGCCAGTACATTATGTCATACCCTGATGACCCTTGTTGCATAAGGAATTTGACTTTTATCAGCAGCAGACTGTAACAGGAGCAGTCTTGTAACTTTTTGTCAAAATGGTCATGTGAACATAAACATCCTTTTTCATTTCCTGTCTGAGGAAATCTGCCTGACTATTAGACAGATTTCCATAGCAGAATATTTGCACATTAATCAGGAATATGTATTAATATAACTATGTCAGTGTAAATTATTTAATACATCATACTGTACATATGTGCACAGTGTTAATTTGTATGGTTGTGTTCTCGTTGCTTACAGGAGATCCTAAAATAGGAGTTTATATGTTAAATTCTGGAGGCAAGAAGCTCTATGTGAAGGTAAGTTTTGTCTTTATTTTATTTCTCATGGCATATATGAAGAAATATTTTGGTTAAACAATTAAGATATTTTGCTCTACCTAGGAGATGCAGGTGCTATCAAAAGCGGAGGTCAGCCTCGAATTTAATAAAGTTCCTCTAAGACCAGAAGCAAAAAACTTCACTAAAGTGGCTACTCTGGCCTGCAGAGGTGAATACTTTAAATTTTCAATACCTTTTCTAATTTTTACTTTATTTTTGAAGTGCAATTTTATTTCCACTTCATGACATTTGAGCCAAATAATTTGAAAAATGTTGTGTATGGTGTCAGGATCATTGCCAGGCCATGGAAGGAAATGCATAAATCATATCACTTTAAAAGTTTTGGGAAACAGGACAACATACAGCTTCCCTGGGATACATATCACACACAGGTAATGTGGAGACATTTTGCCATTTTACCCGCAAGAAAAAACTGTGAAAATATGTTCTTTTCTCCTTTTTTGTCCATTTGTCTGCAGTTGTAACTAGTGGAGCACCTGGAGATTCACATCTTTTTATGTAATCATAAGCTAACCATATCTGCAGTTATTAAAACACTAACATGTTTGTGTATGTGATGATGAGCAGAGAGTATTGTTTGTAATTTTAATGTTACTGTGTGTTTCCTGTTATTCAGCTTGTTTCAGATGAAACAAAGGGATGCAGAACAGGTTGATCTGTGGTTGACAAACACCCTCCCGTCGTCACTCACTGTGATAAATGCCAGCCTTTCACAGAAACTGCAGAGTGTAATGAAGGTACATTCCACCGCATCATATAATGATAAGAAACAGATATGATAACATGAAGATTAACAAGCCTTCTTTCAGTTTGTGGTTTCTGTTTGGGGCAAAGGACACCACATTTTATTCATGTATCGCACACATGCCAAGATAAGGACAGGTTATGATGATAATGTCTCTGCTCCCAATCAGGTGGTGAACTTCAGTGGTCCGATGACAGTTCCGCGGGGTTGCTGGCGGATCCTGTCTCTCCAACTTCTCAGTAAAACTCTGCCTGTCAATCACTTGTCAACGCTGAGGCTGGATACTAGCCTGGGCTCACCCCTGCACATTCCCCTCCTCTTTCACTCTGCTCCCTCCAAGGTAAAATGGCAGCTCGACTGACTTGATAGTAGTATCGTGAGGATTAGATGTCACTGATAATGTGTTCCTTCACTCAGGGGGATGTTGTGTTTGAGGCAGAACGAGAGTGTGGGCGACCCTGCCCACTCAAATTGTCAGAAACAGGTCAGATGTGGTATTCCTTCTGAAATTAAAAAAATATATATATTATTCATTGTTATTCATTTTTTTTCTCTTTCTTATATCAGGTCGTTTAGAGTGGCAGCGTTCTCTCCTCCCAGACTTTTTCCTCTCATCCTGGGCTGTAGACAGCAAACTGGCTGCTGAGCTTTGTTCTCGATGGCAGAGCCACAAAGACAAACTTCCTTGCAGGTCAGTCTTGGATTAAGGACCCTGCTTTACTTTTCATGCCATTAAAGTTTGCTATGACACAGCTTTAGCATCATTAATTATGATTCATTTGGCATTTTCAGGTGGCCCAGACTCCCTGTGGAAATGTCTGCTCCTCTGGACTTTGGTGCTACACCTGTCAATGAGAGCAAGGTGGGCAGCAAGCTTTTCCACTGAAAATTGTGTTTGATATTTAAAGAAAGACTCAAAACTTGAGACACTTGTTTCATATATTTCAGGTGAAGACTTTCATTCTGAAGAATCCATCTGCCTCAGTGGTTTCTGTAGAAATTCGGATCCTCTCCCTGTACCCTGCCCCTATAGAGGCTCTTGACCTCCTAACTAAATGGTATGCAGAGTAAAGTGACTATTTTCTCTCTCAAAATGAATTTTTTAAATTAGATTTTCAGTTTCATCCTATGATTGCTCATGTGAATCTGTCAAATTGTTTTCTGTGCAGGTTTAATATCAGCCCCCTTTCTGTCAACATCAGCACCACAGAGTTTTCACTGTTGGCTTCCCCCCAAAAGGTAAATTGCCAAGAAAATCAAGTCATGCCATCTATTGTCTTTTGGTATTAATCTCTTTTCGGACTGACAATGTTATCCTTTTTAAAACTGATTGTCTTAAGACGCAGATGGCACTGAGAGTGTTGTGTTTAAACCTTGGCTTTTGTATTCAGGCGGGTGAGAGTGTTGGTGGTGTGACACGAGAGGGTGTACTTCGCCTGCTGCTGCAGCCCTGGGAGACCAGAGAGGTTGCTGTGGTCTTCACTCCCTCTGAACACAAGCCAACAACTACCATTCTCATTATCAGGTATAAATTCACATAGAAGGGATGAGAAAGGTCTTACCTACTTTTGGTGGAAATTAGGAGCAGACATTGACGGCTTACACTGAGCCTTCAATGGTCAACTTGCTTGTACACACAGCCACGCACACACACACTCATACGCCGAGACCTCACTAATCACAGACAACTAATCGCCCCAGTCCCTGCTTAAGTCGATGCAATATGTAAACTATGTCATTAGTCTCACATAAAAATTGATCTATCCAAAACAGCCCTCTGACACTGATTAAGTCTTGTTCTAAAACTTAAACCACACACACACACCGCAGCCATCTCTCAACTTGAACTGTATATTTTTGTACAACAAACCAAAAACACACATTCATTAACAAAATAGAACACCATCAAATTACAATATAAGAAATATCACGTCATAAGCTATAAACATTACAATGAATAAAAAAAATTAAAAATAGAAATCAAACCATATATGGTTTTTCTTGAATGGTTAATTAAGCATCAATGAAAGGAAAAATTAAATTCTTCATAATTTATGTGGTCTTAACAGGAATAACCTGACGGTGTTCGACATGGTGACAGTGAAGGGTCATGGGGCTAAAGAGCTGCTAAGAGTTGGTGGCAAACTACCCGGCCTGGGAGCCTCCCTGCGCTTCAATGTCCCTCAGTCAACTCTAATGGAGTGTCGCGATGGTGAGATTTATATTAACATTCAGTATCAATGAGTTACTGTTATTTAATATTGTCTTTAAATTATATTTGAAAACAACCTTATGAACCTTATGCCATTCTCAGGGCTGCGTACCAACAAGCCACTTTTCGCCATCAGAAAGAGTTTCAAGGTGGAGAATGCAGGAGAGCTTCCTCTGACTGTGATGTCCATGAATATAAATGGATATAAGTGTCAGGGATTTGGCTTTGAGGTACTGCAGTGCCGCTCCTTCAGCCTCGACCACAACACCACCTCTGAGATCACCATTGCGTAAGCTCCATTTTGCTTGCTTTATTGTTTACAGAGGAATTTTCAAATTTGTGGTGTTTAGTAAATGAAATTGACATGCCCACGTACTATATGTTTTCTTTTTCTCTTCTGTCTTTCAAGAGTGTTTTGTTTCATTGTTTTATATATTAAAATATTGTGACTTTTGTTAAAGTACTTTGTAACTAGGTTAAGTAAAGTACCTGAGTTCTCTATTTTTATTATTTCACCATCATTTTTATCATAATATGTATTACTTCTTGTAGTGGTAGCAGTAGTGGGTTCTTATTGTCATGTATCATTGTTTCCTCAGGTTCACCCCAGACTTCACGTCTTCCTGGGTGATTCGTGACCTCACTCTGGTGACGTCTCGTGGCACTTCTTTTCCTTTCACCCTCAATGTGACGCTGCCCCACCACATGTTGCCTCTCTGTGCTCAGGTGGTTCCTGGCCCAAGCTGGGAAGAAACCTTCTGGGTGATCACCCTCATCTTCACATGGTTAGTACCTTCTAAGTCTTATTTATACCTTATAAGTCTTAACAGATTTCCTCAATAACGAGAGAGCTTACCCTCAAAACTCAAATCCATTTTCTCTTCTTACTGACAAGCTTAAAATCACATACTTTTTGTTGTTTGTTTGTTTCATATGTTGTATATCTGTTTGTGTGTAGCTTCTCTCTGTTTGGAGTGTGTCTGATGGCCTTCCATCAGGCTCAGTATATCCTGAATGAATTCTCCACAACCAGCAGCAGAAGCAACCACAACTCTATCCTGTCCCGAGACAATGGATCCGTCAACAGTATCACTCCCAATGGAATAAAGTATGTCCGTGTTCTTTTCACTTATATATATATATATATATACACTGAGTTTTTTTCCTGTGGTAAAATACTTAGATATTTCTTCTTGCATCTTCTTTGTGCAGTAAAGCAAAGGGTAGTTGTAAGAGTTATGTGGACACCTGTCACACCTCTGATAAAGGAAAGGGGCGTGGCTCTCCAGCCTTGGCCAACAGCCCCACCCCACGTCCTCAATCCACAAAGAAAGGCTCCGCCAGTACCCCATCACAACCTCAAAAGAAACACAAGGTTTCCCTTTATTACACAAAATACAAGTCCAGCTCCACAGCAGTATCTGGTGCTGTAACAATGGATGAAGAGCACGAGGATCTGACTCCAGAAGCTCCCTTGACCCCAGACTCTGACGTCTGCAACAACAACGAACCAACTTTCATCAGCGAGTTGGATAAAAAGACACCCACAGACTTTAAAGAACCCCACAGCACTGTAGAAGATCGGGCACCAGCAGTTATATTTCCCATGGAAATGCCTGCTGGTTTCCCAGATAATGTCACCCTGGGCCCTGGACCAAGACCAGGTCTGTTAGTGTGCAGTCCTGTAGAGAAGAGCTGCACTGAGCACTATGCAGAGAAGATCGACACTGAGAAAAGGGATAGTTCTGTACTCGAGGTAAGAAAATAGTTTGCAGTATACACTACCAATACCTGTGGAAAGGTGTAACCTTAAAAGGTTTTTGTATGAAAAAATAATGATAACATTTAACTTTTTTTGCCACTCCAGCAGAGAGATGATGGCAAAGGCCAGAAAAAGAAAGCACAGAGCACAGAGGTTGGAAGTGCACCAGGGAATAGTAAGGGAAAGAGGAGTCGCAGGAAGACAGAAAATAATTCCTGGTAACCTCACTTTTTCTTTATTTTCATGTACGAACACAACAACATTAATTTTCATGTATGATAGAGAAATACCATGTTGTGTTATATTTAAATAGCTACATCATTGAACAGTTACCTAACAGTCATTTAAAAAATGTGTTCTGCGTGTGTGTGATTGTTGCGCTAGCACCCCTGAGCACAATGTGCTAGTGATGCCAGATAGGGATAAAGAGCCTGACTGCAAAACAGGGGAACGCAATCCCAATGGAACACGGAACCGTAACCGCTGCACCAACAACTCCAAGTCAGAAGTACCAAAGCCTGGACATAGTGACGAGAGCCCTCTCAAACAGAATGGTGCGCTGGCTTCTGACATGCCACGTTTCTCTGCAGCATTACATATTCAGGCCCAGCCAAACAACTAATTGTAATGTCACTCTCTTTTGTTGATTTGTCTGACAGGTGTGTGTCCTGCCCGCAGTCGAAAAAAGTGCCCAACACAGCAGCAGGGCGGTGGAGTGTGCGAGTCGGGGTCAGACTCTGGCAGCTCGTCGGGCAGTGTGAGGGCCAGCAGAGGGAGCTGGGGCAGTTGGAGCAGCGCCAGCAGCATGGAGGGCGACAAAGACCCAAGTTCTCGGACGCATGCCTGCTCTACCTCATCCAGAAAAAGTATGCAGGAGTTATGCACCACCTTATTCATTAATATAAGGCCATACGCTCCAATTTAAGAGCTCCAGGATTTTCTTTTTTATGTGTTTTATGATTTAAACAGTAACTACAGTTTTATTAAGAAAAAGATGTAAGATGTACAAATAATGTCATTGGGTTTGTTTTTACAGGGGACTCCATGCAGTACAATGTTTGTCCTGTAGAACGAGACTGCTACCAGACCATGAATTCAAATCACAAGGCTCTCAGGTAGTAAAGTAAAAACACATACACACTCAACTGTATACAAATTGTGACTCTGGTGCCACTGTGAATCTATGTAGAAAGATGCTCCTTTATTTATATTTCTCTCTTATTTAATGTGGGGAAATTGTAGGTCAAAGATATATAATATTTCTCATAGACTAATGTACTTGTATTAGCCAAAATATTACCAACAATTTATAGAAATTGTTATTAATTTTGAAGGCACCATACCATTTCATTTGGTTGCCTTTTATTGACACCAGTCTAGTATTTTGAAATGACCATGGAGAACTTTGACTTAAAGTACAGTGTACATACATTCAACATCTATATAATTCCCCATATATGACAGCTATATTGCCTGATGCAAAAATTCTATGAAGCAACAGAGTTTGGAAGGAAATATTTAGTTAGCCAGTGTGTTGATGATGGCTCTGTCCAGTTCATGCAAGTCAGTGAATCAGCACACACCAAGAATTTGAGGAAGCTAAATGGAACTCAGCTTTCATTATTAAAATGACTTTCACTTGTGATTTTCTTATTGTGACCTGTCAACATGGCTGCTTTTCAAAGGGCCCATTGTCACATAACCTTTAAACTTGTGAGTCTGAAATCATAGTCTGGTGCTTGACAGGTAGTCACTGTGGTCCGGCCACAGGTGAAAATACCCATGTTATAATCAGTGTTTTTTTGAGAGAGAATTGTGAAGGGATAGTTTCTCATCCAAACACTGATTGACTTGTAACCCTGTCTTGCTCTGTTTTAGCATGAACAACTTGTATCATAAAGACTTGTGCCAAAGCCCAGAATCCACAGCCTCCAGCTTTGCCCCAAGTTTTGCTGCTGTCGCTGCAGGAGTGGACAGAAATATGGGTAAAGGAGATGTTCACAACACATTCATATACATTTCAAGTGTTGTAATTTTTAAACTATTCGTGCCTTATTTCTTATATCTAATAGAAAGTGTTGTTCTTCCTCAGAGCTGACCGGTCAATACATGCCTGAGGAGACATGGTCGGCTCCGTCCATACCTCTCACCAATGAGTTCAGATACAACACCACTGAGGCATTACCCTACATACCTCAGCCACCAACTACCAGGCAGTACAATGGGTAGGTGTTTGAATGCATTAGGTGCAGCTCTAATAATATTCTTTTTTAATCTTAACGATAAATAAAAAAAAAAGACAAACTTATTTAAAAAAAAAGAAAAAGAAAAACGAAACAATGAAATAGAGTTAATGGAAACAGAATTGACCTAGTAAGAGAATACTTTTTCTTGGTCAGGATTGCAGAATGGTAACACCAAATGATTTAAATGCATTTTATTGGGAAATTGTTTGCAAACGAATTTTGCAATTATTGTCAGGGGGTGTATGTGCTAGCTTTTTACTTTGAGGGTCTTGTGCCCCCTAGTGCCCAAAGAAATCAGTTGCAGCTTAAAAGAAGTATACACTACTCACAATAAGTTAGGGATATTGTTATTTACATGAGTGCTTTTCCTATTTGGTCTGATTTTTGCCAGTAGTTCTGTGTCTTGATGCAAGTCTGCTGATGACACTTTAAGACACACCAAGTTCACGAGCAACATCTGACTGCCTGCCACCGACCCGAAGGCCAGGTGGTGCTGCTCGTCCGTTAAGTGACATCGTATGTCTGTTTGAATGATGAACTTGGAATGACTTACTGACAACACCAGCTTTTTATACCCACAGAATGTTGAAATTGATGCCACATTGAAAAGGGTATGATATCCACTGAGTCTCTCACAATATCCCTAACTTATTGTGAGTAGTGTATGTTAGCCATTGGTCATTGTGAGGAAAGGGATTTTCCAATGTTAACTCAACGTGGCTGTGTGTGGGGTGGTGTTAGTTCAGTGGTAGAGTGAGTCATCTTTGAACTCAAAGGTTGTGGGTTTGACTCCTGGCTCTGGTAGTCTCCAGGCCTTGGGCAAGACACTTAATGTGCCTTGCCGTGCTGTGCTGGCAGTGTGTGAATGGGTATGAAGGGTGTGTGATAGATGTCCAGTATGATAGTGAATGAGTTACTGGCAAAACTGTAGTGTAAAGTAGCTTCAAATGGCCATCAAGACTAGAAGTGCTATATAAATACAAACCATGAACACAGCATCTGCATTTTTTAATATAAAACAGCTTTGTAAACTGCTTTATATGACTTTTTCCCCCATAGGCACATAGGTAATCTGGTTCCAGTTTATAATTTGGTCCCATTTTATAATTTGAATAATATCCTTTCCACCGCTGTAAAGATATGTCTGCATCTTTGTAGATCAGTGTTGGAGTTTAATCTGTCCCTGTTCACAGTGTTGAAACAAACGTTTCCTTGTTTCCTGCAGTTTCACTTGGAATAGTGCCAACAGCCACTGCAACAGTCCATACACCTACTGCGAGGAAGCCAACTACATAGGTACCAGTTTCTGACGTGCCGTTCACACCCACACTACACTTTGCATGTTGATTTTGTTATGTTTATTTTGAAAAGAAAACGGTCTTGAATAAACTCATGTAACTTTTTTTGTTATTGTATTTCTTTTGATTCAAGCTGAGCAGTTTTGTTTCTTGTTACCTTTGGTTGGGTTTTTTAGGTAATGGAACATTTCCGAGTGGTTTTCCTGGTCAGGAGAGCCAGAACACACACAGCAATCAGAGCAGCTGGACAGAGGAACAGCCACAGGAATCACCCTCAGCCTGGGACACAGGAGCCTGTGTGGGCAGCAAGGTGACAACTCACATGATGCGGCTGCTGAACAACATTTACCAAAGTCAGGGGAAATAATGTACTGAGCAGGATTACTATTGCAACAACACATCATCAGTAGGGTAAAACTAACCTGTCTCACAATCATCTATTGTTGTAGGGTCTTAACCTTCAGTTATTTACATATTACATAAATATTACATATTTACAATTAATTTGTTGGTTTTTTTTTAATTCAAATAAAGTAAAAAATTAAATCAAATAATAATAGCAGCTCCACTGTGATGTAAGACAAACTACCTTTCCCTCGTTTTCAAGCCGAGTGAAATTAGACTAGAATTAGATCTCAGATCATGAAGTTCATTGTGCTGTGATTACAGTTCAACCACAGTTGGTATGTTGGTACATAAGCTTTGTTTGGACTTGTATATCTTTCAGCGAAAGTCATCCACTCTTGTTCTGTCATGACTCCACTCGCTGGTCTGAAATGAGGAGCGGGTGCTTGTGGTTTAATTTATTCAGAAAAGGGGTTTTATAGATTACTTTTTTTGTGGTGTTTTTGATTGTGAAACTGTGTCCGTAGAAACAAATAGGGAAGATTTGTGAAGAGACAGTAATCACTTGCAAAGGGATATTGCACTTACACAGCCAAGTGTCATTGAATAGCAGTTTCTACAAAGAGATAGTGAGGATGGGGAGTAGTCTCTCTCTGTTTGTACTAGAGCAGGAAGCTCATTTCCCATGGCTGAATATTGACAGACATTCACAGTCAGCTAAATCCCATTGTTGTCAAAGCACAGTTACAGGTACGGTTATTAAATGTCATTGAAATACAACACGCTAGGCCTCACAGTCTATACAGCAAATGACACCCTCTATCCTTAGACCCTCACATCGATTGAGGAAAACTCCATAAAAACTCTTGTACAGAGGGGGAAAAAATGGGAGAAACCTCAGGAGGAGCCACAGAGGAGGGATCTGAGGAGGAAAGAAAAGGAAATGGAGCCCAGGAGCTTTTCAAAAATCACCTGAGAAATTCAATTAGCTTCATTTAAACTTGAAATGTAAATTAGCTTTTTCTGAAACTTTATGCAATAGTTAATGTTTTCTCTCCTCCTTCACAGCCATACTTCTCTGGTACTCGAAGCCTCTCCCCCATGTCCAGCCTGTTCGGGTCCATCTGGACACCTCAGAGCGAGCCCTACCAGAGCCACTTCCAACCTGAGCGATCCGCCCCGATGTCTCCTGTGTCTCCAATCAGCCCCCCTCACTCTCCCTTCAGCCGGGAACCGGAGGGGACCTGCAGACCGATCCAGTACTCCAGCTTCAACCCATTTGGACCACACATGAACCTGGACATATGGAACTCTTCTTCCAACCGCAGCTCCAACTCACAACTCTCCAACGACTCTGGCTACTGTGGAGATGTTTGAAAAATAAAATAAAAAATAAAAAAAACAGCAGACTTTAACAATAATTGCAAACATATTAAACATTGATATGTAAAAGAAAGGAAATAAAAATGAATGTTCTTTTATCATTATTGGGGAAAATGTGAATATTCCTTTTCTTTTATGTTCCCATTTTCAAATGTTAAATGTTGTGAAAGGTTAACCATTTGTTGTATATTTTTCTAGATGTTTTGCAGTTTTGATCATAGAAAATAAAAAAGGTTTTATACTTGAACTACATACAAGTCTTTTTTTAATTACATTTTTAGTGCTACAAAGCTAAATGTTGTAAACAAAAACTAAGTCAAATTAATATTTGCTACGACCCTATGCCTTTTAAAAACGTCATCGGTTCAGAGTTTATCAAAACATCTTAAAAGATCTTTGAGAATGTCTCCCAGTTCTGTGAATTTTTAGTCTCTTTATATAGTCTCAATGTGACTTCCTGATATTGAGATCAGAACTCTGTAGGAACCAAACCAGATCAGTTTGAGGACTCCTTGTTGAATTTATTTACTGGCTGTGTCTTGTACACAACAGTCTTTTTGCAAACAAAAAAAGAAAACAGCTATGAAAACAAGTTAAATCTAACTCTAAAGCCTTCAGCCCAGGAAGCTCAGAACTGATATTTGTTATTATTAATAGTAATTTTTATTTATATAGCACCTGCCATACATTAAATACTCCCCAAAGTACAATATAACAAAAGCTATTTAAATCTGAAGAGTTGTTTTTGTCAGGGGAACAACCTCCAGAACTATGCAAGAAGTTAGTCTGGATGGAAGTATAACAGCAGTTGTTGATTTCAAAAATGTGATTATAGCATTTGAATCATGTTTTTCATTTGGAATTTTAACTATTTAACTATCCAACTATGTGGCGGCTTGAAGATACAAAATTCTCCTTAACACAATCTTACATCAGTCCCAGATATGGACGATTTGGAAGCATGGTGAAGGTAAACGTCGCCAGGTTTCTTTAGAGCAGGTGGGAACATTCAGGGACGCAAAAATGGGGTTTTGCAAAAGATGGGTTCTTTATTGAGGTACCCAATTAAGGCCGCGGAGGCAAAATTATATATATTAAAAAAAATCAAAATAGAAAAAAATAACACTTCCAAAAAAAAAAAAAACACAAAGCAAAAAGGTATGTAACCCAAAATAAATTTCCTTAAAGACTAATAGCAGTCAAAATACAATCTTTGGAAATCCCTCACAGAGCTCAGAGACACACGTCCATACACCAGCAGCTCCACTGGCTGACTGAAACACTGCAAGATTGCAGGTGGACCATACCAACCTTCGGCTAGGTCACAGGGGTGTTAACAGATAATAATCGCCATAAGGCTTTTATCGGCCTCTTACTGACATGACATTTCATGCAAAGAGTTAAAATTACATTTGCTGACGTTTGACAAAGCCAAGAAAAAGATTGCAGCATAAATGCAGTTTTAAAACATTAATCCAGTCTACTTCCTGGAGCACGGAAGGTGACCTGCCATTTAAACAAGCGCAACGCGCCACAGACTCTTTCGGATGGCACAGCTGAAACAACGGACACGGTTGTTTGAACTGAAATGAACAACGTTTCCAAAGCTAAAGCTAAATAAATGCAACTGTGAAACATAGCCAATGTCTTGTGTGGTTATTTTAACGAAAAAGGACAGAACACGTTGAAAAGATGAAATGCTTTTAAACGGCAAGGGTTGTTGTGATGACTGGCGCTAAAACTCACCATAGTGTTCGATGTTTAACGTACACTGCGCTACAGGAGTAACTGCGGCCATGAAGGATGAATGAAGTGGTTTTGAACAGCATAACGGTGAACGGGATACACAAACACGTTTAACAAACAAAGCCAGGCAAACACTTGTCCGTAGCAAAAATAGAGCTACGGCAGTCTCACTCAATAGCATCACCTGGCTGCAGTGACGGTGCGTAGCTGACCCGTCACCCCCCTCACCTTGTAACAAGACTGCGCCCAAGCCAACACCTGAAGCATCGACCTGCACAGTGAAGGGCAAAGAGAAGTCAGGGCTCTGCAGCACTGGCTCATCACACATGCTCTCCTTGAGGTCCTGGAAAGTCTTCTCACTCTAAGGAGACCAGACCACCTTGTTAGGGCTGGCTTTGACAGAGTGAGCTCTGTCAAAGGAGCTACTTGGCTGGAAAAGTCAGGTATAAAACGTCTAAAACCATCCGACCAATCCGAGAAAGTACCTCACCCCTTTCTTGGTGGAACGGCAACTGGCAATCACGGATAGCATCCACTTTGCTGACTTGGGGACGGATTGTGCCACCACCCAGGATGTATCCCAGGTAGCACACTTCGGGTCTGGCTAGCTGGCACTTTGCAGCGTTCACCACCAGGCCTGGCGAGTCCTCTGAAAGACATCTCTCAGGTGTTCAAGATGTTCTGCCCGTGTAGAGCTGTGGATGACCACGTCATCAATGTAGGCGGCCGCATAATCCTCAGCTCCCCTCAGCACCTCGTCCATAAAGCGCTGGAAGATCGCTGCAGCACCATGCAGCCCAAAGGGCATGGTCCGAAACTGGAACTATCCGGTCGGGGCCCTGAATGCAGTCAGTTCCTGTGCTTGGGTAGACAGCGGCACCTGCCATTACACAGGTCAAGGGTGGAGAGGAACTTTGCCTTCCCCAGGCGCTCCACCAGTTCATCGAAACGTGGCATTGGGTAAGGGTCAAATGCCGAAATGCTGTTCAGTCTAGAAAAGTCCACACAGAAGCGTAGACCCCCGTCCTTTTTGGGTAAAAGGACCACGGGACTGCACCATTCACTGTGGGATGGCTCAATCACCCCCATTTCCAGCATGGTCAGGTGGAAACATTCAGGGACGCAAAAATGGGGTTTTGCAAAAGATGGGTTCTTTATTGGGGTACGCAATTAAGGCTGCGGAGGCAAAATTATATATATAAAAAAAAATCAAAATAGAAAAAATAACACTTCCAAAAAAAAACACAAAGCAAAATAAATTTCCTTAAAGACTAATAGCAGTCAAAATACAATCTTTGGAAATCCCTCACAGAGCTCAGAGACACACGTCCATACACCAGCAGCTCCACTGGCTGACTGAAACACTGCAAGATTGCAGGTGGACCATACCAACCTTCGGCTAGGTCACAGGGGTGTTAACAGATAATAACCGCCATAAGGCTTTTATCGGCCTCTTACTGACATGACATTTCATGCAAAGAGTTAAAATTACATTTGCTGACGTTTGACAAAGCCAAGAACAAGATTGCAGCATAAATGCAGTTTTAAAACATTAATCCAGTCTACTTCCTGGAGCACGGAAGGTGACCTGCCATTTAAACAAGCGCAACGCGCCACAGACTCTTTCGGATGGCACAGCTGAAACAACGGACACGGTAAGACAAATGTTTGAACTGAAATGAACAACGTTTCCAAAGCTAAATAAATGCAACTGTGAAACATAGCCAATGTCTTGTGTGGTTATTTTAACGAAAAAGGACAAAAAATGCTTTCAAACGGCAAGGGTTGCTGTAAAGACTGGCGCTAGTGTGGTTAAAACTCACCATAGTGTTCGATGTTTAACGTGCACTGCGCTACAGGAGTAACTGCGGCCATGAAGGATGAATGAAATGGCTTTGAACAGCATAACGGTGAACGGGATACACAAACACGTTTAACAAACAAAGCCAGGCAAACACTTGTCCGTAGCAAAAATAGAGCTACGACAGTCTCACTCAAATGCAGCACCTGGCTGCAGTGACGGTGCGTAGCTGACCCGTCACAAAGTAGTTTTAAAAACATGGAAGTCCCACTTTTTCCAGCTCTTTGTTTTCTGCAGCTTCTACCGAATAAGGTGTGTCCAGTGTCCGTGCTGAACTGTAGGTTGTGTGCCATTCCCTGTGAACCCTCTACTGACTTCTCCCAGCTGGAGGATGTGGATGTCAGTGACACCTTTCTCAGTGATATATTCAGCAAAATGATGTGCGATGACAAAGGTGCCCTTTCGAGTCTACAAACTATCAATTTCAGCCTAAAGTTCAATTAACAGCCAACACGTCACCAAACAAGAACACCTGAAAAACATCCACATAAGTGGAAATGTGTCTCAGGTCCTGTTTGCCAAAAAGATGACGCATCCTTGACTTATTGGACAATGACTTCATCACTGAACTACATTTTTTCATCAATTAATTTTTATCCGGCAACAAGATCAGAACTTTGCCTGATGGTGGTTTATATGCTGGTCTTGTATCTGTCTTAGTTCAACACAACAGCTTATAGGCATTCAGCAGTAATCACCGATATGAGTCTGATACAGTCATTTAAGACATAGTCAACACATTTGTGCCATTTCAAGTGATTTCAAAGGCATAATTCTGCAACTGTGTAACAAAAATTCTCTCACAAGTTTATAGGATTGGCTATAGGATTGTTGGATTGTTTCAGATTTTGACTAGTATCCTATCGGCTCATCCCCAGTAATAATCTAAATGAGTGAAATAACCTGAAGTCTGCGTCTGACTCCCCTGACGCTGCAAGAGGAAAAAGTGTTGCAGACGTGATGCCGTGTCACAACTTCAGTGTTGTGTGTTTACGTGAGGATGAAGCAAAGAGGAAGCCAACGTTTGAAAAAGGAAGAGCTTGAATATGACAACTTTGTGTCCAAGCATGAGATGGACTCTGGTTGGGTGGAAGCACGTCTGGTACCAGAGCAGAAACAGTCCAAGCTCTGGTTTTCTCCCTTGAGGGTGGAAAATGGACATCATGGATATCATGGACAGCACTGACAAGAGTGATGAAACAGTCCTCATCCTGTGTCAGTATTGAATAGTGCAAGAATAAACTGGACTACACCCAAAAAAAAAGTTCTATAAGCTGCGAAGAGACATGAACTCGAAAGTACTTGAAGTGACCTCATGACAAAAACCATGAGGTTGCCACATTTTGGCAGGAGTTTGAGATCAGACTGATAATGCAACTGGCACTTTGGTGCTTTAAACTGCAGTTTCTTTTGAACTTTTGAAATTTCGGAAAGAATGTGTCAATTCTGTTACAGCAAAATCCCAAGAATATACTTCCTCATTAAAATGTTTATGGTCATCATTCTCTCCACATTTGTTATGCCCATCAATCCTTTCTTCAAACTGCTTATCTCAGGAATTCAGCTGCATGGAAGAGTGGCTTATCCTTAATTAATTACTCATCATTACTTTCAAACCTTATTTACAGGTGCTGTTATTATTATTTATCCACACCACGCATTTGGTTGCTATTTCATGCTCTAAAAAGAAATACCTCCCTCATCTTTAACTGATATTCATTTTTCATTAAATTATTATTATTACTATTTATTGTATGTTGATTTTAGCCTTCATTTTAACATTTTAATGTAATTAAAATATAGGGAAATTGAATAATTTCCCTATATTTTAATATTGTAAATTTAAAGTCTACGTGCGTGTGTGTGTGTTTATGTGCTTGTGTGCCTAAAAGCGTGTGTAATTTATTGTCATGCTCTTGAGAGCTGACATATTGCTGCTATTGATCTTTGGCCCTAAAGTCAACACAGAAGCCTGGATACTGATGACAGGCAGGCCAGAGGAACCAGGGTGTCCTGATAACACACACACAAACACACACAAACACATTAATGCTCAACATGCACATATTTACAGAGTTACAGATGTTCGCAGACTAAGGTCAGTAAAAATCTGGTCGGGAAGGCAGGACTTCATCAAGTCCTTGCTTTTATGATGAACACTTTATGCATGTGCAGAGACTCGAGCCGTGCTACACAACAGAGTAACCGGAGGTTATTTACCTAAAGCAGTTGATCAAACTTACAAAATTCTAAAAAATGATACTGAAGACACCTAAAATAGTTAGCGAAGTAGTGAGTAAATGTTTGGTATGAATAAATAACACCTGTAAATAAGGTTTAAAAATAATGATGATGAGTTTGTGTTAACCTTGTGAGACAGGATAATATTGACACTGTGGGAAACATAAACTGCAGGCGATACATTAAGGCCATGTAAATATAATTTTTTGTTCTAAAAATGTACTCATATTTGTTCAGTTTTAAGCCTGTTTTTTTTTATTCAGAAGTTCAATACATTTTTTTTAGATGAATACATTTGAGGTTCTGTTTGTTTTTTTGTTTTTATTATTATTCCTTTTTTAAGAAAAATTTAAATCAGGTTTTTTTTTTAAATGTGAAGAAAAAAAGATTTTAGCCTATGAATAAAGTTAAAGGCAATTTTGAGCAAAAAAGGAGAGTTAATGAGTTACATTTTGAGAATAACAATGATAAACAATGATCAAAGGAACTGTTTGTGCATCACATTACAGTAATAGTTTTGTTTTTCAACTCAGCTGAATTTAATGACTTTCTTTCATTACAGTTAAATTAAATATAAAATATGATTATATGATGGCCAAGGTAGTAGCTTAATTCACTTAATTCAGCACAGAAAGTGTGAGAATCCGCAGCTGAAAATAGTCCCTGAATATTTCACAATTTACTCCAGCTCAAGTAACAATTGCAGTACCAGATCCTTTAAGAAATTTTTGTGGACTGAAATGACATTTTAGATTGAGATCTCATTTGCATTTTTACATTTTCCTATTCATTTTTTAATTTTTCCTATTCAGGTGAGATTGAATGGGCCTGGTGGTGAATACCACAGTCAAAATGAAGAGGACTAATATTCTTTTTTTTTTCCTTCTTGGGTTTGGTTGACATATCTCCAAACTAATCATACTGACTGACCTTTTAACACAAGTTGATTGGTCTTTGTTCTACTCCACAACCTGAACTCTTTTTTTTTTTCATTAAGCAGAATTTTGTTCTCCGAATCAGCCAACAGCCACTGCTAAAAATCTGAAATCAGAAAAAATTGTTCTCTGTTGTCACAGAAAATCTTCTTTAGCGTGGATCGACACACAACATAGCATTACAACTAAAATCATGCAGCACAGACCGAATATTTCTAAAAACAAGTATTAAAAGTATTAGACATTTAAGAAATTAAACGTAACATATGGCAGAGCATCTGAGAGAAAGAATACAATTGTCTTGTCTTCCCATTGACAATGAATGGCTATTGACTGGTGTGCATGTGATGTTGCACCTGATTTTAAATACATTAAAGCGTACATCATGTACCATGATGCTCAGACCAGGCCATGCTGTGTCTCTGATGAGTGGTGGGCTGATGTCGGTTCAGAGTGTTCCCCCTTTAGAAGTCAAAATGGCGTATGATTTGATTTCATGCTCTTTTATCCTTTAACTAGCCCGATAACAGGGACAGAAAAGGCAGAAATAAGTGTGTCCATATGCATGTGTAACCACTCTCGATCGTCCCCTAGCAGAGAATCCATTAGCCTTGAACCCCCTCCCCGGTTTCCCAGTGATAAAGTAAACAAAGTGTGTTTGACTAATTTGGCAGGCAAATATTTGTTCTGGAGGCTTCCTCATCCAAAAGGAGACACGTACACGTCTACACCCGCGCACTGCGCTATATATACAGTTACAATCCTGCTGGATCAGTATTACATGTGCACACACAAACAGAAAGGTGGATCCATCAGTGACCCGCTCAGACCTTTCCTTGGACACATTCTCATCTAAACCTGACGGCTGATTGACATCCTTCAAGGTAATGCAACTTGAACTTTTTGAAAACAAATTTGAATAGAAACATTTGAATATAAAAAAATTTTGATTACTGTACTGTCAACAATTCTGCTTTCCTATAACATTTTTACCTTTTGTCTCCTCTAATTGCCTCGCCAGTCTTAATAAGCCAATATGGCAGCCGGCGTCATCAGGAACTTACTTGTCCAGGCTCCGACACCAGCCTACTTCCCCCTGATTTTCCAGCACTCCCCATTCAAAGAAGATGATGAAGAAGATGGGAGGCTGGAGGAAAAGCCAGAACACAGGGAAGATGAAGAAGAAAGAGAGGAAGAGGAGGAAGATGATGAATCTGAAGTCCAGGAGGAGGAAGAAGAATGTTTAGAGGAGGGTTTTCTGAACCCGGCTCACTACACATTGGATCTGACCAAGCAGCTGCTGACCTTTGCAGATCTGATCAGTCGTGATGTTCAGCGGTATTTTGGTCGCTGCTCTGGTGACCGAGAGGCTTGTGACATCTACAGCGACTCTGTTTCTGTCACAACCAGCGGGCGTCTGCGTTACTACGATGACCTGCTGAGAATAGCGAGAGCAGGAAGTCCAGAGATGCAAGAAAACAACTTTGTGGCCTGCAGTAATTACAATGGAGGTGGGGTTGCTAAGGGCAACACCAGTTTGGGGCCCCTAGCTGAACTCTTTGACCACATGGGCCCGAGTCACAGCCGTGGCCAACCTATGGTCAAACGGCATCTTCCTCTTAGTTTCTGGACAGAGCCCATGCCCTGTTGCCCTCTGGTCAGCGTCAGTAACACACCTGACCTCACGCACACAAACGGTGACACATCCTCAGAGGACAGCACACACACACACACTGACACGCACATGCCCTTTAATGCACTGACACACCACAATACACACACCCTCGACAGCAATCAGCCAGACTTCAGTGATTTGTTGGCAAACTGGGACCCAAACCCAGAGCTCTCACACACACTGACGGAGAACGCACACATGCAGCATTAAAGCCTGAAGAAAAGACCTCAAATATGTCCTTTATGCCCCTGATCAATTTTAACAGATCAATAAAGAGGGTGAAAGCGGGAAACAGCTAACCTGCCGTGCACAGTTTGTTTTGAAGGAAATTAGATTTACATCTATTACTCTGAGCTCTGAAAATTTACATTTAAATATATGAAATAACATCATTGTCTCAGTTACTCTGTACAGCAAGTGACTACCTCTATCCTTAGACCCTCACATTGAGTGAGGATAAAATCCACAAATAAAAAAAAACCCTTGTGCAGGGAAAAACTGGGAGAAACCTCAGGAAGAGCCACAGAGGAGGGATCCCTCTCCCAGGACGGACAGATGCCACATGTGTCACATGAACAGAAGCATGTTCAGCAGATTACAAATAAAACATCGGATATTACTGTGAGAGAGAGAAAAGATAAGAAGATAGAGACCAGGATGATTCAAGAATCAGTAACATTAGTAACAGTTCATCATCATCTCATTCAGGGTGGGGCATGTGCTGTCACCATCTGGGGTTGGTTCCAGCTCCTCATGTGACCCTCAGAAAAGGACAAGCCTCTGGTGAAGGGTGGATCAGGATAATTAACCTTAGCAGTGATGAGTAGCTGTATAATACATGGTAATGGTGAGAGTTATAATAATTGAGCTGTGGTGTTGAACTGTAAAATAAGAACAAAAAGAGAGAGAGAGAGAGGAAGGCAGAAAAGTAGGGGGAGAGAGAGAACATTGTTATTGCCATGATAAAAGTATGAGTGCTGGGGGGGGGGGGGGGGGGTTAGGTTTAAGTTTAAATGTAGTGACAGTGTCTGCCTCTTGGACCCACAGTGGGAGCTGTTTACACACTATTATGGCCAACAGTAAATTACAGTGGCGTAAATAGGCCGAGCAAAGTCATCTACTGACTTTTCACAGGAGGCAGAATTATTCCCAATAAGATCATTTGCTCTCTCGTCATCATCCTCTTCTTCACATATACTTCAGACACTGGTAAACCTGGTATATAGTAGAACAGTATTTCTGATTTGCCTCTAAGTACCCCCAGAGGACGTTTGCGTACCACTTTTGGTACACGTACTACATTTTGAGAAACCATGGTTTTAGACTTCACATTGAATAGTTTTCAGTACAAAAATCTGAGGGTCATCCAGAGTTATGGGACAGTTTTATTGGTTTTCTCCTGATATGTGACGAAATAACGGAGAGACTTAATAACATGTTGCTGTATCGCTAATATGGAGCCATATATTTGTATATTTTTGCTTCCTTGTTTTTAATATTTTTTAACTGCTTAAATCTGCTGCATTTCCTAAATAAATTGAATACTTTTACTCTGGCACTCCCCCCATGCAGCTTTGTTATGTCATTAAAACACTGACCTCTTCCTGCCAGGATCCTCATTCTGGAAAGTCCAGAAGTATTACTTTTATAAAGTTACCAAGATCATTCCCACAGTCACTGTATTTGAAGAAATACACTCACATTTCAAAGATAATTTAAGATTGCAGGACTTGTCTTCAGCTCAAGATGATTATTATTGATGCATATCCAACAATTCACTGTTTAAGTTGGAGTTCACATTTTATTTGTGTTATAGAGATTACAAGTAATGACTTTTCTCATCATTGATTAATTTACTAATAATGCTGTCACTGATTAAGTGGTTTGTAAAACTTTATAGAATAGCTGGAATGTGCAAAGCCAGTAGAGTCTAACAAGACACAACTGTGATACAGATGAAGTAACTTTCTAAAAAGTTCATGAGACATATGGATATAGGCATTCTTGGATTAACATTTAGCCTACATTCACTGACTGTTTTTTTTCCTCATTGACAGTTGCAATGAAATTTGACTTCAATTTTGCAAAGCAAAGGTTAGCGTTCCAGAAAAAAGGAGTGAGGGTGTGACGACTGGATCTTCCAATCTTTTGGAATAAGAGCTCTATTTGAAAACAGCATGAGGTACAATGTTTAAAGAAGTGATGAAAAGAAGGCGAGAAGGCAGATGAACAAATGTACTTGTGATGCATCCTGATGCTGATGAGCCTCAATTATGACTTTACAGGGCAAAATGTGATTGGTTGGAATTGGAAAGACTCCCTTGCAAGAGTGACTCCTGATTGGAGGAGCCGGGAGGCCAGTAACATTTTGACACACACTCTCTGTCCTAGCCTGATAAAGGTGGAAAGTTGCAGTGACACGTGCACTGCAGGTGTCCACATCTGAACAGAGACACCAGAGCAGCTCAGACAGAGACGTCATCATGAGGACGCACACACTTCTGTCCGTTGCTCTGCTGGGCCTGCTGCTGTGGGCCTCCTGCATCCAGGCCAACGGCGCAGACAACAGCAGCCAAAACACTGACAAAGAGACGGAAACACCACACGAGACATCGGAGGAGACAAAAGAAGATGCTTCAGTAGAGACAGAGGCAGATGATGATGATGAGAAGGAGGAGGAGGCACCAAAGAAAGAGAAAACAACTGAGATAGAGGAGGAGAAAGATGTGATGGCTCTCCACATCAACAACTTTGCTCGAGCTCTCAGCGAGCATAAGTTCATACTGGTCGAGTTCTGTAAGTAGTTACTGATTTCATGAGATAACAGTCGTTAGAGATACGAGTCGTTAAAGAGAATGAATTCACTGTAGGCGACACAAATTCTATATAAAGTTAATATTTGTGATGACACAACGATGATGTGCTGTATTTGTGATATAGATGTGGATTATTTTAAAGTGATGACATCCAGATGCAATTTTCAGAGTGATTAAACTGTAAATGGCCATGAAGGTTTGTTCTTGACCTTGGAAACAAATACACTGGGACACAAATGTTAAACAGCTCAGGAAGGGTTTGGGAAATGAATGAGGTGCAGGAATAGTAAAGTTTTTCAGACAAAATATTTGGCATTTTTTGCTTAAGTATAAATGCCAAATATCTTGTCTGAATGTTTCCCACCGATGTTTTCTGTTCAAGCCTTTGTCTGCATTGAAGTGTTAACACACAACTGCACAAATGCATGTATATTCGTACACGTGGCCTCTCCTGTCCAGATGTTCTTGTGGCCCAACTCTCCCACAGCAGAGCTCAGGGGCAGCAGATACTGTAGGTCATGACAAGGAGTCAGCAAAGTCCAACTGTCACTCCTGCTATCAGCAGCTAATTTCCATGTCTATCTGGACATGCACTGCTGATAGCAACAAAAAACGGACGGCAGTAACTGCACAGAGGACAGCTTCGGCTCACAACCCCCCTCCCATGACAATGTCAACTTTTTCTTCTCCACAAAAGCAAAGCTTGATGTGGTGTGACCTGTGTTTTATTGTGTGCAGATGCTCCCTGGTGTGGTCACTGTAAAAGGCTGGAGCCCCTGTATGCAGAGGCTGCTGGAAAGCTGAAGGAGGAGGGACCAACGATGCGTTTAGCCAAAGTGGATGCCACTGAGGAGACTGAGCTGGCTGAGGAGTTTGAGGTTGGGAGCTTCCCCACTTTGAAATTGTTCATCAATGGAGACCGCAAGAATCCTGTCGACTACACTGGTAAATACAAACACACACACACATATCCCTCTACCCTAACCTTTAGCATCACAACTAAATTCATAACCCTAAAACCAATTCTTAACCCTCAAAAACCCAGTAAGTTGTGTGGACCAGCCAAAAAAATCCTCCCTAGGTCAAAATGTCCTCACAATGATGTTTGCTTTACAATTGATCCACAAAGCCAAGTAAAATGGTCTTTTTTAACCAAAAATTGAGATTGCTGATGTCTACTTAGATAAACTAAATAATATTTATGGTCATTAACCTCACAGTCTCTTCAGATTAAGCCAGTTTATTGCTCATCTCTGCAGCATTTGAACAGGCGCTGTTTCGGAGCTAATGCCCGCCCCCCCAGAACACTGAGTCTCTTGTGATTGGCCAGCTACCAAGCGCATTCCCACTCGCTTGTGATTGGCCAGCTACGAGCGGACTAACTGCTGCGCTGTGCTTCGCCCCCAAACCAGTTTGAGTGCCTGTGTGGTTTAATTTACATGTAAAATAAACCATTAATAAGTTGTTCCCTATGCTCACAGTTTCTCACAGCTCATGCAGCGGTTCGCTTTTAAAACAGCGAGTCGAGACAAACAAAAAGCACACACGCGAGCACACACGACCTCTGCCTTCCGCAGTCAGTTGCTGATGCTAGTTAGCATACGTGCTAACCTGAGACAGTGGCCGACACACGAGCAGAGACAAACAAAAAGTATACACGCGAGCACACACGATCTCGGCCTTCCGCAGTCCGTGCTGACCGACACGCGAGCCGAGACAAACAAAAAGCACACGCGAGCACACACAATATCTGCCTTCCGCAGTCCGTGCTGATGCTAGTTAGCATATGTGCTAACCCAAACACACTCGCAAAACAACACAAAATTACACACATTTTCACAGAAGTTGTGCAGCGTTTTGCTTGTAAACAGTATCGTGGAGCTGAGACAAACGCTCACTCTCACTCATTCAATTTCTATCACTACAGAGACCAACAGAAAAGGTGAACACAAACGCTGCTTTTAAAATGAGGCTGCAATTAGCCGTCGTTAGCTATTGCTACACAAGAAAAGAAACAGTCAAGCTCACAAATACATTATTACTTCATTTGGAAAAACTTACATTGCCTTCAGGAAATCCATTACAGATTGTTGGAGCTGCTTCCTGCTGATGAGTCCCATGTTGTATTGTCCAAAGTTTGTATAACTATCCACTTCAAAGTGACTGCTACAAACAAACAACATTTCAGGAAGCTTAGCAGGAATATTACTATCAAAAATGAAAGATATCCACTCTTTTTTCCTCATTAGAAGGGAGTCTATGAAGTGTCCGGTGTTGTTTTTGACAACCAGCAACAATGACCTGAAACTTTCTTCTGAGACATGTTGCTCTCAACAGATACAACAGTTGCAATGGCGGAAGGATTCAGCTTCTTCTCCTTCAGGTTGAATGTTCACGCCCATGACCGGGAGTAGCTGTTGGGGGAGGGTTGTTGCACGGCAAATGTGCTAGTTGCATAACTAAACTCAACTTTTCAAAACCGCTTGCTTGAGCACAGATAAACAGAGAAGCCATTTTTCTAAAATGTGGCTGAAGTGTTTATTGTGACACTTTAGTGATGTTTAGATACGGGGAGGACACGGGGACACAAAAAACATCAGAAATTTGATTTTCCATTGAATGTCCCCTTTAAGACATGTAATGGATGAACGGCTGTATGGGTCAACACTTAACTCATTGGCTAATTTTTGTTTGCTGTTGTTAACATTCCCTTTCCCAGTTTCACTAACAGTAGCTTTAAAGTTTTGCTGCATAACTTTTAAATATGAACCAGAGTCATTGTCAAATGAGTTCACTCAATGCTGATTAGTCTATCAGCTCCACATGACGCTCAATAGATTCTCAATATAGAGGTGTTTGGTTTTCTGTCACGACAGTCGGATGCACAGGTTGGAGTTTAACTGAAAACACAAAGATGTGCCCATGAAATATGTCAGAAGTGAATTTTACAGCTTAAAAATGTGGTTGTTCAGCAGTTTGAAAAATTCTTCTTGTCACCACTCACCCCAATGCGCTGCTGATGTATGAACACAAATGCTCTCAGTTAGGTCTAATAGTTTTGCTTGACAGACCCTGTTTTCAGATGAAGGACACGTCATACAAATAATTCACACAAACAGAATTATAACATCAACATCATTAAGTTACTCACTGCAGCTTTAGGTTCTCTCACATGTCTCATTCTATGATTCTGAATCAATAAACAGTATATTTGCTTGTTTTTTTGTTTGTTTTTTTTGTCATTTTGGTTGGTTTGAGCTTCAATGTTACTGTAGATTTTATTTGATCTTTGTTGGCTTCATGATGATGCCCTTTGTTTGTATGTGTTGTTTAGGTAAGAGGACGGCTGAGGGAATAATCCAGTGGATGAAGCGTCATTCAGGACCCGGTGCTGTTGTGCTCGACTCTGCAGAGTCTGCAGCTCAGTTCATCGAAGCCCATAAGATCACAGTTGTCGGATTCTTTGGTGTAAGTTGGTCAGTTTTAACTTCACCTATAAGTCACAAAGTACATTTTATCTTTATGTTGATTTTCACATTATATTTGGATTTTCTTTACATCAGAGTCTGGAGAGTGAGGCAGCTGAGGTGTTCAAAGAAGTTTCCTTGGATCGGACTGACGCAGAGTTCGCCTTGACCTCAACTCCTGAAGTCTTTCAGAAATACGAAGTAAAAACCAACACAGTGGTTCTCTTCAAAAAGGTATTGATGCTAAAGAGATGCAGAGCCCAGTGTTTTATAAAGAAGGAGTGCAAATGACAGAGAGCCTTAATGATGATAGTTTTGCTGCCACCTAGTGACTCCTGATACTCTGTTCTTTTTTAAAATAACTTTAACATTTACATTAATTAGAACAGGAATTCAGATTTATGTTATACTTTGATAAAGAGTAGAAGGTAAATAAAAAGTTAAGACCTGCACAAACATCAATTATTGTTCTAATTAATCAATTGACAACTGTAGAATAAATTATAAAATTAAATTTTATCTATCTAACTGTTACACAAAAGGAATACTAGTTTAGAGGTGTTTAGGGTTGTGGTGTTGTAAATTGTGGTCAACAAACGTGTGTGTGTCTTTGCAAGTTTGATGACGGCAGAGCAGACTTTGCATTGTCAGAGGACGGGAAGCTGGACAAAAACAATCTGACCACCTTCATTAACAAAAACAGCCTGGAGCTGATCATCCCATTCAGTGAAGAGGTAATTATACTGTATATGGTCACACAGTGAAAACTGAATGTGCAGTTATGCTGAAATCATCACTTATGGTGTATGTGTGTTTTCAGAATGCAGAAAAGATCTTCTCCTCCAGCATCAAGCTGCACAGTCTGCTGTTCATCAACTCCACTGTGGAGAGTCACAAAGCACTGAGGGACAACATCAGGACTGTAGCCAAAGAGCTCAAGGACAAGGTAACAGTCAGAGTGTCTGTGTGTGCTCACTGAAAGTGAAACAGTGATTAAAATGAATACAACCTTGTTGTCTTATTGTGTGTTTCCGGCAGATGCTGTTCATTTCGATTGACGTGACAGCAGAACTGTCTCATGTGCTGACATACTTTGGTGTGTCCATGGATGACGTCCCCACCGTTCGCATCGTCGAAATGGAGACAGGAAAGAAGTTCAGAATGTCTACCAATGACATCACAGCAGAATCACTGCGACAGCTTTGTCAAGAGGTTTTGGATGGCGTTGCCAAGGTAACAGACACACACACACACTAATTACTTAGACACAATTTAATCAACTTATAAATGTCAATCTTGTATTATACTTTATCTATCTATCTATCTATCTATCTATCTATCTATCTATCTATCTATCTATCTATCTATCTATCTATCTATCTATCTATCTATCTATCTATTGTGTTTTCTTCTTCTTTTCAGCCTTTTAGATCACCTCACAAGGCTGAAAGTTCTGTTTGTACCTGTACATTTGCAGTGCATTTTTCTTCCATATTGTTTTTTGTTTGTTTGTATGTTTGTGAACCTATAGATGATCCCCAAGTTGGAAACCAAACAACCAATCGGAATAATTTGTATCAGTATTAACATCTGATAACTTTTGTTACTGTTAATGAACTCATTTGCAACAATAATATTGTAAAGTAAATGATTTGAATACTTCCACCTCCACGACTGGTTGTCACGTATAACTTGTCTTGTTTTGTGATGCAGCCATACTATCGGTCACAGGAAATCCCAGAGGACTGGGATAAAGGACCAGTCAAAGTTCTGGTGGGGAAGAATTTTGAGGCTGTTGCTCTGGATCCGACCAAAAACGTCTTTGTGGAGTTTTGTAAGTCAGTCTGTCTACATCTGTTTTAGGGACACACACTGTGAAATCTCTTTTAGGAATTCCTACCTAATGTGTGTGTGTGTACCACAGATGCTCCATGGTGTGGGCACTGTAAGGAACTGGCACCAGTCTGGGAACAGCTGGGTGAAAAGTACGCTGACCGTGATGACATCATCATAGCCAAGGTGGACAGCACAGCCAATGAGATAGAGTCTGTAAAAGTCGATGGATTTCCCACACTCAAGTATTTCCCTGCTGGGGGCAAAAAGGTATACAGACACACACATACGCACATATACTACAAAGCATTTTCCCAGAGCTTTTGATAACGTCTCTGCTTCTGTCAGGTGGTAGACTACAATAACTACAAACGAGATCTGGAGACCCTCTCTAAGTTCCTGGATAATGGAGGAGTGATGCCTCAGGAGGAGAGTGATGAAGAGGAAGATGAGAATGATGAGGAAGGCGATGCAGTTGATGATGCAAAGAAGGCTGAGGATGCCACCGACGATAGCAAGGTTTGCATTTGTACTATTGCTTTTTAGAATTTTACTGCCTCCACTCTCTTTTTTTAATACTTTCCTTTCTTTTAGGACGAGGAAGAGTCTGCAGAGGCGTCGCCCAACACAACAGTTAAAGAGGAGCTTTGATGTCACTTTGATTTCTGTCCAATCAGAGTCAGTCTTACATCTTTCGTTTTTATGTAATAAAATTCATTTGGGTTTGAATGCTGTGTAGTTGTGACTAAATTGAAATAACCTCAACCCTTGTGTTCATAATTGATTTGATTATGAACCTTACACCAAATATAAAAAGATGTTTTCTTTGCCAGATGTGGCCAACCTGGAATAAGAATATACTGAAAAGTCACTAGGGGGCAACTGAAAAATAACTCAGTTTGTATGAAACGAACACACAGTATAATTACCCAGTGAAGTTCCAAGACACAGGTCAGGAATAGCGTCTGTAGCTGGCTTTGTGTCTCGGTGAGACTGTACTGAAGCACAGTAATGTTCTGTACACCTTGCTGTGTACTGCTATGTGGATCATCTGTTATCCTGAAAAAAAATTTGTATACTTAATTCTGCATTTGAAATGTGAATAAATGTAGAAGTGTCATCTGGAAAGATGCTTCAGCATGAAATATAAAAAAAAAAGTCTTTGTGACACTGACCACACGGGATGTTGAAAATTTCCACTTGAGATTCTGGCAAATATTGCCATGATTGCATCATATCATTTCTGCAGATGTGTTAGATCAACAAACTCAGTTTGAGTTTGAGGAGAAGATTTCCACTGTTCAGAAACAGATTTACTGAACACTGATTTGGTTTTGGTTCTCATTGTGGAGTATGTAGCAAGTATGGAGCAGAAGAGGCAGCAGGAATGAATGCAACACTGGCAGGCAAATAAGGCAGGCAGAGGGAAAGCAGCAGCAGGAGGAGGCACAGGAAAACAGAGTCTTGCTCTGGAAAACACAGAAGAAAATCTGAGAGGCATAACAAAGTGGAACTAGAGGCTGCATTAACACCACAGCGTGGACTGGAGAGTTATCTTTTTACACCAGACACTGGTAAGTGGATGAGATTCACAGATGAATTGGCAGCAGGAGGGAACCTGGCAGCTACAAGGTGCCCTGACACACAAACACTGCTCTATGACTCATATGTGGTGACTAATGAGGCCACTGAGGTACAGATTCTTTACACACTTTGAGATGTTTGCTTTGTGTTCTTGAGCATTATCATTCTCTAAGAAGCTTTATATTACAACTATTACTATGACAATTGTTACTGTTATTGTTAATAATAATAACAGTAACAATCATAAGAATGACAGACCTTTATAGTGCCTCTCAATGTATTCAAGGTAAATTTACAGAGTGTGGGGAAGAGGACACAAGGGGGGAAAAGGCAAGAGAAAGACGCAGTAATGCAACATTTTGGATGCCAGGAATTTGATTTAGGAGAGGAGGACACTGAGTGGAGACAGAATGTTTAGAGAAAGTACAGTAAAGGTGGACTGTCAAGAAAACGCTCCCCATTAATACACCATGTCCACTGAAACCATGGACTGTTGACACAAGGAATGTTCTGACCCAAAGATCCAAATGCAGGTTCACTGGCTCTGCCCTCATATT
Organism: Brachirus orientalis; assembly: GCA_016785285.1. Classification (NCBI taxonomy): domain Eukaryota; kingdom Metazoa; phylum Chordata; class Actinopteri; order Pleuronectiformes; family Soleidae; genus Brachirus; species Brachirus orientalis. The sequence goes on from JAFBJR010000175.1 coordinate 6,682,311, forward strand.
CAGCACCAGTGTGGTTGTTGTGTGTCCGTGCTCACTACATTTCTGACAGCAGTGGTCCTCTTCTGTTAAAACCTGCCACCTCAGGTTTAGATGTGTTGAGCCCTCTGAAACAACAATCATGCCACATTCAAAATCACAGAGATCACGTTTCCCCTTCATTCAATCAAATTCACATTTTATTTGAACATTTACCTGAGGCTGCGTGGTTTTACGTATGATTGGCTAATTAGGTAACTGCATGAATAAGAAGGTCTGCAGGTATGTTTTCATAAAGTACACAGTGAGAGTGACCATGATTTAAAAACCCGATGATTACTGTATTTAGTTTCTCTTATATGTTCTCTCTAAGGAGGGAACAGGTTGTAGTGTGAGAGCGTAAACACCTGAGGGAAACAGGTGCAGAGGCTGGTTCACCATCTGTGGGAAGTGAAATGTTTCTAATTCCAGAGCAAAACAGGTTGAACAGGCTGTGATGTCACCGCTGTCACCAAACTGCTATGAGTTTCCTCCAACCAAGCTTCCTCATTTGTCCAAGGTAAGAACACTTCTTTCATATACTTCACACATCACACTGTTTAATTAGTGTTGGTGGACATGTTTTATTTTTTTACTTGGAGTTTTTATATTTTGGGTTTTATATTTTGGGTAGTTTGTTTGGATCAGATACTCTGGATCAGATACTCTGGCTTTGATGGCTCTTGTTTATGTAAGAGAAGAGTCCCATGTGAACTCGTATAACATCGAGCAGACATGTTTAATTACAGACACAGCTGAAGTTAATGTGACGTAATGGTGTGAAAACAGAGTGAGGAGGAGTAACGTGATTCAGGATTATCTGTGTGTTCAGTTCTGTTTCTTACCGTAGTGACTCTGCGTTCTTCTGGACTCACAGTAAGTGTTTCAGTGGGTGGTAATAAGCTTTTTAAGCCCCCCCCCCCTTTTTTTTTAACAACATTTTAATGAAAATAAAACTAATTTGAGTTGATGTTATTGCTGCATCTATATTTATATAGAAAAACATATCACCCAGTGTCAGGAGCCAAAATAAAGAACAAAGATCTCAACTTTGTCTTCCTGCTTCATATGCTTTTACGGTATACTGTATGTTTGTGGTGTTGATTGATTTAAATTCACAGATGGGGGGAATATGCAGTGAGTGATCTCAAACCCTGAGATTTCAGCTGCATCATGAAACCAGCAGCTTCCACAACAGACTCAGAGCAGCACACTCGGCTGTGGTCACGTGACCCTTGGCTACACTTTACGTGTGGTACACATCTGAGTTGTTCAGATGACCTACAATGCTCTAAAGCTGACTGACAAACTGACTTATACACACACACCCACACAGAGTGAAAGAACTAGTGTAACCAGTTGGTTACTAAATTGAGATACTGTGTGTCAGCACAATATATTTAATTTACACCATGCTGGAAAATGTTGTGCTGCGTTGAAAAAAGCAATTGAATTCATTTTAAAACAAACATACAGTATATGTGCATGTAAGAGATGCTCGTGGGGAGACAAAGGGACTGTGTTGTGTGTTATATTTCCATACATTACTGTTGTATTTTCAGGGGAAAAAGTACCAATGAGCAGCAGAAATTCAGCGCTGTGTATGTGTCTTACACACTGAAAATAAAGTGAGGATGCTTCATTAAAAAAATAAAAGGCAGGAATTATTTATATGACAAATGTCATATAAAGAGCAGTGAATATAAATTCTAATCAGATTTTGGTGTGATCACCATTTGCCTTTAGCACAGGTATGATTACCCTCGAAACCCTTACTCGCCTTACTACTACAACAACTACTAATATTACTACTGCCACCACTAATACTATTACTACTGCTGCAAAAGATGACAATGATAATTGTAATAATAATACATTTTCTTTTGCTTTTGGCTTCTCCCTGTCTAGGGGTTGCCACAGCAGATGATCTGCACACTTGATTTGGCAGAGATTCCTAACACAATCCACCCATTTATTCAGCTTTGGGATCAGCACTAGGAGTACACTGGATACCCCAGCCCTTGACCTGGTGGAGACCCGAACCAGCAACCCTCCATTCCCCTTTCCACTTGGCCATGGGCTGCATAATAATAATCATCATCATCATAATAATCAAATTTAGATATTGGACACAAATGACACATAGAAGGCAAACTAATCAATATTAAATGCGATATGAGAATCAAATAACAGTAATTAAAAAAGTATAAAAGCATTAAAGTAAAAATAAAATTCTGGGATAAAAATAAGAATCTTAACATTACATTTAAAATAAAAACTTAGGACCACAAATATAGATGCCAACTGTAGTGCAGTGAAAGAAAATGTGTACTATTTTAATCGTGAGTCAAATTACCTAAGGACTGTGGATTTATTCTATGTTTTTGGATGATCCCTGTCTGACACATCATCTAATCCCAAGTGATGTTGAGATTAGATGGTCCCTTCTACAGCAAAACGTTTCCCATGAGAAAAGATTCAAAAAGAATTAAAAGGCCCTGCTCTGTGTGACAGAGTGTTACAGTTGATTTTTCATCTATTCAACTGTTTTGTGTTTTTTTTTTAATTGTTTTTTTTTTTTTTTTGCAGCGTCCCGTTTAACCGAATGATCTCCTGATGGAACCTCCTTCATATGAAGAGGCCAATCTCCACCCTCCCACTCTGAGAACAGAAGGATTCAGATCCCCACCTCCCCCCTCCTACTACGCCTCACTCTCATCCCCCTCCACACCACCTCCCACCTATGGAGAAGCAGGTAAAAAGACGTCTCGCTGCTTTCTCTTCCTCTGTATTTTCTCACAGCCCATCAAACACCGAGTAGAAGTCATCCAGACCAAGACACGTGAACCTAGTTTTGGTCCTTAATCTACATAAACTGGGGTTATTCCTCATCAGTGAATTAAGAGTTCTGGAAGTAATGTACAGAATGGATGAATCTGAAAATCATGAATTTTCTTTTAGTGCAGACCAAAGACCAAACAAATAAAATGACCCTTAAGCATACCATGTAGATTGAGCTGAAAAAGCACCTAGACATGACCAGAGCGTAGACATGACCATGTTTTAAATACAGAGGCATCACAGTAGGTGTTTGCACACAGCAGAGGGAGTCAAAAAAAGGAGTATTAATGAGTTAAAACTGAGGAGAAGTAATCAGTCTGTCTGTACCCCTGTGCTGACTACATGATTATTATATGATGAATTTGAAAGAGACTGAAAAGGAAGCTGTTAACTCGCAAATTCACATCCTAAGCCGACTTTTAAAGATTTACATGTGTTACATGTATTTGAATCATCATTACAGGCCCGGTTGGTGTAATGGAATACTTTTTGTGTATATAGTATATGTTAAAAATGTACATTAGTGCCCTTTGCTAATCAAAACTGTTATTGTAGTCCCAATTCAAAACAATGTATAGCACAGTTGGCAAAGTTTCCAGACGACGACAGGAGTTACACTGTTACCATGCACATACACATACATGCACATGCATAACTGTCCCACTATCTGTTTTATTTTGTAAATATTGAGCCTATTTTATTAATTTTAGCGTGAAAGACTGTTTGAGACTGATTGTGTGGTCTAGAGCAGAAATGGGAAATACAACAATAATGGACTGCAAAAACATTATATACATTAAATATCCACCAATAACGCATATGAAAGAGAGAGAAAGTGTTAGTGACATTGGCTGAAACCGTTGCTTCCCCCTCTGGCAGAAAATAATTTAAAGAGGAGTCTTTATTGCATCTTATCCTCTGGTCAAGTAGAGAGGCTTTCTAGGATTGGTAAGGTTTGGCATTTCTGACCCATAGCTGCTCTGTTCAAATAAGCTCAAAATTCATACTACGGCCGACATTATTGGGTGGGTGGTGCAATAGACCAAAAAAAAAAAAAAACATTAACAGGGTTTGGGTCCCACAAATATGAATTTAAAAAGTGAATATACTAGCTGCAACATTGTTATCTTATCAGTGAAGTAATTATATATGGATTAATTATTATTTTCTAAATCTTTGATGACACGTAATTTTTCACATACAGACCTTTTAACTTTAATGTGAATGTGAGTGTTTTTTTTTTCCCACTAGTTAGGATTCAGCCGGATCCATTTCCTGTCCTTTCTGTAAACTCTGTGCCGACTGCCCTGACCTCACCTCCACAAAACCCTGGAAACATAATACATCCACTCACACAAGGTATCAAGACTACATTTGACCTATTTTGCTCTGAACTGAACTATTGAAAATATTTGTCTTACCCTGATATTGTGCACTGTCCTCCCTGTGTCTTTTGTCACATAGTTGGTGCAGTGCCGCGTCTCAACAGCCAACAAACTCAGCCAGCGGTGGTTGTGACGCAGCCGCCGCCTGTCCCTATCTCAGTCACATACCTGAGAGACATTCCTGGTTTGGTGCGCTGCCCACACTGCCACCAAACTGTCACCACACAAGTCACATACCTGCCTGGAAAAGCTGCCTGGTGTATGTGTGTTCTTATATCAGTGATGGGGTGAGACGCACAAATACACAAACATAAGTTCTTCAAGTAAAAGTTCAGCTTTTTCGGGTGTGTGGTTGTCTGACGTACCGATGCATAATCAGGCAACATTGTGACACAAACCTTAACTACTAAGCATTTTAGTATTATTTGTTAACTAGTAATGTTAAAAGTATTGTAACGAGTAGACACATCAGCCCTCACTAGTTAACCAAGCATTCAGAGCCTGATCAAAATAACCTAGTATGACTTGTGGACATGTGTTCTTTTGTCCGTTAACATGGAAGCTGCAATATGCAGCCTCTAGTTAACTAGCTGCAGCTCTTCAGGCCAACCTGTATATTTTATTTTGGACTTGGAAGCCTGTAGGAAACTAAAGAGTTCTGCCCAACTCCTCATTAGCACTTGGTGCAACTAATGTGACTAGATAATAAAATATCAACTATAGTGTGACATTCTGGATTCTACTAGGTCATACTAGTAAATGTTTTCTTTCTCACTTGTTGACTGATAAGGTCAAAGGAGATCTCAGCCGATGTTACTAGTAAAAACTAGTAGTAACATAATTCATGATAATAACAACAATAATAAACCACACACAACTTAATAATGTCACCAGTGAAGCCAAATCCAAACACTGTAATACCAAGCAACACGGAGAGGCATGTGGAGCTGAATTAACATTGTGTGAACTCAGTGGCTTGAATATAATGGACATTTGTTTATATTCAAAAGTTACAGACTCCACTTTTAAGTAGCATCGGTGTCTCAGGCTAAGTCTGTCAAGTCAATACCTCATAGAACCATATTTCAAAAACCCTGAGTGTTGTGTCATTTAATCTAAGCTGTCTTAAATCTGTCACCTCAGGTTGATCTGCGGTTTCTGTCTGATCCCGTTACTGGTACGTGGACTACAAGATGCGTATCACTCCTGCCCACAGTGTGGAAACAATTTGCATGTGTACAAAAGATGACGCTGTCGGGATCTAAAATCCTCCTGTTCTCCTCCCTCCACCCAAAAACACAACATGGATAGCTAGAAATGTAAGCAACTCAGCCTGGAGGCATTTGTGTGACAAAAATATATGTAATTAATAAGAACATACTGGACATATTGTATGGATGGACAGATGAGAAAAGGATTATGCCGCAAGAGATATTTCTGGGGACATTTTGTTCGCAAGAATTAAAACTCTGCACAGCCAATTTTCTCATGAAAAAATAATAATAATAAAAAGAAACACAGGAGGTGAGTATATGACACCAAAAATAATTCAGACTTTATATTATGTAAATTTTACTTTAGGTCAAACTCAGAATAAGTAACGATCAGATTGATACATCTGAAGTCTTTATATATGTTTTAATCAGGACTTTTGACAAAGGTGGATGCAACATACAGTAGCTGTGACTCATAATCAGGCAATGTTTTGTAACATGTGCACAGACATATGAGTGGAATCTTTTTTAGCAACTAATGTAAACATCATAATTTGAATACTTTGCTATTCAGAATAAGGCCAATAGTCACAGGATTGGTCTCCGTGTAAATGTAGCCATTGGTCTTTTTCACCGCTTACCGTTAGTCATGTTTCAGCAGTAAAAGCACTTTCACTGATACCAATATAGACGGCTCTGTGCAATTCTTGTTAGTCAGGACAGGGTGACAGTTAGACAGCATGCACACAGGAAGCTAAAAGGAACTCAGCTATCAGCCATCATTTCTTTTATAGCCGTGCTTTTCAAGTTGTGTCTGCCATTAAAAAGTCTTTTTATAAGATACTATTCACAAGCATTTCTAATATATAATACTAGGGATGCATGATATTGGACATTTTGCCAGTATCTAGTATGCCACCATATTGGGAGTGCTTAGCACTAATCAATACCAATACCGATGTATATATATATATGGATGTCATTTGGTCTATTTTGTAATTAAATATAATAAAACAAAATATTTTGCATATTGACATTGCAGCAGATGTAGATATACATTTTCTTCATTATTCAAAATAAATTTTATTAAAAATAATAGTTGGAGGGGTGCAGCCTATATTGTGTTGGTCATATCCTTGGAACTTGCCAATATTAAATAATACATTTTAAAGACAATTATCGTCCGATACCAATATTGTGTTGATATTATTGTGCATCCCTATATAAATACTGTATACATGGACGGAAATCCCTGTTTATATTCCCTGTTTATATTTGTCTATTTACAAGACAGAATGTGTAGTGATTGGACGTTTTCATTTTCACAATAAAAAATATTCAACATTCATGAAGGATGAAAACTTGACCGATATGAATTCCCTGATATTTGTGTGAAAGTAAACAACACCATTTTATTTATAACCTAAATAAACCTGGTAGAATGTTTAATATGGAGACCAACACTAATGTTTATTTGCTGTTAATAATTTGTTTAAACCAGTACAGTTTGCACATATGTTGTATTATTAAATTGTGGTTTTATTACAAATAAATCATCAGTTGAGAAATACAAAAAAAGTATTTATGGATTTTCAACTTTAAATCCAGTGCTTAAAGCTGGGGTGGGCAGGATTGCTATAAATAAGTTGATCATATGTATAAATCCCATCCCCAGGACATGAAACACTAATATTTTGGGATGAGGGCTCAGTGCAAGGACCAGATGAGCACAGACAGACATGCGTATCATAAGTGACAAATAACCTGACACAATGCTCCTCTGATATTGTGTTTGACTTGTCTTGGGTTTTTTAGGCATAAGCAGTTATTGAAAACGCTGGAATAGTGACTTTGCACTGACATGCACTGTACGTAAAACAGCTCTCACTCTGAACTGCTTTGTGATTGATAAAAGTTTCTGTGACGATTCGTGAGAATCGTAAAAAAAAAAGGAGAACTAAAGGAGAAAAAAAGGCAGGGACTAGAGAATAACACTAAAGGGATTTATTAACATACAAAAACTAAGGAAACCAGTCAATAAAAAACACAAAACGCTGGCCGGCTGGTTAGGCTGAGCTCAGGAAACAACGGGAGTCTAGGGAAAAAAAGGAAACGAGGGATTAGAACGGTTGTAAAGGGCACTACTGCAAAAAAACGAGAAACTAGAACTAGAGTAGATTTGACTGTGATGTGAGTTACCCAACACTGCAAACATGACGCGCTGACAAGGAGGAAGCAGGAAGACCAGGTCTATAAAGGCAGGCCCTGATGAGGAGATTAGGTGCAGCTGTGCAGATCACTCAGCCTGCCCAGCTGTGTTTCCAGCCTCCAAAAAGCACAAGTTAACCACATGACATCAACAGGAAATGCAACAATAAAATACAGGAAGTTGACAACCCCCAGCCAGGAGACCGATCATGACAAGTTTCCCCATCACAAGCCAGAGTTTCCACAAGGCTGGAAACAGGGGTCTTAAATTACTTGATTTATATTGTACTGAATATTCCCTTCCCCACTTTTAATTACTGCACTCTGTAGACAATCTATTTGCTGTTTGAATCTGATTGCATGCTACTATGTTATTTTTTAATGCCTCTCAAAATACTAAATGTGCCTTTGCATAACATTTCATCTTTCACTGCTTTATCTTCCACATGAGGGTCGGTGGTGCCTAATCCCAGCTGACATAAGGCAAAAGGTGGGGTACAGTCTGGACAGGTCAGAGGTCCATCACAGAGACAAACAACCATCCACTGTCACATTCACATCGTGGTCAATTTAAAGTATCCAATTTGCCAAATCTGCATGTTTTCTGAAGTGAACCCAGAGAAACTTTTGAATTTCAAATGTTATGAGGCAAAAAGGACATCTCAACATCTCAATGTTGCTGAGGCTAACTGTGTTAGACAAGGGGCACTAAAATATTAGTGATATTCTTGATATGAGCAACAACCAGCAGCAGCCAATAGCAGCAATACAGCAGGGGACAGATAGGAAAGTTAATCAGCTACTGGTGGGTAGAGTCGGCAGAGAACAAAAAGAATTCACAGCTAACTGCTGAGCAGTCACACACACACACACATCAACTTGTTTTTACATCTTAGGGAGGACACATTACTGACAAGGGAGGTCACAACTGAGTACCTAATCTGTGCCCTTAATGTAACCCTAACCTAAACCCAAAAGGTCAAAATGTCCTCACAAAGATAGGTTTATATGTCTTTTTGGCCCTCACAAAGATATACATACAAGCACACACACACACAGAGAGAGAGAGAGACACACACAAAGACTTAATTGCACATGTCGGACTTTCCTTTCGCCACTCCCTTCATACCTCCTTGTCAAGTTTGTCCCAGTATCCAGGTCATCAGACTGTGGGTGAACCACCATGAAGAGAGTGTTGCTGCTGGGGGCCACGGCCTTCTGTCTGTGTGCGTTTGTCACCGGAGACCCACAGGATGAGCAACGGGAAGAAAAGTCCCTCCCCGAGAAGAATTTTGTTTTACAGATGACAAAAGAAAACTTCAACACATCACTGAGAGAACACAAGCAGCTCCTGGTGTATTTCTGTAAGTAACCCTCACACAGCTTGATCTTGGCTTCAATGTTCACATAGACGCCGATCCCAAACGTACAGTGTGTAAGGCTACATGTCCTTCACCTCACTTTTTCCTCCCAATGTGAAATGTGTTTTCCTCATGTTTCTTTGTGTATTTTCTTTTCAGTCTTTCAGTTCATAGCTTTTTCAGTTTTTAGCTATCTCGCTTTATGAGTGCAATGTCACCGTTGCCATAAAACAAATCACCTCCTGTGAACAGCTTGGGAATGTCACCAGGCGACATAAACTCTAAACAGTTGCTCTATCAAGAAACAAATTTGTGTGTCACTGATAGGCCTAATCAGCATTGTGTGAACTCATTTGGCAATGGTTTGAATGTAATGGACATTTGCTTATATTTACAAGTGACACACTACACCATTAAAAGTCTCACTATAATTGGTTAAGTATTTTGCACATATTTTAAGGCCAAATAACAACCCCATATTATTGCATATTATTTTTTTATACTCTATAATGTGTGGTTTTGTGTATGGGTTTGTAGATGCTCCCTTTTCTGGTGAAGACCATCGTGTGTTAGCAGCTTTTGAAGGCGCTGCTGAAGAGCTTCAAGAATCAGAGGTTAGATTTGCTGTCATTGATGTAACAAAGGAGAAGGACCTGGCCAAAGATCTGAATGCCACAAGTCCCCCAGCTATTAGGTTGTACCTGGTAGGAGATACATACAACCCTGCCCACTGCCCAGGTAAGTGACTGTAAAAGTGACACATTTATAGAGCCATAATTTATCATGTTACTATTACAGAGCTGTAATTACTCATTTATCATTCTCTTATGAAGTGGAAACATTATTAGAGTTCCTGGGCTGTTGCTGTTGGCCTTTATCTAGTTGAAAAATAACAACCTTTTAAGAGAATATGTACAAATTTAAGCTACATGATAGTGAAAGTATTTTGCTTCAAAGTATTTGCATAATTCCTTTAAAATCCACTACTAGTAACAACGTAAATAAGAAATTCCTGTAGATAAATAATTTGTCTCTAAAATGAATAATTAAAATTACTAAAAGTTTCTTTTCTTATTTAATGATCAGCAATATTAATAATGAAAATCAATAATTATGAATAATGTGAAAATAGTTGTGTCATGAGTCTTTTTTTTTGTCCATGAGAAAATCATAAATTAAAAAAAGAATCGAATCTGGCCTAAGATGCAACCAAATCGTCGCATTGCTTTATGTGCTCTGCCATAAGTCATAATTTTAAACCTGGGTAAAAAAAAAGAATTGTTCCAAAATTGTCAAACTGCTCTTTATTAATGCTAAGACAATTGTTTCCCTCTATTGTTTTTAGTTCCTCAGAGTTCAGCATCCATTATTACCTGGCTGAAACGAAGGGTGGGCTCTGTTACTGACATCATCACTGATCTGAGCCTATTAGAGGCCTCAGAGGAGCTGACAGTGGTTGGATTCTTTAAGGTAAAAACTCTGTTGTTTTACTGACCTTTTCCTCTCCCCACTGTTGTGAATTCATCCATGTAACAACTTCTCTCTGTGTGTGTGTGTGTGTAGGAGCTGGAACATGAGTATGTTCAGGTGTTCTATTCTGCAGCCATTGAGCTCCCTGATGTGAACTTTGCTGTGACACAAAACGCTGAAGTTATCAGTAAATATGGTCATGCACATAATGTTGTGCTGCTGCTCAAAAAGGTACCACACATGCACACACACAACCTTAAAAGTTCACATTACATGGCCTTCAAAGTGCTCGTTTTGAATTTGATGGCAGCCACATATCTTAAGAGTTGGAACAGGGTGATGTTTACAATTTTGTAGCATCCATGTTTCTTTTAATTCTTCTGTAAATGTCTAAGTGAGGTGACCAGTTGGTGGTGTTTTAGGAAGGTTAACAACCTTCACAGTTTGTCACCTTCCAAGCTTTGTCGCCTTCCAAGTTCACATTACACAGCTGTCAAAGTTCACATTAACAGTTCAACCACAGAAAGGGGCTGGGATGGAACTTTAAAGGTTGCAGACTTAAAAGGTCAAAAATATTAAAGTTTGTATCCTTCAAAATTCTAGGAGTTTAGTGTCGCCTCATGATAGCAACAAGGCCAACATATCCACGGGTGCACTGATGAACACAAGTGCATTTGATAACTACACAAAGTGGATGGTGGATGTGAACATAACAGCTGCATCATGTAGAACTACTCTCGTGCTGCACTGTGCACCACATTATGCCGGGCCTAAGCTAGAACCCATACTATATTAGACTTTGATCATACTACGGTCTGTGTTTGGAAATGACAAAAATAAGGAAGTGCCTCAGTTTTCTCATTAATTTGCAACCTTTCAAGTTTGCAGCCTTCAAAGGTCCCAGTCTTCCAAGGTTGCAGCCTTAAAAGTTCACATTACATGGCCTTCAAAGTGGTTTCTCAAACAAGTCTCATTTTAAGACCAACACATCAATGGGCACACTGATAAGCATGATTGTATTTGATACGTACAAAACTTACATTGAGGATATGATAGTACACTGATGAATGTAAGTGTAACCTTGTTTGACACCTTCAAAGGTTCCAGCCTTGAAAGGTTCCAGCCTTGAAAGGTTCCAGCCTTGAAAGTTTGTGACCTTCCAAGTTTGCAAACTTCAAAGTTTGCAGCCATAAAAGTTCACATTACATGGCCTTCCAAGTGATCTCATGTAAATGTCTGGGAACCATACTTTGATGACAGCAATACATCTCAAAATACTTGGAACAGGATGATATTTACTATTTTGTAGCATCCCCTTCTTTTAAGAACTGTCCATAAATACAATTTTGTATTTTAAATTTAAGTGAATGCAATAAGCTTCCATAGGTCATTTAAATAATTTTAGCATGATTTAAATTATGATTAACAGGGGTGAATGTGTAATGGCGCCGAGGTCCACTGACAAGTGACAAGTATTTTATGAAGAGGATTCTGTTCTTTCTTTCTTTTTCTTCATGACTGTTAACTTCAGTATGTGTGTGTGTTACAGTCTAAGCTCATCCAGGCTTATACAATGATGCCTCAGACATCTAAAGAGGAGCTAATCATCTTTATCACCATCTACCAGATGGATCCAGTCACTGAATACACTGGAGAGGTAGAGAATTATACTGTTTTTTACACACCCACATAAATTGTGACTGCTCTCCTGAAAAATAACAGTTAAGGTTTTTATTATTTATTGTGTATAAATGGGTATTGTTTACTATTTTATGTTGTCTATATTAAGCGGGATTTCTATTTATATGTTGGATGCATATTTTCTCATTTATGAAATAAAAGCTTTACTTGGTACTCAAAAGATTCGTAGGCATCAATGGCTGTGTAATGTTGCTTGTATTTGTTGTGACAGACAAACATAACAAATGTACAGTGGGTCCTGGGACACTCACAGCTTCAGTATTTCCACCCTCAGTTGGCCGTGGAGGGAAAGCAAGTCCTGAACCTAAACTTTTCAACTTGTCACAATAAGCCTACTGTTTTTTGTTAAACATATGCATAATTTTTAAATTCATGAAATTAAAATTAATCATGCATTTATGTTTACATTTTCCTGATGTACTTGATCACTAGTTTCAGGTATTTTTCAATAGAACATGATGTCAAATATATAAATGATGTTCCTATTTAGAAGAAAGTAGATGATATACAGTATGTACTGTATAAGTGGGCACTAGTGTGATTGACAGGTATCAATATCCAATAGGATCCAATAGGAGCCTGGTTGCCGATGACACCTCGGAACTTCTGATTGCATAACATTAACACAGGACTGGCCAAATTTAAAGTTCTAATTCTTGTAGGTGACATTCTTGTATGTTGATTTCATAACAGAAAAAAACATTATATCACAACACTTTTTAAATTTTATTTATATTGGACATTGGCCCTGGATGATGTAGCATTGTATGAGTTTAAGAAACTTTAGAGCTGGTTGAAGAAACCCCTCTTGGATCAGTTTTTAATAAAGGAGAGCACAATAGTCTATAAGATGGAAGCATTTCTAGTGATAAAGAAAGAAGTATTTATGAAAGCTCTCCATGCTTGGTAATGGTTCTGCTAACAGTTTTCAGTGACATAGTCACTGATTTCAGTTTATTTTTCTGGGCTTGGGTAGCTCTTCCAGACATCTGATGATGCCAAATGTCAGAACAATTTTGAAAAAAGCACAATAAAGCATGTGAAGCACTTCAAATGTATATTAAAAGATAACAGTTTCCTTTAAAAATACATTCTTTGTTGTGCGTTAGTGTGTTGGCAGTCAGTGTGCTTTACATGTAAAGTCTATGGTGTATACTGACATGAGGGTTTTCTAACCTCTTGCAGACAGCTGCTCGGATCCTCTCCTCACCTGTGTCCAACCATGCACTCCTGTTTATTAAAAAATCTTCTGTAGACTTTGAGGAAATTCATTCTGCCTTTAACAGAGTTGCACTGGCATTCAGGCTGAAGGTACACACGCACACACACACACACACACACACACACACATAGAAACAGTGCCCAGTAACACCACATGCAAACTTCATCTGTGTATCTATGTATTCAGATTTTGTTTGTGTTGGTGAATGTGGATGAGTCTCGCAATGGACGGCTGATGGAGTACTTCCAAGTACGAGATGTTGAGGCCCCTCTCATTCGTTTGGTCAACATGACAGACCATGTGACCTATCACCTGCCCTCTGACACCCTGGACGAAGAGACCATAAAAAAATTCTGTCAGTCCTACTTAGATGGCAAAGCTAAGGTCAATTTTTCCTGTGTTATAACCCAACAAAGATTGCAAGTTGCCCTGAATTATTCACTGTATGTCTCTTTATGTACATTTATTCTACAGCCTAAGATGAGGAGTGAGCCAATACCTGAGGGATGGGACAAAAACCTGGTGAAAGAGTTGGTGGGAATGACTCTGGAGAAAGTTGTCTTAAACCCCAACAAGACCGTTTTTGTCCTTTTCTGTATGTTAACACCCTTTACCCTTTTCACCTACTGTCTGTCTAATAAGTATGGATTTGGTGATTTAGGATGACTGACCTTAATTAAACTCAATGTCCAACTTTCATTTTAAATGTTGTTTCAATATCATTTTAACCACATGGGTCATTTTGGTATTAACCCTCAAATACAACCTATATAAGTGTTTTAATGCACCGAGCGGTAGGAGAGATACAACACTGGTATTTTTCAATTCAACTAGGCACAAGTATTAGTGAGGTTAGGCTTAGGGCCCACAGAAGGGGTGAGGTTAGGGTTAGGCTAAAAAAAGAGCCTGTGGCAGCTCATGGCACATCCACCACTCACACCATGCCCTCTTTATAACCCAACCCTAATCCTAACTGTGGAGGTGCATGGTCTGAGTGAGGGGTGTGACGTGAGTGGCAATATTCTTTTTTTTTTATCAATACACCTCCCTCAAGCATGAAAACTTTAATGCAATATTTTTAAAAGTTACACATTTTCTGCAAACACACCAGTTGTTGCAATGTGTGGCTTATTGCCAGCATGTACTGATCCCATGTGACAGCCTTTTTAACATTGTACTCACTATGTGGACTTCTCTCAGATCTGCCCTACAGTCAGGAGTCCCGCTCTCTGTTCCCACTGTGGGAGAAACTTGCCGAGGCTTTGAAGGAGCAAGAGGACGTGGTCATCGCTCGCATCGATGCATCAGCTAATGACATCTGTATGTGGATGCGCAGACCCTACCCATCACTCTGCCTGTTTCTTGCTCTTCATTCTGAAAGGGTATGACGCACATCTTTCAGCAGGAATAAAATCCAGATACTTTAAATAGAAACAAAAACATCATATATTACATAAATCTATGTGTTGGGTATATACTGTAACACCGAAACTGGCAACCTGGTGATCTGTCAGTGCTGTTGATGCATGTTTTCCCATCAGATGGTTGTTTACACTGGGAAAAGGAACCTGAAGGACCTGCTTAATTTTATAGAAGAAGAGATGGAAAAAGCCAAAAAGGAAAGAGCAAAGGTAAATTCTCCTTCTCTCCAATGTATGGGTTTGTGCTTTTGCGTGTGTCTGAGTTGTAATGAGCTATATGCTTCCTTTTTTGCTGTTTTATAAATAAACCCTTGTTTTTTTGTCTCCAGGAGGATGAAGAAATCATGAAGTACATGGCCTTCAAAGCTGAGAAGACAAAATATGCTAACAAAACCAAAGATGAGCTTTAGTACAAAACAAAGACGATAAAGGGTTGTGTATATATCTTTGGTAGGACAAAAAGAAAAAAAAAACATGAGAAGTGAGGACATTCTGATTGATTCTCACCACTTTAAATTGTTTTCTCAGGGTTTAGACTTGGTTTTAGGGTTAGAGTTAAGGTTAATATAAAAAATAAGGAATGCATAATGTTAGTCTTCAGAACGCTGTACAAGATTGTGTGAGCGTGTGTAATAGAAACATTGAAATTGTTTTATTTACTAAACTGTTGCAAACCTCTTTGCTGATGTTGGTGATGGTTACAAATCCATTCATTATTTAACATCAGTGAGTTTTTGTCTTTGTCATGTTGATGTTACAAAGTTCAAGCAAATGCCGCTATATCATTGCTATATTGTGTGATGCTTTGTTCAGTATCTTGGTCATGGTTCTTTAGCGCTTGCATAAAAACCAACTGTCCAGAACTTTATCAAAAAATTACTGATGTTCTCTTTTTTACATTAAGAATTGAATAGTGACCAGTGTTACATGATGACCTCAAAAGGTCATAAATATAAATAATGGCCCATGCAGGTCATCAGTGTGTTTAGTTTGTAGCTCAACGCAAGAGTTATATAGGGTAACTGACCCAATATGAATGCTTGGGCTATTTCTTATAATAATATTCCATATAGACCTGCTTTTTTATTTATTTTACTAAGAAGTGACTTTGAGACCTATAGTCTACTACTACAATCACAAAACATCAAGCTTCACTTGTGATGAAAACAGATGCCACAAAATATCAAATCAACAAAGTACCATTTAAAGTAGCTTTTTTCAACAGTAATAAAAATGCTACAGATATAGTGCAATAGCAATAATATGGCTGATACCATTATCACAACATTGCAATAGGATATGCATTTGTCTTTACAATTTCGCAAATATATGTAAAATCACACAGACTTTGCAGATTCATTTAAAAGATTTTGTGTCGTACATATGGAAAATAATAATAAATCAAAAGTAAAATCTCAACTAAATGCTCTACAAAGCTATAGACATTAAAATTAAATGTATTGTCGTTACTATGGTCTGGTGGTTAGAGTGGTCTTCTCTGGAGTGGAACAGTTCAAACCCCAGCTGCATCAAATGCTACTTAGCCACACTGCTTTCTCAAAGATGACCAAGCATCCTATTCAGGTGTAGGAATTAGTCTGAGCTACTATGGAGCTCAGACTATTTCCTACACCTCTTCCTGCTATGGAGAAAAGCTCTAGCCTGATCCTGCTCCTTAATTGAGTGTGTGACCTTGTCACAGGTCTGGCACCAGGATGAAGTGACCAAGGAGGCTTTTAAGGAGGCTTTTATGACTCAAGTGAAACTAAATCAGACAATAGCCAATATCTAACGACCCTTTGACGACTTAACGACTCATCTAACCTTTTACTCACAGCCCCTTCCTGTCCAAACCACTCCCCATGGACCAAGAACCTGACAGAGTTTATAAGTCCCAGACTCTCCACCAGTCAAACAGAACTGAAGAAGCCTCTTGGATGAGAGGCGAAACGTCTTCAAGAAATCCAACTAAGTCCAGTTGCCTTTGTTTACTACATTTTTTAATAATAATAATAATAATAATAATAATAATAATAATAGCAATAATAAATAAGATTAATAAATTAAAAAAATAAAAGTACGTTTCAGCATCTTAGGTGGGAAACATCCACATGAGCAAAATAAAATAAATATCAAAACAAAAAGGTATTTCTATTAAAATGTAAAAACCATAATGACTTGAGAATCCGCGGCGCCGCCGCAGCTCTGCTCTCGGTGACGCGCAGTGACTTCACAAAGGAGGAAGGCTGGAGGAGGATGAGGAGGAGGAGGAGGACGCCGCCGCTGCGCGCAGCTCTCTCACCGTCTCCTCTCCTTCTCTCAGCGGGCTTCAGGCTACACTAACCCCCCGGGCGGGATGGAGACAGCGGGCGCGTACGGCGCCAGGAAAGCCGGGAGCATCGCATTTGATCCGGTCGCTTTCTTAACACACCCCCGGACCATCCTCAGACTCCTGTCGTGGGTAAGAAAACCTCTGCAATGTGTCGATTATTATATGGATGGGCCTGCGTCTAACCCCCACCCCCCCTCTGTGTGTGTGTGTGTGTGTGTCTTATCCATTCACCACTGATGGCTGATGGAAATAATCATAATTTTAAACATAGTTTTTTGTGTGATTTTATTTCAGCATCGATTTGCCGATTGTTCCAGCAAACGCATCATTTCAGTGCTGCAGCCTCTGGTCCAGGATCATAATGACTCTGATGCCATATGTTTATCTCTGGGTCCTCTTTGTGTCTAGACTGTGCTAATGTGCTTAAATGCTGTCCAGCCCATCTCTGTTGTCTCTGTGGTGCGATGCCGTGCAGCTGTGAGTCACCATGCAGCCTTTAGTGTGCACACTTTGGGGTTTCAAGGAGATACAAAGCGCATGTCAAGCTTCTCTCCCAGTGTTTCACAGTTAAGTCCAGTTAAAATTGGTTTGTCAGAAGCAATTTGCCGTTCCTAAGTGGGGGAAAAAAATGCACAGCCTGACAATAGGCATGTGCAGTGAAAACAAAATAGTCACAACAAAGTATTCAGGAGAGGAAAAAGCAGAGGAAAAAGTAAAAATGTGCTTGTTTTGTTCTGTTTAGGGCCGATAATGATTATGTTCATGATCAACTTACTGTATCTGAATTTTTTTCTCAAGTTGGCAATTAATGTAATATGGGATTAGCAGTTGATTAAAACACTGCATATTATGCGGGGGGGAAAAAAAAGAGTGCTGTCAGTTGATTTAAAAAATTGACTACTTGCATGATTTTCATTTTACTAATAAAACATGTTGATGTTTAAATGTAAAATCAAAGAATTAATGTATGACTAACACAAAGGAGGCAAATTTTAATTTATAAATTTAAACTTAGACTCTTTGTTAACTACAAAAACAATTACTATTAACGGCACTATTAACAGAAAAACAAAACCTAGGACAAGTTAAACAGCCATCAAAACCATTAAAAGTCTTTTTGAGCAATAATTTCTTGTGTGTCCTTATATTATTATGGTGCTGTTCTACTCTTTTAATCAGTTAGTGCTAATGACTGCAAGTAATTGTCATTATTCACAGACGTCCAGTGTCAACGCCTTGTGCTTGCTCAAGCATCTTCTTCATGTGCATGTGACACTATAGTTCCCCATGAGACAAGAGTTCTCTCAGTACAACATGAAGCTGCTACAGGAAGTAAACAAACAAATGTTTTTATGTATATTTTCATATCTAGGAGACAGTTCCCGTGTGTGTGACATCATGTATGAGGAATGTCAGGCATTTACACAGCAGTGTGACTTCATTCTCTCTTACCTGTCAGATAATAAACCAGCCCATGTGTCTCTTCCCGCAGGTTTTCTCCATTGTGGTGTTCAGTTGCATCGTGAACGAGGGCTACATCAACATCGGCAGCGAGCGTTTGCTCTGCGTCTTCAACAACAACGCTGACGCCTGTAACTACGGCATCACCATTGGTGTGGCCTGTTTCCTTGGCAGCATCTGCTTCCTGATTCTGGACGCTTACTTCCCGTCCATCAGCAACATCAGGGACAGAAGACGTGCCGTCCTGCTGGACCTCGTCTTCTCTGGTAACATGCACTGTTTAAAGATTTAAAATTGAAATATTCCGTTATGAAAGCATTAAAAGCTCAGTAAAAGGAAAAACCCACTAACAGTTCACATGTCTCCGGAGAAAGGACAGAAACCACTCATGTCAGAACAATCAATATGAGGCAATGACTGGCAGCCTGTTAACTTAACTTAAAAACTGGAGGAAACATTCATAACTGAAACAACCCAAAAACACAAAAGTGGCAACATGAACATTTGGCCTTCACCTTTGCTGCTCATTGTCCTGTAATTATTTTAATAAGTTATGTTAACTTTTATTCAATAATGAATCGGACCAAGTGTGAGCCCTTTATTCTTTGTCCATAAGGTTGTGTTTTTGAGTGACATGTCTCAACATTATGTGGATAATTCCCGGTGAAGTTAAGCAGACAGTGGCATAAATGTTAACTCCAGGATGAAGTAAAAGAAACTTGTTGATCATTAATTTGCCATCTCTACCCATCAATGCATTATTTCATGGGTCAAAACCTTAAAGCTGTGATGTGTAACTTTTGTCAGTGGCCCTCCTTTCCGTCAGTCATGATGTGAAACGCATCACTCTGTGTCTCCACAGACACTAAAACAAAACAAGGCTTCACTGAGAAGTGTACGGAATGTAACAAATATTTGTTCATATTGAAAAGTTACACACCACAGCTTTGAGTTTGCAACCACATAACTGCAAACGTAAAAAGATTCTCATTAGCCTCAGCTCTACTTTCTGTGTAGCATATGTTTAGAATTTAGCTCGAATTAATTCTCACAAAAACCTGAAAATTCTATTAATGGTCATGTCTCCATAAAATGAACGTCTTCTTCCACAACTTTTATAGCAGCTGGATGATCCAGCTAAACAGCAGGTAGCACTAATTCTTCAGTTGCAGAAGATAAGGCATAGTTAAGTTTGCAGAAATTAAACTTTAAAAAGTGAAAAAAGGGCAGGTGGAAAATGGAAAATGATTCATGTTTGTTGTTTTTTTTTCCATTAATTAATTACAAGTTCCATAGTGCTCCACAAATTCCTGGAATATTTCATATCTTAAGTGGGTGTTTACATGCCACATCTCAGCAGATCCTTTTTATTATCCAAATCTGTTTCTGTAGCACTTTGTCACATTTTTATCATGATTATAAATAGTCGCTTAAACTAAGGGAAAAAAGGACCGGAAACGGAGACTGAATAAAAAGGAAAAAACAGTCTTTTAATGATAACTATAACAAAAGTAGAACCAGTCCACCAGGCATACTAGGAAAAAGGAACAAAAAATGACCATTAGGAAAAAAGGTAAACGTAATCAAAGAAACAACTACAGAACGCAGTTCAAGCACTAAAGGCAGAGAGACTGAACTGAGAAGATGCACTGACGAGGAGGAACAGAAAATCCGGGTTTAAATAAGGCAGGCACTGATTGGGGATGAGGAGCAGCTGTGCTGATTAGAGTCCCGCCTCACCTGTCACCCAGACTCCTAAAACAAAGACAAAGCCATTCTCCCAGGAAGTAACACAAGCACACAAGAATAAAACAGGAAGTAAGAGCAAACAACACAGGAGCAACCCAGACCAGACATGACAATTTTGTCTTTAAGATAGTTGGTCCATCTTTTGTTGATCGACCAAACTTTCAACTTTAGCCAAGCATGTGCACAAAGAAAATAAATACTCAAGTAATGTATTAAAACTTTTGTTCTGTACAAAATTATATGCTTTACCTGTTACAACCTATAGCTCGATTTAAGCCCATCTTCATCTCTCCTGCAGGCTTATCCTGTTTCCTTTGGTTTGTTGGTTTCTGTTTTCTGGCCAATCAGTGGCAGGCGACTTCTCCAGATGAGCTGCCATTGGCCCAGGGCTCCGATGCTGCCAGAGCCACAATTGCTTTCTGCTTCTTCTCCATCCTCACCTGGGTCTGTATGTTTATACCTGTGTGTACACCTGTTGTCTGTGCGTGAACATTTGTGTCTCTGTGTTTACATCATCATCATCATCATCATCATCGTATTTGTGTATGTGACCAGCAGTGTGTATGTTATTTTCAGGGTTATCAGTGTCTGGTGGCAATGGACACATATAAGAGCATTCCGTTCATGGAGGACAGGCAGAGGCTGCTGTCTAGGACCCCTCCTACTCTCTCTTTAGTTTAACACACACACTCACACACCCTGAATCCCACCTGTGTTATTTTGGTCGCTGGAGTGTTAGATTTGGTGCCATTTTACAAAATCTGTTGGCAGATTTAAAGTAAGGTGTGGGCGATATCACTGAAGTAAATACCTTCGCTCTCAAAGTGATATATCTTTTTTTTTTTTTTTTGAAGTGTGGATGTATGAGAGATACTAACACATAGTCAGTGCTGATGTCACCATGTGCCAGGAACCAGCCTGAGACACACTTGTTGGAAAACAAATATTTGCCACTTGACCTAAGAGAACATACACCTGCTTACAATATCTTGAGAATATGTTCATCCTCATTTTAAACAGCTTTTTCCGACTGAAATCTGTGTTGCTTTCTAAACCGTTCACTTTCCAAACCAAAGTTCTTAGAGATAATCGGTGATTTTACATCACAGCACACAGGAGTTACTGATCTACTGATGCCTCTCATTAGTAAGTTCAAATGTGTTGTTTTGCGATTTCAGTGAATGAAAGCGTTTGTTCAGATTTACCAGACTAACAAAAACGTATCAAAAGAGGCAGCAGTGGATCAACAGCTCACGTGTCGCCACGAGCTAAAAACACTGAATTTCTTGAAGAAGTTTGGTGCAGGACAGTGAGTGAGTAGAAAACAGTTTCAGGCAGAAACAGCTGCCTGACAGTGAGATCAAGTGTCAGACATTTACTTAAGATATCATAGACACGAGCATGGATTCTATAAGTTGATCTTTATATTGATCGTTTAATATATTACACTCTATTGGGAATTTCTTTCCCTCATTTATGCAAATCAACTTTTTCCACACCACTGGGTTGAAATAAATGGAAAACTTCATTTTCAGTGGTTCTTTACTATTAGTCTGTAGTAAAAATGTTTAAGCAGCGAGTATGTGTTTTTAGTGCAAACAAACTAGTGTGTGACTAACAGCCTCTGCTAATGCCTGTGTATTTGTGTGTGTAACAGGCTGTACTGACGCTGAGTGCACTGCGACGCTTCCTAACCGGTAGCAACACAAACTTGTTCACTTGGCAACAGCTGGACCCAGCCCCAAGCAATGCTCGGGCCACACCATATCCCATCACCAACGGTGCTACCATAGTAACCACCAGCCCCTATCAAGCCCCGCCCTTCACTGAAACCCTGGATCCCCAGAAACTCACACAGCAGAGACCCATGGCTCCAGCTTTTTAGAGACAGACACATGGACAGCGAGAATGAGGTGTGAGTCGGACAACACCGCAAGGACAACTTCCTGCCTTGCTGTTCAGTGGCTTTTCATCCTTTTGTGGGCAGATCGTTGGGGGTCGTGTGATGTATGATCTATATTCACCATGACAACTGCTGGCTCAGCTTAGATGGTTGTAACTCGCTGTGTCAAAAAACACTGTCTTATGTTCTCGCGCACACAGGAAAAGACGCATGCTAAC
This sequence comes from Brachirus orientalis, assembly GCA_016785285.1. Classification (NCBI taxonomy): domain Eukaryota; kingdom Metazoa; phylum Chordata; class Actinopteri; order Pleuronectiformes; family Soleidae; genus Brachirus; species Brachirus orientalis. The sequence goes on from JAFBJR010000175.1 coordinate 6,704,812, forward strand.
ACGGCTAAACTCACTCACATCTGGAAACAAACGGACATGTACTACATGCACTACAGAGACACGTATACATGTATACCTGGAAGGACAAACATGCACGCACACACACACACACAGGTTGGCACAACTATTATTCTTAGGATGTTTGGCTTTCATTCATTTGGACAGCCTACACAAAGCGTTCTTCTCTAGGACCAGATTTTGGGTTACACAAGGACTACTGGTCCTGACAAAATCAGCATTTATCCCAGAAAATGTCCTAAAGAGGTAACAAATGCAAGTACACACACTCACACACACACACCTTGACTGCATGTCCATATGTTGAAGTGCAGATTAACATAGATGTACATCAGTGTCGATGCTCCACCTGCCTTGTTAAACGATACTCGGTGATGCAGATAGGACAGCGAAACCATTTATTTGTTCTCTGTTTGTTCTCAGTCCTTCTTACCAATCACAAGCTGCCCTTGCAGTCTTGTGGCCACCCATTGGCTGAACCTGACATACTTTTTGACCAATAGATTGAGAGCAGCCTTGCTGAAACTGGTACATTTTTTTGGCAAGGAAATAAAGTTAGAACAGCTTAATGCATTCTGAACGCTCCAGTGTTTCGGTGTGAAATATTCATGTGATTAAATATTTTATTGTGATATGCTGAAGTGGTATAATGAAATCTGAAGAATAAAGTCTACCCACCACAATGGCCACTGTCACTGCTGAGTCTGCCTTTGTACACATCATCATCTCTGAATCATTTCCTCTTTGAAATGTGAGAAATCAGTTTTAGTATAATTATGTATTGCGACTAAAATCCAAGGATGTGTTAGGCACATTAATCAACATCAGCTGGAAGACTATAATTAGATAGAGTGCTTGAGTTATGTTGAATTGATTAGCAGCAGCAGGCAGCAGCTGTGTGTTAGCTTTATTTTTAGATGAAGCAGCTCATGTAGAAGGACTGCAGCCACTCCTACATTAAAAACAAATCTCTATAGATAAGGGGAAAGGACAGATTTAGAAGCAAGGTTATGGAGTCAAATGAAAGTCAGAAAAGAAATGGTTTTATTCCAGCACAGTCCAATCATGTTGTTCCAGGTGAGTTCACTGTATAGCCATTCCTACTTCCAAGAATCTACTAAACATTATATACGGTATATTATTTGCATCATCCATCCTCATGACCCACAGATGAAATGACATTCGAGTTCTCGTATCATCACCTCTGTGTTAATAAAATATAGTGTCAGCCTTTTACTACAAAGTTCAAACACACCATTACGTCACCGGAATAAGCCCTTTCTATTCATCTGCTCCAAACCCATTCATCAGTGTAATCTCTGCAAACATTCGGCAACAAGCGTGGGCCAGCTCAGGTTTTGACAGCAGGGGGCAACCTAACCCTGCAGCCCTCCGGTCACATGCCTCACACTCACCTGTGTCTGAACTAACTCTACCCTGAGAATACTAAGACGAGGCAAAGCAAAGGAGAGGGGAGAGCGAAAACTAAGCTGCCTGAACATTCGAATGGGTAAGATCAGAAAAAAAGCGAGGTAGAGACGACTAAAGCCCAGGTCACACTACAGGAGGTTCTAACAGCAGCTTGACTTTTCTGACTCTTCAGGGCTGAGTGGATTCAGACGTGGGAGGAAAATCCCGGGAAAATAAACAATATCGAGGTTTTCTCAGACTGTGAACTCACATTGATCAAGCAACATCCAGGGGCATTTAGAAGACCAGTCATCTAACAGCTATAAAGTCTAGCTTGTTTAAATGTAAGATTCTCATTTTGCTTTACTTTTCATAAGCTGTTGTGTTTTGAAGTACTGCATCGTATAAAATGGTAATTGCACAAATCCGTTTAAGTATGCAATTACAAATGTAGCTATTTCGTATAAAAGGCTTTTTATTGAACTTTATATTTAAAAAGTTTTGTAAACATACACTGTAAGTTCTGCGCCACAGATGAAAAAAAAGTGACACTAACTTGCAGAAAACTGGAAAATTAGACAATTTCTATGCAACAAATTTAATTCTGCACATAGATGTAGCACAAGTGATTATTCAAATAATTAAAATTTAATAAATGTTTCTTTAATATTAATTGATGAAATATTAAGTTAGTATCTAAGCATGATGATTTGTGAAATCACTTCTAGGAAATTGTGGGGGATAATATTTACCTCAGCCAATGAGGTTATGTTTTCCCCCGTGTTGGGTTGTCTGTAAGTCTGTCTGTCTGTTTGTGTGTCTGTTAGAAAAATAACTCAAAAAGTTATGGAAAACTTTCAGGAAAGGTGTGTAATGGGACAAGGAACAGGTGATCTAAAGGAATGTTTTTATCATTATCTGAGGAAGCACTCGCTGCAAAGCCTGATCACGTGACAAGCACTACATTCATTTATGTTCACATCCTGCCACCATGGTACTGCAATTCATTCTCCGCCAAGGAGGTTATGTTTTTGCCAGTCTGTTAGCAAAATTAAAAAGTTATGGATGGATTTTGAGGAAAGATGTGTAATGGGACAAGGAACATAAGGTTAGATTTTGGTGGTGATCTGGATCGAGGAATTTTTTTGAAGGACTCTTTATCATTGTTTGGCAGAGGTCTGCGCTCTCCGAGTACTTCTAGCTTTTTTGTAAAGATGTCAAACTGTGTTTTATAGACTTGGACAGTTAATTCATAAATAAAAATTATACATTTTAGATTAAAAGTGAAAGTGTTTTTGGCATTATTGATGAAGTACAGTGTTCTAAATTAGTTCTAAGAGCAACACATCTGCATCACCTCTTTGCTTCTTCTGCATATTCTGTATCATGAGAGACTTGTACTACAACTACTCTGTATACAGTCCCTTTAGTGTAATAATTTTTACTCCAGAACCTGCAACAACTGCCTATGTTGCAAATAAACCTACAAAGGAACAAGTCTAAAAGAGAGTCCAACCATAAACAGAAGAAAACGTGCTTTGTCATTTGTCAACATTTCCAGATGAGTAGATGTGTAATTTAATGGATACTACACCTCATGTGATTTTTGTCCTGTACTCTGACCTAAGCTTGAGATACAAGGTACATATGAGAGTAAAAGAAGAAGGAGGAGTGCAAGCAAGCAAGGGCTGGGTTAGTGTCAGGGTAAATATAGCTGGAGAGAGACTACTATGTCTGAACTAAAGCTATAGGACTATGATAGAAGCAAAGGAAACATCTTGTGTGCATCTTGTGTGCAAATCACACAAAGATGTAAAAGTCTGGATCACATACATACTCATACATACACGTTCTGATTTACTCTCAAACACCCTTTATAATCTTGTGATTAGACAGGGCGAGTTGACGGGCATGGCCTGAAACAAGAAACTGGTATCCTTCCTGTTTTTAAATGTGACTCTTGCCCCTCTCATGCGTTCCAGCAGCACATTTATCTCCCCCACATTGAGAGAATGAAATAATCCACCCACAGTCCACTGGTTGTATTCACTCGTCCACTGAGCTTCCCTCAGGCTGATTAACAGAGAGGCTTGTGGCATCAAACGACAAAGTCCGTCTTCTCAGGTCAACACTGCCGTCCATCAGCTGGGTTGACATAGTGACTGGCTCTTCCCCTGGTGGCGGACTCATCCTCTGCTTCCTATTCCTGCTGCCCGACACGGGGGACACTGACTGACTGAGGCGGCTCCTGTGCTCCCCAGGGCTTGGGGTAAGGTGTCTGGTTTTGTGTGACGAGCTGGGAGAAGGTTGTGTGCGTGAGTGAGTGTGAACAGAACTGTTAATACGACTGACTTCCTCATCAGCATCATCCAACTGATGCCCAGAGTCACAGCTCCCCTCTGCTCTGGAGCTACGGAGGGGAGCTGAAAGGGTGAACTCACTACTAGATGCCTGCAAGGTGGACAGGCTCTGCATCCTTTTCTCACTGTCTGTTTCTGGCCGTGAGCCACACATGACCTGCTCAGGTTCATGATCCTGTTCGGTGGTTTCGCTGTGGCTCCGGCTGTGACTCCTGCATGAGATGACCCTCTGTGGCTGTGTATATTTCAGTGTGTGCACACTGGACGATCGCTGACGTGGTGGCGTGGAAGTGGCGGAGGGCACAGTTTGGTGAGGCTCGGCCAGATCATCAGCTGAGCTGGTCTGATCCAAAGAGTCAGAGTGCACAGCCTCCTGCAGACACAACACAGCCCCATTAGTCATTACACCCCAATGAAGAGAAGAGAAGAGAAGAGAAGAGAAGAGAAGAGAAGAGAAGAGAAGAGAAGAGAAGAGAAGAGAAGAGAAGAGAAGAGAAGAGAAGAGAAGAGGATATGACATACCTGTCTCCGTAACTGTCGGCTCGTGGTGTGGAAAGATGCTGGTCTCTTCAGGACTAAACTATCTGGGATATAGGAGGGACTCAACTTGTTTCTGTCTAAACTGTCCTGAGGACTGAGCCAGTGAGATGGACGTCTGCTGGCACTGTGAGTGGGACTCAGTCTGGGTGAGGGATGTCTGTCTATACTGTGGCTGGACATGAGTCTAGGTCTCTCTATGTGATGTTCATGATTCAACCTATACCCATCTATACTGTGAGCAGAGCTGAGTCTGTGTCTGTTTATCCGATGGGCAGGGCTGAACCTGTAGCCATCTATACTATGAGCAGAGTTTAGTCTGTGCCTGTTTATCCGATGGGCAGGACTGAACCTGTATCCCTCTATACTGTCAGCTGGACTGAGTCTGTGTGGGGGGTATCTGTCAATGCTCAAAGAGGTGAGGCAGATCATTGGCCTTGAGCTGCATCCAGACCCCAGCGAAGCATGGCTTATGATGGGCAGAGCTCCTGGGACCTGCAGCAAGGAGCCACCTCCACTGGAGCCCAGAGATGACATGGAGCCTGCAGAGAAAAATCACATAATACAGGGTATGTCTAAAGTGTGCTTATACATACTTACATACTGTATGTGGGTTTTAATCAACTACATGTTTTTTCAAATTGTGTTAAGAGACCCATTTTTAAAACTACACAATGGAAGTTTAAGGGACTTGCGATATGAAATTATACTCCCATTTTAGTGTTATATCAACTTAAGAAAAGCCATTAAATTATAAATTCAACACCAAGATACATTGTATCATTGCTCAGTGAATCAATATATCAATTTTATATTTTGAATGAAGACCGCATAACAACTACAAAAAGAAAAAGAAAATTTGCAAATAAATACGCAGTATTTCTAAATCTAATTATGCCTCTACATACAAACATTTGTTCTATTTCAGCAAATTTACACACGGTGAATTTACACACAGTTCCATCTCAAAATTAGATAATAAATCGACAAACAGCTAAAGGGGAGTACAAATATTTAAGAAACGAAAGAAGGTGAAATGTTTCAAGTAGTAGCATATATTGAGAGAATGGGACATCCAATTCTGGTGAGCATCAAGTGAGCTGCTTTCCTGAGAGCCCCAATCAATCTCCTATACACCTTCATTTGAGCCCGCTAAAGATGCTGTAGAAATTAAAGGTACAAGATGCAAAACAGATCTGTTCTGGCCGACTGTCAGCTGGAGCAAACAGAACAAGCATCTGAGCAGTCAAGACATTATGGAGGCAATAACGGGCTTAAAAACATTGTCTGGCCAAAAGTTTGATGCCACTGCCAAGACCTTCCACGACCATCATGGCAAACAAGCACAAATGAGAGCCACGGGCATGCTACTCTGAGGTAGCCACACAGGAGAAAAGCTGTCATCTGTAGGTTCAGTCCAGATAAAACAACATAAGAACAATTAGCTGCCAACTTTGCGGTTGGGAGCCGATGAACTTCTAATCGCCTAAAATCTTGTCCGGCAGTTGAAAAAAATCGACTGTTCAGTAGTTCCAAGCGAATTGAGCTTATCTCAATATTCCATCAGGATGTTGCAATAAAAGTTGATGATAAGATGATACCGCACACAATTTCAAAATAATCTCTCGATAGAGAATGTAATAGAAAAAGCAATGCTGCTTTCACAATTCCTGCATAATCTCTAAATTGTCTGTAACTGCTGCTTTGGTTTATTTGTTCAACTTATTCTTATTCATTAGGGACCATCAAACTGTCCAGCGGACAAAAGATGAAAGTTTGCTTTTGGCTGCAACCTTGTATATGTACATCTTTCGTATTCATTTTCTGTATATACACTGTCCCTTTCTTAAATAAATAAAGTTCACTATATAATTCACAAAAAATATATATACACATTTATGATGCAAAACTAATTTACAAAAGACAAAAAACAGACAGAGACGGATCAAAATTAAATCAGTAACATGCTGACAATTGTACTTTACTGTACTGGACAACAACAATATATAACAACCAAAAAAAACAAATAGTCTTTCCGAAATGGGACTATGAGTGCTTCATTACGTAATCATCTCTCAGCATATTTTTTCCTGACAACACCCTCCATTTGCCCAGGCTTGGGAGCAGCACCAAGAGTACACTTAAGCAGTGCACAGTGGTAGGATTAGGCAAATTGGGGTTAAGTGGATCATCCTTCTAATTGAAAGATAACCCTCTACCAATGAAGCAGGTAAAAATAAAAAAAAGCACTGCCACCCAAAAATGCTGACCTGCCCACATAGTTAAGAATTAAAATAAATTTAACCAGACATATGCTCAGCATTCCAACTTGCCAGTATTTTGAAAATTATATCTCACTCTTTCCAGCCAACATTACTTGTACTAAGTCGCACTTCAGCTGTCTTTTAGGCTATTTATGGAAGAAATAATCTTTACAGCAATCAGTCAAAACTGTCTGTAAATTGGTTGCAAGAAAGTGAAGTACCTGAGTAGCTGTAGCCGGAGTAAGCTTCCTGGCCAACGTGAGGATAAGGGGAGCGTCTGAGTGGCTGAGCATAGCTGTCGCTGGGGAGAGACATGATGCCACCCATGCTCAACAGGTTGCCTTGGGAACACTCCTCATCCTCAACCTGCACCTGCAACATCACATCATCACCACAGTCATCATTGTCGGCACCCGCGCTACCTTCCCTTCTTTATATTCATAAACATGAACATGTGTACGTTACCTGAGCAGGTGCATCCATGTTCTGCCCCGGAGCGCCACTCAATGACACAGTGCTCTGACGCCGGTTGGCCTCCTCCCTCTCCCGTCTCTCCTCCATCTCTTCCAGCTGTGCCTCCTTGTTACTCTCCTCCAGGTGCTTCATCAAAACAGCTACAACAACATTGACCAGCACGAACTGAGCCGTAAGCACAAAGGTGACAAAGTAAATGGGGGAGATGAACGGCAGGTAAGTGAGGCAGTTGCGATCCTGTGGGCGGCACTCACGCAGCGTGTCCTGCAGGAGGTGGACAAAAGGAGACCGAGATTTCGCATATTTTCAATATATAAAGTGATTAAGGTGATATTTTGGTCTGTTTCTGCTGGAACTCGTACTTCCTGTCCTCTCCAATGGGGGGAGATGTTGATCTGAGCGTAAAAGGATATTGAGGCTGTCACAGAAGAATAACACACTCTCCTAACCCTCTAATGTCAGCAGCTCTTAGTCTGTCATAAACGCAGTGGTCTACTCTCTGCTTAATGCAACCACTGTTTGTATATGTCTCTGCCCATGTCTTAAAAACTGCCACAAATCTGAGGATAGAAAGTGAAATAACCTTCATAATCCCATTCCAGTTGTCCCCAGTTGACACCCTGAAGAGTGTGAGGAAAGCCATGCCAAAGTTGTCAAAGGTGGCGTGGCGACTGAGACCCTCACATGGGTTCTCGTCCGAACACTCTGGGAGAGGATGAAAAAAAAAAGGAGAGAGGATTAGACAGTGACAGTGGAAGAGGAAAGCGAGGGGAGAGAAGAAAGAGAACAGTGTGTAGATTAGAGCACTGATTAGGACGCTGATTCTAAATTGGTATAATTAATGTATATAACAACAAAATCTATTCATGTTATGCAATCTCTCTCTCTCTCTAATGTCAGCTGAAGTGTACATTCGCGCACACACACATCTGCTTATCAGCACTGATTTTTATGCATGCATACACACGCACGCACATGCATGCATGTACACGCAAACACACACTAACCCAGTTTTCCAAAGAGCTCAACTCCCAGAGCTGCATAGATGAAGAACAGCAACATGAAGAGCAGACCCAGATTCCCCACCTAGACAGACATAGTATACGCACACACAGATATATACAGTGTATGATACACAGAGATAAAGACATGTACAGTATACATCAAGAGAGACGCAAACATGCAAACAGGTAGAAAGAAGCCATAGACAAAGACTGCTGAGCCTTGCTGGATTGATGCTTACTACTTCTCAAAATCGATTAGGAGCCATCATGATACTTGGAGTTGAATTATACTATCTTAAATTTCAGCTTTAGAAACACAGTAACACTCTCATGGCCTGGATTTAGTTCTCATAATTGACAAACATGTCTCTGTTTTTTTAATTACAAAACAGTTCACATTAACTTGCCTTCCCTCATGGTAGGAGGTATGGAGATGTCTAATTAGATGAAGCATGGAAGTATTGATGAAGTGTAGAAGGAGAAAGGTGCCGGTCGCTGCCGCAGAGACCTGGCTTTCAATCCGTGAGAGTGATCTGTCACTTCAAAAACTCATTCGTGGGTGGGTAGGCACTGGTGGCTATTTTGCCTCACTGGAGACTGATGGAACATCTGTGCAATGCTGTGAAGCTCTATATGATTTTGGAATTATCCATGCAAGTTTTAGAGGAAAAATGGTTAAAATTTAGCTGAAGTTCAAAAGTAGAACAACACCTCAAACAGTTTACTAATGAGCAGTCTGCGAAGGTTCTCAGTCTTCCAGGTCAGTCATCTTCAAAAGTCCACTTGCCTACAGATAACTACTGAAGATGTGCTGCTTTTTTTTCTTGATCCCTATTCTCTCATTGTGTCATTCAAGGATTGGGCCTTTGAAACGGTGGCTGGGTTAATCACTAATAACATTCAGCGTGTCTACAGCCACACAAACAGCTGGATGTACAGAAATTCATGGTGGTCATCATCTGCAGTTCAATGTGTTAACATTTTCTAACTGGCAAATAGCACAGTACAGTTGAGGCAGGCGGGAATTATTAATTATTTTTTGGCAGGTAGTGTCAGAGCAGTTGTCATATAACCATCCTGACACACGTCCTCAAGTTTATGGCGAAGTATCCAACATGTATGTTTCCCAACAAATAACAAATCTTGCAGAGGCTCCACGGGAACAATTCAAGGGAATCATTATTATTCTTCCTCTGAGGACAATGAATGCAACATTTTCAGTTACATGTGGATCTCAGTTGATGTGTGCAGTTCTTGTTTAAAGCGGCAATGCCACTGTGTCAAAATTATAAACTGTATATAAAAAAATTGACATAGTACTGGGTCCAAAACGTGAAAACTATGTGGAAGTGCCTGAAACATGTATTCTTTTGAATGAGCTTTTTAAATTTAGCTAAATTTTGAATAGAGGCTACCACATCACTTGGTCAAAGAGAAGTCAGTTTCTATGAAAATCTATAAGAAAACTCTGTCTCCTTATTTATAACACCAGTAGGCATGTTTATGTGAAGTTTATAGTTTAATTTGCTAATTTCAGGTTTTCTCCTTTGAAAAATGCCCCCAAAAAACATTAATTTTGTAAATCATGGTACCATTTAGAGTGAATTAAGCAGGGTATGCTTCGGGCATAGTTATACTGTGATTGACATCTCTTCTGACTTGTCTGTCCTTATGCTCACTCTCTACCAAAAAACATTTTGGCCTGGCCAAACTCTAAAGCTTCTCAGAAATGACAGTTGGTATAACTTATAGCACTCTGCTTATTTGCTTATTTCACCACTTATCTGCATCAACACAGGAGCAAAATCCTGTGCTGTGCTGAGTTTTACAATCCTACCTCAAAGGAGAATAACTAGCAGTGGTGTCCTCTTGTGCGATAAGGCTTGAGACTAGACTTTTAAATTTCATCTTCTCATGGACACCGAGTGTCAGAACAACCGCACCAAAGCAGCTGTGAAGACATGCACCATAAAGCTGCAATTTCACTGGCGACTTATCCGCCACACTGACAAATGTAAGAATCAGCATTTACATGAGGATCCTTTAATATTAGTTGGTTATTTGGTGTCTTTGCTTTGACACCACCCAGCCAGGGAACTCAGTAAAGTCAGTAAATCATGTGGGAGGCAGTCTGTGCCAGGCCTCATAAATCGCTACACAAAGCAAGCTGTCTGTATTTCATCAGGATCTGGAAACCAGGCTTGTGCTTGGACAGACATCTTTTGTTTGATTGCATCGGTGCTGCTTCTTACCTGAGGCAGTGCTTGCATCACTGTGTTCAACAGAGCTCTCATTCCTGTGGCCATCTTCAAGAGCTTCAGCACTGAAATATTATAATGTGTCAGCTGTTATCTGCTACACATTGTCACCGTGTGTTTGTTTGTTTGTTTGTTTCACTGCGTGTGTACCTCGTGTTATCCTCAGGACTCTCATGATGCGTATGATGGTGGGGTTGATGGGCAGGGAAGCATTCAGGTCTATTTCCTCCAGTGCGATGCCCATGATGGACAACAGCACAATGGCGAGGTCCAGCTGGTTCCACCTTGACACGCACACACACGTACCCACAGTAACTGTTAAGCTATTTTCAAACATGAAGTATGGGTGATGTTCACAGATTTGGTGCAGACATTGCCGTTCGCAAATGATGAACATAGCAGAACACTGTCTGGGAGGGAGGTGGTCACAACAGCAGCAGAGTCTCCAGAGGCAGCACTCAGCTTGAACATGAAGGAAGCAGGATACTCATTCATTCACTCACGGTTAGGGCTGTCAACGAATATTCTAAATATATATATAACTACTAAATAAGTATATATAACTATTCGAATATATATTTGAATAGTTTGAATAGTTTAAAAAAACAGGATTCCAAAGGTAAAAATTAATATTCGAATGTGGAAAAACACGCCCGTGGTAGCAGCACCAAGAATGTAAGGAGCCTTTTTTGTTTTTAATAGCACTTTATTTTTTTTATGAACCTCAGGGTAAAGGTTCTTTGTTGTCACATTTCACGGAATTGTGTGCCTCATTCTATTTAACGAGCGTTCCACGTTGGTTAAAAACCCGTTATGTGCAGAGAACGTGAGGGTGCGGGCGAGAGAGAGAGAGAGAAAGAGTGCGTGCGAGTGAGCGAGCGGTCTTGGCCATTATTTGTTTGACTTGCTTTGTGTAGGTAACACATTGTCAAATATGTTTAAATAAACTACCTATACAAGTAGTTATGCCTCTTTGTATTAATTTGTCCTGTTATTGACGTAATGTGCGTCATTGACAAAATGCGCAACCAGATGTTCGAATAGTTCGACGTCATTTTTGAGCAATTTTTACAAGCCTTACTCAGACTTTGTCCTGCTGCATTCTCAAATGGAGATTATACTATGGAGCTGCCAGGAGAACTCTCACAGCAGCTCCAGAGAATGCCTGTTCAGTGCATGTTCGAAAGCATCTTATGTCTTCTTATGTCTTATGTTGTATGTTAATAAGCATATTTGTATTAACATGAGGATGTCTTTACCTCTCTTTGAAAAAGCGGCGCAGGCCGAAGGCGATGAGTTTGAGAATGGCCTCAACAACAAAAACCAGTGTGAAGACGTAGTTGCAGTACTTCAGTATCTCCTCAAGGTACTGCAGGACACACAGAAACACACTTCAATAAACTGCTGTACCTGCACTGTACCACTGCTTCATTACTATGGTTCTAGGACAGGTGGAAGAAGGTGTTGCCATGGTTACCTGAGGTTGGTTGTAGTGCTCCATGCTCATGGTGAGGAGGTTTGTGAAGATGATGATGGTGATGAAAAGATCCAGGTAGTGGCTGGTGCACACAGTGTGGATGGATCGACGCAATGGGGAGTAGTCTGAGTAATATGGTTTCTCCTGGGCCCCTGTGTCACACACACACACACACATACAGACATTAAAATGCTTCTGAAATAAAAATATGATATGGACTATGAAGTCACTGATGAAGTGGGTGCCAAGTGGTGCATTGCTGTGTGTGTTTGAGTGTGCAAATGAGTGTGTGTGTGTGTGTGTGTGTGTGTGAGTGCACTAAAAGTGCCACCTCAGGAATTCAGTCCTATCCATCACACACATACACACACTCCATGGCACCTCAAGGTGTCTTTGGACAGAAACCCTCGCTGTCTGCTGCCAGACACTTAACTGACAAAGAGCAAATGCACTACTAGAGATTATACTGCAGAGAGAGAGAGAGAGAGAGAGAGAGAGAGAGAGAGAGAGAGAGAGAGAGAGAGAGAGAGAGAGAGAGAGAGTGAGAGAACAGAGTGCAGTAGCATAACGAGTGTGATATAAGTAAGTAGGTAATACATACATTTATTTCCAGCACTCATACAATATGAATGCTGGAAAAGGAGGTTTATCATCTGTGACTGTAATATTACATCTTCTTGATATAGAGAAAAGTACAAAGACACTCGTATGTTTAGTCTGAGACTGTTTTCCTGGTTAGTACCAGGCCCTTTAGTTCAAGCTGAAGGAATTCCTAATGCTATAGTTTGCAGTGTATTTGAAGAAAAACGCAGGTTTCCAACTCTGTATATCCAGTTTCATCATCATCATCATTCACATCATCAAACCAGATCCATACAGAAATGTCTTTCTCAGGCTGGAAAAGGAGGACTGGATGGGACTGGACCCGGAGAAACCTGACTTTAATCACATCTAGTACCATGGGACAAGCTAGACTAGACTGTCCATCCACTTATCAGTGCCCAACCTCACTTATCCTACACACTGACCAGCACACATTGGAGTGCCATGGTCCAGTTGATTCGTCACATAGACTGGTGTCTTCTAGCACCACTTTTCATCTTTTTTTTCCACTCAGTAGCTACATGTTCAAATATTTTTGAATGTAAGGCAAAGTAAAAAAAAAATATCTGAAGGCATTCTTATATTCTTACAATTGTTATGTCTGCCTATATGTGACATTTATGTTTATATTCATTTGGACTTTGAGATTTCCTTTAGTGTCTGCTTTGGATTCAATGTTTCTGTATTTATTTACATTGATTATATTTCTGTTTTGGTTCTATTCTGTTGTTAAGGTCATGTTTTGTAAAATACCTTTCATTATAATTTCCTGTTTAATTTTAGCATTCACTCTGCATTTTTATTTCAGTTCATTAAGTTTCCCACTTAATTACACACTCTGCCTTGATGAAATACACCTGTGATACATTGTCAGTTTATCTGTGCCCCTTTGTCATTTCAGTTCCCAGACAATATTTTCCAGTTTCTATATTAATAGTAAGCCTACATTCAGATTACTACGCAAAAAGGGACTCATATATGATCTCTTCAGCTGATGTGATTCAGATTAGAGTTTTATCCAGTATGTGACTGTGAGATATGAATGAGAGCAGGCAAATCAGAGTCCATGTGCCTTTTGCCTGCACACATGTGCTGAGTCTGAGTCAAAATCAGACAATAGAAGACAGTGCTCTCCTCTAAATCCATGGTTCTCAAAACTATGGCATGTGTACCACCAGGAGTACACAAGCTTCCTCTGGTGGTTCTTGGAGGAGCTGAAGAACTTTGACTGGGGTGCATACAAAATGAAACAACAAAAAATTAAATAATAATAATTAAAGTCACCTTATCTCTCACTCCATCTTAATCTAATTTGAGTATGCTAGTGAGGAAGAGGACGATGATGAGAGAGCAAATTATCTTATTGGGAAAAAAATCTACCTCCTGTGAAAGGTCTGTAGCTGACTTTGCCCGGCCTATTTACACCACTGTATTTTAACGTTGGCAATAATGGTGTTACTTCCAGAGCTCAATAGTTTCTCAAGGGGATACAAAAGTTTTGAAAACAACTGCTCTAGACCACCAAACTTGTTGTGACAGCCTTTCTGACATATCTCTGGCTTTACCGCTATGACATTTTCTGTTGTTCAGTTCAGTTCTGTTCAGTGAAGCATGCAAAAGGGTATCAATGTGCACATGCATGTTTTAGAAAATACATTTACATGGACGTCTGATGAAAGGCAGTTGTATTTAAGAGTTTATAGCATCAAATCATTAATGAACTGGAATTAAGACTGGGATTTAAGTAATGTGGCTATAATCTGACTATATCTTGAATTATCTTATGTTTCTGTTTCTGGGCTCTGCCTTTCCTATTGTACTTCTGCAAGTATATAATGTTACTGCGACCTCATGTACCTACTGTGAAACTCATTGTGTATCTTTAGTAAAGAGAATGTCTTCACTTTCACAGGTGACTGAGTCTGCTTTTGGATCCAATCATCCTTATCAACAATATGAAATCTCCAAAAGCTGTTAAATCAGTAGCAAACTGGACATTTCACCTCATATACAAGATGCTTCTTCAGTTCGTAAGTCTTCCTCCAGTTGCTACTGATTCATTTACTTTTGGATAACTATGATCTGGATGAATGAGAATCTATACAATATGATCTACTTTTTTAAAAATATATATCAGAATTTGTAAACATTTGCTAGTAGAACTATTTTAAAGCAATTGCAAAGGGAAAAATTACATGCTGGTAACTCATTTGAGGCAGCTGCTGTGCAGCCAGAATGTACTGACAACACTGATCTTGTGGCTGAATAGGAGGAAATCCCTGAAGGCAGGATCCCAACTAATGTGAAAAGTCAGTCTGAGAAGCAGGATAACACCCATGTTTTTGGAATGACTGTGGACTGTTTTTGCCATATGCCCCATCATTCCCTATTCCATCATCATTTCTTACTTCTCCTCCTCTTCTCCAATCGCCTCTGTCGTTTCTCCTCCCTCAGCCGCGCCTCCTCCTCCTCCTGCTGCTGGCGACACTTGTGAAAGTTTTCCACCACCACGCCCACAAACATGTTGAGCACAAAGAAGCTGACGATGAGGAGGAAAGAGATGAAGAACAGCAGCATCCAGGGGTTGTTGTTTCTGATTGGCTACAGTCAAAGGTGCAGACAGAGAAAATGGAAGGAGAGAGGTGCGACAGTAGCAGGGGGGACAAAAGAGAAGAATGAAAAAAACAGGCAAGAGGAGAGGAGGAGAGAGAGAGCATAAACAAGTAGGCAATATAAGTCATGAGTCAGCAGTGAAACTGCCAGCACTGTCAACGCAGATCTATTTATCCATCTGTCCTTTCTCTTTCTGTACACCTTCCTCTTCCTTACATCTCTCATGAAATGTTTCCCCTTTCTGCCTGAGTCTGACATAACTGAACTGAAATACAGCGAAACAAAACAATGATATTCATTTTTAACCGGTCGCCAAACCCTGCTTCCTCCTCTGCATGTGTGTGCGTGTGCATTTGTGTGTGTGTCCTCACTTGCTGATCCACTCCGACCGCGTCAAGGCCATCATACATGATGCTGACCCAGCCGTCTTTACATGACAGGACAAACAGCGACATCAGCGCCTGGAAAAGTGAGACACATGTACAGTAAATCAGCGCGGTGCCACAAATCAAAAGTGTAAAAGCAGGCATCAACGATGTGTGCGCGTGTGTGTGCCAAACCTGTCCCAGATTGTCAAAGTTGTATTTCCGTCTGACCCAGTGGTATCCTGCCTCCAGACACTGGGTTTTGTTGGTGATGTTAGATATGTCGTGTCCATCGCAGTGGAAGAACTTCCCCTTAAACAGCTGCACACAGACAGATGTGTACACTGATGAAAACACATGAGAACACTCTGTCCACTGACTACATAAAAAAAAAAAAAAAAGATGTGCTCTTGAACGATGCCTCCCCAAAGAAACTCGAGTATCTGTGCTGCCCATCTGTCTGTTAGTAGCACTTCTCAAAACCTACTGAAACAATGTCAGTGACATTTAATGGAGGGGCGTGGCTTCACGCAAGAAAGAATCCATTACATTTTGGAGCAGGTCGCATAATGTGAGGGTGGCTACAGGACCGTTTCTTTCACTACCTTAACATTGCAGGATAATGCATTTGTCAACCTTTTAGATGAACAGGTAAATAATGGTGTAGAACTGGATACCGATCTGGATTTGTGAAACAAAAAGTTATTTTTAGAGGCTGATTCTTCACATTCATCACTTTCATCACTCCCCATTATTGCTATATAATAATTAATAGGGGGAGTGATGAAGTCAGAGCCTAGATGCCAAACTATGATTACATGAATGATGTTTAAATGAATAAACTATGATAAACATTCATACATCAGTTTTTTTTGACTGATAGATAATGTGCGTACACTGAAAGTCCACAAAAATCAGGCATTTGCATACAGGCTGAATGTGATATAATATTATTCATAGAGTTTACAGAATCAGACGAGCTACACATACATGTACATATCAGACTCATGTTACAACATTTATAAACGGTTAGATGGAGCTGCAGCTTCTTGGAGCTACAAGCAGCAGCCTCATAATGTCATTATAAGTCACTTTGAGTATCCACACAGTGTCTTCTACACCACAGGTGGCCAGGATACTGTATAGTACACAAATCTTTAGAGAGAACAGCCACTAAGCACATCATAAATTTAAGAGCTGACTGTATTTTACAACTAAAATATCCAAGTAGCATCCGGTCCAGTCTGCTTTTACTGCAATTACAAGCAGTGAAACACTACAGGGATGATAAATTAAAGTTAAGGCTCCTCTTATTGGTGAAAACTGTAATATGGAAAAAGATGCCACAGTTCTCTATTGAAAAACCAAAATATACTGTTTCTGTCATTGACAAGTGACACTGTCAATTCAGTGCTAGTTAGCTGGCAACATCTACGAACTATATGTATGAAATTAACTATTCTGTGAGGGTGTATTCTTGAATACAGACAATGGAATAAGTTAACATCAAAGAGATCAAAGACATACTTTGCTGTGATTTTCTTGGGTTGGTTGTTTGTGTTTTTATTTTTAATTATTATTTTTATTTATTTAATTCGTTTTTATATGTGTCTTTGGTACTGTTTGGTTTCAAATTAGCTTCATGTCTCGCGTATGTTTTGAGGTGGACTGCAGGAAAGACAAGCTGTGTTGAAGGAAAAAGCTAATGAGGATTCTTGAAAATAAACAAAAGACTCCAGCATGGAGCATTCTCCTTACAACATAATCCAGTGTGTTATAATATCAGCTTTGGCATTCATCAAGCGTCATTTACCATGCAAGCAATTAAATATGACTGTTTGCAGAAACCTTTCCAAAGTAAGAAATGTAATTTGTGGAAGAAATTCAAAAACATTGTTGCTGAAGTATTAAAGCCTTGTTGTGATTGAATAATATCTCGTTAACTCACAATGCTTGGAGAGAAAACCAAGCATGGTTGCTCTCTGAAAGGTTTACTCGCAGGTAAATAAAAGACCTCATGTCAAGGTTGATTCAATCAGTCATACTTTATCAATCAAAGCAGATCAATGAGCAGATATAGATTACTTCCTTTCAATTGATATTTCCAGTATCTCAAAAGCAAAGGGAAGCCACACGTGGATATTAAGTAAAAATAAAGAAATACTTTCTTTTCTTTCATTTGCCTTTAAGATTGTTAACTTAAGATCATTTAGAATTATCACGAAAAAGGCTCAAAACCACTGTGTTAATTCCACTGATTGCTCCTGTATATGAAACTGAGCTTGTTTACATCTTTTAAAAGATAATGTATCTGTTTACATTAAAAGGGCTGAAAGAAAACTGTACACAATAAAACAAATAACACAATCTATAAATCACCTGAATTATTAATACAAAAATCCAAGTGAATGTCTCAGCACAATCCCCCTGTAGCTGATCCATTGTTTTTATAATTACTTCCAGGGACTCTGGTGGATCAGCAGCTCATTTGCACTTATCTCTGACCAGCAGTTGAAGAGGAGAGGATGTTTACCTGGACTCCTAATATTCCGAATACGATGAAAAATGCACAGCAGATGAGGACAATATTCCCAATGGGTCTGAGAGATGTGATCAGAGTCTCCCCAATTTTCTCTTCACTTTTTATTACCTGAAGCATTTTCTGAGCTCTGCCTCATTTATTCCAAACCAGCGTGATCAGTGTCTTCTCTCTCAGCAAAAGCACAACACATTTTTTGGATGTTTGGTGACATTTAACTGTGTGACAATGAGTTAACACTGTATTTTTCCGTCAGCATCAGTGAAAAGCTGAAATGCTGAGCCTTATCTCTGACCAGCAGTTGAAGAGGAGAGGATGTTTACCTGGACTCCTAATATTCCGAATACGATGAAAAATGCACAGCAGATGAGGACAATATTCCCAATGGGTCTGAGAGATGTGATCAGAGTCTCCACCACCAGTTTCAGACCTGGAGCCCGACTTATCACCCTAAAACACACGCATATTAAAGGGAGAGTTCAGTTTTTTTAAAGTGAGGAATTGACCCAGTGAATGCTGACTTTGCCATGAAAACATGGCTGCCAGTGGGATGCAATTAAAAACAAACTTTAGCCACTGAACAAAAGACTAATCTAATTTTCAAAATACAATCCAAGTTTTTAAAACACTTTCACACCAAATTCCATAGAGGAAACCAGCATTTTAACTCACAGCAGCACAGGAACTCCTGGTCTAAATCTACCTTTTCTTTTTTGTTAATTTCTTAATAATTTTACTTCCTTTTTGTAAAATTCAAAGGAAGGATTTCAAATGCCAAAGTCACAAAATGACAAATTTGAACTCACTTATGGAGGCACTGACGGCAACTCCTGTGTGCTCTGATGTAAAATTGTAGATTTTCTCAAAGGATTGTGGCGCAGGGAGTGAGCCGTTTATAAAGTGACACAAACTTCAGCTTCCTGTCTAACAGCAAGAAAGCGCAGCAAACATATTCTTAAAATATGACAGATTTCAGCAGATGAAGATTATATTAGGCGAGCCTTTAGTTAAGTGGCTGAAACTTTTTTTTCCCTTAATCACACACAAATCTCTCATAGATCCAAAGTTCTGAGTATGTGTACCATCAAATGTGGCACTTCAGAAATACTGTTTTGCTGTATATACCATATGGAGAAAACAAAACAAATAACAAAAAAATCATACTAAATGAAATAATTATAGTTAGAGTCACTGTATCTCTCACTCCATCTTAATCTAATTTGGTTACACCAGTGTATATGTGAGGACGAGAAGGATGATGAGAGAGCAAATGATCTTATTGGAATAAATCTGCCTCCTGTGAAAAGTCTGTAGCTGACTTTGCTCGGCCTGTTTATACCACTGTATTTTAATGGTGGTGACAATGGTGTTACTTAGAGAGCTCAACATTTTCTCAGGTGGTATTTGGTATAAATTGCTTGAGAACCACTGGCTTAGATCATTTCAGAGAAGATCAGAGAAGATCTCTGATACACCTACCTGAGAGGTCGCAGTGTGCGGAGCAGACGAAGCACACGGAGGATGCCAAGAATTCGATTACCACCTGACGATGCGATGGAGACGAGAATGTCCACCAGCGACACAAACACCAGCAGCCCGTCTAATACATTCCAGCTGCTCTGCAGGTACACACTGTTTCCAAAGTACAGGCCCATAGCTACCACCTTATCAAACACACATGCACAGACACACAAAGTATATGCAGCAAAAGTACAAACAAGACTAAAATAATATGAGTTGTAAAATGAGGCTGAAAGCAATTCTAATCTGCACCCAGGAAGAAAATTGCCTTTTTTTTTACAAGCATGATGAGAAAATGACTTTGCAGTATAGTGTGCCTGTTCTGAGAAAGAGCTGTGTTGTGTTTACCTTGATCATCATTTCACCCACGAAGATCACAGTGAAGATGTAATTGGACACACTGAGGAACACCCGCTCCTGTCACTCACAACCACACACACACAAAAACACATTTGTCAATTTAAGGGTTTCGTGTCCCAGTAGCATTCTAGGTTTGAGTCTCATTACAATGAAGTGGGGGGGGGGAAACATCCATTATAACTGTATGAGAACAACTATAACAAAAAAAAAACTGTGGGAACAATGAGTGTTACAAGTCTGATCAATGGTGTGTGTGTGTGTGTGACCGTGCTGATGATGTGCAAATGTATCTTTTGCGGGTTGAGGTTGGATGTTTAGATTAAAACTAGGGTCTTCACCTTGTTTGTGAAGTCTTTTTTTTTTTCAGTCAGTAGTTAAAATATAATTTATTTTAATATGCAATAATGTCTCTGTTCTGCCTGTCCTTCCACATGTGTGCATGGAAAGTCAAAGGTAGGATGAACACACCTCAGTCTCTACAGACTAAAGACAGCTTAGAACAGAGCAGGGATCAATTACAACACATCCCATATATTTTATGGGGTGGGGGTGGGTCGCAAAAACATCTTACTTGGATATCCGGGAACTACGCTGGCTGCTGCATACCAGAAAGGATGCTATTTTTCAGAATTAAAACCACATTTTAAAGAAAGAGACGACACTAGAAAGGAAAGCCAAATATTAACAGTTATTTTAAGTTGAGTTTAAGGCCACAGCTGTTTTTATGTTTTCACGGTTAGAAATTTACAAAGACACCTCACATGCTTCAGATGCAATTGAAGCAATGCAATAGTTGCCATAGGAGAAACAAAGGATTTTGTCAAAATCTTATGATCCATTGTCACAATGACTGGTCAGCAGTGAGATTTTACCAACATCCCAAAATTATGACTGTGTTTCAGACATGAATGACAATATTATAGTCGTGGTATGTGGTCTCCCAGAGCTACAAGACACTTCTACTAATAGTTTAATAGTTTACTGGTGAAGCTAACCAGGAAGGAAGAACATATCCATTCAGTTAATCACAAGCTTCAGGTCTATTTCAATAGAATACAATACCAGTTTTGTAAATTATGATCCTATTTAGAGATAAACAGACAATAAAGCGTAGCACATATGAGTGGACACCAGTATGATTGACAGCTGCTATCATCCAACAGGAGTCTAGTCTGGTCATGAAAAGAAGCAGCTGCTTCTTCTTTCTTCACTTCCAGTAAAAAACACCCAAGCATAGACTCAATTTGCACAAAAATAAGTGTGATATAAATAATCAGTGTGAACTCACAATCACAGTGTGTTGTGCTAATGAAGCTCAAATGAAGGTCCTCACAAGTAAAAGGAGAAACATGTGAGTCTGTGTGTGTGTGCTACCATGCTGCTGGGCTCTATGTCTGGTCTCTCCAGGGCAATGGTGATACAATTAAGGAAGATGAAGAGGAGGACAATGTGATCGAACATCTTGTGACCTATGACCCTCTGACACCACAGCCTGAACCTGGAGGCACAAAGACAGACAGACAGAGAGAGAGAGAGAGCATCATTAACCACACTGTACCTATACTCTTGTATGTGGAACAAAACATTGGTGGTTTGCTTTGCTGCATCGCATACTGTATTTTATTTTGGCATGAATCTGTCTTGAGAACTGGAACTCGACCTATTCTTTTTTTGTCTGTTGATATTGATTATTTTGCGTATTTTGTTTTATTCCACCAACCTGCCTGGGAACAACACATGCAAATGACTGTATACAGCATATTCACATGTTTATTAATGTGCAATGTTCAAACAAAATAACACATCACCTACAGCAATTCAATCGCCTGCATTTGTCAAAATGATGTGTTTTGTTTACACTGGACCAATTTTAATTGATTAAAGTAGAAATTGTAGAGCTGAACCTGATCTGTAACCTTCACACTTCAGTTGTGAAGTTTTCACACATGCTGAGCCACCTAAGCCACTATGGAGTATATCAGCAGCTACATATGAGTGTGTGTGTGTGTGTGTACCTGTTATGTGGGGAGAACAGATAGAGGGACCATTCTTCATGCTCCAGGCACCACTGAGGCTTGTACGGTTCCAGGATTTTCTTCAGAATCTTACATAAATTCTGCAGGAAACACACACACACTTGAAATATTATCTTTTACACTCTGTGAGATAATTGTCTAAATCATTATGCTGTGAATTTTAAGAGGTGATCTTATATTTCAGCACTGCATACAAGGTTTAAAAAAAAAAATCTCTTTTCTCCAAAAGCAAATCAAATTTTTCAAAGGTAGATCAAGGTCTTAGGTCACTAAGGTTGGAGTTTAAACCCTTTTTCCACTCCTGAACAAGCCTAAACAAGTTGTTGATTTAACAGAAGCACCACACAATTAAAAGCACTCTCTTTCCCCAATGAAACATTTGTTTTTCTAAAGTAAACAAATAAAAGAAAAGCTCAAAGCGTCACCTCTTCCACCTCCTCTTCATCCACATCACTGTGGTAATGTGTCGTCAGAGGAGCGTCATCGTAGTAGTTGTCAGCGAGGTGAAAGGTGGTGCCATTGCAGTCAGGCGAGTGGAGCACAGGCACCTGCAGATACTCGGCCTGGTCCAGAGACTGCTCCATGCTGCTGGGATTGGAGTTGGAGTGTGTGTCAGATAACAGAGACTCCATCTCTCCTGACTGGCTCTTCCTGTGGAGGCTGGGGGCTCGGCTCATGCTCGTCCAACTGGATCGACGGCTCTGTGGACCACTGTCCCATAGATTCTGAGAAGACAACTTTAAATAAGAGCGACAAATAGTGGAATCTCTGAAGGACTTGCAAGTCATTTGTTTTCCTACATATAGAATATTAGAATATAGAATATATTTTTGGCCACTACTGGTGTTATGGAGCATTCTTTTTTCATGAATGAGTTTTATGATCAATAAATTTCCTGTGTTTATACTTAAATGTTTTATTTCCTGTGTTTATACTTAAATAAAGTTAGTTTGTATTTCATAGCCTTAGAAAAGGAGGGTTTTCTTGTATGTGAAGGCTACCATAGTTACACAAGTTCTCCTTTGTCACAATCTGCAGTTCCACCATTAGAAGTCACTAATTCTCACACAATGGACATTTAAAAGAAATGCTCCTAACCTCTTCTTACAGTATTATACTATATGCACAGGGAGAGATGGATAACAACAAACACAGAGTTGCCTAATAATACTTTATTTATTTTTTTTTTTAGTTGTTTTTATTTACTGGGATAATGTATGGGGTGCTTTTTTATCTTTATTCAACAGGACAGAGTTACAGTGAAAGGTGGAGAGAGTGTGGTGGATGACATGCCATAAAAGGGTAAAGCTGGAATCAAACCCTGGCTGCTGCAAAGGACTCATTCAACCCATTCAACCAGGTGCGCTTCACTGTATTTATTTGACTAACAGCTGGAGTCTTAAAAACACCACTGAGGATATGGCTTAGGTGTCCCTAAATCTGACTCATTTTGGCCTATTGTACGACAATGAACCCCTAATGGCTGCAGAGGGCAATGACGCAAATTAATTGTGCATGTCAGAGTTCCTCATATTGTTACCATCCAAACTACAACAGGCCCATTAAAAAGCTGAGTCCAGTACAAAGTCTTATCAACATTAAAACAGAGAGATTCCAAATCATATGGATGTAACATTCAGACCATCTCAAAATCCACAGCAGGCTGAACAGAAGAGAAAAGGAAACGTAATGTTGGACATGTATCGCTGCACTGCACAGTTGGTCACTCTCCGTCACACCTCAAAAAACACGGTTTTCTCCCGTCATGATTCTGACGCACCACGTGATCTGAGCTCTGATAATAACTTTGCTTGGTTGCACTTGGGTACAAAAAGTAGTTTTGCCACGTTTCCAGATGTCCAGAAGAATATTGATCATCCATTCATCCGTTTAAGTGGATTTCGATATAAAAATTTTGAATTCAGATTCTTAATTGATTATATTATGGTTACTTGGCTCCTCTGTGACAGTGGACTGAATATCTTTGGTTTGTGGACAAAACCAAAACAACCAAAAGACTAATTACTTAAATATATATGTCTCGCAAATCAAATTGTTGTCACAATTTATGTCAGAGAAATCGCAATTAGATATTTAAGCCAAATTGTTCTACTACATGCTGCAGTTGGTGGTAGCAGTACACCCCCAGCTGATGCAATGATGGTGTGAAAATATCAGGCTTTAAAGGTATTTTATGACAAGAAGTCCAAATAATTCTAATCTAATAAATTGTCTCAGCTCCCCAGTTAATAAACCTTAATATTACTGTATTGACATAGTTTTGGCCATAGTCTAAGATAACATAAGGTTTATTTTTACTTTTTTTAATTTGCCTTGAACATGGCAGTGTCCTCAGTATAAAAGCATTATCAAAACAACAAATACATCCATCAATCACAAATTAATCTACAGATCAACAGCCTCAAAAAAATAAATAAACAAAGCAACAAGATACACATATTTCAGCCGAGGTGGTGCTAAAGGCTTTGTGTTGGTACTGATCAAAGCTGTTTTCACAGTATTTTCATTCTCTTTTCTTTGTGGCCTCAGCCTTGATAAATGATATACACTTAGGCAGATGGGTTATCTGTAGCTCAGCTCAGCCTTGATTTATGTCCTTTTCAACTTATTTTCACATTTTCTGCTCGACTGCCTCAGTAATTCAGCTTGATAACAGATCGTTAATGTGGTGATGATACTAATAAAAAGCCTGTGTCCAAGACTCACCGCTGATCTTTGCTCAAGGCAGTTGATATCCACAGAAGCGCCGCTCGCTCGCCGCGACTGGGCAGAGTTTATGGTGGGTGTGGCTGCAGTGTGTGTGATAACCGGCAGAGGTGGAGGAGGAGGGTGGGGCATGGAGGCTTTTGGGTTCAGAGGACCGTTGGGGCTCAACATCATATTCTGGATCTTCAACTCTGCAAAACCACACACCCAAGCTCTCATACATGCACCCCAATGTTATGGGTCCCTGCAAAACTTGGCCTTATAATCGCTAAACAGAAAACCAACATGTGTAACATCACAATATTAAAACTTACTTAATCCACTTTACCTTGGTTACTAGGTCAAGTCCAGCCACAAAAATTAAGTTGTAAATTAAAATATAATTATTAAATATACTATGCTTGGTGGTTTTCTCCTTAATATAATTTTGTTTAAATTGAATGTTCATGTCCTCTTGCTCTATGTCAGCTGGAGTTAGGCACCAGCGCCCCCTGCGACCCTCAGTGGAGGATAAAGTGGTAGAAGAGTGAGTGAGTGAATGATCACGTGACTTTGTTGTAATAATGTTGGTGATTTCGCAAATCTCATTCTCTTCAGTGCAGTCATGTTATTTTGTAGGCTGGCAAGTCCAAAAAAAAATTAAACCATGATAAAGAGATAGTACAATCCTTTTTTTGACTGTTTTTTTGTGTGTGTCGTATGAGGCACTGACACACAATCAGCAATAAGGCTGCAGTTGCCGGGAACCAGCCTGAGACATTGATGTGTCTCGTTTGGCAGGTTTGTGTGAATTTGGTAAATTCAAACAAAGGATTTAAAGCACTCGAATCACAAAATTCCTTTTTAATGATACTGATGGAGGCACAAGGAGATTAACGACTCCTGTGTGCACTGATGTAAAATTGCCAATTTTCTCTATGGACGTTGGTGCAAGGAGTGAGCTGTTTAGAAGGCAACACAAACTTTTTTTTCCAGTCAAAAAAAGGGCTTTCTAACAACAATAAAAAGTTTCCAACATAGTGTTAAGATATTGTAAATTTAAGAGAGTGTAAGTAGATTATTTTCCTGGGGTGAGCTTTTGGTTAATTGGCTACAACCTTCTAGTGTTCCCAGTGACAGGCGTCCATGTGTCAGGCGATTGCACCATGATAGGCGTGTGTATGACAAAGTCTACATAGACTATGTGTCAGTAATTCATAAAAAACTAACTGCAAAATGCCTGAGATATCACTTTAAGGTGATGGTAGGTGTTTGTACCTGCAGCATAAAACTCCCTCAACTTCTCCTCATCCTCAAAAGAGAGCGACTGTCTCTCATCATCTGCCTCAGACCTGTTGGCATCCCCCTAAAAACACACACATGAACACAGTCTTCATTATCATCATCATCTTCGCCCTCCTTCAGTCACTCCCTGTTGACTGTTGTAAAAGTGAAAAGAGTCAGGAGGGAGGGAGGGAGAAACACGGAGCAGGAGGCAGAGGGGTGGATGGAATCTCCAATGCTCTCTAGTTGAGTTATATGCAAGGCTTTGGCAGCGATCTGCTATAGTCATGCCAATAAAGCTTTACTGAATTTAATTAAAATTCACGCCAGAAAGATGGAGGCAGACAGCTTTGGCAAAGGGTATCTGACTGTGTGTGTTTGTGTGCATGTGTGCATGTGATGAAGTAAAAGAGAGAGAGAGAGAGCAAGTGTTCTCTGATGTTGGAGATAAAAGATGAAAACTAAACAACAAAAGCTCACCAGCTGTGAATGGCAGGCGGTATCAAACACATCCTTACCCTGGAGAGCAGTGCTTGTGCATATGTGTGTGTATCAGTGAGAAAAAAAAAAGACAGAAAGCGAGTAAAGGAGATAGAACGGGAAAAATAATCACAAGAGACAGGAAAAAGAGTGGTGGATAAAGAGATAATGGAAAAACAGGATGGTGGGGATTATTCTCTTGTAGCAGCTTTGGTATCACCAGCACCACAGAGCTCAATTAGCTTTGTTTTCTAAACCTCCTTGTCTCTACAGCTCAAAGCAAAACCGTGAATTTGCCCTTACTTCAGCTTGAAAGCCCTCGACCAAAATGGCAACGAGCAAGTTGAAGAGGACGTAGTTGCCAAAAGTCATGAGGGCAACAAAATAGAGTGCAGCCAACGGCGTGGTGGAGGCCATCCCATTATAGAGCACCGCGTTCCAGTCCTCCTGGGTGAGGATCTGCAGGTGGGAAAGTGACCATGGAAGAAGTCACATAAGACACAAAATGGACCAGGAATGCAACCTACATATTAAGTCTAACCAGAATAATAATGATCTTTCTCTTAATGCCTCATTGTCAGTTGAACAGTAATGATGCTCATCAGTGTTAAATGAGCTCCTGTGGAGTGTGTGTTTCATTTCTCCTCCTCACCTCGTGTTAGTAAGGTGTATCTTACCTGCCCACGGGGGAGAGTTTTTATTTTTCCACTAGAAAAAAAACTGAGGATCAGCGTTTATTAGATGGAGCAAATTCACTAATGGAGAAGATTATCAGGGACTACTGCCAGTGACAGCTACAGTTTGAATCTCATCCCAATTAATTATAAGATCAAATTTAACAAAAATCTGTCAATGGGGGCATTTGTCTAAATTAAATAATCTCAGTGTATTTGTGTGCTCACACACACACATTTGTGTGTGTGTATTTGTGTGTTCGTCTAACCTGAAAGACTGTGACAGTCGCCCAAAGCAGAGAGTCGAAATTTTTTCTGTCCGGTAATGTGTCTCCACTGTCTTGTCGCAAGCCAAATTTACAGCCAAACAGATGCATCCCTAAGATACTGAAACACACACACACACACACAATGCAACAAAGAAATACATTGCTTTCATTACGCAGTAATTTAATATCAACACTGTGCAACAAGATGCAGTAATACTGTCTGTGTGAGTAATTGTGTTTGTGTGAAGGGTGATGATGCATGTGGTAATATGTACTGTAAAGGTGTGGGAAAAAGGTCAGTAGCTGTGATTATAGTTTTTGCAAGAAATAATTAAAGTTGAGAAAGGGCTGAGAAAACATTTTGGCCTCAGCCTGCAGCTCCGCCTTTGGAGAAAGTAGTAATATAACATACCTGAAGATGAATATGAAGAGCATCAGCAACATGGAGAACGTGGCCACATTGTCCATGGTCTTCATCAGCACCACCAGTTGCCTCCTCAAGGCAGGAAGGAACCGCACCAGCTTCAAAACTCTGAGCAGACGGAAGGTACGCAGCACTGACAAGCCTCCCGCTGCCTCCCCAACAATCTCCCACACACTTAAAAACACACCAGTGACAGGCCAATTACACACACACAATCCAATTCTCAATAAAGCAACCTAAAAGTCAAAGTCAGCTTTACTGTCACTCCCACAAAGCCATCGAGGCAGGTGCAAGGTGGACAAAACAGGCAGTGGTTGGGTGCAACAAGCTGAGGGGGAGCCCACGGGGAGACCAGCTGATCAAGAAACCTCTTAAATTTCATGATCAGCAATGTACAGGAGACCACAGTGGACCCATTTAAAACCCAATGACTATGGCTACACCCATACACTAGATTTTTAGCAAAAATTGCATACATTCAGATGAGTGTCACAGCTCTGGATCAGAGCTGCAGAAGGCAACTGACAAATCGGACTTTTAAGAATATCCAGATTGTTTCTAGCTTGAATTTTTTTGGCAGTCTGGTAATCTAAAATCCACATGAGATCAAGGCTTTCCAAAGCTGATGTAAAGTGCACACGGATTCTGATAACAATTTTTACAGATCCATTTCAATCTGAATGTATCATTCACTCAGACATGATTTTCAATCAGTTTCAGTCTCCATTTCTGCCTGTCCAGACTAAAATGCTGTCTCACAGTTTTCAAAGGAAAACAGAGCCAGCCGTGTTTTCAAACTTCTCACATGATTTCTAGAGCGGAATTTATGCATTTTCAAATCGAAAAAGTAATGTTGATATAACCTAACCCCAGTGCCACTAGCTCGCTTCAGTTCAGTACAATTTTGGGCCCCCTGGATCCCCTCTGCCTGTGGGCCACCAAAAATCTCACCAAAGGCCTTGAAATAGCCTCATTCGCAGGTAGAGAAAGTGCTAAATTCCTTTTTTGAAATGTGGTGACTGAAAATAGGACACAGTCAAATAATATTCAGAAGTAGCAGCCAATAAAGAAGCTGAGAGCAGTGCGCACTGGCACAGTAAACAAGCAGAGCCTTGAGGTGCAGATACATAATTTAACTTGTAGTACTACATAATAGAGTGCATACAGGCCCACTGGACTGAGAGAGCAACTGCTTTAGTGTCAGAGCCAGCATCGCTGTGACACTTTGCAAGATGTGACTGCAGTGTTGACTCGCTATGAGTACTTTCCAGTGACAGAGGGAATATTCAATGAAAAATCCACATTTTTCAGTAAACATAAGCATAAATACCCACCATAAACCTCCCCAATCCACCCCCACCTGCCCTAGTGTCAGACCTGATGATGACAATGACGCTGTCAAAGCTGTTGTAAGGGTTCTTGATGTAGCCAAAGAGCCCAAGAGCCAGGAGCTTCAGCAGCATCTCCAGACTGAAGAGGCTTGTGAACACCATATTACTGATTTCCAAAATATCTGTCAGCTCCTGCGGCTGAAGAAGTGAAGCATTTGTGGAGAGAGAGAGAGAGAGAGAGGAGGGAGATATTGATGTGCAAAGATGGACAGGCACAGAGGAACATGAACAAATAAACAGAGACAGACAGATTGACAGAGAAAAGCACTGAGATTCTGAAATGATGGTCCAAGCTACAGTTCAGGTTTTTGTGAATAATATACACAAAGGAGCTGTTGTGCATATTATGTTTTTGCTTTGAGTCACTAAGAACCTTCATTATTAGTATTATTATTAGTATTATTTACTAAAAGCATGGCTTCTAAAACAGACCATTAAGCCTCTGCTCTGCTGGAGCCATAAAGGCTTTGCCAACATGACTGGATGGAACATTTTGGAGCGCATCAAAGTTGACTTGACCTGAAGCATTGGAAATAAACTCATGTCAGCAAACAGTTGTGGTCATGTTCATCACTACTTATATTGTCAAGGTTTATTCACACTCCAAAATGCCCATCCATCCATACCTACACCACTTGTCCTTTAGAGATCACAGGAGCTAGAGCTGATTGCAGATGTCTTTGGATGAGATCACCAGACTATCGCAGGACCAACACACCGAGAAAAGCTACCGTTCATTTTTTAAACATGGGTAAATCCACTAAAAGGTCAACTGACTCTATTCCCATTAACAGTAGAAGAGTTTCTATGTTTTCACTCCGTGTGTTGTGTTCAATGTTGCATATGTACCATGAACAACAGACACACAACAGAAGAAAGCATCACGTGGAGCACAGACATTGTCAGAGTGGATGCACTTTGAACTGAACTCTTTAAGATTGCTGTGTGCAAAAGGTGCACACCACAACTAAACTGCCAAGTAAAGCAGGAGTTTAGCAAAATTTCCACGCTCACCAAAGTGTCATGTTTACCTTTGATTCTATCTATTGCCCTTGTAGACAAAATCCAGGTGTTAGTGGGTGTTTATCAGGTGGAAAAGAGTCCGAAAAGCTCCAGTCTAAGTGGGTTTCAAACCAAGGACCTTCATGCAACAGCGCTTACCACTGTGCCGCCTTAATCCATACTTTGCTTTCTAGTGGACAATGTGATACAGGAAAAGTGCCAAACCAGAGTACACTCCACAAGGTTACAATTCTGATAAATGACCTCCTGTATAAAAAGTTTTATCAGACTCTGCAGAGACCAAAACATTAAATAAAAACTAAGAATGAGCTTTAGATAGTGTGTGCAATTGTCTTGCTGCTCAGTAGAGTCTGTTTCCAATCTAGTTAAGTGCCAAATTGTTGGTAATAAATCAGTCACTATGAATAAATCTTGTTTTGGTCTTGGGTTCAATTATGTGGTACAATAAAGTGAGGAAAATATACTGGTACTTTAGGCAATTGCTATTCAACAATTATTTTGATTTTGATGAAAAAAAATTATCACATGGCCTGTTCTGTCTCTACTTTTAACCATAGTATTATTATTACTGGTATTATTAGATGGTAATTTAATTATTTTTCACAGAAAAGCAAGGCAATGATTTGATATCTGATTTCAAATTGTGACAATAAAAGGGAGAAAATGCTTCTGCCAACACTAAAAATCTAGATTGTTATCAGGACGTGCATCAAATTTTATCTTCTTTCATAGCTCTATGTCTGACTTTTTACATAATGATACTACACATTATTTTTGGTGAAATTCACAAAGATGACAGTTCCAAATGTTAATGGTTTTTTTCTTGGCCAATCCACAACAAAGTTTTCAGAAATTCAGTCCCAGAATTTGTGTGTGATCCTACAACAGACAGACAGGCAGGCATATGGCCTGGAAAACATAAGCTCCTTACTGGAGGTAAAAATATCAGAGAGCCACTCAATTTAAGGACTTACTGCTTGGGATCCACTTTAACAGCTGAAAATATACAGTACCTGAAATTGTTTTGCCACCTTGATATGTTACATTTTAAATGTATGACATGCTTTAGTCAGAGTCTGAGAAAATCAAAAACTCAAAATGAAAAGAAGAAGCACAATGAGCCTCCACACTCACCCAGGCTAAAGATCAGTGTAAACAATGATGAAGTTCTAGGTGGAAAATCTCACTTTATTGATCCACTCTAAGATACTCTACTCCCATTCAGAAGCCTCGAGATTCATGATGAGGCCAGCACCATGATGATGATCCCACGACCCCCATGTAAAGGATAAAGTGGTGGACAATGCTGATGATTTGCAACTGGAACGTCACTGACGTTATAAATCAAGTGAAAATTATGCAAATTTTCCTCATACACTTCCATTCAAACTGACATCTTTTCCCCTGGAGGCTACTCAGTATTTTCTCACTAGCTTCAAAGTTAACCTGAAACCAGAAAACTACATCCATTTTATATAGAGTCTATGGTTCCATCTGTGGTTCACAGGAGATCATCTCTTTTTAGAATTAAAGATGATTTTCACTGATGTTTGTATATTATGACTAAAGTCCAACAGCATGGTAATGGGTGACATTTCTTCGTCTGTGAGCACAGCCACTGCGGGTTACCCTTCTGTGCCTGTAAACAAAGAAACAGCCGTGACAGCGAGAAACGGCGCTCACGGACATCTGCCTGACACAAAGCTTCCCTCCAGGGATCAATAACAAACCTAAGAGGACTTTCAACCTCAACTGAACTGATCATGTTCACTGAGGAATGCCGCCCACTGAAACTGAATGGGTCCCATTTGGCAGTAAATGTATTTCCGACACATTCATATGTTATTATATTCATTCATATATTCTCATTGTTGGTTTTGGTCTCTTCGGGGGATTCAGGGGAAAAAAAGGACTAAAATAGGACTGGCCTTATTCTTCAACATTAGTCATTTAATATACTCAGGCCATTCAGATCTGTCACACTGTTCAAGAAATGGGCCAAATAAAATCTCCTAATGTTTCCCACCCTCGGTCTATTCCTGCCTTTCAGCCAATCACAGAGTCAGATCTGACCCCCCTCCTTCATTCGCTTATGCTTGCCTCTCTCTCTCTCCCTCTCTTTCTCTCTCATGTCGCTTTAATTAACACTTCAGGTCTTATGAGTTTCTCCATCTCCTGATACATGAGTGCACACCTACACTCACACTCACACACACACAGTGATCCCATATGCTTTTGGTGTAAGTGTTGATTGGAGGGTAAGCTTATTGACTCCACCGCATTCAGTGATTAGCACATCCATTTTCAATCAAACTGTCATCATCGTCAATCTGCAAGAGGCACACGCATAACTGTGCACACAGGTCCACTCAAACATGCAGCCTCGAGCACACACATGCACACATACACGTACCTGCTCATGATACTCTATGCCCATCGACAGCGTGTTGATGAGGATGGCAATCATGATTCCTCTGCTGAAGTATCTGCTGCCAACAATGAGTTCCAGTTTAGTTCGAAGGCCCACCCAGCAAAGCCACAACAGGCTTTTCTTTGGTTCAGGCACCTGCACATCACCTCGGCAAGGGCTGCTACAGTGACATGGGCTGTTACTATGACACGGGCTGTTGCCGTGGCATGAGCTGTTGTACCCATGCTGCCCATCCTCAGGATGTTCATTAACATTTTCGCTGTCGCTCAGCTGGCTGTAGTAGATGCAGTAAGGGCACACGGACGACTCTCCTGGGACTTCACCTGGAAGCGGTAACGCAGGATGCCCAGTACAACCACCTGCAGATAAATCATACATGAAATCACAAATCATATACGTGTACCGGATTCTATTTGTTATACAACATAGTTTCCGTATATACACATGTCATTCAATATATTGTGTGCTCTGTAAAGGAGAGCACCCTCATTTCATTTCAGGAAGACAAAATTCAATAACATGGAAGCTCCTGTGCAGTTGGGATGCTTTGTGCAGAGGGGGAATTCTTTTATTAGAACAGAGAACAGTGTGTGTGTGTGTGTGTGTGTGTGTGTGTGTGTGTGTGTAGGGCTGTGGTTGAGTAAAGTCGGAGTAAGATTTCACTGGAATTCATTAGCAAGCAGCTCGGGAGGAATGCTCCAACGACATAACAACAAACGCTAATCTAGTGCGTACTTGTCATCACAATTACAACAAATTCATGTTTCACCGGAGACTTATATAGTAAATCCGATCTAGTCGTGCGTGTGTGTGTGTCTGCGTGTACACAGATAATGTGGTTTGAGCAGTAGACATGCTGGTTGAAAGTGTCTCTTCCACAAAGAATATACACTGTCTCAGTGCACATACCAACACAATCAGTATGTTTACATCAACAACAGTAACAAAATTATTGGCCCTATTCTGAATAAGAAACTGTTCTGATTATGGGCTTGCTGAAGGAATATCCATCCATATGGATGGATGGATGGATAGATAGATAGATAGATAGATAGATAGATAGATAGATAGATAGATAGATAGATAGATAGATAGATAGATAGATAGATAGATAGATAGATAGATAGATAGATAGATAGATAGATAGATAGATAGATAGATAGATAGATAGACTTTATTAATCCCAAGATGGGAAATTGCATATTCCTGTTTATATGTTATAGAAAATAATGTGATAATACTTGAGAAGTACACGGCTGTCAAAACACGTACATGTTTCCATCATGTGAGACCTCAATTTTCTATAATCTAATTAAATTATTTTTTTTATTCTGAGTATGACCTTAGATGCTGTTTACATAGACATGTCTTCAGATTATTTCATAATCTGGTTTATATCAGTATATTGTTGTCTATGTAAGCACGGACAATTATCTCTTTAACATTTTGCGTATGAAAATATCCCAGTTTAGCACATCAAGATCAGCAAAGTCAAATTGAGGAACTCTAACGGCTTTAAGACTAGAACATTTAAACACTGATGCTTTATTTTTGACTTTTTGATTATTTTTTTTCTATCTTTAAGTAAGACATAATTTGAAGTACCCATACAAACCAATGGTATTTTGGGAAAAAAAAACATGTTAATATCCACACAGTTAAGTTAATCCCGGATACAATTGTCATATGCAATAATCAATTAGCTGACCATCATCCATCAGTCACACTCAAGTCACCACCACTTTCTCACCAAGGTGGTCCATTTAAATAACACCCCTCCCTCACTCTTTTCACCAATGCTGCCTCATGCCACAAAAGTTATGAAAACTATTACTTGAGATTATTTTCTCGGAGGTTTCCTGCATCGTGCTCCCTGTTTTGGCTTGGTATGATGCTTGGCTAATCCAGAGAGCATCTAAAGAAAGGAGCCGTCAGCAACACGTCTAACTGGACTGACGGACACAGATATTACAAATTGGCCTTCACAACAAGGTTGTAAATCTTTGACCTTGAGAGGTCACACAGAAAGACACACACACACACTCCTTTGCTCTCACCGTGCTCCAGCACCAGCTCTGGTAGTCGGCTGACGGTCTTTGTAGCAGCCATTATTTTCTGGTCCCGGCCTTTTCTATCCAGGTGACTGATAAGGGGCGATATGAAGGGATAATTAAACCCGTTCCCTCCATTAGTGACAGCAGGCTCACACTGAGCCGGATGATGCTGGTGATGATGTTGGTGGTCATGATAAAGCTGATGAAGGTGTGACAGGTCATTGGGGGCGTGGCCTGAGTGCCTGTGGGCAAGTCCATTCATCTCCCCACCTCCACTCCCTCTGGAAGAACCACAGTTTGTGTTTTTGTGGCACACGCACATGCACTGAAAGTGTGCGCTTGTCTGAGCAGAGCAGCGAGAAACTCGTCGCCACGCCTTGCGTCCAAGGTGAGCCAGGTAGCGGATGATCTCCTCATAACAGCTTCCCGGTTGGCTGTCGCTGGCCAGCGTGGAAGCCGATTGGTGGAGCTGGCGAGCGTGCTGCTCCGATTTCATTAAGGCGTGCTCTCTCTGCTTGGTTTCGGAAAACTGGGTTGCTATGACAACCAGGCACAGGTTGATCATGAAGAAGGAGCCCACCTGGTTACAACAACACAAACACGCATAATGGCTGCTGAGTAAGTTTACCTTTTTAAGTACGTGTGTGTATGTACTTGTAGTTACATCTTTGTGAGGTCCAAAAAAAACTTACAAACCTCTCTTTGTGAGGATATTTTGAACTTGCGGGGACATTTTGGCTGGTCCTCACATCAGGCTTAAGGCCTGGCTTTAGGGTTAGGGTTAGATAGGTTAGGATGGGTTTAGAGGACTTCCGGTTAATTTATTAAAAAAAAAAAAAAAAATAACGAGGGGGAGGAAATTAGGTTGGTTTTATTAAAATCACAGCCTTATTAAGAATCCATTAGGCACTTTGTTGTGATGGTTAAGGCTGCAATAAGGGGCTAGGGAATGCATTATATCAATGATGTGCCCTCACTAAGATATAAAAACAAGTTTGTGTGTGTACTTACTTGTGTGTGTACTTACGATAATGAGAAAAATGAAGTAGATGAAGTTGTAGAAAGAATGTGCATCCATGACATAGTACATGATGTCTACCCAGCCTTCCAGAGTAATAACCTGAATAAAAAAAAAACACACTGAACAATAGTAATCACGAAAATGTGTATATCACTGTACATTAATCCCTGTATTTAAATCATTCCTCCATTTACCTGAAAAATTGCTATCCACGCATATCCAATGTTATCAAAGTTAATAGCCCCTTTGTGTGGGTTTATTTCCCCGGCACGACACTCATTGTAATATTGATACCAGTTGACACAGGAGACGATTTCGTCCTCTCTCAGTCCCGTCTCTGGACGAGCCTCCTCAGCAGCCAGGGAGCAGAAAGTCCTGCCTACACGGCGGCGAGGCACATCAGCACACCGAAGCATCCCGTTTTCTCTTTCCATGGAGCAGATGAAAGGATGGTCATCTGTGCCATCTGGCCGATAGTAGCCACTCAGGAAGGAAACATTATATCTCCTGCAAGTGAAAAAAAACATTCAATTTTATGTTTATTTGTATGAAAAATTGTAACTAATATAAAGTAATTGCATCTACAGTAATAACCAAAACTACTGTATTTTTTTCTTTATGGCCTATAAAAGAAAAAATACAGTAAATCCAATAACCCTATAAATCCAATGCAAAGAATAAGACATAATAAAAACAAAACTTTAGATTCTGATTTTTCCTCTGTAGCACTGAAATTAGTCCTTGCAGAAATGGTGGTATGAATATAGCATGTTTAATATAAGCAGGACACTTAAGCAGTCATTAGTCAAACAAAGGCAAGTATTGCACTTTCTGGGGACTACTTTTAGCCCTTAATTAATTTGGTCTACTAGTGAGTACCATATGAGACCAGAGCAAAGTAAAAGACAGTGTCCATGTTCATTTAAATGGATGAGGATGTCACCCAGAACAATGGTGTGGCTTTAATAACTGTTGGAAAACAATGGAACACTGTGGCACAGAGGAATAAGTTCCATCAGGCTTGGACCACACAAATAACATTTAGTTGGAAGATCAGTTCATTGTTGGTTTTCTTAGTGGGAATGCAACTATTTGCATAACACTGGCTCCAGGAAAAAAAATCTAATTCAAACAATACATTTCTGGACAAAGTTAAGAGAACGCAAACAGGTTTCAAGAAAATAAATCCTTTTATCGACATGTTCTTTGAAGAAAAATCTGTTTTCTGAAGAGATGTGGCAACAGAGAGAAGTACTGACGAATGGCGGAAAAGAAAAAGAGGGAGGGAGGGTTGGAGTGTAGAGATAAGTAATCAATCATCTTTGGTACAGAGAGTGGTCACAGGGGAGAGTTGATCTCACTTCTTATTAGGCAGGGTCCTTTTGTTGTTTATGAAGCAGAGAGAGAAAATGCAAATGCACTGCAAATGCGAAATCTATCTGTCTGTCACAGTTACTCGAATCTCTTGACAAATAAACAATGAATTACAGTAAAGCCCTAAAGTTTTATTGTACTAGCTTTTATCTTTTAGTTTTATATGCTATTTGAAGAAGCTCTTTTTTTCCTGTGTACTATAAGATAAGTGCTGTGCAACATTTATTATTATTATTATTATTATTATGATCATCATTATTAACAACACATTACATTCTTTGTGAAACGATTACTTGTTTTCATCTCATAGATACAATATGAACACTGTCAGTGATTATTATGTAAGAAAAACGGTCAGGCAGAC
Source organism: Brachirus orientalis (assembly GCA_016785285.1). Classification (NCBI taxonomy): domain Eukaryota; kingdom Metazoa; phylum Chordata; class Actinopteri; order Pleuronectiformes; family Soleidae; genus Brachirus; species Brachirus orientalis. The sequence continues at coordinate 6,742,146 of JAFBJR010000175.1, forward strand.
ATGAGGTCAGGAGATGTTACATGATGTTAGCTGTAATGTGATAGTATTGAATTGTGTGTGTGTGTTTCAGTATTACTCATGTTATGGAGACCTAAATCTGTTTACACAGTCACATAATGGGGACTTGTCTTCCTTATGGGGACAATAACCATAACATTACTTATTAAATTTTATGGTGGAGACATGTATGGTTAGATTAAGATTAAGATTAAGATTAAGATTAAGATTAGGGTTAGTCCAGTAGTAGTTATGGTTAAGGTTAGAGTAAGTCTCCGGGAAGTGAATGTAAGTCAATGTAATGTCCTCTGAAGTCATGGAAACCAATCTTAGTGTGTGTGCATGTGAGTAACTGGTATTCCTTATGTTCAATCACTCACTCACTCACCTTCTACCTCTTTATCCCCCTCAAATGAGGGTTACAAGGCTAAATCTGTTTACACAGTCACATTATGGGGGCTTGTCTTCCTTATGAGGACTAAAATCAAGTCCCTGTAACATAAATTACTACTTTAAGTTGAATACATGTCTTAAAAATAGTCCGAGGTTAGGGTTAGGGACAGGGTTAGGGTTAGGACACTAGTAATTATGGTTAAGAGTACAGTAAGTCTCCAGGAATTGAATGCAAGTCAATGGGCAATGTCCTCTGAAGTTAGTGTGTCTGTGTGTGTGTTTGTGTGAGAGAGAGAGAGAGAGAGAGAGAGATAGCATGCAAACAGAAGGAAGAATGATGTTGTTAAAGCTTCAGTAGACTGTGATCGAGCATGACATGGAGGATCATGTGGGAGTGAACAGGAGAGACAGAGAAACTCTGATGGATTGTGCTGAAGCAGCAGATGAAATGAGTCCCAGAGTGACATCAGGCAGAAATTCACTTCTCCTTCTTCTTATCTCCTGTGATCTCTAATGGTTCCAGCAGGAAACCCATTCACACATTTACATCCGCCCAGAATTAGCTGATTAAAGAACAAACAAGATCAGCCGATCACTGATATTGATCTCATTTTAGAAATAAAACCTGGGTGAGCAAACTTTTGACACACGGTTCGGCGCAATGAGGCCAGACTATTGCTCATTGTGACGTGTGCCGGTTACTATGGTAACTCACATCTTGACATCCTCTCCCATGAAACAACGGTTCCTCAGTAACCCCGCCCATAGCTGCACGCCAATGATGCCAAAGATGAAGAAGACAAAGAAGCACAGTGCCAGCACGTTGCCCAGCATGGGGAGCGTGTCGAGAAGGAGGGTCACCAGGATACGCATACCTGCCAACACACAAATATAAACAAACATGCAAACAACATAAACATCACCACACGTAACTGAGTCTTGAAACTGTCGATCACGCCGTGTCGGCCAGACAGGAGGAATCTCTCTATGTATTTTGCACAAGACAGGATCAGTGCAATTAACTGAATGGCAAGTAATTGGAGTTCAAACACTGATAATTAGCCTGCACTCCACTCACAGACAAGCTCTTCCTCCTCGCTGCATCTAGACTTTTGGCTACATCAAACACACTCTTCAATGGTTTGTCCCTAGTTCAAAGAGTGTAGTTAAAAAAAAAAAAAAGGGGGGCTCGTTGGTTCATGTGCTGAGCTTTTATACCTGGTTTACTCTGGATGTATGTGCAGTGCTTAAGTGCTGCTTCACTATGTGTTTGCCTTAGAAAAGTGTGAGAAACAGTGGCATCATAACAGCACCCTTTTTGATTTGAAGAGTACCCGTAGGAAACAAAGCTGCAAGGTCATCTTAGAGGGCACTTTTCTCCACTGGAAAGGCACTCTTTTTGAAACAATCAGTTTTGTTTTAGAGGCCACATATGAATAGCAACCAGTAGGGCACTTCCTCAGGTTTTTACCACTCCATAGGGTACTTGAGTGAATGTCCTTGGGAACAACACCAGCATCATAATGGTTTTGATGACTTTGCTCACAGTGTCCTGATTTGTTTACACATGCGTCCATCAAACAGGGAGCTGCAGTTGCTAATAGCTGTGAAACTTGGGAAGTTAAAGAGATTAAACTGAAGTTACAGTGTCGTGGCATAGCGAGAGAACAGCAACACATTTTTCATTGTCTTAGCTGTGACTAATGAGGTTGCTGACTTTTAGTGGAGAGAGTTTCCACATCCGATGAACAATACAGAAATTTTACATTTTTTTTATAATTGGCCACCAATTAAAGGGCACAGAAAGCAGAATGGAAGGCCTCACACAAACCTGAACAATGCACAGTCATCATATTTGAGATATTGTTCAGTCAGTGATTTTCTGAAATCTACCACCCACAAACGCCAGCAGGCATTTGGGTTTTTTTTCCTGCTGATGCTCTGCCAGACCTGTTCTCAAGTCATCTTCACTTCCGACTTGTTTTAGAGTTCATGGCCTTTTAGGAGTTCATGTGATCAGGTTTGGTCAATGCTGCATCCACATCCTTATATACTACGATATAACATACCCAATTTATATTCTATGTAAATGTAAGAAAGTTTCACTTCATTAAAGCATTTTGAAAGGACTATTATCTCAGAGCTTCTTAGTTTCATATCTGAAATCCATTCCAGCAAGCCCAAAAATGTCATAATATTTTTCAAATTATCATTTGACTAATCATGTACACTGGATATGTGCTTGAAACAGGAAGCAGACAGTTAATTCTAATGTCAGTTATTTAGTCACAGAAAATGCAGCAAGAATGAATCTGTAGAAGTGATTTTTGAGTAACTGTTATTTTTATCTATCATATGTTCATCTGGGAGAAGATTTCATTTAAGCCCTTACAGGTCTGTTTCTCTGCCTCACGCATACTTTTATTTTCTTAGCTATTTTCTTGAATTTACATGAGTGAAAGAAATAAGATAATGTAATACCTAACAAAAAAAACCTGTGAAATGTAAGAGCAATGCTTGTAATTTGTTTCCATATTGCATTCACTGCTGTTAGGTGAGTCGTGACTGATCAGACGGCATCAGATAGAAATCATGGTTGTCCACGTCATTATATCCAGATGTCTCAATTTCTGGCTGTCCATACTAAAATGCAGCCCTTGAGTTTTAAATCTAAAACGAGACCAGCAGCACTAAATAAAAATTTAATTAGTGTGAATGTAGCCCAAATCAAGAGTGGTTTATGGTTTGACTCTGAAAGGGTTTTTTTTTTATGTCGTCTTTACATTTGAATCTTTGACCTGTTGCACTGTAAGTCAGTAGAGGCCAATATTGTTCATGTGTGAACCCCACAACCCCATTAAAAGGTTTGAAGTCAGCAATTTAAACTCACTCTCACCATTTCATTCAAATTCAAGCGTGCAGGCACAGAACATAGTAATGAAGAACTGTTCAAAATCTTTATGAGTAGAAAGGATAAAAGAGAAGAACTCACTTGGAACTCTGTTGATTGCTCGCAGTGGGCGGAGAACCCGGACAGTCCTGATAGCTGATAGGCTGACATTGTGTCCATCAAGGGAGTACTCCAGCATTCTGAGAAGAGGGAAAGCCACTGCTGTGTCACTGGCATCTGATAAGCCTGACCTTGGCAAATCCCAAATGTCTACTGGGAATCCACCAGAACACAGCACATGGTCTCTGCGATACACAGCCTTTAAAACTAACCAATCACAGAAGTTGCTGTCTCTCAGGACAAAATGATGTGATTGTCATTCTGTGCAGCAGTCACACACACACACACACACACACAAGCTTCCATCGGTGTGTGTGAGCACGTGCACACACACATGCTTGACATTTAACTGGCATTAAACAAGTGTCTAAGCTTTTCACAAAACACACTCATACACACACTTTTGGCTCATATTTAATGTCAGATAAGTGTGTGTGTGTGTGTGTGTGTCTGTCAAATACTCACCCAACTATAACAATGAAGAAGTCTAGTCTGTTCCATGTGTCACCTAGGTAACCACTCTGACCTATGACCCCAAGAGCCACCATCTTCACCAACATTTCCCCAGCGAAGAACACAAAGATCCCATCATCCAGAGCCTGAGCACACACACACACACACATGCACGCACACACACATACAGACACACACATACAGACACACACACACAAAACCGGAGGATTAGAGTACAGTGATTAAGTGAAAAAAAATTAAAGTGAAAACTTTTCAGGACCAAGATAATAATGAGTCAAGGCTGAACATAATTAGTGAGCAATTTCAGATTGTGCCTGTGTGTGTGCGTCTTACCTGCAGGAAGAAGGGGGTGTGGCCACAGGGCTGGAACATCCCAAGAGTCACACAGTTGAGCAGGATGGCCAGAATGCTCACACGCTCAAACCATGTGGGACAAAGTCAAGGACCAACACCAACAGTGGAGTTTGAATATTGATTACCACAACAATACTGATTATGACTATTAACACTTTTCACAAAGACACACCTGCGAACGTTTTGCTCATTATTTTGATAGACAGGAGTTTGAGTCATACAGATCAATTGAAATGGACAGTTGTGCTTCAACAGTGTGATTCTTCAGTGCAGATTCTTCAGTTAGGCCCAAAAACTGGTGAGTGAGTTGAAAAATATATCAAAAGCAGCACATTCTCACTGTAGATTCAAGACAAATACACACATTTCACTTGAGCTCTATATTGGCTCACATCTTATTACATCATTCTGATAAATCGGTGTTTGAGTCATCCAAGATTTACACATAATATCAGAAACAAATAGTTGCTGGGGCCGGATCCTGGGCAGCACCGGATGCCTAGTTTCTCTCCAAGTTACGTGTGCTTCATGCCAAAATGGACAGTGAAGATAATATTTCACCACAGTTTGAATGTCTATATCTGTCAAAATGTCATCAATAAGTTTGTTTTTCTGTAATTCTGTGTGTCTCTTCATAGTGAAGAGTCCTGGCTTTAAGTTGAAAGCAGAGGAACATTTAAAAGTGTGTTATTTATCTACATTTTCAAAAGCTAAACAGTGGCAGCAGCAAAAGGGTGGACAGTGAGAGCCAGCAGCTTACCAATTGTATGATGTTAACCAGGGAGTGGAATGCAGGATTTCAAATAAACATCCCATGAGATTAACACCAAACACATTCCTATTAAAATATTGGCAGCGGTGGGATTCGAACCCACGCCTCCGAAGAGACTGGAGCCTTAATCCAGCGCCTTGGACCGCTCGGCCACGCTACCACCTGCTAGTGCCCTTTCCACAGGTACTATTGTTTCCTGTCACATTCCAATGATCTGAACATTGGGTATAGCTTACCCTGAGACTCTAAAGTGACCATAGACGGGGTAATGGAATAGGGGAGAATTAATGCATTTGTGCTAACCTCTTGGCACTACAGTGGTTAGCGTACTCTTAAGACACTCTTACATTGGTAATCCAATTGATAATCCAAGGATTCTGGGTTATTTTTTATTTATTTATTTATTTTTTTAAAAAAAGCATTTTTTAAATTTTAAAATATAAAAAATATAAAACAGCATCATATTGGCATTTGACTGGACAAATTTCGACAAATCAGCCAGGAAACATATTGGTCGACCTCTAAACTCTCAGCGCACACACACACACAAGTGGAATGATAATTTACGGAATGACAAAAAAAAACAGATAACAACTGAAAAAAAGAAAAAAAACATCCAATGTGTTTCGAGAAGATAATTGGCAGGTTCGGGGCTATTGCTCAGCTCAGTCTCAGTGGATCAACAGAGTTAAGATGCTCTTTTGGAGCATACAATTTTATGTTCACACCTGGTGTCAACATCAACCGTGACTGATCTGACCACAAGTGGACAACCATACGTTCCTGTGTGAACATACTCAAATGTGTCTTCAGGTCTGACCACTCAAACCTATAGACTTTACACCAAAAAAATGGTTGCAAATGCACATGGAAATGCAAATCCCTGAGTAGCCACCAGGGGGGGGGCAACTCAAGAGTCTGTGGGAAAATAAGCCTACTTCTCACTTGATTTACAATGTTAATAAACATTTTCCTGAGGAGTTTATGTACTCAATCAGTAGTTGCAGGTCTTTGTAAATTGAACATGATGTAAATTTTGTAAATTATGTTCCAAATTAGAGTAAAAAAGCATTACCAGGGCGATTGACACCAGGTATTGTTCAAAGCAGGAGTTCAGATTCTTATGGGTGACATCACAAAGGCCCACAGGTGTAAACCTGGCATCAGAATGCATTTTCTGTGACCAGATAATGACTGGATTTACATGAGTCCACATCAAGGCTCGATTGCTACCCAATCATGGTCAGCCCCATTACATCACCTCTCCCTCCTCGGGAGTTTTCGGCAGTAGACTAGAGCGTCACACCCTGTGTCGCAAACAACAATATTAGATGCCTGTGAAGTCACCCAATTGTATGCAAAGCAAGGGACGAAGCACCCCCCCCCCCCCCCCCCCCCACCCCCCATTTGTGGAAACCGATAAGGCAGTTTTGTCACCACTTTCATGTTAGCTGTGGTCGGACCCACAAACGTATTTCTGCTCACATAGTTGTTGGAGGTGGAGCGGAGACGCATCCCCGAGATTTGCTGCATTTAGACTTCTTTTCTATGTGGTCACAATGTGTCACCGACCTCCTCCTGAAGTGGTTTGGCAGATCAGATACCAATCTGTCCTCAGTGCGCCTCTGGTATAGTTACACCTGTACTTACAGGTGGTCTGGTGCTATCCAACTGCAACGCGATCACAGAAAACGCATTTCAATGCCAGGTGTAACGGGAGCCTGCCACTTGCTCAAACCACATTGATCTTTAACACAAGTGACAACATTTTTTTCATGCGTGAATGCAAATCTGTCCTCAGGAAGCATTAAGACTGCCTCTTCAGCTGATATCATTTATGTCCTAATAAAAGGATTAATTTGGCTCAGTCCAGTTCTGATCCGATCTCTCATCATGGATGTAAACTCCAGGTCGAGACAGAACTTGAATGTGCTTCTAAACTTACTAAGAATCAAGGAGTTGAAAACTTACAATCATCAACCTTAGTTCAGTTTGACATATTTAATATATTCTCAACTACAAAATCAAGTCAGCTACCGTGAATAGGTTAGTGAGGCATTTGAAATCACTTTAGTCAGTAGTCTTTAAGTGCAATGCAGAGAGGCTTCCAACACAGAACATTTGGAGGAAGAAAGTTAAAGAAAATATTGTGCTGGAGTCATACAAACACACACATTTGAGCACAAATGGGCAAACTGAACCACTGAATGGATGACAGGAATGTATTCAAGAGCCACGGACGCATAAATAACAAAGCCCTGAGCATGCACATGGACACATACACACAGACACATGCACACACACAAAGAGTCCCCTTCCTGGACACTTTGCTCTCGAGAGGGCCAAAAATTAATGAGACTACAATCCTTTATCACCCTTGAGAGAGACAGAGAGAAAGAGAGAGAGAGAGAGAGAGAGAGAGAGGGGGGGGGGGGGGGGGGGGGGGGGGGGGGGGGGGGGGGGGGTAATCCAGTGTCCTCCCTTTGCTATGGTTGCCATGGGAACCTATATCTCACCGTGGGAACTGACTCCTGAGTTTCACAATCTGCTTGCATCCTGTCTGGACTGGAAGACAACACAATTAATACGCACACAAAAAAAACCGCACACAGATGCACTATAGAAAATGACGTCCCCCTGCACAACTCCCAGCTGAGGCATCTTTCATCTCCTCAACGCTGTGGAGGGTCAGCGTAATCTTGTTCTATCTGTATAAGTTACAGAAGCTTAAATAAGCCTGCATGTCCATAAAACACACTCTCTCTCCTTCCCTCTCTGTCTCTCTCTCTCATTAGTGCGCACATAGACAAACGCATGCATAGTTAAACAAGGGACAGGACAGGGTCAAGGTATGAGTGATGGATGAGAGGAGAGTTTTTCCACAGTTGGCCCATCATTCACCATCAGCAGTGAAACACAGTGGGAACGTCCTCTCCTTTTTCTACACTCTCTCCATTGCTTTTCCTCCATCCCCTTTCACACCAAACCTTTCTCCCTATCATCTCTCATTTTCCTCTGCAGGCTTTTTTCCCTCTCTTTAGCCCAATTATTTTCCTCTTTGCTCTGCTCCTCCTGCTCTCTGTCTCTCTATCTTCCTTAATATGGTGCTGTATAATTTCCCTTTTTCATTTCATCTCATTTCTCGCTTTTTTTTTTGTTTTTTGGATTCTCTCATCCATTCCCGTGCACATATGCTTGCCTTTCTCTCTGAATTGCTTTTGCTTGGTGTCTTCCCCTCTCTATATGTTTGCCCCTGGGTAAAGCTTTGGTCTCTGTGTCAGAAGCCCAGGTCTCAACCAACAGAGAATCTACAGCTACACTTATAATTAACATTGTCCAAGAGGTGGAGAGTCTGAGTGACAGACGAAGTGAAAGCTGGAGAACCACATAGACGAAGAAAAAATCGGGGGCAGGACTGAGGGGCAGGTAGAGACCCGGTGAAGAAAATGGTGCGATGCCTGAAAGCACAAGTTAAAAACAGGGATGTGAGAGATTAAAATTCAAGCATTTGAGTGTAAACAACTGCAAATGTTATGTGGTCTCCACGCTCTGCCTTCCCTCTCTAATTGCCTCATCCTCTCATGTCATCACACACACAGACACAGGTTTGTGCAGCTATTCGTCTAAGGACACAGCAATGGCTTTTGTTTGGACAGCCTAAACAAAGTGTGATCCTTAACCATAACTAGTTAATACCTAACCCTAACCTTAATCTAACCACAATTCAAATCGAAACTTAGTTCTTCAGAAATTGACGTTCTACCTCAAGTTTTGGTCTCCATGAGGATTACTGGTCTTGACAAGGTCACTGTTTATGCCAGACAAAGTCCTTAAGAGGTAACAAATTATACACACACACACACGCGCATTATACACA